>CM053036.1:170718964-171318964 GCA_028564925.1 Lithobates sylvaticus
CGTCACCTACCAATCCAAGGGAACTCAATGTTCCTTCCATCTACTCTTCATGATGTTTTTACACAATGGCATGCTAAAGGACTCAACAAAATCACCTCACTCTTCCTTACAAGTCCGGGCAAATTCAAACCTTTTCAAGAATTTTCTCTCCCAGCAACTCACGTCTTCTACTATCATCAACTGGTTAGCTACCAAAAGAACAGCTACAAAACTGGTACCAACCCCCTTCAAAAGTCTTTCATAGACTCTGTACTAACCAACGGGGACTACTCTATCACCACCCTTTACTCTCACCTCATTACTCACCAGTCGGATAAATACCATCTCCAACCGGTCCAGAAATGGGCTGAGGTACTTGGTGAAGACGACCTAGCGGAAAAAATCCTGGAAGGATATCAACAGATACGCAAACTCACTGTCCCAGAAAACTGGCGTGAAACGCAGTTCAAAATCACGCACAGAGCATACTACCCTTTCCGCACTGACAAAGCTGATCCAACACAAGAAAACTGCCCATGGTGCGCAACACCACGACCTACTCTGCTTCATCGCCTTTGGGAATGCCAGCCCGTCTCTACATACTGGGACTCTATACTCCAATACATATATGACATTACTAAAGTGCACATCCCGAAGGGTCATTTGATCTGCTTGTTCGGTCATACTACTTTGCCACCCTCTGAGTCGGAAAACGCCCCACACCACATTCCCCACTGGGCACAGTTGTGCCTCTTAGTGGCACGCAGATCGATTATGCTACAGTGGATCAAGACGCCGCCACCAAGCCTGCAGATGACCAAGAAAGCCCTCCTTTCGCTCTTCTACCTCGAAAGACTGGACACCATAATGTCAAACTTCCAAACTAGCTCACGGTTTTTTGTTAGATGGCGTAAATTTATGGAGAGTGAATTTTCAGAGGCCATTCTGATCGACATTATGGAACCGTTCCGATACACCGAGTGGTACCTCAAAAGGGAACTTACTAACTCGTTGGGTAGACTTAAACTACCCAGCCCACCAGACCCCCTGCATACCCCCGATGCTTGAACACACAGCCACATATGTAAGTCCCTTGACGTCCGTGGATCAATCACAATCTCCTCACCAAGCTCTGTCTATCAAGGCCACCCTAAATAGTTTAGTATATCTAGATGTGAATACATATTTGATAACGTCGCTTCCTGTCAGAGATGTACTTACCGAGGCCGAGATGCCGAGAGCGGTTCACCCTTGCGACCCAGCGCAGTCTGCCCCCTGGAGATGGGACAGGGAGCAAAAGGCACCAGGAGGCACAGGTCACCTCCGATACGTAAGCAGAACTGGCAGGGAGACTGGAGGAGGTAATGACCTGGCCCAGGGCAGGCCGGCAGATGACAGAGTGAGGAGGCAGGTACCAAACGCCCGGCTGGGGTACAAACACCAGGGGATCCGGCAGAGATTGCGTGGACAGGCCAGAGGGTCAAACACAGGAGCGTTCAGCAGGCAAGCCAGAGGACCAAACACAGGAGGTATCAGCACAGTTCGTGGGGCAGGCCAGAGGGTCAAACACAGGAGAGTTCAGCAAAGTCCGTAGGGCAGGCCAGAGGGTCAAACACAGGAGAGTTCAGCAACGTCAGGAGATCCGGGTCAAACACAGAGGCAGCAGCAGCAGGGTCGTTTAAACAGGCCGGGGGTCAAACACAGGGGAAATGGCAGAAACGTCAGGCAATCCAGGTTGGCAACAGTAGGAGCAGATCAGGTATTACTTGGACACAGGACACACAGGCACTGAGCTGGAGAGACAGACCAGCAAGGTGCCTGTGCGTCAGGCAGCTTTAAATAGGCGCTGCAATGACGCTAATTGCGCGTCATTGCCGCCAGGTGTGCGCCAGTGCGCATGCGCGAACGCCGGACCGCTGAGCCGCGAGTGCGCATGCGCCGGAGCGCCGAGCCCCCGCGCATGCGCACTAGAGAGCGGGGCGTCCGTCCGGCGCCGCTCTCGTGATACTTCCACTTCTGAAGGCTCTGTTTGTGATCTATGTTGCAACCATACCATGTCTCTCCTCTTCTTTTCTGTATAATGCACAGTTTGTATACCAAATATCTTTGTTATGTTTGAAAAAACCCAATAAATATTTTTCAAAAAAATAAATAAAAAACACTTATATATTATATTATATTATATTATATTATAAAATATTAATGGAGGTGAGAGATCCGGAGAAGAGGGGTGAACCGTATCAACAGGGCTGGGTCGGACTTTTTCTTTTTCTTTTTTTCTATCGTGCAGGCGATGTATGACAGAAAAGAGAGACAAAGGGATTGAGGGTATAACGTACAATGTACATGATTGGGAAATGGGGGTCCGAGAGTGGGTCGAATAGTAATAATAATTTCCATGTCGTAGGAAAATAGGGAAGAGGAAAGAAAAAAATGTGTTAGAGGTCATAGATTGAGTTATTAGGTGGACACTGTTTAAGATCTTAGTCCATAGACTCTTGCCTGTTTGACAACCCCCCCACCCCCCCATAAGAGGCGTTGTTGGAGTTTTTTTTTTTTTTTGTGCGGGTTTTGCGGGGGAGGGGGTTTATTTGGGATAGAGGACTGGTCCAGAGTTGAACTGAGTCACCTACCCACCAGAGGAGTTTTTGCTTCCGGGGAGGGGAATATTATTTTTTTCCTTTTTGGGGGGTTGGGGATTCATATAGAAAGATACATGAGACACATAAGATACTGTATGAAATTTTTTTATGCCACATTAACTGGACTAGAAGCACCGCAAGAACTTACTTTCCTCCAGGCATGGGGGAGGGATTTAGATATGTAATTTTCCCAAGAGCAGAGGGACAGGATCTTGCTGTTTAATCAAAAGGCATCAGTAGCAAGTAGATATCAGGAGGGGGGATATAAAATTCTCACTAGGTGTTATAGAACACCTACTGTATTACACCGGATATACCCCCAAATGTCAGATGTCTGCTGGAGGTGTCATGAAGCAGAGGGTATTATACTGCACATTTTTTGGGAATGTGCAAAAATTAAGGAGTTCTGGGGAATGGCTGCTGAAACCATTAAAACAATAACAGGAGTATCCCTAGGAGATAGACCGGCAGTTTTTTTATTGGCATTCCTATATCAGTGGAAAAATATTAAAACTCTTTGAGACATCTTCTTACACCATGTCCTGTGCAAAAGGGATAGCCCTCCAACTAGAGCACAGTGGTTTGCTAGAATCGCAGAAATCTAACAAATGGAAAATTTGACTTTGGCGATGATAGATCAAGATGGGAGGTACCAGAAGACATGGGCCCCTCACTTGGTGTATAGGGAAGGGTTAGGATGATATGCAAAACTTGTAAAGTGATCCATACTTGAGAATAGAAGGGGGGGGGGGGGGTTATGCTTCCTCTCCCTCCCCTTGTGTTTTTTTTTCTCTTCTTTGGTAGGAATGGATATTATTTAGGATGTGGGGGTAAAGTAGAAAGAGAGAATTCACACTGAGCTAATTATAGCGAATTATTCAGGAGGTAATACAATGTATACAGTTGGATGGAAGTATTAAGGATGATGAATTGTAATGTGAAATGTATAAAAAAAATAAAGAATTAAAAAAAAAGAAGAGCGATGGAGGAGGAGGAGGCACAACTCCAACGAGGCAGGATGTCCTCTAGGGGGCAGCTTAAGGGCAGCCATCCTATTGTAGGTGCTGCTGAATCCCTGCTGACTTTTAAAAGTTGCTTTTGTGTGGGCCTTTTTTTGACACATGTGCAGCAGATCGCACAGTTGCTGTTTGCAACCTATGTCTGAAGCGGATCAAGTGTGGCCAGAACAGCAGCCGCTTGGGTACCACATGTTTGACCAGACATATGAGGACCTGCCATGCAGTTCGTTGACAACAGCACTTGAAAGACCCACATCATAGAAAAAGGCAGACTTTTCCTTGCTCCTCATCTGGGTTCTCCAACCCTACTATACCTCCAGTCCTCTCAAAAACCTGCACTGAGAGGAATGAAAGTATAACAATAGGTGTCCAATCTGCTAGCAGTACACCAATTGATTTTAGCAGTTGCTGAACCGTAAAAAGAAATTTGGTCCCAGCCATCCACATACTCAGCGTGTAAATGCTAGCTTGGCCAAATTGCTAGCACTGCAACTGCTGCCTTCTCAGCTGGTAGACTCTGCCCCCTTTCGTGAATTTGTGGAATGTGCTGTACCTCAGTGGCAGGTTCCAAAACTCCATTTCTTTTCACGGAAGGCCATTCCGGCTATCTACCGGCACGTGGAAGGCAATGTTTTGGCCTCGTTGGACAGGGCGGTCAGCAGTAAGGTTCATATTACCACTGACTCATTGTCCAGCAGGCATGGGCAGGGACGTTACCTTTCCATCACGACACACTGGGTAACTCTGCTGGCAGCTGGGAAGAATGCAGCACAGGGTTCAGTGTTATTGTAGCTTGTTCCGCCACCACACCTCCAAAATGCTAGTGATGATTCTGTCACAGCTCTCTTCTCCACTCCCTCTTCTTCTTCTTCTATGGTATCTTCTGCAGATTTGGCCTCTGAACCAGCAGTGCTCATAAGCATTCAAGGGGCTACGCAAGCAGTCAGGCTAAAATATGCCATGCAGTGCTTGAGTTGGTCTGCCTAGGGGACAAGAGCCACACTGGGGCAAAGATTCTGTCAGCTCTGCAGGGGCAGGCTCAGGGGTGATTGATACCACACCAGCTTCAACCAGGAATGGTTGTATGAGACAATGGCACCAACCTTCTCTCTGCCCTCTGACAGGGACACTTGACCCATGTTCCATGTTTAGCACACGTCCTGAATCTGGGGGGTGTAGCGGTTCTTGAGCAGGTACCCAGGCTTACAAGATCTCCTGAGGCAGGCAAGAAAAGTCTGTGGTCATTTCCACCAGTCATACAATGCCATTGCTCGGCTGGCTGACATTCAAAGGGAATGCAACCTGCCCACCAACCGCCTCATTTGTGACATGCCCACTAGGTGGAACTCAACATTGACAATGCTGCAGCAGCTGCACACACAGCAGAGGGCAATCAATGAGTACCTGTGCAAGTATGGCAAAAGGACAGGGTCAGGGGAGCTTGGCTTCTTTTTTCCATGCCCATGGCTACTTATCCAAGATGCATGCACTGTCCTTTAACCATTTGAGGAGGCCACAGGGATGGTGATCGGCGACAATGCATGCATCAGTGACACTGTCCCTCCAGTCTTCCTGCTGGAACACATGCTTTGTGGAATCGTGGACAGGGCACTTGAGGCAGAACAGTGGGAGGAAGAGGAGGACTTCCTTTCCTCTCAAGGCCCCCTTTCTCCCACCAAACACACAGAAGGAGGAGGAGGAGGATCGTTTCAGCATGGATGCAGAGGATAACACTCAGCAGCAGTCTTCAAGGGATGGTTTTCAGTCCCTAGAAACCCAAGGAGTTGTACGTGGCTGGGAGGAGGTAGTTACATATAATGTGATCCTTAGTGACCCCGAGGACTCAGAAAATGCCTCTGCAAACTTATGCTGCATGGCCTTCCTGATTCTGCAAAGCCTGCAAAAGGACCCTAGGATTCGTGGTATCAAGGATAGGGATCATTACTGGCTGGCAACCCTTCTTCATCCACGTTACAAGGGTAAGTTTGCAGAACTCATCCTGCCTTTGCAGAGGGAGCAGAGGATGAAACATCTTCAGGAGGCCTTGAAGAAAGGTTTGTGCAACGCATTTCCAAACCCTGGGAGGTTACCATTTCCTGGTGCTGGACAATGTGTTGCTGAGGCTTTTGTTCAGTCAGGGGAAGAGCGGTGGAGAAGGTGGCCGGCTGACCGATGCCTTTAAACAATTTTTCAGTCCTCAGCACCAAGGTCTGATCAGTTCAAGAAACCATCGCCAGCATCTGCATTATATGGTGCAGGAATATCTAGGGGCAGTAGCAGACTTGGAGACCTTTCCAACAGAGCATCCACTGGGTTACTGGGTCTTGAGGATGAACCACTTGCCAGAGCTTGCTCAGAATGCAATTGGGCTACTGGCCTGTCCTGCATCCAGCATGCTTTCTGAACACACATTCAGTGTGGCTGGATGGTTTGTAATGGATCAAAGAGTGAGCCTGTCTCCAGATTCTGTTGGTAGACTCACATTCATAAAAATGAATCAGTCTTGGATCAGCAGGTATCAAGCACCTGATGCTGATGTAACTGATTGAATTTGCTATGGATCTGGGATCCCTTGAAGACTGCCTATACTATTCCTCCTCAATCTCGATGATGTTAGCTTCCAACAATATTTTTGGTTTAGGGCGCCACCACCACCACCACCACCCAAGGCCCAATTTTTCTACCCCTGTTTAACAGGGGCATGTAATTACAATTCTTGATATAATATTTCACAGCAGGGCCTGTTCCTGCGCCCAACAACAGTAATTGTTAGGGGTTACAGTGTTTTGGCACCATCAAAAACAAAGGCTCAATTTTTCTGCAGAGTATATAGGGCAAGCAGTATAGTGTGTATATAGTGCCTGGGGGACCACCACGCTATTTTTTATTTTGGTGCAGGGTTCCCCTTAATATTCATACCAGACCCAAAGGTGGGGGAGGGACCCACAGAGTTTTTTTAAATGATTTTTATCTATATTGCCAGGATCCAACAATACATTACAGCCACAAGCTTTTTAATTACATTTTTTCCTTTAGAAATGTAATTTTGCTGTGGTACTGTTATAAACATGGGAAAGATGCGCTACTTTACAGGCAGACTAAGGAGACCCCTCAGGCATGATATTTAAAGGAATATTTCATTTTTATTGTTTCACTTTAAGAATTATTAAAATCACTGCTCCCAAAAAAAACTTCAGTTTTTAAAACTTTTTTTGCATTGATACATGTCCCCTGGAGCAGGACTCGGGTCCCCAAACACTTTTTTATGGCAATAACTTGCATAGAAGTAAAATGAGCACTTTTGATTTTTCACGTTCACATCCCATAGACTTTAACAGTATCGTGAGTATGGTCTTTGATAATAGAAATAACTTAGTTAACGCGTACCATCATCCATGTCTAGTATTATAGGAACAAGGGGTTATTAAACTGCAAACGCAGGTGCTGATTCTGCGTCAATGCA
This sequence comes from Lithobates sylvaticus, assembly GCA_028564925.1. Lineage (NCBI taxonomy): Eukaryota > Metazoa > Chordata > Amphibia > Anura > Ranidae > Lithobates > Lithobates sylvaticus. Next base: position 170,726,068 of record CM053036.1, read on the forward strand.
GTTTTTACCCACAAGACTTTTTGGAAAAAAAGGGGAAAAATTCGAACTATCTCGGTACTTATAATGGGTCAATGAATACATAGAGTAGAGAAAAATAATAACAAAGGATATTTAATAGAAAAACACATACATGAATAAAAAGAGTACAGTGTACAGATCAATTCAATTATTTATAAAATCAGCTTATAACCACTCCTAAACATATGTAGAACAAAACAGATGAATGCTGGGCTTGCTCGCAAACTTCGCGTTTGTCTAAATGTAGAGGGGTGGTTCCTCGACCGGTTTCGCGGTCTAGCCGCTTCTTCAGGAGTAAATGTCTGAAATAGATCGTATATTTAAATAGACAGCATAAACACAGCCGAATAAATTTTAGATACAAATAATATATACATGATTAAACGATGAAGTGGACCATCTCACCAATGCAAGTGGAGACACTATCCAGCGGAACCCAATAATTGCCTCCCCCGGCGGATGTGTTTTTTTTTTTTTATGGAACAGGCTCTGACATTAAAAAGGAATATTTATTACAATTATTGTACCCGTTGATAATAGGGTAACACCACCGGGTGTAAAGGGGTTGAGATAATGATGTGAAGGAAAGATCCAAGAGAAAAGAAGAAGAAAGAAGAAAATATGGAAGAGAAGGGAAATAGTGGAAAGGAAAAAAGAAAAATGGGGACGAACATGAGTGAAGGAATGATGAGGAAAGAAAGGAGAAAAAGGGAAGGAATGGAAGAAAGGAAGAATAAGAAGGGGGAGTGAGGAAAGGGGGGGGGAAAGTGAAGGAAAGGGATGGGAAGGATGAGAAGAGAAGGAAAAATGGGGCGAGGGTAGAGAGGTTTCATAGTTTCATAGTTAGTAAGGTTGAATAAAGACATCAGTCCATCCAGTTCAACCTGAGCGAGTGTCTACAATTGTCCCCATCCCTGTACATTGCACACTCACATCAGTCCCTACCCTCAAGGAGCCCACAATCCAAGGTCCCCATTCATATACTAGGGTCAATTTTTTGGACAGAAGCCAATTAACCTACCTGCATGTCTTTTGTCTTTGCAGGTTGGGGAAAGAGAGGAAAGTGTAGGACGGGGGAGAAGAAAGGGAAAAATATAAGGAGTTGGGATGAGCCGAACACCCCCCCGTTCGGCTCGCACCAGAACCTGCGAACGGACCTAAAGTCCGTGCGAGCTTTAGAACCCTATTAGTTATAATGGATGCGAAAGTTCAAAATCAAAAGTGCTAATTTTAAAGGCTAATATGCATGTTATTGTCATAAAAAGTGTTTGGGGACCTGGGTCCTGCCCCAGGGGACATGTATCAATGCAATTTTTTTTTTTTTTAAAACTGCAGTTTTTTCAGGAGCAGTGATTTTAATAATGCTTAAATTGAAACAATAAAAGTGTAATATTCCTTTAAATTTCATACCTGGGGCCTATAGTATGCATGTAAAGGGGCGCATGTTTCCTGTGCTTAGAAATGTCCCTGCAAAAAGTGTAATTTTTGCAGGAAAGAAAGCTATTTAAAATCACTCGCGGCTAATGTGAATTGACGGCTCCCATAACACAGAGAACAGTCATTCATTGAAAGTCATTCATAAAAAAAAAAATCATTGATAAAAAAAAAAAAAAAAGCGTGGGGGTCCCCCAAATTCAATAACCAGGCCCTTCAGGTCTGGGATGGATATTAAGGGGGACCCCAGCCAAAAAATAAATAAAAATGGTGTAGGGTCCCCCTCAAAATCCATACCAGACCCTTGAGGTCTGGGATGGATTTTAAGGGGAACCCCAGCCAAAAAAAATGGCGTGGGGTCCCCCTCAAAATCCATACCAGACCCTTATCCGAGCACGCAACCTGGCAGGCCGCAGGAAAAGAGGGGGGGACGAGAGCGGCCTGAATCGTACCAGGCCACATGCCCTCAACATTGGGAGGATGCTTTGGGGGTCTGAGACCCCCAAAGCACCTTGTCCCCATGTTGATGAGGACAAGGGCCTCTTCCCCACAACCCTGGCCGGTAGTTGTGGGGGTCTGTGGGCGGGGGGCTTATCGGAATCTGGAAGCCCCCTTTAACAAGGGGACCCCCAGATCCCGACCCCCCCCTGTGTGAAATGGTAAGGGGGTACAAAAGTACCCCTACCATTTCACCAAAAAAGTGTCAAAAATTTTAAAAATTACAGGAGGCGGTCTTTGACAATTCCTTTATTAAAATCTTCTTTCGTCATCCTTCGGTTTCTTCATCTTCTTCTTCCGTCATCTTCTTCCATCTTCTTCTTCCATTTTCTTCTTCCTCCGATCCGCTTCTTCTTGCGCTGGTCTTCTCGTCCTTCTCGTCCGGCATCTTCTTCCATGGCGTCGGCATCTTCTTCCATGGCGTCGTCATCTGTTTTTCTGTCGGGCCGCTCCTCGCAATGGGAGGCTCCCGCTGTGTGAGGCTTCGCTCCGTCTGACAGGTCTTTTATAATGGAGGGCAACTGGTGACCCCGCCCCCCTCTGACATCATGGGGAAAGCCATAGGGAATTCCCCATGACGTCCCCGTGCGTCAGAGGGGGCGGGGTCACCAGGTGCCCTCCATTATAAAAGACCTGTCAGACGCAGCGAAGCCTCACACAGCGGGAGCCTCCCATTGCGAGGAGTGGCCCAAGAAGAGACACCGACACTGACGCCGACGCAATGGAAGAAGATGCAGGACGAGAAGGACGAGAAGACCAGCGCAAGAAGAAGCGGATCCGAGGAAGAAGATGATGGAAGAAAAAGATGGAAGAAGATGCCGGAAGGAGAAGATGAAGAAACCGAAGGATGAAGAAAGGAAGACCAGAAGAAAGAAGATTTTAATAAAGGAATTGTCAAAGACCGTCTCCTGTCATTTTTACAATTTTTGACACTTTTTTTGGTTACCCCCTTACCATTTCACACGGGGGGGGGGGGCGGGATCTGGGGGTCCCCTTGTTAAAGGGGGGCTTCCAGATTTCGATAAGCCCCCTGCCCGCAGACCCCCACAACCACCGGCCAGGGTTGTGGGGAAGAGGCCCTTTTCCTCATCAACATGGGGACAAGGTGCTTTGGGGGTCTCAGACCCCCAAAGCATCCTCCCGATGTTGAGGGCATGTGGCCTGGTACGGTTCAGGCGGGAGGGGGGGGCGCTCTCGTCCCCCCTCTTTTCCTGCGGCCTGCCCGGTTGCGTGCTCGGATAAGGGTCTGGTATGGATTTTGAGGGGGACCCCACGCCATTTTTTTTGGCTGGGGTTCCCTTAAAATCCATCCCAGACCTCAAGGGCCTGGTTATTGAATTTGGGGGGACCCCCACGCTTTTTTTTTTTTATCAATGAATGACAGTTCTCTGTGTTACGGGAGCCATCAATTCATTAGCTGCGAGTGCTTTTAAATAGCTTTTTTCCTGCAAAAATTACACTTTTTGCAGGGACAGTTCTAAGCACAGGAAACCTGCCCCCCTTCACAGGCAACCTTTAGACACCCCCCAGATGTGATACTGCAATGCTGTACTAACAGCACGCACACACAAATCCCCAGAAATACAGCATATATTGTCAGCAGCACACTGACACGCTAACACTGAAACACAACATGCGAGGCCGCCGCCGCGGCGGCCTCTTATACCGCGGGGCGTGTACTAAAGCCCCTGAGCTATAATTGGCCTGCCTGTAGCCAATTATGGCTCTCCTCGCTGCCTGCGCTGTGATTGGCCAAGCATGCAGGGTCACAGTGCATGCTTGGCCAATCATCAGCCAGCATTGCACTGCGACTGGCGCAATGCATTGCGGGCCGCTCGAATCACACGAATTTGATGCGAGCGGCCCAAATAGTTCTGGGCTCGCCGAACGGTGAACGCCCGATGTTCGATTCGAACATGGGTTTGAATCGAACACCGGGCCCATCCCTAATGAGGAGAAGAAGGGGAAGGAAGGAAGGGAAGAAGGGGAGGAAGAGAAAAGGGGAGGAGGGGAATGGGGAAGGGGGATAAAAGAAGGGAGAGGGAGTGAAAAGGAGGGGAGGAGGGGGAGGGGAGGGGGGGGGGGAGAGGGGGGAAGGGGGGGAAATGGGTGGGGAGGAATGGGAAAGTGTGAGGACTGTGAAAGGAAGGGAACATTTTTTAAAGAGGAAGCCACGGATTAGGATGAAAAGAATATAAAAACCCAATTCTACCTTAGAATAATACCACACACCACAGTAAAGTTCAGAAAAATAGGACCAAAACCAGCACCTCAACACCACTAATTACAAAGGTTTTTTTTTATAATAAGATGACTCACAATGGATAAGGTCAGGCCAGATTAAGATGCAGGAGCTTCAGGGATTAGCTGCATGGTATGGTGCTTGATTTTTTTGGAGAACATAGGGAAGGGTTATCACCCCTGTAACATTTGTTTTGCTGTCTGTGCACCTGTTCAGAACATTTCACCTCACTTTCCATCCCAATGACAAATGTTTTTGGAAAAGTGGGTTTTTTATTGAAACAAGGATTGGTGATAAAGCATCAGTAGAGAGGAGATACCTTTTTCCCAAATTAAATCTAACAGGATAGAATTTCCTATCCTAGGGGTAGATTTCCTCTCACTTCCTGTTTTCTCCTTCCGTTTGTAAGTAGGAGTCGTTTGTAAGTGGGATGTTTAAAAGTAGGGGCCTGCCGTATATACTCTGCAGAAATTTGCCCCATTAGATGTTGGTGTTGCCACAAGACTAAGCCCTTACAGTTACTCTTTGTGGGCACAGGAATGGGCCCTGCTGTGAATTATTAGATCAAAATTTGTAATTGCATGCACCTGTTGTACAGGGCCAGAAAAATTGGGCCTTTGGTGGTGGATGGTGTTGCCACAACACTGTAAGCCCTCACAGCTACTCTTGGTGGGCGCAGAAATGGGCCCTGCTGAGAATTATTAGATCAAGATTTGTAATTACACGCCCCTGTTAAACAGGGGCTGAAAAATTGGGCCTTTGGTGGTGGTGGTGGACGGTGTTGCCAAAAGACTGTAAGCCCTCACAGTTACTCTTGGTGGGCGCAGGAAAGGGCCCTGCTGTGAACTATTAGATCAAGATTAGTAATTACACGCCCCTGTTAAACAGGGGCTGAAAAATTGTGCCTTTGGCACTGATGCTGGTGCCACAACACAGCAACCCCTCACAGTTACTGTACTTGGAGCACAGCAGTCAGACCTGTTGTGAAGCATTGCTTAAAAAATTGTAATTACACGCCCCTGTTAAACAGGGGCTGAAAAATTGGGCCTTAGGCACTGGTGCTTGTGCCACAACACTGCAACCCCTCACATATACTGTACTCTGTGCACAGCAATGAGACCTGTTGCAAAGCATTGCATAAAAAATTGTAATTACACGCTCCTGTTAAACAGGGGCTGAAAAATTGGGCCTTAGGCACTGGTGCTGGTGACACAACACTGAAACCCCTCACAGATACTGTACTTGGAGCACAGCAGTCAGACCTGTTGCAAAGCATTGCTTAAAAAATTGTAATTACACGCCCCTGTTAAACAGGGGCTGAAAAATTGGGCCTTAGGCACTGGTGGTGGCACCCAGAAACAAAAATGTTCTTCCAAGCTATCATCAGGATCATTGAGGAGGAAGAGGATAGTCAGTCAACATAACAGGACAGTCACTCAGCATCAGCATAGGCAGTCTTGAAGGGATGTGACATTATAAATTATTCAGTTATATCAGCTTCAGGTGCCTGGTAGCTGGTGGTGATCCAAGACTGATTCATCTTTATGAAGGTCAGTCGATCAACCGAGTCGGTGGACAGGCGCACCCTGATCGGTGACAAAGCCTCCAGCACCACTGAATGTGCGTTCGGAAAGAACGCTGGATGCAGGACAGGCCAGTAGCTCAATTGCATACTGTGCAAGCTCTGGCCAGTGATCCTTCCTCAAGACCCAGTAAGCCAGAGGATTTTCGGTGGGAAAGGTGTCCAAATCTGACCTTGCCCCTAGGTATTCCTGCACCATGTATATCAGACGCTGGCGATGGTTGCTGGAACCGATCATACCTTGGGGCTGCGGACTAAAAAATTGTCTGAACGCATCAGTCAGACGTCCACCTTCCCCACCGCTCCTTCTGCTACTGACCGAAGCCTCAGCCACTCGTCGTCCAGGACCAGGAGTTTGTAACCTCCCAGTCTCTGGGAACGCATTGCACAGACCTTTCTGCAAGGCCTTCTGGAGATGTCTCATGCTCTGCTCCCTCTGCGACGGCAAGATAAGGTCCGCAACCTTACCCTTGTACCGTGGGTTTCAAGAAGAGTGGCCAGCCAGTAATGGTCCCTCTCCTTGATCCGTAGAATACGAGGATCCTTCCACAGGCTTTGCAGGATCAGGGAGGCCATGCAACGTAGGTTAGCTGAGGCATTCGGTCCGGAGTCTTCTGGGTCACTGAGGACGACATGATCCGCAGCCAGCTCCTCCCAGCCACGTACAAGTCCACTGGTTTGTTGGGACTGTAAATCATCCCTAAAAGACTGCTGATGCTGAGTGCCAGGCTCCACCTCCAGGCTCCACCTCCATGCTGACACAATCCTCTTCCTCCTCCTCCTCCTCCTCCTCATTTTCTTCCTGTGTGATGGGTGGGAGAGAAGGAACACTGTCTGGATAAAGGGGGCCTTGAGAGGCAAGGAAGTCCTCCTCTTCCTGCCTCTGTTCTGCCTCAAGGGCCCTGTCCATTATCCCACGCAGCGTATGCTCCAACAGGTGGACAAGAGGTACAGTGTCACTGATGCATGCACTGTCACTGCTCACCATCCTCGTGGCCTCCTCAAATGGTGACATGACAGTGCATGCTTCTGAGCTCCCCTGACCCTGTCCTGGTGCCGTAGTCGCACAGGTACTCATTGATGGCCCTCTGCTGCGTGTGCAGTCGCTGCAGCATGGCCAACATTGAGTTCCACCTGGTGGGCATGTCACATATAAGGCGGTTTTTGGGCAGGTTCAACTCCTTTTGCAGCTCAGCCAGCCGAGCACTGGCATTATATGATCGTCGGAAATGCACACAGACTTTCCTGGCCTGCCTCAGGACATCCTGTAAGCCTGGGTACCTGCCCAAGAACCGCTGCACCACCAAGTTAAGGACGTGAACCATACAGGGCACATGGGTCAGCTGTCCCTGTCGCAGGGCAGAGAGGAGGTTGGTGCCACTGTCACAAACTACCATTCCTGGCTTAAGCTGGCATGGCGTCAACCACCTCTTGGCCTGCCCCTGCAGAGCTGACAGAACCTCTGCCCCAGTGTGGCTCCTGTCCCCCAAACACACCAGCGTAAGCACGGCATGGCATATTTTTGCCTGCGTACTTGCGTAGCCCCTTGGACGCCTACGGAGCACCGCTGGTTCCGAGGACAGAGCAAAGAGGCCATGGAGGAAGAAGAAGAGGAGGGGGTGGAGGAGAGAGGTGTGTCACAATCAGTAGTAGCATTTTGAAGGCGTGGTGGCGGAACAACCTCCAACACTACTGCACCTTGTCCTGCATCCTTCCCAGCTGCCAAAAGAGTGACCCAATGGGCCGTGAAAGACAGGTAACGTCCCTGTCTATGCCTGCTGGACCATGAGTCAGCGGTAATATGCACCTTACCGCTGACCGCCCTGTCCAGTGAGGCATGGACATTGCCTTCCACATGCCGGTAGAGAGCCGGAATCGCCTTCCGTGAGAAAAAGTGGCGTTTGGGAACCTGCCACTGAGGAACCGCACATTGAACAAACTCACGGAAGGGGGCAGAGTCTACCAACTGAAAAGGCAGCAGTTGAAGTGCTAGCAATTTATCCAAGCTAGCATTCAACCGCTGGGCATGTGGATGGCTGGGAGTAAACTTCTTTTGACGGTCCAGCAGCTGGGGCAGGGAAATTTGCCTGGTAGAATCGGACGTCTGTGTACTGCTAGCAGAGTGCCCGCAAGTACTTGGCTGTGACACACCTAATTCTACACCTTCATTCCTCTCAGTGCATCTTTCAGAGAGGACTGAAGGTATAGTGGGGTTGAAGATCCCAGCTGATGAGGAGCAAGGAGAGGTCCGCTTTGTTCTTTGGTGTGGGTCTTTAATGTGTGCTTGCCAACGAGCTGCATGGCAGGTCGACATATGTATGGTCATGCTTGTGGTGCCCAAGCGGCTGATGTTTTGGCCACGCGAGATACGCTTGAGACATATGTTGCAAATAGCAGTGGTGCGATCTGATGCACTCATCTCAAAAAAGGCCCACACCAAAGAACTTTTGTAATAACGTGCAGAGGCAGCGCCCTGCACAGGCGGAGCTCTGCGGTGTGATTCAGTTGGTGTGCTGGCCTCAAGCTGGCCTCCGGAGGGCATCCTGCCTCGTTGGACATGTGCCGCCTCCTCCTCTCTCCCTTCAGGCACCCACGTGGAGTCAGTGACCTCATCATCCCCTCCCTCTTCACCACTGGAGCAAACCTGGCAGTAAGCTGCAGCTCGTGGAACCTGACTGCCAGATTGCTGTCCTTGAGCATCCCCTCTCTCTGCGCTCACGCTACTGCCTTCCTCTAGCTGGGTATCATCATCCGTGCCTTCAAATAGCTGGGCATCCTCCTGGAGCATGTACCCAACACTGTGCTCAAACAGTTCGGGGGACTCCTCAGGAGGACATAGTGGGTCTAGGGAAGGGGTGCCTGATGATGCCATTGAGTACGCGTTTGCAGCTGCTTTGCCAGTACCCTGAGCCTGGGTGAGAGAGGATGAGGAGGATGAGGAGGGCTTGATCATCCACTCTACCAAGCCTTCAGCATGATGCGGCTCAACAAGAAGGGCAAGCGTGTCCCATGGCCATGTGCTGATGAGGAAGCACCAAGTCCACGACCAGCACTGTTGTCTCTAGACACAGAGCCTGCTTGCCCTGTTTTCTTGCCTCGGGACTGTCTGCCTCTCCTTGTCGGTCTTCCAGGCATTGTAGTGGGTAGTGTATATTGTGCTGGAGTCACACAGCACACACACTAACTCCTGCAGATGGCTGCCTTAGATGACAATAACAGGGCCTTAGGGCAGATAGAGGCTGAGGTGGTGGCTGCCTTAGATGACAACAACAGGGCCTTAGGGCAGATAGAGGCTGAGGTGGTGGCTGCCTTAGATGACAACAACAGGGCCTTAGGGCAGATAGAGGCTGAGGTGGTGGCTGCCTTAGATGACAACAACAAGGCCTTAGGGCAGATAGAGGCTGAGGTGGTTTATTGTGTGCTGTGCTCTACTCACACAGCACACACACACGCTAGCTCCTGCAAATGCCTGGCTGGCTGCCTTAGATGACAACAACAGGGCCTTAGGGCAGATAGAGGCTGAGGTGGTTTATTGTGTGCTGTGCTCTACTCACACAGCACACACACACACGCTAGCTCCTGCAAATGCCTGGCTGGCTGCCTTAGATGACAACAACAGAGCCTTAGGGCAGATAGAGGCTGAGGTGGTTTATTGTGTGCTGTGCTCTACTCACACAGCACACACACACACGCTAGCTCCTGCAAATGCCTGGCTGGCTGCCTTAGATGACAACAGGCCAGAAGGGTAAAGGTGGTTTAATGTGATACTGCAATGCTGTACTAACAGCATGCACACACTAGACTAATCCCCAGAATCACAGCAGATAATGTCACCACTCAGCAGTCAGCACAGCAGAATGTATAACACAGCAGATACTGTCAGCAGCAGTGCACTCAGCAGAATGAATACAACAGCAGATGCTGTCAGCAATGCAGATGAATCACAGCAGCTAATGTGACTGACACAGTCACTCACTAACACCGGGACACACTACACTAGGCCGCCGGAGCTATAATTTGCCACAGGCATCCTGTGGCCAATGTATGCCAATGTATGCCAATGTAGGTGGCAAAAATGGTGGCCGGGTGGCACCATTTGTGTATGATTTTATGATTGTTCATGGCCTTTGTGATAGTTTTAAGCTGCCTCCTCATTTGGAGTGTAAACTGTGATAGATCAGCATACAGTTGGATATTTGAGTATGGTGCTGGAAGTGGTAACACTTCCCTTGCTTTCGTTAGGATTTGTTCTTTTGCCTGGTAAAAATTGACCCTCAGGAGCCCATCCCTAGATACCTCCACATCAAGATGCCAGGGTTTAGGCAGTCTGTGGATGCAGTCTATGGTGAGCTCAATTGGGGAAAGATCTGGCAGCATACTGGAAAACATGGTGCTGGCGTAGTTGTGCAATTCTTTGGGCTGGACGGACTCTGGGATCTGCGTATTTTAATTTTATTGCGACAGGAGCGGTCCTTGAGGTCTGCAAGCTTTTGTTTTGATCCAGAGGGAGTCACCTTTTTGCTCAGTATATGCATCAACCAGGTCATTCACTGTTTCAGTGCATTCCTCCATGTTTTCCATATATTGCATTCTATTATCCATATGCTTCATTTCTAATGAAAACCTATTAATCAGTGAAGATAGGTTAGTCATGAGAGAGGATTGCAGGGATAAGAGCATATCTTTCAAAGTGGTGTCCAGCACCGGCTGCCCTGATGTTGGGAATTGAGCTATAGAGGATTGCTATGAGGAGATGGCATTGTCATTATGGAGGCCTGTACTCACTATGTCAGAGGCTTGGTGATTCAGATCCATCCGCATCCTCGATTTGGCTGGGCTTTGGGAGACCGGAGTTGCTGGGGATGATTCATGAGGAAAAGAGGATGCTAATCCATGCAGTATGTCCTGTGGATGAGCCGCGGGGAGGTCGGTGTAGTCCAGGGAATGTTGCGCTGTTTCTCCGGCAGCGCTATCTTGGCTCCTTCCCTGCGCTCGGTGGGGCTGGAAGGAGAAGCTCACGAGCCGTTTCGGGCCTCTGTCCTGGTTCCGTTTGCGGGACATCACGATGACAAATTTGGGGGAGTAATGTCAGATATCCAGAAGCTGGATGGCACCCTGATTGCACCCGTTTGCCGATGATAGTCCGGTCTGGAATCCAGAGCTCACAACCTAGGCAGCCATTCTCGTGCACGTGCAAGCCACGCCCCCAACCATAATCAAGATTTGTAACAATCATAATTGCCTTGACCTAAAACAGCGTTCACACTAAACATAATCTAACATACTGTATATGAAAACCCTAACAATTAATTTCTCTCATTTGCTCTTTTTTGGGTTGTTAAAGCAGAACTCCAGCCAAAAATAACCAATATAACATAAAATAGCTTATTAACCACTTCCGGACTGCCCGCCGTCGTTATATATCGGTACTTTGACGTTGAATACCGTTGTTATGGCAGCAGGTAGCTGCCATAACTACAGTATTTTCTGAAACAGTGGGCGGTCCACTTTAGGATAAAATGGCCTCTGTGGTGTATTCGCCACAAGATCACTTTTATCGGTGGCGGGAGAGGTGACCACCCCCCTCCCACCACGTTCTGGTCGTCTCCACCGCTTACCGGCTCATATAAAAGAACATCTAGCAGGAACAGGAACCATAACATGATTTCCATTAATGTTATCAGTAAGCAACAAGCACATACTGGAAATATAAAAACACTTAACTTTAAGAGAGCACATTTTCCAAGGATGAAGGCTGCTCTCCAAAACTAAAGCCTGGTACACAGTAGCAGTTTTATTTTGTTCTACCCAGCAGGGCTGGATGAAAAAAAAACTGACAGCTCAGGAGCCTTACCTGCTGTGCTATTGTGTTGTAACAAGGGGACGGCCCCCCACCATAACACTCCAGTAAGCACTCTCAGCCATTGGCTGAGAGTGCTGACCAGGAGCCGATCAGCAGACCTTTTTTGGTTATGCCCCATCGACTGTAGCTGGCTGACTGATTGGCAGCAGTACACATGGGCCAAATGTCAGACAGTTTCTATTGAACCGGCCAATGCTGCCTGACATTCGGCTCATGTATGCTAGGCTTTAGACTGGGAGGGAATATTGGCATAAATGAACAGAGAACAGAAATGGGAATTCTTCAAAAAAGATCGTATATGAGCACACTGCAAAATATATTCCCATGGGCAATAAACTTTAAAAGCTAAAAATTAAACCTGTGTGGCTTACAGCCAAAGTTAAAAAAGCTATAAATAATAAAAAAGCATGAAGAAACACTATCATCATTTAAATTTTACAAAGAATATAACAGAATATATAAAAAGCAAATCAAGCCTGCAAAAATTCAGAACAAATGACAGATTGCAAATGATAGTAGGACAAACACCCAAAATTTCTTCAAATATATTAATCGTAAAAAGGTCAGGTCTGGCATGTAGGCCCTTTACAAAATATTCTAAAGTGGGTGACCGGGGACAAAGAGAAGGGATGGTATTGATCCATAATGGCTCAAACTTTTTTTTTTTTTTAACATTTAGTTTTTATTGAGAAAAAATAATTAACATATTCTTGTATAATACAAAGACGTTGAAATAAACAATTACACACTTTAAGCTTGTTTCAGGGAAAGGGCCTATCACCCCAAATGGGCTCAAACTGTGATAAAGTCCTGCCCTATATTATAAATATTGATGATTGAACATTTCCAGAATAGACACTGTCTCAAATCGATGGTTCTGCTTATCAACGCATCAGATTACGATTATCAAGTATTGTCTCATGGTCCATCAAATACGCTATGAATATGTATTTTTATATGATTTTGATACAATTAATACATTTACATCTTTTAAAAAAAATTGGTGTCTTATGTGCCTGCCTACCCTATCAATAGACCCTGTCTCAATTAAAATCCCATTATTCTTTAAAGAGACTTGTCTCTCCCCCCCCCCCCCCCCCCCCCCTCTTTTCCTGCCCTATATTAATCTAAGGCCTTAAGAAGAAAACTTAAGGGTTAAACATCATATTTAATAGAATAACATTATTCAAACAGATTAACAAGTAATTTTGCATGTGGTACATCTACCCTCCTAATCCATGAAGTTGTTTCAATACTATAAGTAATTTTAATTAGATGTTTAGTAAGGCCTTAGGCCCCTTTCACACTGATGGACCATTCAGGTCCGCCTGTCACGGACGGACCTGAACGGGCGCTCCATGCTAGTCTATGGAGCGACGGATGTCAGCGGTGACATGTCTGCTGACATCCGACCCGGTCCGATCCGCCAAAAGCAGATGGATGGCCCTACCTCCAGATCCATCTCTGGCAGATCGGATCGGTGTGATCTTATAAAAACAGACACGCTGTCCATTTTCATCCGATCTCTCCATAGAGACCAGCGGCGCTCGACAAGCCTCTCCCCGCTCAGTGAGCAGAGAGGGACTTGTCATCCGCCGGCTCAGCGGAGATCAACGGAGAGATCTCCCTCTGAGCCGGCGGACAGAGGAGGACTCCGTGCAAGCGGATCCACCTCGTGTGAAAGGGGCCTTAAGCCCCATACACACGGTTGGATTTTCCGATGGATTCTGTCCTATCGGACAATGTTGTCGGAAATTCCGACCGTGTGTAGGCACCATCGGACATTTTCCATCGGATTGTCCGACGGACAAAGTTGTATCTCCTGCTCTAAAAATTTTCCGACAACAAAGTCCGATCACACCAATTCCGATCGTGTGTAGCGAATTCCGATGGACAAAGTGCCACGCATGCTCAGATCACATTACAAGACCAAAGCTATTGGCTACTAGCCTCTACGTAGTCCCGTCGTAGGCAACAAACGTCACCACGTTCAGAATGATCGGATTTTCCGACAACTTTGTCCGACCGTGTGTATGCAACACCAGTGTCGGACTAAATCCGTCGGACCAAATCCGATGGATTTGGTGGTCGGATTTTCCGACCGTGTGTATGGGGCTTTAGAGTAATTTCTCCATATGTACCATTTTTTTTATTGTATTATAGTGCCTTATGTTCTTTATAGGCAATCAGTTTCTCGAAGTAGCATTGCATATTTACTCTAGCAATTGCTGTCTCCACAGTAGGTGTATTTGCAGTCTTCCAATAATTACCTATATAATTCAGGCTGCAAACAGAATGTGTAGGATTATAGTCCTAACTGCTGAAGGAAATATTTCTGAACCTAGACTAAGCAGTGCCGGAGCGGGTGTAAGAGTAGTGACTATGCCTGACACATCCGATATAGGTTTGGAAATGTCTTTCCAAAAATGCTTAAGGACATTGCAACTCTATAGAGTATGTGGCAAATTGCCTCTATGTTGACAGTAGAGATGGGCTGAACACCCCCGGCTTGGTTCACATCAGAACTTTTGAACATTGCAAAAGTTTGGAGCCGAACAACAAACTACATTGAAGTCTATGGGACCCAAACTGGAAAAATCTAAAGTACCCATTATGAAGGCTTATATGCAAGTTATTGAGCATACAAAGGGTATGGGGGTCTGGGTACTACCCTGTGGGACATGTATCAATGAAAAAGGTTTGTAAAAAAGATCATTTTTAAATGAGAAGTGATTTACTGATGCTTAAAGTGAAACAATAAAAATGAAAAATTCCTTTAAATATAGTATCTAGGGGGTCCCTCAGTCTGCCTGTAAAGTGCATCTGTACCATGTATAGAATCTGCTGCAGCATAAATTGCATTTATAAAGCCAAAAAAAAAAAATTTTCCCTGCAAACTTTTTGTATGATGAGGCCACTCGGAATAAGATTAAAGTTTTTTTTTTTTTTTTAATAAATTCTGGTGTTTGTTTTGCAAACTTTGGATAGAAGTAACAGGTGCAGAAAACATGGGCTTTGGCTGTTAGTGGTGCCTTCACACTGTAACCCTGTATAGGTACTCTTGATGAAAGCAAGAATTGGCCTTGCTGTCAGAAATGTAATTGATATGCCCCAGTCAAATAGGTGTGGAAAAATTGGGCTTTGGGTGTTGGTGGTGCCTTCACACCATAACCCTATAGAGGTACTCTTAATGAAAGCAAGAATTGGCCTTGCTGTCAAAAAATGAAATTATATGCATCTGTCAAACAGGTGCAAAAAAATGGGTCCTTATAATTGTTCCCATGAAACCTTAACCAAAGAAAAAAATGTATTGCAGATAGAATCAACACCCACAAAGTTAGGTAGCATAGACAGTCTTGCAGAGATTCTAGATCCAGAAAACACTTAATCTGCAACATCAGCATCAGGGGCTTGAAAGTTGCTACTAATTCAGGGGTCTAATAGCCACTGCTAATCCAGGAATGATTAATTTTGATAAATGTCAGCCGGTCAACGGAGTCTGTGGACAGACACTCTATTTTATCTGTAACAAAACCTCCGGCAGCACTGAATGCCCATTCAGAAATCACGCTGGATGCAGGGCAGCCCAGAAGTTCAATTGCATACTGGGCAAGTTCTGGTCACTAGTCTATTCTCGTGACCCATTAACCCAGTGGATTGTCAACTGGAAATCTCTGCCCTGGGTTCTGAGGACTGAAAAAGTTTTAAAATGTGTCACCGAGGTGGCCCCCTCCTCCACCGCTCCTCTCTTGAACAACAACAGCCTCAAAACTAGCTTTTCCATGAGACTGTAACTTACCAGAGTCTGGAAAGGCGTTACTTCTCTTTAACCACTTGCCAGCCAGCCGCCGCAGTTATACTGCAATAGGGTGACTCTATTACGTGAATCCAGGGCTCAAGTCCTGCGGGAACGCATGGGAACAGAGTTCCTGTACGTTTTCCACAACAGGAACTCCGTTCCCGTTAGCAGCCGTGTCCTGCAAGACTTTAAGGTATGCGAGCTGTGTGGCAGGTGCTACACCAGCAGCTGCCGACACAGCTCACAATAGTAAGTGCCGCACACCTGACCATTCAGGCATTGCCAGTAGGGGGCCCCATGACAGCTTCCTCTTTTCGATCTACCTGTCAATTACAGCTAGCTGATGGGTAGATCAGGTCCCTGCTGCTAAGAGATTGTATTTAGTCAGACCTCTCGTGATGCACTCCTCCCCGCCGGCCCCTCCTGATTTTCTGTCTCCTTATCCCCCCCCCCCCCACAGTCTCCTGCATACTTGTTCTGTGTGTACCGCTGAATCCCCCCTCCTCTATCTTCAGTGCCATATGATGAGAGAACCCAGAGGAGGAGCACAGCTATTCTGCTCACAGGACATGCAGGGAGAGAGGTGAGCTGAGGGAGGAACATCAGTTTGGGGTGGTAAGCTGAGCACAATACCTGGCAAAGTTTAAAGTTTAATATATGCTTCTGTCTATCTGTTTTGTTAAGTGATGATAGAATATTGTTAAAATGTTTTGAATAAGGCTGCGACCTATTTATAACTGTTATACCATGTAATATGCTTACGTTTTCCTACCAGTATTGCATTGTATTGTGTTTTCATATTCTTTTAATAAAAATTTATGAAACAAAAAAAAAAAAGTTTAATGCCAGGAGGGAAGTTTATGTGGAAATATGTGAAGGGTTGAAATAGCAGCGAGTGTGTGTTGGAGCCCTGCAGAGTTTGCAGCCCCCCCAAGCTAACATACATCTCCTAAGCAGGAACACATCACTATCTCCCTAAGCATTCTGTCCAGATAATGTGCAGTTCATTTATGACCTTTCCGTTTAACCCTGTGTTATCCAAACTCTGTTCAATGAAAAGTGTAAACTCATCACATAAACACTCTATATACAAAATAAAATTCCCCAATAAAGATCAGAACATGATGTTCACATTTGCATGGAAGTACAATTGAATGAATGCTGATTATTCAGAGAATTACCGTATTTATGTTTATTGAGGATTTTTTTTTTTTTTTTATGTACTAACAGTTAAGCTTCATACACACAATACGAAAATTGGATGAAAAATACCACTTTTGAAGCGTTCGTGCATATGAGCGTATAATTTTTATTTTTTTTTGGTGGTCGAGTGGATCTTGGGTGGGAGTTCCCACACTTTTTTCCCCAGGACTTGACCCCTGCGTGAATCTCCATTGGCCATCCACGATTGCTCCAAAGAGGCAGAACCTGGATATGCCAATGTAAACAAAGCAGATCCCTGTTCTGTCAAGGGAGTACAGTGTGATTGTTTGTTCCTAGTGATTAGGAACAGTGATCTCTCTATACTCTGTCAGTCCACTCTCCCCACAGTTAGAAACACCTCCCTAGGACACACTTAAGCCCTTGCTTGCCCCTAGTGTTAACCCCTTCCCTGCCAGTGTCATTTATACAGTGATCAGTGGATATTTTTAGCTCTGATCACTGTAATAATGTCACTGGTCCAAAAAAGTGTCCAATCTGTCCATCGCAATGTTGCAGTCCCACTAAAAATTGCTGATCACCGCAATTACTAGTAAAATAAATATTAATAAAAATGCTATAAATCTATCCCCTACTTTGTAGACGCTATAACTTTTGCGCAAACCAATCAATATATGCAATTATTGAAATTGTTTTACCAAAAATATGTAGAAGAATACATATTGGCCTAAACTGATGAAGACATTTATTTGGGGGATATTTATTATAGCAAAAATTAAAAAATATATTTTTTTCTAAATTGTCAGTCTTTATTTTTTTCTTTATAGCGCAAAAAAAACTGCAGAGGTGATCAAATGCCACCAAAAGAAAGCTCTATTTGTGAGGAAAATGGACATCAATTTTCTTTGGGTATAACGTCGCACGGCTGTGCAATTGTAAGTTAAAGCAGCACAATGCCGTATAGCAAGAAATGGCCTGGTCATTAAGGGGGTAAATCCTTCCGGGGCTGAAGTGGTTAAGGTGTCCTCAAGATAATTAATCCTCTGCTCCCTCTGTGGGGTGGAAAAGTTTGTGGAGGCATGAGAAGCAGAATCCTTGGGGTCACTAAGAATTACAGTATCTGGAACTGCCTCCTCCCAGCCACGTACTACTCCTAAGGGTTCTGGGGATGAAAAGCCTTCTCTTGCTTCCAAAATTGACAGAATCCTCCTCCTTTCTCTCCTCTTGTGTGTTCTGTGTCTGCATAAAGTGGGCCTTGAGAGGAAAGGAAGTGCTCTCTCTTTTGCTGCTCTGCCTCGACTGCCCTGTCCATAATGCAACACAGAATCTGCTTCAGCAGGAACACAAGAGGGATAGTGTCACTGATGCATGCATTGTCACAGCTCACCATGCTTGTGGCTTTCTCAAATTGTGAGAGTACAGTGCATGCGTCCTTTATCAGAAATCATTGGCGTGATGAAAAAAAGCTAAACCACTCTGAGCCTGTCGTTGTGCCATGCTCACACAGGTACTCGCTGATGGCCCTCTGCTGCATGTGCAGCATTGCCAAAGTTGAGCTCCACCTGGTAGGCATGTCACAAATCAGGGGGGTTTATGGGCAGTAGGGATGGGCCCGGTGCTCGCTCGCTCGGCGAGCCCAGAACTATTTTGGCCGCTCGCATCACGTTCGTGTGATGCGAGCGGCCCCGCAATGCATTGCGGCCGGCGCGGCCGGCGCAGTGCATTGCTGGCTGATGATTGGCCAAGCATGCACTGTGACCCCGCATGCTTGGCCAATCACAGCCCCGGAAACTCGAAGAGCCATAATTGGCTACAGGCAGGACGCCTGTAGCCAATTACAGCTCAGGGGCTTTAGTACACGCCCCCCCCTATAAAAGGCCGCCACGCCGTCTGCGCCGGTCACATGCTGTTCCGGCGCAGATAGAGCAGGATAGATCTGTGACACTCTGCTGGATTTAGTTAGTTAGAGAGATTTACTTAGAGAGATTGAGTTAGATAGATTCATTTACAAAGATTGATTTAGAAAGAGGGGCTTGTAGTGTGTTCGTGGCAGGCAGGCAGAGCTCCTATATTTTGTTCCCAGAAGCACCTATAGGACTTGTAGTGTGTTCGTGGCAGGCAGGCAGAGCTCCTATATTTTGTTCCCAGAAGTTCCTATAGGACTTGTAGTGTGTTCGTGGCAGGCAGGCAGAGCTCCTATATTTTGTTCCCAGAAGCACCTATAGGACTTGTAGTGTGTTCGTGGCAGGCAGGCAGAGCTCCTATATTTTGTTCCCAGAAGCACCTATAGGACTTGTAGTGTGTTCCTGGCAGGCAGGCAGAGCTCCTATATTTTCTTCCCAGAAGCACCTATAGGACTTGTAGTGTGTTCCTGGCAGGCAGGCAGAGCTCCTATATTTTCTTCCCAGAAGCACCTATAGGACTTGAAGTGTGTTAGTCCCATCACACAGAGATCATATATTTTGTTCCCAGAAGCACCTATAGGACTTGAAGTGTGCTAGTCCCATCACACAGAGATCATATATTTTGTTCCCAGAAGCACCTATAGGACTTGAAGTGTGTTAGTCCCATCACACAGAGATCATATATTTTGTTCCCAGAAGCACCTATAGGACTTGTAGTGTGTTCCTGGCAGGCAGGCAGAGCTCCTATATTTTGTTCCCAGAAGCACCTATAGGACTAATAGTGTGTTCGTGGCAGGCAGGCAGAGCTCCTATATTTTCTTCCCAGAAGCACCTATAGGACTTGAAGTGTGTTAGTCCCATCACACAGAGATCATATATTTTGTTCCCAGAAGCACCTATAGGACTTGAAGTGTGTTAGTCCCATCACACAGAGATCATATATTTTGTTCCCAGAGGCACCTATAGGACTTGAAGTGTGTTAGTCCCATCACACAGAGATCCTATATTTTGTTCCCAGAAGCACCTATAGGACTTGAAGTGTGTTAGTCCCATCACACAGAGATCATATATTTTGTTCCCAGAAGCACCTATAGGACTTGAAGTGTGTTAGTCCCATCACACAGAGATCATATATTTTGTTCCCAGAAGCACCTATAGGACTTGAAGTGTGTTAGTCCCATCACACAGAGATCATATATTTTGTTCCCAGAAGCACCTATAGGACTTGAAGTGTGTTAGTCCCATCACACAGAGATCATATATTTTGTTCCCAGAAGCACCTATAGGACTTGAAGTGTGTTAGTCCCATCACACAGAGATCATATATTTTGTTCCCAGAAGCACCCATAGGACTTGAAGTGTGTTAGTCCCATCACACAGAGATCATATATTTTGTTCCCAGAAGCACCTATAGGACTTGAAGTGTGTTAGTCCCATCACACAGAGATCATATATTTTGTTCCCAGAAGCACCTATAGGACTTGAAGTGTGTTAGTCCCATCACACAGAGATCATATATTTTGTTCCCAGAAGCACCTATAGGACTTGAAGTGTGTTAGTCCCATCACACAGACCTATATTTTGTTCCCAGAAGCACCTATAGGACTTGAAGTGTGTTAGTCCCATCACACAGAGATCATATATTTTGTTCCCAGAAGCACCCATAGGACTTGAAGTGTGTTAGTCCCATCACACAGAGATCATATATTTTGTTCCCAGAAGCACCTATAGGACTTGAAGTGTGTTAGTCCCATCACACAGAGATCATATATTTTGTTCCCAGAAGCACCTATAGGACTTGAAGTGTGTTAGTCCCATCACACAGAGATCATATATTTTGTTCCCAGAAGCACCTATAGGACTTGAAGTGTGTTAGTCCCATCACACAGACCTATATTTTGTTCCCAGAAGCACCTATAGGACTTGAAGTGTGTTAGTCCCATCACACAGAGATCATATATTTTGTTCCCAGAAGCACCTATAGGACTTGAAGTGTGTTAGTCCCATCACACAGAGATCCTATATTTTGTTCCCAGAAGCACCTATAGGACTTGAAGTGTGTTAGTCCCATCACACAGAGATCATATATTTTGTTCCCAGAAGCACCTATAGGACTTGAAGTGTGTTAGTCCCATCACACAGAGATCATATATTTTGTTCCCAGAAGCACCTATAGGACTTGAAGTGTGTTAGTCCCATCACACAGACCTATATTTTGTTCCCAGAAGCACCTATAGGACTTGAAGTGTGTTAGTCCCATCACACAGAGATCATATATTTTGTTCCCAGAAGCACCTATAGGACTTGAAGTGTGTTAGTCCCATCACACAGAGATCCTATATTTTGTTCCCAGAAGCACCTATAGGACTTGAAGTGTGTTAGTCCCATCACACAGAGATCATATATTTTGTTCCCAGAAGCACCTATAGGACTTGAAGTGTGTTAGTCCCATCACACAGAGATCCTATATTTTGTTCCCAGAAGCACCTATAGGACTTGAAGTGTGTTAGTCCCATCACACAGACCTATATTTTCTTCCCAGAAGCACCTATAGGACTTCTAGTGTGTTAGTGGCATCACACAGAGCTCCTCTATTTTCTTCTCAGCAGCACCCACAGGACTTCTAGTGTGTTAGTGGCATCACACAGAGCTCCTCTATTTTCTTTGCAGAAGCACCCACAGGACTTCTAGTGTGTTAGTGGCATCACACAGAGCTCCTCTATTTTCTTTGCAGAAGCACCCACAGGACTTCTAGTGTGTTAGTGGCATCACACAGAGCTCCTCTATTTTCTTTGCAGAAGTACCCATAGGACTTCTAGTGTGTTAGTGGCATCACACAGAGCTCCTATATTTTCTTCTCAGCAGCACCCACAGGACTTCTAGTGTGTTAGTGGCATCACACAGAGCTCCTCTATTTTCTTTGCAGAAGCACCCATAGGACTTCTAGTGTGTTAGTGGCATCACACAGAGCTCCTATATTTTCTTCTCAGCAGCACCCACAGGACTTCTAGTGTGTTAGTGGCATCACACAGAGCTCCTCTATTTTCTTTGCAGAAGCACCCACAGGACTTCTAGTGTGTTAGTGGCATCACACAGAGCTCCTCTATTTTCTTTGCAGAAGCACCCACAGGACTTCTAGTGTGTTAGTGGCATCACACAGAGCTCCTCTATTTTCTTTGCAGAAGTACCCATAGGACTTCTAGTGTGTTAGTGGCATCACACAGAGCTCCTATATTTTCTTCTCAGCAGCACCCACAGGACTTCTAGTGTGTTAGTGGCATCACACAGAGCTCCTCTATTTTCTTTGCAGAAGCACCCATAGGACTTCTAGTGTGTTAGTGGCATCACACAGAGCTCCTATATTTTCTTCTCAGCAGCACCCACAGGACTTCTAGTGTGTTAGTGGCATCACACAGAGCTCCTCTATTTTCTTTGCAGAAGCACCCACAGGACTTCTAGTGTGTTAGTGGCATCACACAGAGCTCCTCTATTTTCTTTGCAGAAGCACCCACAGGACTTCTAGTGTGTTAGTGGCATCACACAGAGCTCCTCTATTTTCTTTGCAGAAGTACCCATAGGACTTCTAGTGTGTTAGTGGCATCACACAGAGCTCCTATATTTTCTTCTCAGCAGCACCCACAGGACTTCTAGTGTGTTAGTGGCATCACACAGAGCTCCTCTATTTTCTTTGCAGAAGCACCCATAGGACTTCTAGTGTGTTAGTGGCATCACACAGAGCTCCTCTATTTTCTTTGCAGAAGCACCCATAGGACTTCTAGTGTGTTAGTGGCATCACACAGAGCTCCTATATTTTCTTCTCAGCAGCACCCACAGGACTTCTAGTGTGTTAGTGGCATCACACAGAGCTCCTCTATTTTCTTTGCAGAAGCACCCATAGGACTTCTAGTGTGTTAGTGGCATCACACAGAGCTCCTCTATTTTCTTTGCAGAAGCACCCATAGGACTTCTAGTGTGTTAGTGGCATCACACAGAGCTCCTATATATTCTTCTCAGCAGCACCCACAGGACTTCTAGTGTGTTAGTGGCATCACACAGAGCTCCTCTATTTTCTTTGCAGAAGCACCCATAGGACTTCTAGTGTGTTAGTGGCATCACACAGAGCTCCTCTATTTTCTTTGCAGAAGCACCCATAGGACTTCTAGTGTGTTAGTGGCATCACACAGAGCTCCTATATATTCTTCTCAGCAGCACCCACAGGACTTCTAGTGTGTTAGCTGCATCACAAAGAGCTCCTCTATTTTCTTTGCAGAAGCACCCATAGGACTTATAGTGTGTTAGTGGCATCACACAGAGCTCCTCTATTTTCTTTGCAGAAGCACCCATAGGACTTCTAGTGTGTTAGTGGCATCACACAGAGCTCCTATATATTCTTCTCAGCAGCACCCACAGGACTACCGACTACAATGGCTGGAAGACCGCCAAAGGGAGGCAGAGCGTGCAGAGCCAAGAACACAGGGCAGGCAGGCTCTGTTTCTAGTGGACGTGGCCGTGGCCGTGGACGTGGTCGTGCATCGTCATCAGCACGTGGCCATGGGACACGCGCGTCTTTGTTTTCGGCAGCTGGACATGTGGAGCCGCATCATGCTGAAGGCTTGGTAGAATGGATGACCAAGCCCTCCTCATCCTCCTCATCCTCTCTCACCCAGGCTCAGGGTACTGGCAGAGCATCATCAGCCACCCCTTCCCTAGACCCACCATGTCCTCCTGAGGAGTCCCCCGAACTCTTTGAGCACAGTGTTGGGTACATGCTCCAGGAGGATGCCCAACGATTCGAAGGCTCGGATGATGATACCCAGCTTGAGGAATCTGGCAGTACTGTTCCACCAGCTGCAGCTTACTGCCAGGTTTGCTCTAGTGGTGAAGAGGGAGGGGATGATGAGGTCACTGACTCCACGTGGGTGCCTGAAGGGAGAGAGGATGAGGAGGAGGACGAGGAGGAGGAGGATGCGGCGTCACATGTCCAACGAGGCAGGATGCCCCCTGGAGGCCAGCTTGAGGCCAGCACAGCAACTGTACAACACCGCAGAGCTCCGCCTGTGCAGGGCGCTGCCTCTGCACGTTATCAGAAAAGTTCTTTGGTGTGGGCCTTTTTTGAGACGAGTGCATCAGATCGCACCACTGCTATTTGCAATATTTGTCTCAAGCGTATCTCGCGTGGCCAAAACATCAGCCGCTTGGGCACCACAAGCATGACCAGACATATGGCGACCTGCCATGCAGCTCGTTGGCAGGCACACATAAAAGACCCACACCAAAGAACTAAGCGGACCTCTCCTTGCTCCTCCTCAGCTGGGATCTCCATCCCCACTACACCTTCAGTCCTCTCTGAAAGCTGCTCTGAGAGGACTGAAGGTGTAGAATTAGGTGTGTCACAACCAAGTACTTGCAGTACACCGACGTCCGATTGCAGCAGGCAAATTTCCCTGCCCCAGCTGCTGGACCGTAGAAAGAAGTACACTCCCAGCCATCCACATGCCCAGCGGTTGAATGCTAGCCTGGCTAAATTGCTAGCACTTCAACTGCTGCCTTTTCAGTTGGTAGACTCGGCCCCCTTCCGTGAGTTTGTTCAATGTGCGGTTCCTCAGTGGCAGGTTCCCAAACGCCACTTTTTCTCACGGAAGGCGATTCCGTCTCTCTACCGGCATGTGGAGGGCAATGTCCATGCCTCGCTGGACAGGGCGGTCAGCGGTAAGGTGCATATTACCGCTGACTCATGGTCCAGCAGGCATGGACAGGGACGGTACCTTTCTTTAACGGCCCATTGGGTCACTCTATTGGCAGCTGGGAGGGATGCAGGACAAGGTGCAGTAGTGTTGGAGGTTGTTCCGCCACCACGCCTCCAAAACGCTACTACTGCTACTGGTTGTGACACACCTCTCTCCTCCACCCCCTCCTCTTCTTCTTCCTCCAGTGCTCTGTCCTTGGAACCAGCGGTGCTCCGTAGGCGTACAAGGGGCTACGCAAGTACGCAGGCAAAAAGATGCCATGCCGTGCTTGCGCTGGTGTGTTTGGGGGACAGGAGCCACACTGGGCCAGAGGTTCTGGCAGCTCTGCAGGGGCAGGCCGAGAGGTGGTTGACGCCACGTCAGCTTAAGCCAGGAATGGTCGTTTCTGACAATGGCACCAACCTCCTCTCCGCCCTGCGACAGGGGCAGCTCACCCATGTGCCCTGCATGGCTCACGTCCTCAACCTGGTGGTGCAGCGGTTCTTGGGCAGGTTCCCAGGCTTACAGGATGTCCTGAGGCAGGCCAGGAAAGTCTGTGTGCATTTCCGCCGATCTTATAATGCCAGTGCTCGGCTGACTGAGCTGCAAAAGGAGCTGAACCTGCCCAAGAACCGCCTAATATGTGACATGCCCACCAGGTGGAACTCAACGTTGGCCATGCTGCAGCGACTGCACACGCAGCAGAGGGCCATCAATGAGTACCTTTGCGACTATGGCACCAGGACAGGGTCAGGGGAGCTTGGTTTTTTTTCCCCACGTCAGTGGAGCATGATCAGGGATGCATGCACTGTCCTCTCACCATTTGAGGAGGCCACGAGGATGGTGAGCAGTGACAGTGCATGCATCAGTGACACTGTCCCTCTTGTCCACCTGTTGGAGCATACGCTGCGTGGGATAATGGACAGGGCACTTGAGGCAGAACAGAGGCAGGAAGAGGAGGACTTCCTTGCCTCTCAAGGCCCCCTTTATCCGGACAGTGTTCCTTCTGTCCCACCCATCACACAGGAAGAGGAGGAGGAGGAGGATTGTGTGAGCATGGAGGTGGAGCCTGGCACTCAGCATCAGCAGCAGCAGTCTTTTAGGGATGATGTACAGTCCCAACAAACCAGTGGACTTGTACGTGGCTGGGAGGAGGAGGTGGCTGGCGATCATGTCATCCTCAGTGACCCAGAAGACTCCGGACCGAATGCCTCAGCTAACCTACGCTGCATGGCCTCCCTGATCCTGCAAAGCCTGCGGAAGGATCCTCGTGTTCTTCGGATCAAGGAGAGGGACCATTACTGGCTGGCCACTCTCCTTGATCCGCGGTACAAGGGTAAGGTTGCGGACCTTATCTTGCCGTCGCAGAGGGAGCAGAGGATGAGACATCTCAGGGAGGCCTTGCAGAAAGGTCTGTGCAACGCGTTCCCAGAAACTGGGAGGCTACAAACTCCTGGTCCTGGGCGACGAGTTGCTGAGGCTTCGGTCAGTAGCAGAAGGAGCGGTGGGGAAGGTGGACGTCTGACCGATGCGTTCAGACAATTTTTTAGTCCGCAGCCCCAAGGTATGATCGGTTCCAGCAACCATCGCCAGCGTCTGATATACATGGTGCAGGAATACCTTGGGGCAAGGTCAGACTTGGACACCTTTCCCACCGAAAATCCTCTGGCTTACTGGGTCCTGAGGATGGATCACTGGCCAGAGCTTGCACAGTATGCAATTGAGCTACTGGCCTGTCCTGCCTCCAGCGTTCTTTCCGAACGCACATTCAGTGCTGCTGGAGGATTTGTCACCGATCATAGGGTGCGCCTGTCCACCGCCTCGGTTGATCGACTGACCGTCATCAAAATGAATCAGTCTTGGATCACCACCAGCTACCAGGCACCTGAGGCGGATATAACCGAATAATTTTTAATATCACATCCCTTCAAGACTGCCTATGCTGATGCTGAGTGACTGTCCTCTTATGTTCACTGACTATCCTCTTCCTCCTCCTCAATGATCCATGCAACCACACCAGTGCCTAAGGCACAATTTTTCAGCCCCTGTTTAACAGGGGCGTGTACATACAATTTTTATAAAAAAATGCTTGGCAACACGTGTGACTGCTGTGCTCCAAGTACAGTATCTGTGAGGGGTTGCAGTGTTGTGGCACCAGCACCAGTGCCTAAGGCAAATTTTTCAGCCCCTGTTTAACAGGGGCGTGTACTTACAATTTAAAAAAAAAATGCTTTGCAACACGTGTGACTGCTGTGCTCCAAGTACAGTATCTGTGAGGGGTTGCAGTGTTGTGGCACCAGCACCAGTGCCTAAGGCACAATTTTTCAGCCCCTGTTTAACAGGGGCGGGTAATTACAATTTTTTAAAAAAATGCTTCGCAACACGTGTGACTGCTGTGCTCCAAGTACAGTATCTGTGAGGGGTTGCAGTGTTGTGGCACCAGCACCAGTGCCTAAGGCACAATTTTTCAGCCCCTGTTTAACAGGGGCGTGTACTTACAATTTTTTTAAAAAAATGCTTCGCAACACGTGTGACTGCTGTGCTCCAAGTACAGTATCTGTGAGGGGTTGCAGTGTTGTGGCACCAGCACCAGTGCCTAAGGCACAATATTTCAGCCCCTGTTTAACAGGGGCGTGTACTTACAATTTTTTAAAAAAATGCTTCGCAACACGTGTGACTGCTGTGCTCCAAGTACAGTATCTGTGAGGGGTTGCAGTGTTGTGGCACCAGCACCAGTGCCTAAGGCACAATTTTTCAGCCCCTGTTTAACAGGGGCGGGTAATTACAAATCTTGATCTAATAGTTCACAGCAGGGCCCATTCCTGCGCCCACCAAGAGTAACTATGAGGGCCTACAGTCTTGTGGCAACACCGTCCACCACCACCGCCAAAGGCCCAATTTTTCTGCCCTGTTCATCAGGTGCTTGCAATTACAAATCTTGAACTAATAACTCACAGCAGGGCCCATTCCTGCGCCCACCAAGAGTAACTGTGAGAGCTTACAGTCTTGTGGCAACACCGTCCACCACCACCACCACCCCCAATTTTTCTGCCCTGTTCAACAGGTGCATGCAATTACAAATCTTGATCTAATAACTCACAGCAGGGCCCATTCTTGCGCCCACCAAGAGTAACTGTGAGAGCTTACAGTCTTGTGGCAACACCGTCCACCACCACCGCCAAAGGCCCAATTTTTCTGCCCTGTTCATCAGGTGCTTGCAATTACAAATCTTGATCTAATAACTCACAGCAGGGCCCATTCCTGCGCCCACCAAGAGTAACTGTGAGAGCTTACAGTCTTGTGGCAACACCGTCCACCACCACCACCACCACCCCCAATTTTTCTGCCCTGTTCAACAGGTGCATGCAATTACAAATCTTGATCTATTAACTCACAGCAGGGCCCATTCCTGTGCCCACCAGTCTTGTGGCTACACCAACATCTAATAGGGCAAATTTCTGCAGAGTATATACGCCAGGCCCCTACTTTCAAACATCCAACTTACAAACGACTCCTACTTGCAAATGGAAAGAGAAAACAGGAAGTGAGAGGAAATCTACCCCTAGGAAGGGAAATTCTATCCTGTTAGATTTAATTTGGGAAAAAGGTATCTCCTCTCTACTGATACTTTATCACCAATCCTTGTTTCAATTAAAACCCCACTTTTTCCAAAAACATTTGTCATTGGGACGGAAAGTTAGGTGACATGTTCTGAACAGATGTGCAAAGACAGCAAATGTTACAGGGGTGATAACCCCTCCCTATGTTCTCCAAAAAGCTTAAAAATAGATTTTTTTGGGATGGAGCTACACTTCATAATGTACCTGTTCAGATTCTACTTAAGAACAAACCTAAAGCCGCAAGTGGTTTTAAATGGCTTCTTTTTTTCCTTTACAAATGACATTTTGTGCAAGGACAGTTCTAAACACGGGAAACACATGCCACTTCACAGGCATACTTTAGACACCCCCAGGTACCATATTTAAAGGAAAATTTCACTTTTTTTTTTCACTTTATGCATCATTAAAATGACTGCTCCCGAAAAAACGTTAGTTTTTAAAAGTTCTTTTTGCATTGATATATGTCCCCTGGGGCAGGACCCGGGTCCCCAAACCTGTTTTATGACATTAACATGCATATTGGCCGTTGTAATTAGCACTTTTGATTTCGAACGTTCGCGTCCATTATAACGTATAGGGTTCGAAAATTTGCGCGAACTTTCGGTCGGTTCGAAGGTTCTGGTGCGAACCGAACCCGGGGGTGTTCGGCTCATCCCTAATGGGCAGGTGGAATTCCTGTTTGAATTTCAGGCAACCGAGCACTGTCTGTGTAATGACCCCCTGAAATGGCTACAGTCTCTTCTGGCCTGCTTCCAACTCTGGGTCCCTGTTTAAGAAATGCTGCACCGTCAATTTGAGGATGTGCCAGGCATAGCACATGTGTCAACTTTCCCTGGGCGGAAAGGAGGTTAGTGCCATTATCACACACCACCATTCCTGGTTAAAGCTGGTGTGGCATGAACCACCTCTGGGCTTGCCCCTGCAGAGCTGAAAGAATCTCTGCTCCGGTGTGGCTCCTGTACCCTTTACAGACCAGCTGAAGCACTGCATGCCATCTTTTATCCTGACACGTTGAATAGCCCCTGGCATGCTAAGGGGGTACTGGTGATTCATAGGTCAATTCATAGGACAATTCATCCACATGGCTGTAGCGTTTTTGCCACATTTGATCTGCTTGAGGCAAAGTTTGCAAATTGCAACAGTGCAATTGGCTGCACATGTACTAAAAAGGCCCAGACAGCTGAGCTGTGGGAAGTGGGCCGCAAGATAACAGCTCCACAATGTGATGGAATAGGGTGACTGCTCGCTACTTTTCTATGATGGCTGACTCGTTGGGGTTGTGCCTCACCCTCACTTTCCTCCTCGGCTCTATCTGGCACCCAAGTCACATCAGTGACTTTATCACCCCCTCAATCCCCTCCATCCATCATTGAAGCCAACTTGGCACTATGCTGCATCTGGGGGAACATTAATGTAAATTTGTTGTTTTACTAGTGTTCTCCCCTTTCTGTAGGCTCATGTTCCTACCTTCCTCAAACTCAAAACCAACATCAGAATCAAGTAATGCCTGTGTATTGTCAAGGAACAAGTGGCTGATGCTGTGTTCAAATAACTTAGCCGACTCCCCCATGCATCATAATACTGGGACTATGGCAGGGGTAGCTGTGGACAAGGAGGCAGAAAAAAGTTGCTCTGGCAGTTGTGGTGGACTGCACACTAGTCTCTGCTTGGGTGACAGAGGATGAGGATGATGAGGATGGTTTAGTAAAGCCATTCCACCACCTCGTCTGCATGCTGTGGCTGGAAAGCACAGACAACATCACTAAACAGAGGAAATTATGCCCTACCTTAGGACTGACCACGTCCACCTTTGCCTGTGGACACATACACTGCTGGCCCCCTCACTGTACCATGGGAACATTTGCCTCTCCTTGTTGTCCTCCCAGACATGATGGGGGGGGGTGCTCATTAACAAAATGTAATAAAGATGTGGAAATGTGTATGTGGATGCACTTTAATCAATGGAAAGGCGTGTTTGGTGCACTTTAACCACTTCAGCCCCGGACCAATTAGCAGCCAAAGGACCAGGCCCCTTTTTGCGATTCGGCACTGCGTCGCTTTTACTGACAATTGCGCGGTCGTGCGACGTGGCTCCAAAACAAAATTGGCTTTTTTTTTTTTTTCCCCCACAAATAGAGCTTTCTTTTGGTGGTATTTGATCGCCCCTGCGGTTTTTATTTTTTGTGCTATAAACAAAAATAGAGCGACAATTTTGAAAAAAGTGCAATATTTTTTTGCTTTTTGCTATAATAAATATCCCCAAAAAATATATAAAAAAACATTTTTTTTCCTCAGTTTAGGTCGATACGTATTCTTCTACATATTTTTGGTAAAAAAAATCGCAATTAGCGATTATTGATTGGTTTGCGCAAAAGTTATAGCGTTTACAAAATAGGGGATAGTTTTATAGCATTTTTATAAATATTTTTTTTTTTACTAGTAATGGCGGCGATCAGCGATTTTTATTGTGACTGCGACATTATGGCAGACACATCGGACATTTTTGACACATTTTTGGGACCATTGTCATTTATACAGCAATCAATGCTATTTAAATGCATTGATTCCTGTATAAATGACAGTCGTAGTGAAAGAGTTAACCACTAGGGGGAGGGGAGGGGTTATGGGCACTGACGTGTGTGTTTTTTTACATTAGGGGGCGGGGATGACGTCTGACGTCATTGATCGGCTTTCCCGATGACCGGGAACAGCCAATCAATGACAGGCAGAGTAGGAAGCGCGGAGAGAGGTTTGTTTACACATACCTCTCCCCGTTCTGTAGCTCCGTAACCCGATCGCGGGACACCAGCGGCGATCGGGTCCGCTGGTCCCGCAGCCGGGGTCACGGAGCTCCTGACCGGGTCGCGCGCGCGGGCAGGCATTTAAAGGGCCACGTACAGGTACGTGGTTTTGCCTGCCCGTGCCATTTTGCCGCAGTATATCTGTGTGAGGCGGTCGGGAAGCGGTTAACTTACTACACAGACACACTCCACTGATACACTATAATATACTGCAGTAGAACTTCAATATACTGCGTCAAATGTGCAGTAATGCACAGAAATATACTTTGTTAAACGGAAGGTAACGCACTGAAATATACGGCATTAAACTTACAGTAACACACTGAACTAGATTGCGTTAAATGGAAGGTAACGCACTAAAATATACATCGTTTAATTTGCAGTAACGTACTGAAATAAACTGCGTTAAATGGCACATAACCCACTGAAATACACACTGTTAAACTTGCAGTAATGCACTGAAATATACTGCGTTAGAATTGCAGTAAGTCATCGCGTGAACCGTCGGACTATTTGCGTGATCGTGTGTGGTCAAGTCCAGCGGATTGTCCGCTGGACTAAGGTCCGCCGGGAAAAGTCCCTTCGTGTGTACGCGGCATAACACTGACTAAACTATCACTAGATTCACACAAAAGTTAAAATAAATGGTCACTTTCTACACTCATACTGGCTGAACTATCACTAGATTCACATTAAAAGGATGTTCTACACTGATAATAGAATCTGAATAGCAAACTATAGCACACTAACTGTTTAGTAGCACTGAACAGAGCCCTGTTTATCTCTCTCCATGCCAATATCACACTAAAAATGGCCGCTATTAAAGTTTAGATTTTAATTTAGTGTGGGAGGAACTAAGAGCAATTAGCCATGATTGGATGCTGTCATGATGACTCTATCCAATCATTGGCTCTGACAGTGCTCTGTTCCCTGATTGGGCAACGCTATCATTGCTTCAGCCAATCAGGGATTCCAATGCATTGTGCGATGGCGCAGTACATTGTGGTCATTAGGTGGACTGAACAAATAGTCTAATGCCCTGATAATTCGGGTGTTCATCAAACGGGTGAACAGCCAATGTTTGGCCTGAACTCATGCTCGGGCTGAACCGTTCTCCCATCCCTACTGATGAGGGGGCGTATTACTGAAATGTAATAGAGACAGGGTAATGCGTACTTGGATGCACTTTAATCAAAGGAAAGTGGTGTTTGGTGCACTTTAACTTGAGTCTCACTACACAAACACACTCCACTCACATACTACAATATACTGCAGAAAAAATGCACTGACACACTTCAATATACTGCAGTAAATTTACTCTGACGCAATTCAATATGCTTTATTGAATGTGCCCTGACGCACACTTCAATAGACTGCAGTAAAAGTGCACAAACGCAATTCAATATACTGCAGTAAAAGTGCACTAACACAATTGAATATACTGTAGTAAAGGTGCCCTGACACTCTACACTGAAACACTTCAATATACAGTACTGTGAATGGAAGGAAAGTAATTGCGCTAAACCAAATAAATAATAATACACAAAGGTGACTCTATGTGATGAACTAATCATAAAAGTCCAATGTGATGAACCGAGTGGTGTAAACACAATCAAAATGAGAAAGTCCCAAAAAACAACCAATAGTGAAAACAGAACACGGGTATCTTGAAGGATCTTCTCATGAACACTTTCTGGGATATAGTAGTAACAGATATGCGCTTAGCAGATCCAATGGACCCCCTGTCAGAGACAGAGGGTCAAACGGGCATGGGAAGGCTCAAACAGCCGACAGCCTGGGCATTCACTGGATTTTTGAGGATGGGCTGGTGGAATCAGCCGGTCTTGTCTCGGGTCTCCCAAGGCGATGAGGACGGTCAAATCCAAGTCAGCCAAAGTAGGATGCAAACCACAACTCAACAGTTGGAACCGCAAACCCAGAAGAAGGGATCCACAGCAGAACAGGAGACTGGAATGGCGTTCTATTGCCACATCAAATGTGGTAAGAACTTGCACCGGATACTCTCCTCATGTGTTCAGATTAAGAGGGAAGTGTGTCTTGAGGTGTCTCTTGAGGTTGAGTCACTTTATCGTGACACACTTCTGCCCACACATTTAATCTGGAAATCAAGCCTTTTCTGAGCCAGCAGCTGCATGAACCAACCAGGCAGATTTCACGGATTTACCTTTACCTGCTGTTCACTTATACCTGCTGTTCACTTTCTATTATATCTATTTATATGAGGAACATTCACCGCTGCCAATCATCGGTCCAGAAGATATCCAAAGTGGTCGCCCCACACGTGCATTTGACCTAACTAGCGATAGTTGGTCCACTCCCAGGGGTGAGTGCACATCTATTAGGGGGGCACCCTATTTAAAGCACTTAAGAAGCACGGAATCATCCATCTATTATTCAAGTCACAGCACTGGATATTGTTTCACTAGCACGAGCACCATTTTTCACTGGGGACTGTTTGATTAATTTTATTTGTTACCAGTGTATCATTTATTACCTGTATGTCATACGGTATATTTTTTATCATATAACTATACAAGTCCATTAGTCCTTAAAGGATTAGTTCTTTAAATTAATGGTGACAGCTATCCTCAGAGAGAGCCCGCTCTGTGAACAGATGAGGAGGGGAAAACACAGGAAGCGCCACCTCAGTGTAGCATTAAAGTAAAATTTTAATATGATCACGATGTCGTCAAAATAACGTCCATAGTAGATCACATGAGACTTGAAGGAATGATTGACGGACGGGTATAGGTGCTCCCAAAAGCCCATAGTCAGATTGGCATAGGTTGGGGCAAAATTTGCTCCCATAGCTGTGCCATTTAATCTGAAGATAGTGGGTATCATTGAAATCAAAATTGTGCTCCAAACAGAATATTAAGGCTTCTAGGATAAAGTGGGTTGGTATGAGAATTATCAGCTAAGAAATGTTTAACAGGGGGCGTGGTCAAGCTGGCGGCCTGAGCGGACGTGTGTGCTAGGAGCTCCGCTCCCGCCTGAGCCTTTAATCCGGCAATTGCAACACGCTGACGGCGAAAGACATATATATAAGAAGGCAGCAGATCCTGGT
Source organism: Lithobates sylvaticus (assembly GCA_028564925.1). Classification (NCBI taxonomy): domain Eukaryota; kingdom Metazoa; phylum Chordata; class Amphibia; order Anura; family Ranidae; genus Lithobates; species Lithobates sylvaticus. Next base: position 170,759,804 of record CM053036.1, read on the forward strand.
TGGCCACTGGGTATGAGAAAGGGGAAATCCGGCCCGGGACGGAAGAATACCACCACTTCCAAGGCCCTACTGGCGGCGTCACAGAGACTAGGCCGCAACTCCGGCGAGCACATGGCGACTCAAACCCGCCAATGGACCCGACGGCGGTGGAGGAGGACTGCTTCCAAGCACTGATGCAAGCCATAGCGGGCTGTAAAACGGCCTTGACGGCAAAAATAGATGTGCTGCAAACAGATTTTGGACTTCTGAGGCGAGATATGGATAAAGTCCGGGACAGGATCGGGGAAGCGGAACGGCGGGTTGGAGACACGGAGGACTGCATAAGGGACCACCGGGCTACACTCCATACCCTGCAGGTACGTGTGAAAGCCCTAGAATCACGCGCAGAAGATAGCGAGAACAGGAGCAGGAGAAACAATCTCCGGATGGTGGGACTGCCTGAAGGGGCTGAGGGTCAGGACATGGTGGTGTTCACTGAGCAGCTGTTGAGGAACCTTCTACCCGGAGCTGCTTTCTCCCCTTATTTCGCGGTGGAACGGGCGCACAGGATGCCTCCTGTGCGTAGACAACCTGGAGCCCCCCCGTACTTTTATCTTCCGACTGCTAAATTTCAGGGACAGAGACCTGGTACTCCGTGAGGCAAGAAAAGTGTCGGAGCTGAGATTTGAAAACGCCAAGATTATGTTGTTTCCCGATTATTCTTTGGATACCCAGAGGCTCCGGAGGACCTTTGATGGCGTTAAGGCCCAACTCCGCAACAAGGCATGCAGTCCCCCGCCCGCCTCCGGGTGGTGGATGGGGAAACAGCCCGCTACTTCACCTCGCCGGATGATGCCTCACACTGGCTGGACACTCTCCCCAGGGATCGGTAAAGTACTGCAGCCCTGTTTTTTGTTGTTTTTACTTTTATTGTGTGACTTTCCACATGCTTCGTTCCTTCTTTTGTGACTGCTCTGCACCCCTCTTTACTCCTACAACGTGAAAAATTGCATCATGCTCTTACCCGGAACCTCCCCAGCCTCCCCCCTACTTTAATGGCGTCTCATCTGCTCCGGATTGGACTGCACACTACCGATCCACCATTGCTGGGTGGCGGAAGCTACGGTGACATGGGAGCATACGCTGAGCCTTCTCCCCCCTCTTCCCCCCCCTCCTATTTTTTCATCGGTGACATGCCACCCTGTAGGGGGAGAATATGCCAGGCGCATTGGAGGCTCATCTGTCTTCCCGCCGCCACAATTACTGTGGGGGGGTGTGGGTGAGGGCTAATCCGCTCTACGGCTGTGACAGGCTGTAAATATATGTAGGAGTGCTGGACTGCGGGTATGTACCTGATGGTGCCCCTTGCAGACTCACGCTGCGGAGACAGCGCAGCCTATTTTGCCCCTCTGAGGAATTGTCACAGATTTTTCACAATGTCCCTGGAACATTTGATCCTGTTCTGCCTATGGCCCACCAGGGTGAATTTATCCTGCCCCACAGAGGCGGCTGCCTATATCCATCTATATACTCCTGCTGACTCCCGGGACAGTAGGGTACATTAGGTGCCCCCAATTTGTTTTACAGGAGAGGACATGTGTTGAGGTGGGTCCACGTTAACTAAACACTGGTTTGCAACATTCAAGAAATTTCTATAAGTGTGAGCCCTTGGTCACCCCAAGTGAACTATGAATGTAAGCATATCACCCTTGACATCCTGGATGTTTCTTTCCCCCTGCATTACAATACTCAGGTTGGGAGCGGCTGCACTGGGTCAGAACAGACTGCATTACTCAGTAGCACCGTCCCCAGGTCGCTAGTATTTTCTCCAAGTCCCCATAGGAGACAATCCTAGTGGTTTTTCCTTTTTTTTTGGGTTATGGGAAATGGGCACTCCGAGTTCCCCAACGGTTGTGCGGGGTGGGGGAGGGGTGGGGTGTTTCAAGCAGCCGAAGTTTGTGGGCTGCGTGGTTTTTGTTTTCTGATTTTTTATTATTTTCTCACTTTGATGGTTGTGTACAGTAGCATTTTTCAATGGCTCAGACCTGCTATTCCTACATGTGATTGTGTGACCTTTTCTTGCAGATCAGACTTGCTATGCTCCTGGAAAGGTTTAAATTTGCCTCTGGGTCTGTTATGTTTACCGTGGTTGGCTCCCCTGACGCTCCTGCGACTGGTTACCCTCTATGGCGCAGGTTAAACTAATGTCCTGGAACGTCCGGGGACTTAACGACAAGATTAAGCGCTCTCTTGTTCATGCATATATTAAAAAACACTCAACCCACATCTGCATACTACAGGAGACCCACTTGGTGGGTAGTAAAGTGCTGGGCTTAAAGAAGCCATGGGTGGGATACTCCTATCATGCAACACATTCGTGCTATGCCAGGGGGGTGAGTGTTTTAATACACAAGTCTCTTACATACGCGCTGCTAGAGGTGAAGATAGACCCGGAAGGGAGGTATGTCTTACTACATGCAAAAAATGGAGAAAATAAGATAATTAATTAAAGTGAAGTTTATTTATTTATACACTCACGGGTGTGTTTCCCATAAAAAACTTTAGACAGATCAACATTTGGTTGTTGAATCACAATTACCGACATACCGACAACACAAAACAAAACATGGACGGACACCATGTAACAACAAATGCACCATAAGAAACAACAGCTTTGGACTAGATCAAGTATAAGGTGCCTGATTAAATATGGGGGGTATATTAGTAATCCATTTGAATCAGATCAAATAAGTAACTCACAGGTACCTTAATTAAAACTAAGCACATTAGAGCATAATTGGAAAACGGAATAATAATTGATTAGCGACACAACTAGGATAAAAACGCATGAGGAATATATTAATTCAAATTAAGTCATTGTTAATTCAAGTGAATACCAACACCTGTTGTAATTTGCTGATCATCAGCATAAGAAGGCATCACAGACACCTTCCCACAACACGTCGGAAGAAGCTACTGCAATTACGCCCTCAGCGAAACGCGTCACGTGGTGCACCATGTGATCAACAGCGGACTTGCACACACAGAGCGGTGTCTCCGCAAGCGGAGTCCCGTACGCCCAGCCCGGAACTAAGCATAGCTTAGTCGGCCCCCAAACTTGAGGTACCTCACTCGGTACGAGCGGCTTAATATCCAGCCACCCACTGGCCTTCTCTTTGACCACCAGGCATGCTAAATATCCAACGGCCATCCAGCGCTGGTTAGCGCGCGTCAAAATTTCAACCCAGCAAGGACTGCGGATCAGTCGGGTATGGACTCTTGACTTGAAGCAACGGATATCTCTCCATATGTGAGACGCCGACGATGTGGTAACGTTAACCAATTGTCTTTTCAAATGTCTGCAGTAAGGTTTTACTGTCACCAGCAAGCAGCTTTTTCAGCCTGAACTGAATCTGTGCTGCATGACTTTAAAATTTCTGGCTCGTTGGAAATTTCCATTTGTTATATCATATATACAGCCTGTTGAGTCTTTTGGGACAGCTAACTTCCAGAATGCAATCACAAATGGTTATCAGAACTGATTGATTCTCAATTGACCTACCTCAAGTAATCAAGCCTCTAACACTACTCTACTTTCTAGCCGTGCCTGTGGCGTTCATTTGGAAAACAATTAGGAATATTTTGTCAACAACTTGCGTTTCAATTCAGATTTCACAGAGCTAAAAAGCTATAAATTGCAATATTTGAAATTGAATATGCTTTTTTCCTTACAGCGATGACTTCCCCAGGATATTCACTTGAATTAACAATGACTTAATTTGAATTAATATATTCCTCATGCGTTTTTATCCTAGTTGTGTCGCTAATCAATTATTATTCCGTTTTCCAATTATGCTCTAATGTGCTTAGTTTTAATTAAGGTACCTGTGAGTTACTTATTTGATCTGATTCAAATGGATTACTAATATACCCCCCATATTTAATCAGGCACCTTATACTTGATCTAGTCCAAAGCTGTTGTTTCTTATGGTGCATTTGTTGTTACATGGTGTCCGTCCATGTTTTGTTTTGTGTTGTCGGTATGTCGGTAATTGTGATTCAACAACCAAATGTTGTTATTGACACGGTTGAAATGGTAATCCTGGGAATCTACATACCACCACCAGCTACGGTGGCCCTCTTGAGACACCTGACCCCCCTCCTCTCTTCATACCCCACCGACAATGTAGTAATAGCGGGCGATTTCAATATGGTCCCTGACCCCTCTAAGGACAGGCTGTCTCATGGGACCGGTACGGACTCCCCCCTAGCGCAATGGGCATCCCTATATGGCCTAACTGACGTTTGGAGGTGGGGACACCCGACGGATAGAGTCTACACTTGCCATTCCACATCTTGTAGAGCTATGTCACGCATCATGCAATCGGTTGAAATTTTACCCAGAGGTATATCGGATCATGCGCCTGTTGTATGTAGCCTCAAAACCCAGACCCCCCCCCCCTCTGACAGACTCTGGAGGTTATCTCGATACTGGATAGCTGACCCACTCATTGAGATAGAAATTCCTGAACATATGGTGGAATTCTGGCGGACTAACACGGGCACTGCCCCTCTAGATACTGCCTGGGATGCCTTCAAGGCTTATATCCGGAGCTGCTACCAGACTTCTATCTCCCGAGCACAGAGGAACGCTGCCATCACTATAGAAAAAGCTGAGTCCAGGGCACTAGAGCTAGAAACCGACTATGTTAGTACTCGCAACCCAATCACTTACCTAGACATGCAATCTGCCTACAGGGAGGTAATGCTCCTCAGGGTTGCGAAGGCTAAAAAATGCCAGTTGGCACAGACTCAGCGTATCTTCGAGCAGGGGGAAAAAACTGGGAGATTACTGGCCTGGTTATCTAAAGAGCAACAACCTATTACCTCCATTGCACAGATAAGGGACGTGGACGGGACAGTATTCACAGACCCCACTGCCATTAATACCCGGTTTGCAACATATTATTGGGAGTTATACTCCTCGAGAGCCAACTACTCACCCGAGGAGCTGGTCTCCTTTCTCGACCCCCTTGACTTCCCCACTCTTACCGACAGTGCCCGTGAACAATTGGACAGCACTATAACCCTAGAAGAAGTCCAACAGGCGGTTGGAGAAATGCAGGTGGGAAAGACCCCAGGGGTGGACGGTATCCCTCTGGAATTTTACAAACAGTATAGTGACCTGTTGACGCCCAAACTACACGAAACCCTGACTAAATCTCTGAAGGAACAGAAGCTACCCTCATCAATGGCGGACGCAGTAATTGTAGTTATACCCAAACCGGGCAAGGACCTCGAGATGTGTGCCTCCTATAGGCCTATTTCCCTGCTTAATGCAGACGCCAAGGTCCTTACAAAAATCTTGGCCAAGCGCCTTAACCTGGTTTTACAGTCAGTGGTACACGAGGACCAAACAGGGTTTATGCCTGGCAAGGGCACAGATATTAACCTGTGGCGGCTTTATACTGTTCTGGGATCAGGGGATTGTCTGCATTGTTCCGATGCAGTGGCCTCCCTTGATGCAGAAAAAGCATTCGACTCCATTGAGTGGGGAGGTCCTGCGTCGGTTCGGTATTGGCCCTAGATTTATTTCATGGGTACAGACTCTATAGGAGGCTCCGAGGGCGCGGATACGTACCGGATTGGTCCTGTCATCCATGTTTAACTTGCACAGGGGCACCAGGCAAGGCTGTCCACTATCCCCGGCCCTCTTTGCCCTAGCAATTGAACCAATGGCAATGCTTCTACTGTCTTCACCTGCAGTAAGAGGTATTTCTATTGGCCCAATAATGGAAAAACTCTCATTATATGCAGACGATAATGTTTTGTATCTTAGTGACACCACAAACTCACTGAAGGAAGCCCTCCGGCTCATCAACGTTTTTGGCTCGTACTCGGGTGTAAAAATTAACTGGGGGAAATCTGTCCTGTTTGCCCTACATCCCTCAGAAGAGGACTTACCTGTAGACACCCCTCTGCAGAGGGTCTCTCAATTTAAATACCTTGGGGTGATTATTCACATGGACACCACTCAATTTACCCCTCTTAATCTTACCCCGGTGATGACTCACCTAACCCAAAGATGCGTGGTGTGGAAATCCCTGCCCCTTACGCCAGTGGGAAGAGTTAACTTAATTAAAATGGCAGTGCTCCCTAAATTTGTCTATCTTTTTAGACAAACACCTATTCCGATCCCCCACTCATTCTTTGTTAAACTGGATAGCCTACTTGTCTCCTTCATCTGGAACGGAGGCACCCCAAGAATTGCTAAGACTACGTTACAACTACCACTGTCCCTGGGTGGGCTGGCAATGCCTTGTTTCCTAAGATACTATTGGGCGGCGGTACTGGTGGCTTGCCAAAGAACCCGTGAAGCCTGCGGCTACGACAGAAGCGGCACTGCTGGGCTCCCATTTGCAACTCAGACACCTGATTCACGAGGGCCTAAATCTAACCCCTGTATCACTGGGTCGATGCGTACCACGATTCGGGTCTGGGAGATGATCAGGACTAAGGTTGAGCAACCAAACAGTTGGTCCCCATACACTCCTTTATGGGGTAACCCCAGACTTCCGCACTTTAGATCCGTTCCGGACCCGCAACTGTGGATTAGACACGACTTTACGACACTAGCTGACATTACCTCATCAACGGGGATCTGTACATTTGACGATTTGAAGAGGGATAAGGAAGTGCCCAACTACATGTTTTTTCGGTACCTGCAATTGCGCCATGCCTATCGATCGCAATTCACGCACCCAATTACACTAGTGACCAATGGGATAGAAAAAATACTGCTTAGAGGGGAGGACAAGAAAACGTTGTCAACACTCTATTATGAACTGGCTGGGTTGGATATCTCTAAGGTGTCTCAACTGTTTAATAAGTGGCAGATGGATGTGCCTTCCCTGGCGGACGACGACTGGGTGGAGGGGATCCAGCAATACCTTCCTCTCGTGGTCTCGGCGAGGGACAGGTTCATCCAACTTAAATTCATCCACAGAGTGTACTATACCCGGAAAGGTTGGCCAGAATATACCCCTCTTGTAGCCCGCTCTGCCCCAAGTGTACCACTGAGATAGGCACCTTTTTACATGTTACATGGTCCTGCCACCTCATCCAGGCTTTTTGGGAGGAAGTCCTGAAAGATATTAATAGGATTGGTAAGCTACATGTCCCACGGGACCCAATTCCCCTACTCCTAGGTATTGTTGATACTTTGGCAGCAAAGCAGTCCAAGAAACTGCTTGTATTCGACTTGGCTTTTTATGCTAGGAAGGCGATATTGCTGAAGTGGAAGGATCCTTCTCCCCCTACTGTTTAACAATGGAGGTCCTTAGTGGACACGGCCCTCCCCCTGTACAAACTCACGTACGCGGGACGTAATTATCCCCAAAAGTTCGATAAAATTTGGGGGGCCTGGGTGGAACAGAGGAACCTGAATCTAGATTAAATTTGTATCCCCCGTACCATCCCCGTGGCCATGGGATCTGATATGTAAACGACGTCGATAGGAGGGGAATGTCGCCCCCCTTATTGGTCCTTCATTCACAATAAAGGCCTCCTCTTACACTGTACAATGTTTATGAGTGCTTTGATAAGCACCAACTGAGGTACGATGTATGTGATGGTTTGACTTGTAATAAAAGGGTTACCCTAGGAAATGTAGATGAGCTACCTGTTGCAATATGTCCGATTTTTATGTATAACATTGAAGATGTACCACTGTACTGGTTGTTTTATTGTTTGTTTTTCTAAAATAAATAAACTTTACGTTAAAAAAAAAGAAATGTTTAACAGTCTGAACTGGTTTACAAAGATGATACTTCCAGGGAGAGCCACCAGTAAGTGGGCTCCCAGGAGTATGATTTAAGCATGTCCAATAGATGAGGACCATCGAATATAGGAGGGTAGATTTTGGGCCAAAGGTTGCAAAAATTGGTCAATGTAAATCGAAAAAACACTCATAACACTATCTATAGCTGGCACTATGGGGTGACTGGGGGATTAGTTAGATCTTTTTGAATATTAGGCAGATGATAGAAATATGGGGGGTTATTTACGAAAGGCAAATCCACTTTGCACTGCAAGTGCACTTGGAAGTAAAGTCACTTGAAATCTAAGGGGTAGATCTGAAATTAGTTTTGTGTTGTGTTAACCAATCTAGGTCATCATTGTAACTTTCTGCATATAGTTCTTCAAGATGGGCACGTATTGAAAGGTTTGTCTCATCTACGATAGTAGTTTCTGATGATGGACACTCTAAACTGACATCCTTGACAGAGGGGAGTAGGGATGAGCCGAACACCAAAAAAAATATTTGTACCAACACCATTAAAGTCTATGGAACATGATTATGAAAAATCAAAAGTTCTAATTTTAAGGGCTTATATGCAAGTTATTGACATAAAAAGTGTTTGGGGACCCGGGTCCTGTCCCAGGGGACATGTATCAATGCCGTTTTAAAAACTGCCGTTTTTTCAGGAGCAGTGATTTTAATAATGCTTAAAGTGAAACAATAACTGTGGTGAAGAAGGCCTCTGGGATTTTAATGGGGAGGGCGTTGAAGTAGTAAAGGAGTCTGGGTAGTATCGTCATTTTGAGTATGGAGGCCCTGCCGAACCATGAGAATGTTTTTGATTTCCATTTTTGGAGGTCTCTAATCAATGTTTTTAGTAATGGTTCGTAATTGTAATGGTACAAGGAGTCTATATTGCTAGTTAGGTTAATCCCCAGATATTTTAATGTGTGCTTTACCCATGTGTAAGTATGGTTGTCTTTTAGTAATCTCAGTTGGTCTGGTGGGAGGTTAATGTTCAGGGCCTCAGATTTTGTGTTATTCATTTTGAAATTAGAGATGTAGCCGAAGATTGAAAATGTTTTCTCAAGATTGGGGATGGAGACATGTGGTTCTGTAAGGAATAACAGGAGGTCATCTGCATATGCGGCAGTTTTATATTCTCTATCTCCAATCCTGAAACCTTTTATGTCCCTGTTAACGTTGATGGTTCTGATTAGGGGTTCTAGTGAGATAATGAAAAGGAGGGGGGATAGGGGGCATCCCTGTCTGGTACCGTTTCGTATTTTTATCGGGTCAGAAAGCTTATTATTTACTTTAATTCTGGCCTGGGGGTTCTGATAGAGTGCTGTTATCCATGACATTATGTTTCTATCTAGTCCAATATGGGAACAGGTACGCATTATATAATCCCAGGAGACTCTATCAAAAGCCTTTTCAGGCGTCGGTGGAGAGTATGAGTTTGCCAGTCTAAGAAAGTTTGGAAAAATGTATCAAATTAAGTGCTTTAGTGATGTTATCTCTTGCCTCCCTACCAGGCATGAATCCTACTTGTTTCGGTGCCAATGATTTTTGCTAGAAGGGGTTTATTCTATTGGCTAGTATTTTGGCTAGGAGTTTTAGATCGGTGTTTAAGAGGGAAATGGGCCTGTAGTTTGCGCAGTCAGTGTGGTCTTTGTCTGGCTTGGGGATCAACGCTATATGTGCCATGAGAAAGGGGTCTTGATGGTGTTTGTGCTTGGCTAAGTAATTGAATGTTGTCAGTAAGGGTTTAGTTAGTTGGTGCATGTAGGTCTTGTAATATTGTGAAGTGAAGCCGCCAGGGCCAGGGCTCTTACCCAATTTCAGTTCTTTGATCGCTCCCAATATCTCAGTAGTAGTTATGGGCTCCTCTAATTGTTGTGCGTCTTCTTGAGATAGGTGGGGTATTTTACTCTCTTTCAGAAATTGGTCTATTGTTTCTTGTTGTGTGAGGTGAGGGGGTTTATGTTGGTTCGGTAGGTTGTAGAGTTTTGTGTAAAATTTGTGAAAGAGATCTGCAATCTCGGTGGGGTTGTGTCTGAATATGCCGTCTGTGTCTCTTATAGCATGCACTGTGTTCGTCATCTGTGCGTCTTTGAGGGCTTTTGCCAACAATTTCCCACTTTTATCGCCATGCTCATAATATATGCCCTTCTTAAAGAATAGTGCTTTCCTAATCCTAAGGTCTAATATTTGTTTAAGTGCAGTCCTGCATCTTGTAAGCTCTTCTTCAACTAGGATGGAGAGTGATTGTTTGTGTAGTGTTTCTAGTTTATTAATTTGTGTGGTCAAACTAGTTATTTCTTTCTCCCTCTCTTTTTTCTTCTTTGCACCCCATTTCATTAGGTGTCCTCTTATGACGCACTTGTGTGCTTCCCAATTAGTCAGGGGGTCAGTGTCCGAGTCCGTGTTATTCCTAAAGTAGTCGTTAATAGCGTTGTGTATGTCATCTTTAATCGTCTGGTCTGTTAGGAGAGAGGCGTTCAGTCTCCAGTTAAAGAATGGTCGTTTAGGGTGATCAAGCTGTATAGAAATTGCCGTGGGTTAGTGGTCTGAGAGCGATATAATGCCTATATCTGCTGATCTAACGTTTTTAATATCTCGTTGGGTGACGAAGATAAGATCTATTTGTGAATATCTTTTGTGAGGGTGGGAAAAAAAGGTGTAGTCTTTCCCTGTGGTGTGGATAGTTCTCCAGGTGTCTACTAGAGATAGAGAACTGATTAACAATTTGATGCGTCTGAGTATTTTGTATGTTACTGTCGTGTGGCCTGTGGATGTGTCTTTAAGAGGTGAGAGGGGAATATTGAAGTCCCCACCTAAGATGATGCAGCCGTCTGCAAACCATTTTAGCTCTTCTATAAGCTTTCGGCAGAAAGGAACATGTGTCTTGTTTGGAAAGTAAACATTAGCGAGTGTGATGGGCGTACCAGCCCAGTCTCCTTTAAGGAATATGTAGCGACCTTCAGGGTCGGTGAGTTTGTGTTGGAGTTTGAAAGGGGCTTCTTTGTTAATGAGGATAGAGACACCTTTCATCTTAGCTAGGGGGTTAGTGGCATTTCTGTGTATATGTTGTCTGTGAATTTAGGTATGTGCTTAGTTTTGAAATGGGTCTCTTGTAAGAACACTATCATCGGGCAGGTTTTTCTAATTTCTTTTAGTAGTTTAGATCTTTTTTCAGGCTGGTTTAGGCCATTGATATTGTGTGATACAAGGGTCGGTGATTTCCCTAGTTGGGAGTATGCCATATTGTGGTGTGTCTGTGTGCCCGGGGAGTCGGGCTAAGATGTGTATAGGGAGTGGTTGGATGAAGTTCAGGCTATGAGACGTACCAGTTAGTTTAGTGTTCTAATGGTCAGAAAAGGGAGACGTTAGTAAGTGTTGTGTGGTTGGGTAATTCAAGGGTCAAGGAGGAGGGGGGTGGAAGGTGGGAAGGTGTGAGGGGAGGGAGGGGTGTTTTACAGTGGAGTCAGGGGTATGGGGGGACTGTTGAGTGGATGCTCAAATCTCACCTATATGGCGAGGAGCCGGATAGTACCTAGTAAAATCAGGTACTAAATTGTACTCTTGAGGGATAGTGGGAGGAGCGGTAGTGAACGTCTGTCACCAGTCAGGGATGTATTACCAGTGAGAGGTCTGTGCCACCTGGAAATAAGGTCTGTCTTTAGTGATACCGGGGGGCCCGGGGGTTGTGTGAGATTGATCATTGTTCGTAGTTTTGAACCGCCTGCAGTGTGCATGCATATTGAAGGGGGGAACTGAAAAGTAGGTTGTTGAAGTTTTTAAATGTCATTCAATGGAAAGTTAAGGACTGTAAGTTGTGTGTAGACCACAGAAATGAGTCATACCAAAATAACATTAATAACATTATGGCAGTAGTAGAACAATTGTCACCTGGAGTGTCAACAGGGTAGAGGGGAGGTGTAATCTCCATAGGGCACCAACAAGTCCATCAGCATATCGATCAGTGTATATAAATAATGACATACATTCAGCTTATGCAACCTCTTGCAATAATGGAGAACCAAGTGGGATGTAGAAGAATGTGCAGTGTGAAGAGATGAGGGGTGGTAGAGCGAGGAGGGGCCACAAAAGTTGTTAGGTATTGGCAGTAGCGCAGTCTTATAGACCCATACAAAATCACTCATCAATGCATTTGACATATTTATATATGCATGGGTTCGTTGTGGAGGGTGGGGGGTCCCACATTAAGGGGGGTAAGGTGGTATCTATAGTGTTAGGGCTTAAATGATCATCTTAGTTTTATTTTTATATCCGAGGGTAGGTTTAGTTGGGCTATTACCCAGGCGTTATACGTCTGAGTATGTTCAGTAATGAGTTAGTTTACATGTATAGGTGTGATCTCGGAATTGTTGGGTGCCCCCATTCTCCACAAGAGTATAGCGTGTTAGCCTAAACTCAGAATAGTTATATTGTCATGTTGGGTGTCTCTGCCGTATATGAGTATGTAGCAGTCTAATCACCTATTAGTAACACGTTATTACAACATTCTATCTTATGGTAGTATAGATGGGTCGTTGCAGCCTAAACTCAGAATAGTTATATTGTCATGTTGGGTGTCTCTGCCGTATATGAGTATGTAGCAGTCTAATCACCCAAAAGAAAGAAAACAAGGCGGATGGTAGTCTATTCTCCTCTTCAGAAGTTGTTTTAAGGTTGTAAGGTGGTCTTCTTGCGCTCTCTGGTGGCGAATCGCTTATTACAATTTTTGTTTTTGCATTCTATCTTATGGTAAGGGTAAAAAAGACCTTGTCCGTGGTGCCAGGATGGGTCGTTGCATTGTCCACAGTGCTGCAAAAATCACTACTGACGAGTGATATACGATATACGGAGAGTCATAGGTGTGCCTGCTGTTGCTTCTTCTTTGCTTTCCTTGCTGGAAGGGAGATTGCATGGGAGAGAACCCTGGGTTGAATTGCGGATTATTGATCTCTGGTGGTAGCATGAAGTCAGCATACCAGTCTGGTAGATCTACTAGTACGACTTGAAGATTGTCACAAAATCTGTTAAGCTCTTCAGGGATTTTGAGCACATGTTGCTTCCCCATGAAAGAGGCCTGCAGGGCAAAGGGGAATTTCCATCTGTAGCTGATGTTTTTTTTTCTTTTAGCACTGCTAGCAGAGGTTTCAAAGCTCTCCTGTTTTTCAGGGTGATAAGGGAGAGATCCTGGAATAGCTGTATAGTGGCTTCATGAAAAAAGGATTTGCTCGTTTGCCCTCGCCTTTTGTAGTACTTCTTTCTTCAGGCAAAAGTTGGGGAGGCAGCAGATAATGTCCCTGGGTGGATTATCATCAGGTGCTCTAGGCCGCAGAGCTCTGTGAGCTCTATCAAAATCAATTGGGGAATGCTCTGGTCTGTTCAGTAATTCGTTAAAAATGGTGGTCAGGGCTGACTTAATTTGATCAGTCGGTATGGATTCAGGGATACCTCTGACTCTGATGTTATGGCGTCTTCCCCTGTTGTCCAAATCTTCTAAATGCCTATTCATTTCTATTAAATGGTGTGTGTGGGAGATGGCAACGTCATCCAGCCTCACCAAGGCCCTGTCTCTCCTCTTCCCTGCTCTCTCCATGACCGCCATTTGTTCAGATAGTTTGAGCAATTCGGTTTTAATGTCAGTTATTGCAGAGGCGAATGACCTCTTGATGTCTGTGGCAATAGCTGTCATGATGGCATAGGTGAGGGGTCTGTCCTTGTCATTATTACCTGCTACTGAGTCCTCAAAAGCCGGCAGGGACACCTCATCATCTTCTATGTCCTCCTCCACGTTTTGCCTGTGTGCCGGCGCCATCTTTGCAGACCTCCCTCCGCTGCTGAATCTGAATTTACTCAGATTTGCTGCTGAGTTTCTCCTCTTAGGGGTCACAAAAGAGCGGAGTGTATGTCCGTGGGTCCCCCTCTTTAGCTGTGTGGACATTATCACTGTCTCGGCGGTGTCAGCAGGTCCCGGGCCTCACAGTCTCCCGGAGCTCAGCTATAGTGCGGCCGTCCACATTGCGCTCCAAGCCACGCCCCCCTGTATTTTTCACCATGAGTTGTCCATTCATGTAATAAAATCCAATTATTTTCTACACATTTCCTGTCTGTGATCCATTCAAAGTCCCATTTCTCTGAGGAAATTGTTTTTACTATGTGTGTGCATGAACACCAATTTCTCTCTTCCCCTAGTAAGTTCCATCCCCCTACAGTTGGAACACACCTAGGTAACACAGTTAACCCCTTGATTCCCCCCTAGTGTTAACCCCTTCCCTGCCAGTGACATTTATACAGTAATCAGTGCAAAAGATATTATGTTTTTTTTTTTTTCAAAATTGTCGCTCTTCTTTTGTTTATAGCGCAAAAAAATAAAAACTGCAGAGGTGATCCAATACCACCAAAAGAAAAAAAGAGAAACACATGTGTGAGAGTACCCGGGGCTGCACAACCCAAAAAAAGTTAAAAAAATGGAAAGTTTCCTCAAGGGTTTTTTTAAGCAGCAAAACATTTAAATATTGATATAAGAATATGGAGTAGAACAGAAATTCAAGATAGATTCAAATATGCAATAGGTTTATTATAAAATACAAACTCTGGTTCACGTTAACAAACCACAACATAAAACATCACTCATGGCAAAGAGGCCCCCAGGAGAACATCATTTGCCAATTGCATTTACAACATTAATATCCGCATGAATACCCAATGCATTTCGACCCATTCTGGTCTTCTTCAGGGGGATTTAGATTTTAGGGAAATGTATAAAAAAAATAAAGTTTAATTTAAGACTTTTGTCAATATACAGAACATCATTGCAACATTTCAAACTGTGCAAAAAAATGTCTCTTCATATACATGGAGGTATATTTACCATTTAAGTAGATGATAAATTGAGGATGCCTTGCACAAACCAGATTGTTAAAAACATTTGAGTTCCAAGATTCCACTGACCGCACATGTTCCCTCCGTGCTCTCTGCGCAGCTCCTGCACTACATAGTTTAAGGTAAATCTAAAGGAAAATTGTGCAAGAAAATTGAACTTGTATGGCCAGCCTTCTCAACCTTTTTGCACATTGTTACCTGTATTTAGGGTGTAACATGGTGCAAATAGGACCTCCTCACCCCTTATCCCCAAACTGCCACTGCAGGAGCCAGGCATTTCATTCACTAATCATGGCTGTAATGCTTTTCAAGTTGTTTTACAAAAAAAGAAAATAATAATTATAAATGCAATTTTTTTTCCTGCATATTTACAATATGTGCTTTATAATTTGTTGTAACCGCTGGATTTGAGAAAGTATTCATACCCCTTGAAATTTCCACATTTTGTCATGTTACAACCAAAAACGGAAATGTATTTTATTGGGATTTTATGTAATAGACCAACACAAAGTGGCACATAATTGTGAAGTTGAAGGAAAATGATAAATAGTCTTCAATTTTTTTTTTTACAAATAAATATGTAAAAAGTGTGGCGTGTATTTATATTCAGCTCTCCTGAGTCAATACTTTGTAGAACCACCTTTTGCTGCAATTAAAGCTGCAAATATTTTTGGGGATGTCTCTACCAGTTTTGCACATCTAGAGAGTGACATTTTTGCCTATTCTCTTTTGCAAAATAGCTTAAGCTCTGTCAAATTGGATGGAGAGCATCTGTGAACAGCAATTTTAAAGTTTTGCCACAGTTTCTTTTTTTTAATTATATAATCTTTATTTGTTTTCTTCATACAAAAAAAAAAGCAAAAAATAGATACACACATTTAGTTTCCATAAACTCATTTTCTCACAGTTTGCTAAAAAAATTACCATTAACCTGTAGTTCTTTTGTACCTCCCACCTTTCTTTTATTACTTCTACTGTATTCCCTTTTTTTCCCTGTCTCATTCCCCTTACCTTTTTGCTCTCTCTATCCCCTATACGGTAATCTTCCCCGTTTAGTCTCCTACCCCCTTATCCATTACATTGGGCTTAAGCTCTGTGTATACAAATTAATCTCGCCCATTCTCTTTCCGTTGGGGGTTTTTCAGCCTGCCATCTTTGCGCTATTAGCTTTCTTGCCTGGAATAGACATCTCACACAGTCTGGACCTAGAGAGAATATCTGACCAGTAACGAAACAATTTCGGGCATTTCCACATCATATGTGCTAGGTCCCCAGTGTCTTGGCACCTGCAGGGTTCCAAATTCTTTTTTCCCATTTTGCCTTCACATATATATGGATAAATTTCTGCTATGAATCCTTTGGTCTTGTCTTGGGAGCCTATTCTTTGATATACCGGAGAGTTAACCCAGTTTGGTCCTTGTTTCGTAAATTGCCTATTTAAGGCGTGCCTAATTTGTAGATATTTATAAAATGAGTGTTTCGGTAGGTCATAGTCTGTTCTTAATGCGGTGAATGTCTTTAGTATCTTTCCCTCGTATAGCTGAGCTAGCTTAACTATCCCCTTTATCTCCCACTCTTTAATCTTCCCTATCTTCTCTACTTCCTGCAGGTTCTTGTTATTCCAGAGGGGGGTGTATTTTGTCATACCCTCCAGCCCTTTTACTGCTTTTAGTGCTTTCCAGACTTTTAACCCAAGCCTCACCGTGGGGTTTCTATAACAAAATGAGTTTGCCTCAAGAGCCTCTATTATTGATCTGTGCGGAGTGCCTGCAATCATTAGATCCTTATTACCTCCTCCATCCCCCCCTATATGTTGCAGTTGGGCGGCTAAGAAGTAGCTTCTTGGATGCGGCAGTGCCATCCCGCCCTTTCTTGTTCCTAGTTGTAGTATTTGTAAACCTATCCTAGGCTGGCCTCCTTTCCATATGAGTTCTCTAAACAGCGTGTCGATTTTCCTGAACCATTTTTTATCTATCCATGTCGGGCAGTTGTGCATCAGATACAAAAGCTGTGGCTGCCACAGCATCTTAATCAAATTACATCTCCCCGCCACCGATAATGGGAGGCGTCTCCAGATTGCAATTTTAGATTTAAATTTAGCTAGTAATGGAACGATATTATCATTGATATAATTATTAGGGTTCTTCTTTATATTTACACCTAAATATTTAATTTGTTCGACCACTTCTAGCTGTAGGCTATCCGGTGTCCTCTGGTTCCCTAGGGGGTCTATAGGCATTAGTGCAGATTTTTCCCAATTTATGGTCAGCCCTGAAATTTTCCCGAAATCTTTGAGGATATTCATCACCTGCCTGGGGGATTGCTCCGCATCCCCCAGGAAGAGGAGGACATCGTCCGCATACAATGCGATTCTCTCTTCTCCCCCCTTTCTTCTAAACCCCTGTATATTCGTATCTGATCTAATTACGCTGGCCAGCGGCTCCATTGCCAGAGCAAAAAGCAAGGGGGACAGTGGGCACCCCTGTCTTGTCCCCCTCTCTAATTGAATTTTGTCAGAGAAATCATTATTAACCCTGATTTTAGCGCTGGGACCCGTATACAGGGTTTTAATCCATTCAATGAATGAGGGGCCAAATCCAAATTCCCTCAAAACACGCCATAGGTATCCCCATTCTAAACTATCAAAAGCTTTGACCACATCTAGGGCCATAACCACCCTTGTCCCTGTATCCTCTGTTGGTATCTGCATATTGAGGTACAGCCTCCTGATGTTTATACTGGTGGATCTGCAGGGGATAAATCCTGTTTGGTCCGGGTGTATAAGTCTAGGAATAATTTTATTTAGTCTGATTGCCATAACTTTCGCAAGTATTTTAGCATCCGCACAGAGCAAGGAAATAGGTCTGTAAGACTTGGTCTCTAGCGGGTCCTTCCCCTCCTTATGTAAAACTATTATTGTTGCTTCCGTCATAGACGTTGGCAACATCCCCTCCTCTTTCGCCCAGTTGAATACCTTAAGAAGCTCTGGCAATAGTACTTTCCCATATTGTTTATAGGTTTCTGCTGGCAGGCCGTCTGGTCCTGGTGATTTCTGGTTGGCCATTTCTTTCACCGCCAGTTGGATTTCCTCCAACGTTAGCGGTGCCTCCATTATCCCTCTTTCTTCATCTGTGAGAACCGGAATATCGACGTTTCTGAAGAATATATCCATTTCCCCTTCCTCCGCCGTCCCACGCGATCTATACAGTTTTTCATAATATAATCTAAAGGTTTCTGTGATTACTGACTTTTTGGATGATATTTCACCTTTTTCAGTCTTGATCACAGGGACGCTGGAGGGAGGGGAATTGGTTCTCACTAAATGTGCCAACATTTTCCCAACTTTTTCCCCCTCTCCGTAAGCTACCTGTTTCTGGAACAATCTCTTATTCTCTGATTTTTTGATGACTATATCTTTATATTCCTGTTGTTTAGTTAACCATTCGCTTTGTGTATCCGGTGTGGGGTTATTGACGTAGTCTCCCTCTGCTTTCATCAGCTCTCTCTTAATCCTACTCTCCCTTTCCCTTGAGGTCTTCTTAATTTTTGCTACTGATTGAATGAGAATACCTCTTAGATACGCCTTCAGTGCATCCCACATTATTCCTCTTGTCACCGACTCATTATTAAATTTTATAAATTCTTCCAGTTTTAATAACACCTCATTTGGATCCCCTATTAATTCGAACCAAACTGGGTTCATTTTCCATACTACAGGGGACCTTTTCCCTTCTAAGTTTATTGAGACAACCAATAGTGCATGGTCAGATACTCCTCTAGGGTGATATTCTATATCCCTTATGGTTTGGCATGCTTCTTCGTTTCCCAAGGCTAGGTCTATCCTTGAGAGCGTGGAATAAGAGCTTGAGTAGCATGAGAATTGCAGCACACCTGGATTCCGCGCCCTCCACATGTCAAAGAGCCCTGCTTCCTGTAGGAACTGATATAATCGACTCTCATCTACTTTCTGGCCATGTACGCCCAGTGGGAATCTATCAAGTTTTCTATTGATAACCTCGTTAAAGTCCCCCACTGCTATAACCGGTACCCCAACTTTGTCTGTTAAAAATTCCAATAGCCTATACATTACATCAAGTTTGAACGGAGGGGGGATATAAATATTTGCTAGAACATATTCTCGGTTTTCAATTACACAGTGCAAAAAAATATACCGTCCGTCTCTATCTATACTGATCTGCCGACAGGAAAACCCCAACTCTTTCCTTACCATCACAGCCACTCCTCTTGAATAAGAGGTGTGGACTGAGTGGAATTGGCATTGATATTTCTTGTTTTGGTTTTGTAACTTAGAGTCTTGAGTTAGGTGCGTCTCCTGTAGGCAGATCAGTCCTACCCCACTCCTCTCCAGGGTCTCTGCCACTGCTGCTCTCTTTGCCGGTGTGCCCAGCCCCCGTACATTCCAGGAGCCAATACTCAGTATCCTAGTCTGCATGCTTTAACGTGAGAGAGAGAAAAAAATACTCTAAAAAAAGATACTCTACCCCCCTGCTCTTATTAGAAGAGAGGATACTGTAAGGGGTAGAAGGTTCTAATGCAGAGGTCAATTGATCCCATCTTATACTTATACTATACTTGTATTATAATGCTCACCCATCCTACCGCTACATAGGACCCGGAAGAGAGGAATAATAAAATATAAAAAGTAGATAAAAAAAAAACAACAAAAAAAAAAAAAACAAAAAAAACAAGAGAAAGGTAACCAAGCCTTTAGCCAGAGGGAATACCCCGTGTGAGCAAAAAAATCTTTCACCTGTCTTAATATTCTTCTCTACGTGAAAAAGTGCTAATCTTTTTTCTAAATGTTTATCTAACAATATTTTTAGCTTACTGCTTACTTCCGTGTAAATTAAATATTTTTCCCGTGTTTTACTTCGTTGCATCTTCACCCCCCCTCCCCCTTATACCATTCTAGGTTATCCCTAAGGACTTCTTTTGTGACCGTTACCACACACCCTTTACCCACAAACTTCCCCCCCCTCCCCCCCCCCTATGCTTATATACAAATCCACACCCACCCTCCCCCCTCCTCCCACCCCACCTCCATCCTTACACACACTGACAACTGTGTTTTGCCCCTCCCCCCACCCATTCATTCCTTACTTTTGTGCTATATGGCTCCCTCCACCCTCTGATCCCTGTGCGAATATTTTCCCCCTGAGACACCTCCCCTCTCATCCCTCTATATTTGTTCCTCTATCCCTAAACCCATCATCCCCTCGTTTTAATCATTAATTGATCTTTCCGGTCTTCCAACCATGTAGTCACATTTGCTGGGGAGTCAAAAAAGAAAGTCTCTCCCATTGCTACCACACGTAGCCTAGCTGGGTACAGTAAAGCATAAGTAACATCAAATTTCTGAAGTTTGCGTTTGATTTCTATAAAATCTGCTCTACGCTTCTGCAAGTCAGGTGAAAAATCAGGGTACAATGAGATTTTGGCTCCCTTGTAAAAAATACTCCCCATCTCTCTAGCCCTGCGGAGGAGCATCACTTTATCCTTAAAGTTCAAGAATTTCATTAGTATAGATCTAGGATGCCCTCCCTGGGGTGGAGGTCTAAACGGGACCCTATGCGCCCTTTCAACTGAGAACTGTTGTGAAAAAGTCTCTCTTCCAAACATTTCGATAAGCCACTTTTCCATGAATACAATTGAATCCGATCCTTCACTTTTCTCCGGGAGGCCTACCAGCCTCACATTGTCCCTACGGAGTCTATTCTCCATTTCGTCCAGTTTTCCTGCAAATTTATCTGATTGTTCTTTTAGGGTTTTAACCTCTTGGCTTATTGGGTACATGTCATCCTCTATTTGACTAATTCTCCCTTCTGCTGCTGTTATTCTGTCAGCCGTCCTTTCCAGCTCGTGGCGCATCAGGGACAGTTCCTCTTTGATATTTTTCATTTGGTCACATAGCTCCCCTAGGGACTGTTTACATGTGTTAACTGCCGCCAGTACGTCCTTTAGTGTCGGCTCTCCTTCAGCCGTTGTTGCCACAGTATCTAATTGGATTTAGGTCAAGACTTTGACTGGGCCATTCTAACACATGACTATGCATTGATCTAAATCATTCCATTGTAGCTCTGGCTATATGTTTCGGGTCGTTGTCCTGCTGGAAGGTGAACTTCCACCTCAGTCTCAAGTCTTTGCAGCCTCTAACAGGCTTTCTTCTAAGATTACCCTGTATTTGGCTCCATCCATCTTCCCATCAACTCTGACCAGCTTCCCTGTCCCTGCTGAAGAAAAGCATCCCCATAACATGATGCTGCCACCACCATGTTTTTCACGGTGGGGATGGTTTGTTCAGGGTGATGTGCTGTGTTAGTTTTCCGCCATACAGAGTTTTGCTTTTAGGCCAAAAAGTTAAATTTTGGTGTCATCTGACCAGAGCACCTTCTTCCATATGTTTGCTGTGTCACCCACATGGCTCCCTGCAAACTGCAAACGGGACTTCTTAAGGCTTTCTTTTAAACAATGGCTTTCTTCTTGCCACTCTTCTATAAAGGCCAGATTTGTGGAGTGCACAGCTAATTGTTGTCCTGTGGACAGAATCTCCCATCTGAGCTGTGGATCTCTGCAGCTCCTCCAGAGTTACCATGGGCCTCTTGGCTCTCTGATTAATGCTCTCCTTGCTGGGCCTGTCAGTTTAGGTAAACGGCCATGTCTTGGTCTTTGCAGTTGTGCCATACGCTTTCATTTTTCGGATGATGGATTGAACAGTGCTCCATGAGATGTTCAAAGCTTGGGATACTTTTTATAACCAAACCCTGCTTTAAACTTCTCCACAACTTTATCCCTGACCTGTCTGGTGTGTTCCTTGGCCTTCATGATGCTGTTTGTTCACTAAGGTTCACTGTTTGTTCACTAATACCTTTTTGAGAAAATAAAACACTATACACCCAATCGCAGTCTCCGATCATCTAACCAAAACCTCCTCCTCATTCCCAAATCCCGCTACAAATCAAAGGGGGAACGGAGATTCGCTGTCCAAGGACCACGGCTATGGAACGCTCTACCGAACGACATCCGCATGGAAGAAAACCACCAGGCCTTCAGGAAAAAACTCAAGACCTACCTCTTCTAAGAAGCTTGACAACAAAGCACGAATACAGCGCCTTGAGGCGATTCAGTTTGCATTGTAGCGCTATACAAATTATTCATTCATTCATTGATTCATTCAAGGTTATCTAAAAAACCTCTGTGGGATTCACAGAACAGCTGTATTTATACTGAGATTAAATCGCACACAGGTGGACTCTTTTTACTAATTAGATGACTTCTGAAGGCAATTGGTTCCACTAGATTTTAGTTAGGGGTATCAGAGTAAAGTGGGCTGAATACAAATGCACGCCACACTTTTAGGATATTTATTTGTAAAAAAAACTTTGAAAACCATTTATCATTTTCCTTCTACTTCACAATTATGTGCCACTTTGTGTTGGTCTATCACATAAAATACCAATAAAATACATTTACGTTTTTGGTTGTAACATGACAAAATGTGGAAAATTTCAAGGTGTATGAATACTTTTTTAAGGCACTGTAATAATTCTGTACAATGAACATGCTGTATGTTATGAGAATGTACCTTACTGCGTCTAATGTTTATCCAAGTCTTTCTCCAAGTTCATTATTATTTATACTAAAGCCCCATACACACGGTCGGATTTTTGCATGGATTCTGTCTGATCGGACAATGTTGTTGAAAAATCAGACCGTGTGTATGCACCATCGGACAGTGTACGTCGGATTGTCCGACGGACAAAGTCCTATCTACTGCTGGATAGATTTTCCAAAAACACGGTCCGATCACACCAAATCCGATCGTGTGTACGGTTGTCCGACGGACAAAGTGCTACGCATGCTCAGATCACATTACAAGACCAAAGCTATTGGCTACTAGCATCTACGTAGTCCCGTCGTAGGCAACAAACGTCACCACGTTCAGAATGATCGGATTTTCCGACAACTTTGTCCGACTGTGTGTACGCAAAACCAACATCGGACAAAGTATGACGGACATGATCCGACGGACCTGGTCCTCGGATAGTCCGAGCGTGTGTATGGGGCTTAAGGCTGCATGCACAGTGATCCAATTCAGGTTAAATTCAAAAACACATCTGCTAATGCAAATTGGAATATGTATTGACAGTTCAATAATATTTTCAGGTAATGAATTGGAAGAAGTAGTTGAGTAACTAATGCCTACCTGAACATGTTGGTATGCAACAGATGGCAATATCTCTAAGGAAATAAGTAGGGACATTGGATAATCTCAAAGTTTTTCTAGTGACTATATTTGAGATTAGTACAAACAAACACACAGGGCATAGACTAAGTTAAATTTAGTTCTAAGAAGTGAACCACAGCTTGGTAGTTTTGCTTAATACTTATTGCTTTTATACCCCCTTTACTAAAAAAAAAAATATATATAAATGATCCATTTCCTGACAATTGTGGTTCTGCATTGTCATTGTAATGTTGACATGCATACAGTATACATGGAATGAAAAATGTTCACATTATTTGTAATGATTCAGGCTGCATCTGCTTTATAATTTTTGACCTTTGGGAAATAATTGGTTTGTAACCAATGTGACCTGGCATGTATCAATAACATGTCAAGGTTAAGAAGAATGCCTTGTCTTTGTCATTAGGGATAAATTGCTTGTGTTTCAAAAATAGGAAGCAATATGGCAATGCATCTTTTTTCTCTCTGCAGCTTATTAATGTTGATTTGGACAGTGTGCCACTAATAAAGGGAGACTTGCAGTGGTCTTGGGTGCTTTACTCGCAATTATACACAAAGTAAAAAGCTTGTCTGCCAGAGTAATATCTGAGTTGGAGCTTTTATCTCAAGTAGGTTACTCCACAACAAGAGCCTTGTGACAGAGATAATTGCTTATTATTCAGCTTTCCCAGCTGCGATATCATACAGCCCCTGCTTCCAGTCTTTAATCCACTATCATGTGCAACAAATACTGAGCAGAGTTGGTTACAGAAATGGCACAAAGTGCTCTAAACAGAGCACATGCTAGATTATGCTTGTTATTTTGGCCTCCAAAGAACCTATGACAGGATTATTTTATGCAATGGTCTGGAACTGTATGGATGTGTTTTTATTGTTTGCATTTTGTTTAATTTTGAGAAACTACTTCAAACCTACACAGAATATTCCAAGGATTAAAGTGTTTTTAAGCCTAAAAACAAAACACAAAATAGATTATTGCATTTTAATATATTTTCCGGCATTATTTCCTTTGTTTTCTCCTGGTGGTTCTTGTTCCTGGGTAGCGATGCTCACCCTTTCACTGTATTTATGGAGGGAACTAGGGTTGTCAGGCTGGATTATAAACATATCTGCTTTTGTTCATCTTCATTACATCGGAGATAAGAAATGTGGTAGTTTATAGTTAAACAATAAAGATTTGTTTCACAGGAAGTGACAAGGTCACTGCATATATGGCAAGATCAACAGGTAGATAACAAAGGCTGCCATCACACTGGTAAACTACAATTGTAATAAATCTGTTTTTTTTTTTTTTTTTTTATTATTAAAGTTTAAGAACAAGATGTTTTTTTTTTTTTTTTTTTTCTCAAAAATGTCTTATTTGCATCTTTTAGCATAAACAAGTGAACATGCCTTTTTTTGTCAATAACATTGGAATAACCACAATAAGTAAAATATCCAAAGTAACAGGTTACATTAAAGGTCAGATTGACAACCTTATCAACTCAATAAACTACGCTGTCCATTGTCTAGCCCATAAATTGGTTTACAGACACCGAACATGGTTCTTTCATCAGGTTTACGTGTGCCACCTGTAAGTGATGTTAGTAGCCAACGTGGCGTCTCGTAAGTGGGTTTGTGAGATTACGTGATTCGACCAAAGGCTGAAACCATCATGTTTTACAAAAGGTCGTATCAGTTCAGTCGTTCAGTCCTTCCTTTGTCGCCTGGGCTGTCTCCGTACTTGCCTAAGAAGTTACGACGTTTATGGAGAGTCGTAAGTGGAGTAAGTGTGTAGAGTGTGGGTATCGGTAACCTGTTGTGGTAATAATTGTGGAGAAGGGGGGAAAAGGGGGGGGTATCGATGGGAGACCAAACAAGGGTGAGAAAGGTGTAGCCTGGTCTAGGGGATGGGTGGGTGTGGGTGTGGGCAGGCGTTTCTCAATTTTATGATGGCTCTAGAGGATGGGAGAGCAAAATTGACCGTATGTATGTGTAGGGGGGGGGGTGATTGGGGGGATTGAATGATATGGGGATCTAGGCTGCAAATTCTGGGGGAAATGTCGACCGTCTCTTGCTTCCCTCCTCACGGGACCATCTCCCAGGTTTTTTACTAGTGATCAAGAAGTTATGAGGAGGGGACGGCGCTATCCAATCGAGGAGATCTGGGGTATTATAATCGGTATACGTGAGTGTCCTTAAAGAGCAGGTAGAGAATTTAAGAGGGCAAATTCAGGTCCAGTTTGGAAATGTTTCCAACATGCCCACTTAAAGTTGAATTTGTCTGGGGAGTCTCTTGCTATATGAATTAGCTCTTCTAACTCTGCAATTCTATTGATTCTGTAAAACCATTCCTTCAGTGATGGGGTCGTTTGAGATTTCCAATGCACTGGTATGCATTGTTTTGCCGCATTTAGCATGTGCATTGCAAGAGATTTGTGATAAGTACGAAGTGAGAGATTGGAATGGTGAAGGAGAAATTGAGCAGATGACCATTCCAGGTCGTATGTAGTGACTAAAGCTATTATGCGATGTACTTCTTTCCAAAATGGTTGAATTCGTGGACATCCCCACCAGATATGAAGTAGTGTGCACGATTGTGAGTTGCATCGCCAACATGAAGATGATGTGCTCGGGTCAAATTTATGCAGTAAGTCAGGTGTGCGATACCACCGGGATAGTATTTTATAATTGTTTTCCTGGGTGGAAACGTTAATAGACCTCTTGTGTACGTTAAGGTCCATGTTACTCCATTCTGTTTGTGTCAGAGAGAGAGAGAGAGGTCTTTTTCCCAAGTTGTACATATCGCTGAGTGGTTGGAGTGGCTATTCGGAAAAAGAAGGGAGTGCGTGGTTGAAATCAGGTGTGCCTGGGAATTGTTGTGCGCATAGGCGTTCAAAAGGAGTGAGCTGCCTGGAACAGGAGGATTTCTTGTCCAATGTGTTTAGGTAGTGCGTAATTAGGAGGTATGTCCATGGCGGTATCGGAGGTCTGTCTAATCGTGTGGAGAGGAGAGTTGCCGTTGAAAGTTTACCAAGGTGAAAGAAATGGTGAGCAACAATATTATCTCCCGACCAGTGTTGTGTGAGAAAGTCAGCTGTCATGCCTGGGGGAAAGTCTGGGTTCAGTCTTACCGGGAACAAGGGACCAGGTATTGTCGATATAGAGGATTGTTTACATAGCTTTTGAAAGCACTGTGTGGTTGGCCTAATGAGCGGGTGTGCCTTAAGCTCCAGGGGAATGTGACGATCTAGTAGCCAGGGTACTGACGCCAGTTGTAAGTTTGAGAATGAATCTTCCAGACTCACCCAGTCTTTTAAGGAAGCATGCAGGTTCCAGTCAAGTATTCTGGTTAGATGGACTGCCTTATAATAATTCAGGAGGTCCGGGAGTCCAATACCTCCCAGATGTTTGGGCAGGGCTAGGTGTGTGTACTTTATTCTGGGTTTGTGCCCCCCCCCATATGAAGGTGGAGCTTAGGCTTCTGTATATTTTGAAGAATGTCAGCGGTAGATGTATCGGAACTGTTTGTAGGATGTACAGCAATCTGGGTAACGCATTCATTTTCAATATTGCTGCCCTTCCAAACCAAGAAAATACAGGTCTGTTCCAATTTTTTAGATCTGTTGTTAGTTTGGCCAGAATTGGGAGGTAGTTCTTTGCATATAAATCTGTTAGTTTAGCCGGTAATTGTATTCCAAGGTAGGAGATTGCATGTGTCTGCCACTGGAAAGGGAAATTCTCTTTGCATTGCGTCACAAGAGATTGGGGTAAAGAAATATTGAGTGCGAATGACTTAGATAAATTTATCTTAAGGTTGGAGATTATATTGAAGCGTCTGAATTCGTCTAACAATACCGGTAGGGTTGTGTGGGGATTTGAGAGAAATAATAAGATATCATCTGCATAAGCAGCCAGTTTGTATTCACGTTGGTGAGTGTCTGGGTTCTGTCTGAAGGCGCATAGTAAAGGCTCTAGGGTAAGAACGAAGAGAATTGGGGACAGGGGGCAGCCCTGTCTCGTTCCAACGTGTATGGAGAAGGCATTCGACAGGGTGTTATTTACTCTAATCCGAGCTGAGGGTCTAGCATATAGGGACATGATCAAACTTATCATATACTGCTGTATACCCAGTGCTTGTAAGACCGCTGCCATATAGTCCCAGGCTACCCGGTCGAATGCCTTCTCCGCATCCAATGAGAGGAAGAAGCCTTTTTGCTTTGAGGACGTGATGTGATGGTGTAGACTGATAGCTTTCAGAGTATTGTCCCAGGCTTCTCTTCCAGGGACAAACCCCACTTGGTCTCGGGAAACAATGGAGGGGAGTAGTGGGAGTAGTCTGTTAGCTAAAATTTTAGAGAAAATTTTAATGTCCACATTAAGGAGCGAAATTGGCCTATAGTGTGCTGCTTGTGTTGGGTCTTTGTCTGCTTTCGGTATCACAGTAATGTGAGCTTCCAACATTGTTGGGGTAAGTGGGTTGGCTTGGGAAATGGAGTTGAATGCTTTCAAGTATGGAGTACATAGAGTGTCTGCAAATGTTTTATAATATGTCGCAGACAGGCCATCTGGGCCAGGACTTTTGCCTGGCTTTAGTTTCTTGACTGCTTCTTTCCATTCTATTGGGGTGATAGAATGCAGTTAGTGCAGCAGCAGATTCCGCTGATATTCCTTTGGGGCAAAATTTGTCAAGAAATTCCGTTATCTTGTTATGTCTGGATTCTGGGGAGGGTGTTGAAACATTTGTCAATATGGTATAAAGAGTATAAATACAATTTCTCAAATGCATGGGCTATGTCTTCGTTTGTTGTGTAGACGTCGTCTTTCGAGGAGTGTAATTGATGAACCGTGGTTTTGGCTTTTTTCACCTGTAATGCTTGGGCTAAGAGGTGTCCGCTTTTGTTCCCGAATTCGTAAAAAAAGTTTTTGTGACAGCATGTCGTTTTTTTTGATAGTTCGGCCTAATTCTTCTTGTATAAGTTTACGTGTATCAGTCAGTTTCTGGTATGTTTGCTGTGCTAACATCTTTTTGTGTAGGGCTTCTAGGGTCCTAAGTGTTTTGAACAGATCCGAGAGACGTTGTTGCCTGTCTTTCCGAATTTTGGCAGCCATGGAGATAAGTCTGCCACGTACGACACACTTGTGCGCTTCCCATTGGGTTATTTTTGACGTGTCTGTTGTGTCATTGTCTGTAAAGTAATTGTCCAGACATTCGGTAAGTGCGGTAACTCGGGTGTCGTCAGTCAAAATTTTGGGGTCTAGTCGCCATACATTAGTAAGTGTAATTTTGTCGGGGAAAGAAAGTTTGATCGTTATTGGGTGATGATCCGAGATAGACATTGGTTCTATTGTTGCTTTGGTAAGAAATGGGAGGTCCTGTTGTGTCAGAAAAAGGTAGTCCAGTCTGGAGTATTTGTTGTGAGTGGTCGAGAAAAAGGTGAAATCTTTTTCTTGCGGTCTGAGGGTGCACCATGCATCATGTAAGAGGAGGGTTTGTAGGCTGAGTTTAATTTGACGTAAAGCTCTGTATGGTAGGCTGGAGGCACCGTTTTAACGTGTCCAGTAGGGGGTCCAAGGGGACATTAAAGTCTCCACCCAGGATTAACATGCCCTGTTTAACAGCGGCGAGAGTTTGCATTGTTGTGCGGAAAAATGAGACCTGGGATGTGTTTGGACTATAAATGTTGGCTAAGGTTATGGCTCGATTTCGAAAGGGTACCCTTCAGGAAGATATATCTGCCCTGGAAATCAGTGAGGGTTTCTGTAATCTGAATCGGTACATTTTTGGAAATTAGGATTGAGACTCCCTTTGTTTTGGAATGTGGTGAAGTTGCATTGTAGTATGTTGGAAAATCCTTATTTGATAGCTTAGGGATATTGGTAGAGCAGAAGTGCGTTTCCTGAAGGTATACAACTTCTACTTTCATGTGGTGCATACTATTCAGTACTTTAGATCTTTTTTCTGGTATATTCAATCCCTTCGCGTTCAGTGAGACTATTTTGAGGGAGACATCCCTGGTAGAGAGATGAGATGCTGCCATAGTGTTGGCGAGTAGGTTGGACCTGGGATAGAGTCCCCCACCAGAGGGAAGCAAGAGACGGGTTCTTGGGTGGGAAGCAAGGAGGGGGGGGGGAGATCACAAGGTGTGTGAATTCGAGCTTTGGTTAAGCAGGTATTTGCATTTGTGTGTTGTACTCCCCATTCCGTCGCTATTCAGTAGCTGCTGTGAGTAGATGGCTGGACCTCGTGGAACCGGAGCTCAGTATCTACGCGTCCATCTTAGACCGGGTCCAGGCCACGCCCCAAAATGTTTTTAATCACCTATTTCTTCTTGCTCTAAGAACTGGTCATTCTTTTGTCTCTGGGCTTTTTTTTAATTTGTCCTCATTATTATGCTCAGTGTCACAATTTGCATATTCTACTCATGTTTATGTGTAATTCTTTTGGGTGTTTCCATTTTATTCAACAATCTAAAACATAGAAAAAGACTAATCAGCTACTGCTCAAATTAGGCTTTAGACAACAGAAATGGTGGTGTCAGCTGAGAGTGTAGATAAGTTAGCGAAAAGTTTAGATTCTTATGCCGCGTACACACGGAGGGACAATCCCGCGGGATTATCCGCTGGACTTAAGTCCAGCGGACAATCCCCTCGTGTGTGGGCGTCGGTGGACTTTTTTTGGCAAAAGTCCGGCGGTGTGTAGTATGGTCCAGCCGACCAAAAAGGACGCATGCTCAGTAGCAAGTATTTTTCTAGTATTTTTCTATTTCTAGTCCCGTCGTACGTGCTGTACGTCATCGCGTGAACCGCCGGACTTTTTGCGTGATCGTGTGGAGCCAGCTGGAAAGTCCGGCGGATTGTCCGCTGGACTAGGTCCGCCGGCAAAAGTCCGCACATGTGTACGCGGCATTACAGAACATGGTGTACAGGGATAAGGAAAACAGTAGTCATACTCTCACACACTTTCGGGTTGAACTGGACGGACCAATGTCTTTATTTAACCTTACCAGCTCTGTGAGTATAAATTCCTGGGGAGCAAAGATTGTTATAAATATCATCATTGGAAATATTTGTTAAAAGCCAATCAAAACAAAACACAGAGAAAGTAGAAACACAGATCAAATGAAATAGGTGTTCTAGAGCTTATCAAATCAATAGACTTGTGAATTCAGCACTTTTTGATTTTCCTGAATATTTACAAGTAGGTCTACCTAATCCACAGAGAACATGTAGTTTAGGAATGCAGACAATCATGTTCCATGAATTGTTCAATTTACTGCAAATTGGACAAATCTGCATACATTAATTTATGAGTATTGCATATTTTGCAAGGTTTTCCAAATGATTCACTGTATTTTATCACAGGTATTTATATAATGCTGTCAATTTATACAGCTCTTATATATTGTACATTCACATCAGTCCCTGTCACCAAGAAGCTTACAGTATAAGGTCTCTATCTCCATTCAGTTTATACAAATTAAGCTAGGATCCAGATAACCCACCAGCATGTTTTTGGAGTATTGGAGCAATCCAGAGGAAACTCTTGCAAGTGCAGTGAGAAAATTCAAACTGCATACAGCAATGCTGCAAGACAGGAGTGCTTACAACTAAGTCATCATTACTGAAACGTGCAGTAGGGAAGCATTTTGTAACCATGAAAATGATTTTGCCTGTATAATTGTAGGCTTGTGGTCTAATGCGAGTGCACAACAGAAAAAACTCCTTGTCTCCTACAGGCAATAGTAGACATGTGCAATTCAATTCGTTTCGTTTTTTTTTTCGTTATTTTCGTTCGTTCGTTTTCGTACGAATCCGAATAACGAATCGCAACGAATCATTCGAATCGAACGAATCCGAAAAACAACGAAAATCCGAAAAAAACTAATTAGAAACAACGAATGTACTAATGAAGAAAATCCGAAAAACGAAAATGAACGAAAAAAATTCGTACATTCGTAACTTTTTTTTTTCGATTCGTAACTTTTTTTTTTTTTCGATTCGTAACTTTTTTTTTTTTTTTTTTTCGATTTGTAATTTCCGTATCTCTATTGAACAGAAAAATTTGTACATTCGTAACTTTTTTTTCGATCTGTAACTTTTTTTTATTTTTTTCGATTTGTAATTTCCGTATCTCTATTGAACAAAAAAATTCTTACATTCGTAACTTTTTTTTCGATTCGTAACTTTTTTTTTTTTCGATTCGTAACTTTTTTTTTTCGATTCGTAACTTTTTTTTTCAAATGTCCTGTATTGATGTGGAAGTCAGTGAATAGTACCAGTTAGTTCCAGGGTGGGACACAGAAGATTGAAATCCCCCAGAAGGAGTTGTTTCCCAGCAGACTTCATAGAAGGATTCTTCCGCAATGAGGTGGTGTTTGGCAGCACAGTTAGTAGAAGAGGTAAGCTTTTATACCTTTTATTTTGAATTTTATATTGGCAACATAATTACTTTTACTTCAGGGGAATTTATTCAAAATATCTTTTTATTATGTAGATTTTTTTTTACATTTTGCAGCCTAGTTACCTATTCAATTCACACTTTTTTCCATTATTCCAATATTTTTTTTATATATATATATATATATATATATATATATATATATATATATATATATATATATATATCTATATATATATATATATATATATATATATATATATCTATATCTATATATATATCTTTTATTATTATTATTTTTTTTTAGTGCAGTCATTATATAGAACATGGTTACTTTTGAGATATTATATTTAATCTTCTACGCTCCATTTTTTTATTCTCACATTCCATCCCCAGATGGTCTTAGAAGGCTTTTGTTTCATTGACTATTCATTGCTGTTTATTCTTATTCATTCCTCATTTTTTTCCTAGTTTATAGCAATTGTGTAGTAAAATGATTTAAATGCTATTGGGACATTAACATTATTACCAGATATGTATATTTCTTTCATTTGTGCCCATGTTTTTTACTGTTTACACAGCTGTATACACATCAGTCACTGGGATCATATCTCAATAATATTGCCAATGGCAATGATACATTTTAAGATGATCACAGGAGAGAGAGTTTAAGTTTGCTGAGAGAATATAATCATTTGAGGACTGAAGCAAGTCAAACACAGGGCTAATGCAGTCTGCTGATTTGTCTTTCAATTAGAGAACCAATCATAAAATTAAAAAATGATTTTGTACAGAAAAAAAATGTAAAATTATTTTTGTTCTTTCAGGGCTCTTAGTGTATATACCTCATATTCCCTGAAGGCGTTATATTGACACACAGGGGGAAATTTACAAAAACTGGTGTATACAGAAGCTGATAGAATCTAGTAAAGCTGTGCATAGAAATCAAACTTCAGCTTGTTCAATTAAACTTTGACAATAAGCCCACATTCACATTGGGCTATTTTGACATGCAATTTGACATGTCAAATCGCCGGCTAATCAGTGCGACTTTGCAGAGCTGCCTCAATTCCCAAAAGTCGTTCCTGCACTACTTTTGGCAACTTCAAGGGTGTTTTCAATAGACATCCGTGCAGGAACCCACACAGATGTCTCTAAAATTGCTCCTGAAGTCAGACTCACATGCGGGTTTGAAATGTAAAACCCACATCAGCGTGAACCTAGGCTTAAACCTAAAAGCAGGTTGCTATGCACAGCTGCATCAGATTTTGTGTGTACCAGTTTTAGTAAATCTCACCCACATTGTCAAAGCACTTCTATCCTCCAAATAGAATTATAATAACAAAAAATATAAAGAAAGGTAGCTTGAACTTACCAGGAATATATACCAAAACCCACATCTACAAACTATGACTTTAATAAGACAAGTCATAATACAATTTATTTAACAAAACAAGGAAACAGCATATACAAACCATAATTTTAATGTGCACTTGTCAGAGACCTCAAAACTAGTTTGAACTAGTCAGTGCAAACTTGACATCATGATCCATAGAAAGGGTTCCAAAACCCTTTGTTTATATTCAGCTACTGGGCCATGTTATGTCATTCACATTGAGTAAATGCAAACCATACCCCTTTTATTAAAACATTCTGATCCGAGATACCGTGATTGCATGGAGAGAAGTGCGGAGACTACTGGGGTTATCCTCTTCCATTTCTCAATACTTGCCCATCCAGGGCAACCCTATGTTTCTCCCATTTATTGAGTATAAAGTATTTGGCCAATAGCGTAACTGTGGTCTCACCAAAGTGGCTTCTCTATACCATGGCAACCCTAGTGTTGTATCACAAGAATATTCTTTATTACCATTGCATCTTTTTCATTACCAGCAGCTACTTAGCTACTTACGGACCTGCTACATTCTTAACCACTTCAATACCGGGCACTTCCCCCCTACCTGCCCAGGACAATTTTCAGCTTTCAGCACTGTTGCACTTGTAATGACAATTACAATTTGGCACTGATAAGGTGACACTGATGGGCACTTATGGGCACTTAACCACTTTCAGACCGGACCAATTTGCAGCCAAAGGACCAGGCCCCTTTTTGCGATTCGGCACTGCGTCGCTTTAACTGACAATTGCGCGGTCATGCGACGTGGCTCCCAAACAAAATTGATGTCCTTTTTTTCCCACAAATAGAGCTTTCTTTTGGTGGTATTTGATCGCCCCTGCGGTTTTAATTTTTTGCGCTATAAACAAAAAAGAGCGACAATTTTAAAAAAAAAACGCATTATTTTTTATTTTTTGCTATAATAAATATCCCCCAAAAATATATAAAAAAACATTTTTTTTTTTCCTCAGTTTAGGCCGATACGTATTCTTCTACATATTTTTGGTAAAAAAAATCACAATAAGCGATTATTGATTGGTTTGCGCAGAAGTTATAGCGTTTACAAGATAGGGGATAGTTTTATAGCATTTTTATTAATATTTTTTTTTATTAGTAATGGCGGCGATCAGTGATTTTTTTGTGACTGCGACATTATGGCGGACACATCGGACATTTTTGACACATTTTTGGGACCATTGTCATTTATACAGCAATCAATGCTATTTAAATGCATTGATTTCTGTATAAATTACACTGGCAGTGAAGGGGTTAACCACCAAGGGGGCAGTGTAGGGGTTAAGTATGCCTAGGGGTGTGTTTCTTACTGTGGGGGGCATGGCTGTCAGCTAGTGAATGCTGATCTCTGCTCCAATCACAGGGAGCAGAGATCAGCGTCACTAGTTGCTAGGCAGAACGGGGAGATGCTGTTTATCTCGGCATCTCCCCATTCAGCCTTTGCGTGAGACGATCGTGGGTGTCCCCGCGGCGATTGAGTCCATGGGGACCGCGACCGGACTCACGGGGGTCCCGACCGGCGCGGGAGCGCGGCGCTCCCGGCGCGGGAGCGCGGCGCTCCCGGCGCGGGAGCGCGGCGCTCCCGGCGCGCTCCCGATGGCACGGACAGGCATTAAGGAGGGACTTATATATACGCCCTCCTGCCTGTACGTGCCATTCTGCCGACGTATATCGTCGTGCGCCGGTCGGGAAGTGGTTAAAGTGACCCTTAAGTGGTTAAAAAAAAAAAGTGTCGTCAATCGTCAAGCCTTCATGTAGGTGGTCACTTAAGTCACTTTAACTGGTAATTGTGCGGTCGTGCAACACTACTCAAACAAAATGTATGTCCTTTTTTTCCCACAAATAGAGCCTTCTTTCAGTGGTATTTGATCCCCTCTGCGGTTTTTCTTTTTTGCGCTATAAACAAAAAAAGAGTGACAATTTTGGAAAAAAAACATTTTTTTTTAACTTTCTGCTATAGTACACATCCAAAAAAATATATACAGTGCCTTGCGAAAGTATTCGGCCCCCTTGAACTTTTCAACTTTTTGTCACATTTCAGGCTTCAAACATAAAGCTATAAAATTTTTATTTTTTGTGAAGAATCACCAACAAGTGGGACACAATTGTGAAGTGGAACGAAATCTATTGGATTGTTGAAACTTTTTTAACTAATAAAAAAATGAAAAGTGGGGCGTGCAAAATTATTCGCCCCCCTTGCGTTAATACTTTGTAGAGCCACCTTTTGCTGCGATTACAGCTGCAAGTCGCTTGGGGTATGTCTCTATCAGTTTTGCACATCGAGAGACTGAAATTCTTGCCCATTCTTCCTTGCAAAACAGCTCAAGCTCAGTGAGGTTGGATGGAGAGCGTTTGTGAACAGCAGTTTTCAGCTCTTTCCACAGATTCTCGATTGGATTCAGGTCTGGACTTTGACTTGGCCATTCTAACATCTGGATACGTTTATTTGTGAACCATTCCTTTGTAGATTTTGCTGTATGTTTGGGATCATTGTCTTGTTGGAAGATAAATCTCCGTCCCAGTTTCAGGTCTTTTGCAGACTCCAACAGGTTTTCATCCAGAATGGTCCTGTATTTGGCTGCATCCATCTTCCCCTCAATTATAACTATCTTCCCTGTCCCTGCTGAAAAAAAGCAGGCCCAAACCATGATGCTGCCACCACCATGTTTGACAGTGGGGATGGTGTGTTGAGGGTGATGAGCTGTGTTGCTTTTACGCCAAACATATCGTTTTGCATTGTGGCCAAAAAGTTTGATTTTGGTTTCATCGGACCAGAGCACCTTCTTCCACATGTTTGGTGTGTCTCCCAGGTGGCTTGTGGCAAACTTTAGACGATACTTTTTATGGATATCTTTGAGAAATGGCTTTCTTCTTGCCACTCTTCCATAAAGGCCAGATTTGTGCAGTGTACGACTGATTGTTGTCCTATGGACAGACTCTCCCACCTCAGCTGTAGTTCTCTGCAGTTCATCCAGAGTGATAATGGGCCTCTTGGCTGCATCTCTGATCAGTCTTCTCCTTGTCTGATCTGAAAGTTTAGAGGGACAGCCAGGTCTTGGTAGATTTGCAGTGGTCTGATACTCCTTCCATTTCAAAATGATCGCTTGCACAGTGCTCCTTGGGATGTTTAAAGCTTGGGAAATCTTTTTATATCCAAATCCAGCTTTAAACTTCTCCACAACAGTATTACGGACCTGCCTGGTGTGTTCCTTGGTCTTCATGATGCTCTCTGCGCTTTCAACAGAACCCTGAGACTATCACAGAGCAGGTGCATTTATACAGAGACTTGATTACACACAGGTGGATTCTATTTATCACCATCAGTCATTTATGACAACATTGGATCATTCAGAGATCCTCGCTGAACTTCTGGAGTGAGTTTGCTGCACTGAAAGTAAAGGGGCCGAATAATTTTGCACGCACCACTTTTCAGTTTTTTATTTGCTAAAAAAGTTTAAAATATCCAATAGATTTCGTTCCACTTCACAATTGTGTCCCACTTGTTGGTGATTCTTCACAAAAAACAAAAATTTTATATCTTTATGTTTGAAGCCTGAAATGTGGCAAAAGGTTGAAAAGTTCAAGGGGGCCGAATACTTTCACAAGGCACTGTATAAAAAACAAATGTCTTCATTAGTTTAGGCCAATATGTATTATTCTACATATTTTTGTTAAAAAAAATGCAATAGGCGTATATTGATTGGTTTGCGCAAAAGTTATCGCGTCTGCAAACTATGGGATAGATTTAGGGACTTTTTTTTTATTCATTGTTTTTACTGGTAATGGCGCAAACTGCGATTTTTAGCGGGACTGCGATGGACAAATCTGACCCCAAATTACACTTTTTGGGGACCAGTGACATTATTACATTACAGTGCTTTAAAAATGCACTGATCAATGTATAAATGACACTGGCAGGAAAGGGGTTAACACTAGGGGGCAATCAAGTGGTTAAATGTGTTCCCTCAGCGTGTTCTAACTGTAGGGAGGATGGGCTGGGAACAGCAGATCTCTGAGATGTCCTCTGTTAGAATGGGTATCCGCCCTGTTTAGAATGGCAGATCCCCGTTCTGCTTCTGTATACAGCAATCACAGGCAGCGGGCATATGCCCGCAATCTCACCGATGTACAGGTTTGTTGGTTCGCGCAGGAGAGCCAACATGCTACAGTATAAGTACTGCAGCTGTTCGGCAAGTTGTTAATAAAGGAATTGTCAGAAACTGTGTGTGTGTTTTTATAACTTTTTGACATTTTTTTGGTAAATGGGTAAGGGTACTATGTACACCATAATCATTCACATATGAGGGGCACGCAGACCCACACAACCACCAGCCACAGTTGTAGGGATGAGGCCCTTGTCCCCAACAACATGGGGACAAGGTGCTTTGAAATGAGGGGCTCTGCCATGTTGAGGGCATGTAGCCTGGTATGGTTCAGGAGGGGGAGCGGTCCAGGCTGCATGCCTGGATAAGGCTCTGGCATGGATTGTGGGGGGGGGGGGTCCAAGCCATTTTTTTACATTTTGGCATGGGGCTTTTCCCAATCAGGGTGCAAAATGCACTGTGCAGTGCACTGCAGGGCATTCGGCGAAGCGAACATCCACCGAACACCCTGCAAATTTGTGTGTTCCCCCGAATGGTGCGTATAGCCAATGTTCAGCCCGAACTGATGCTCAGGCCGAACCATTTACCCAACCCAAAGCCCAATTTTTCCACACCTTTTACTTCTATCCAAAGTCTGCGAAAAAAATGTAATCTTTGCCTGAGTGTACTATAATTTGGCTTCTTCACATAAGGCTTACCCACTCTGGTGCAATTTTTTTATTTCAATCAAAAGTCTGCCAAAGAGACACCAGAATTTATCCAAAAAAATATCTAATCTTGTTCCAAGTGCACAAAATTGTGGCCTCATCATACAGATTGGCTCTCCAAGCTGTTGTTTACAACATAAAGAAAGCTTGCAAGGAAAATCTATTTATATGTAAAAAAAAATAGTTTTATATATATGTCAGTTTTGCTACAACAGGTTCTATACATAGTACAAATGCCCCACAGGTAGACTAAGGGGACACCCCAGGCATAATATTTAAAGACATTTTTCATTTTTATTGTTTCACTTTAATCATCAATAAAATCACTGCTTCTTTAAAAAACTCTCTTTAAAAAAATATATTTTTCATTGATACATAACCCCCAGGACTGTACCCATGCCCCCGTACCCTTTTTATTGCCAATAACTTGCATATAAGCCTTTGAAATGAGCACATAGATTTGAATAGGGTTTGCTGGGTTCGGGTCCGAACTTTTGCAATATTCGAGAGTTCTGGAGCGAACCAAACCGAGGAGTGTTCGGCCCAACTCTAATCCTCAAAATGAGGGAATCCTAGAGGGGGCAGGACGGGGCTTGGCAATGGTGGAGAGCAGACACTAGTCATGTCAGCTTTGTGCCCTCAACCATTGAATAGCCTACTGTGCCAGACAGCCACTAAGACATGAGCACTAAGACGACAAGAAATCTAAAAGATACCTTTAACCTAGCTACAAAGGCAGAGGTTAAACGGTTCCTTGCCAGTGTTCCACATGTTAAAGTTAGCAATGCCCGTGTGGCTGTGGTAGATGCACTGATAGGCACTCCTGAGGCTGCACTGATGTGGCTGCACTGATAAGGCAGCACTGATATGCTGCACTGATGGGCGCTAATAGGCTGCATTGATGGCCACTGATGAGGTGGCAACGATGGGCACCGAGGAGGCTGCACTGATGGGTACTGATATGCTTTATGTTAATATTGTTAAAGTTGTTGTTGTTGTTATTTATTTTTGTAACTTATTTCTGCATAAAACATTTAGGGTACTTTCATGAGACAATTTACGAGGATGTGTTTAGGGGAGGAATTAGGGGCTGGGCAGGGTAGGGGTTGGGTAGGAAAACTGGTGGCGAGTAACTCTTAAAGC
Source organism: Lithobates sylvaticus (assembly GCA_028564925.1). Lineage (NCBI taxonomy): Eukaryota > Metazoa > Chordata > Amphibia > Anura > Ranidae > Lithobates > Lithobates sylvaticus. The sequence continues at coordinate 170,798,494 of CM053036.1, forward strand.
CTGGCTAGTAGCTCAGGACTTGAAATTTGAGCCCTGTTACTTATTATAATCATATAAAGTGCAAAAAGTCCAATCCACCCAAAATCCCTGGGCACCGCACCAACAACAAAAAAAAACATGAGACAGTGTGAGCGCCCACTTATGAGTATAAAGGCATCACAATGCAAGCTTTCCCCATGTATTTCTTTAGTCACAACATCCCCAGGAGTTGTCAGGAATAACAAAATGTGTTTGGTGGAGCCTGCACACCTATGATTTGTGCTATTTGCTGAAAGTTGATTCAAGTTGTAGTTGAAAAAAATAAATAAAACAGAGCAAGAAAATTATCTTTATAGATTCAATGCATCTGTGTTTTCCCCTAGACAGTATATTTTAAACACAGAATAATTATCAGGTTTTGAACATATGTGCGTGCAACACAGAATGATACCAGTAAAGTCATATTAGGCTGCTATAATTAAACAACTATAAAACAATATATTTTTGTTTGCACTTTGTTCTTGACTATCGCTACAAGCAGATTTTCCTACACGAAAGAAACTTCAATAAAACGGATAATATTCTTCTCAAATTTTATATCTACAAACCAGATTTGTTTTAAAGGGATGTGTCAGTTACTGCAATGGAAAGCCTCAAGCCCTCTGGGAAGGGACACTCGACTCCAAAGCATTAGCAATCTCATCAGAAAACAGATTATAACTTTAGCCTCAGAATGAAACCATTCCTTTCAAGTGCGGATGCCCTGCAGCTCAATGAATAGTGGAATCTAGCTTTGAATGGGCTGAGTGCTATCAACACATCTGTGAGCTGCATAAGACAGTTGTGACTTAATAATCAAAGGCTCTGCAAGACTATTTATTACTGAGGTGGCATGCTTGGGCAAATCCCGCTATTCTTACAGTAATGTTTTTCAGTTCATCTAATAGGACAGCTATGATTTTTACTTTAGCTTCCCTGTAGTCATAAAGGGGATGACAAGGATAGTCTGATTCACCAACCTGTACACTGCCTTTCATTTAGGTTTTGAAATGCAGCATGAAAATTTGACTGTTTGGCCTCAGAAATAACTTCAATTATTTGCACATACAGTATACCACTTAACCATGTATCCCCATGATTTTGTCAGTTATGGATCAATAGAAGATCCCATTTTTATATTTCAATATTTTTATTGAGGTAAGTACAAAACAGTAACAAACGTTTCACAGGTAACCAAGTCTTCATTAATTCAACATATAAATGTTTCAACAGTGCATTAACATGATGCTTATTGACAATTAGTAATTAAGGAACTTATAAGCAGCATTTTCGTAAAATGGCTCGCGCCCTTAGTTGGAGTTTGATACTCGCTGATAATTAAATAAGGGTCATTTTCAGGTATAGTGGTACCAAAGAGGAGTAGGAAGGCTTCAGGGCTACCGGTGACCCTGTAAAAAATTCCAGGGTTGATTTTCCGTCCCTGCTTGTGTTGGCCATCCTGTCCTGTCGGCAACATTTTATCCATAGTATCATTAACCAGGTTGTATAAATTATACTTTCAGATAACATGCAATAAAAATAAAATAAAATAAAAACAAGAAGTAATAAGAAGAAAAGAGAGGGGTAGTGGAAGGAGGGGAAGGGAAGAAGAGAGAAACAGGGTGGAGGGGGAGAGGAGGGGAGGGGAAGGGAGGGGAGGGTCACATGGAGTTCCTCCTCAGGTAGAGATGTGCTCGATCCAGGGGTCCCAGATCTTATTAAACATCTCTGACTTGTTATGGAGAGTATGAGTGAGTTTGTCATTGATCATGATCCAATTGAGTTTGCTTTTTACCTGGTCTAGAGGTATGCATGAATGTTTCCAGTTCCTCGCAATCGTTATTCTGGCCGCCAGAAAGATATAGGTTATGAGTTTCGATGATTTTTTGGGGACCTCATCTGGCAGTTTGTGAAAGAGTGCACTTTCTGGGGACCGTCGAATATTGACACCTGTGACTGAGTTGATCAAGTTATATATTCTGATCCAGAATCTGACAACCAGTGGGCATTGCCACCAAACATGGTGCATGGTGCCCATCTGTCCGCACTGCCGAAAGCAATTAGGTGAGGAAGATGGGTGCATTTTTGCTATTCTTGTAGGGACTAAGTACCACCGCAGCAGTGTCTTATAGTTTGCTTCAATAAGGGTAGTATTAATAGAGATTTTTGACAGTCGATGGGCAATATCCTGCCAGTCCGACATTTCAAGGGAGAGGTTCAGGTCACTCTCCCATTGTGTCATGTATGATAATTTGGTGTCAGGTTCAGTAAGAGAAGAGTAGACAGCAGAGATTCACCCTCTTTGATTGCTTCTATTTTGACAGGTCAGTTCTAGAGTAGTAAGAGTGACGGGTCCACCCCCCTTTTTAAGTTTGGAAGTGATAAATGAGGAAATTTGATTATATCTAAAAATTTCAGTAGGGGGCATTGAAAAGTTATCCTTGAAATAATCCCTCGAGTGCATTTGATTGCCATAGAGGAAGTCTCCAATTCTTAATAGACCCTTATTGAGCCACCATTGAAACTGCTGTGGGATAAGGCCGGGAGGAAATTCTGGGTTGCAAAATATGGGTGCTAGAGGTGTGTGATATGATGCGAGGGATGCTCTATGTCTCGTCCTGTCCCATATCGCCAGTGAGTGTGATAGTGTAGGACACATTATAGGTGGGCGTTTACGGTTGGGAAGCCACATCAGTGTTCCTATGGCAATTGGGTGGCACGCCAGTGCCTCTATGTAAACCCATAGAGGGGCCGAACCTCTGGCTGTTGTGTGGATGAGTTGAGCTATCTGCGCTGAGTGATAGTATGCTTGTAGGTTGGGAAGGCCGAGTCCTCCCATAGGTTTAGGTGTGTAAAGTGTTTTCTTTCGTATCCGTGATTTTTTATTACCCCATATGAAACGTAGGACTTCAGTTTGTATGTGTTGCATGTCTCCCCTTGGGATTGCCACTGGTAGTGTTCGAAAGTAGTATAGGAGTCTGGGTAAGAAGGTCATTTTTATTGAATTGATTCTGCCAAACCAAGAGAGGGAATAATCAGTCCAAGCACGAAGGTCTTCTTTAAGTTTTTTGAATAAAGGGGGGTAATTGGCTTTGTACAGTGTAGCTATCGAAGGGGTCAGCTGTATTCCCAAGTATGGGAGGGAATGGGGTGCCCACTTGAAGCTGTATAGGTTTTGGAGGAGCTGTACTTCCGAAGGAAGTAAAGAGACATTGAGTGCTAGGGTTTTTTGTGTATTCAGAGTCAGACCTGAAATCAGTGAGAAACGGTGTAGTAGGGATAAAAGTTCTGGAAGAGAGGTCTGGGGTTTGGTTATGTACATAAGGACATCATCTGCAAATAGTGCACATTTGTGTTCTTGTTGGCCACATTGGAACCCATGGATGTTAGGGTGGGAACGAATGGCCAATGCCAGGGGCTCTATTGCCAGGGCAAATAGTAGAGGGGAGAGTGGGCATCCTTGTCTAGTACCTCGCTGAACCGGGAGGATAGATGATTTATGGCCTCTAATAGAGATTTGAGCCATCGGCGAACTATAAAGCGTTTTCATCAACGAGAGAAATGTGGACCCAAATCCCATGGTTTCGAGGGTAACAAAGAGATAGTCCCAATTCAGGCTATCAAAAGCTTTATTAAGATCTAGTGACAGTAGTAGAAGTTCCCGATCGGGGAGATTATCCCAGTTAGAGCGTGCCGCCGAGATCAGAGCAATGGATCTGCGAATTTGATCCAAGGTCTGACGTCCTGCAACAAACCCCGACTGGTCTTTATGTATATATTGTTCTAGAAAGGAGTTGATTCTGAGAGCCAATATCTTTGTTAGGATTTTTAGGTCACAGTTGATTAGTGATATTGGGCGGTAGTTGCGTACATCGGTAGAATCCTTGTTAGGCTTAGGGATTACACTGATGTAGGCCTTGTTATCGTCCGGTGGGACCGTTCCCCCATCCCTCAGGGAATTGAAGTAAAGGGTCAGGTGTGGGGCTAGCTGTGCGGAAAATTTTTTATAGTAAATGTTGGGAAACCCGTCCGGACCCGGGGATTTGTGAAGTGAGAGAGATTTTATAGCGTCATTGACCTCTTCGCTTGTGAATGGTTGGTCTACTAGCTCTCTATGATCGTCGGTGATGGTCGGGAGGGGAAGAGTCCCCAGAAATTCCCTGATGGATGAGGGGGCCACAGCCTGTGGCTTCTTGTACAAATCGGCATAGAACCCATAGAATTCATCAAGAACTTTTTGGGGGTTCTGTGAGAGCTGTCCTCCCGATAGCCTTATTTTGGGAAGTGTGTGATGGGAATGTCTGGGAGTAAGTTTATGTGCCAGTAGGGATCCTGGACGATCCCTCCATGTAAAAAATTTGTGGTTCGTCCACCTTAGCTGTTTTTCGGCCCTTGTAGTAAGGCATATGTTTAGTTCCAGTCGGGATTGTTCTAGCTTTTTAAATAGGTTGGGTGAGGGGGAACGCTTGTGCTGTTTGGCTAAAGATTCAAACTCTCTGGTCTTGGCAGAAATCAGTTCAGTGCGAGCTTTCTTCAGTCTGGAGGCTAACTGGATAAAGGAACCCCTTATAGTGGCCTTGTGTGCAGCCCAATTTGTAGCAGGGGATGTGTCCCCCGGGATATTGTTTTCAAAGTAGGTTGGTATATGACTTGATATCTCTATGCAGTGGGATTCGTCACTAAGTAGGGATTCATTTAATCTCCAGTGATTACCTGTAGGTTTGTCATTAAGACCTGTAAGCTGAACCATAATCGGGTCATGGTCCGACCATGGGGTTGATAATATTTTTGCTGAGTTCAGTTTTGGTATCACCCCTGAGGGGAGAAATATGTGGTCTATGCGGGAATAGTGCCCATGTGCTCTAGAATAGTGGGAGTAGTCCCTAGCGGTGGGATTGGCCTCTCGCCAAGCATCCACCAGATCATATTGGTGTAGCGTCTGTGCAAATTTGCGACTTTGTCTGGGGGGGGGGGGGGTCGGAGGCCTGAAGTGTGTGATTTGTCTTTAATTAGATCTAACGCTAGGTTAGAATCGCCAGCTAGAACTATCACGCCCTCTAGTTCGGGTCCTAGAAGTTTTAGAAGAGCCTGGAAAAAGGCCGTTTGGTTTGTATTGGGGGCGTAGTATACTAGAATGGTAATTAAAGTTTCGCCTAGGTGGCCTTTCACTAAGATGTAGCGGCCTTCGTTGTCTTTGATAGTTTTAATTTCTGTGAATGGTACATGTCTGGAGAAGCAGAGGGCAACCCCCCTCTTCTTTTCTGAGGCATTTGCAAAAAAGCAAAGAGGGTATTCCCTGTGAAGGTATCGAGGGTTGAATGAGGATGTAAAATGTGTCTCTTGGAGAGCTACAATATCAGCCCCCAGGGATTTATAATGTGTAAAGGCATTGATTCGCTTAGCTGGCGATCCAAATCCTTGGACATTATGGGAGAGCAGGCGGATATTATGAGGTGTTAGTGTTACAGGACACATGGGAAACATTCAAGAGTAATTATAGGCAGACTTACCCTTTGGTCTGTTGATTTCGGAGTTTGGATGTGTAGAGGAGTTGTCCAGGTGGCCCTCGGGAAGGAACAGCAGTAAAGAGGATTAATATTGGGTTTGGGGGAGGGGAGAGAGGGGAAGGGTCTGGAGTTAGTCAGAAGAGTGGCAGTGGTAAAGATGAGAAGAGCAGAAAAGGGGGAAGGAAAGAATAATAAGAAAAAGTAAAATAATAAAACCATGCGGTCGGCCCAGGGGACTCCTGGAGCCGAGTGACATAATTTAAACATGTTTCTAAAAAGGCTTACAGACAGTGTTCAATTAAAGTGTCCCAGGGGTGAGCCCTGGGTGTGAAGGAGTCTCCACCAAAAACTGGTAATGGGAAGAGTCCTCCAAGTAGGGAGTGCACATGGTCATCCCCCAGCAACCGTAAAAACTGGTATTCAAAAATGGAAAAAGCACATAAGTGTCTAGAAAACATCTTAGGCCCCTATATCTCACCCTAATAACTGATGGGATTGTTTGGTCAAATATGTTTGATAGATAACTTGATGTGTAAGGCAAAAAATGCAAGAAAAGTGCAAAAAAAAAAAAAAGACTTTGTGGTCAGTTCAAGTAAACTTGGCCAGGTGAAGCACCGGTGTTTTGCTTCAGCAAATTTCAACCGCTTTGTGTGGCGCCTAATGTCCTTTTCTAGGGACCACTGAGAAGACACCACGGCGGGTTTAAGTCAGTTCAATACAACGAATTAAACAAGAGGTCCATTCTCTTAGGGTGCACGGGACGTTGAGGCAAACTTCTTGGTAGACTTTGATGACCACAAGGGGGAAAGGGGAGGGGGAGGGGATTCTCTGGGTCCAAGTTGGTTCCGCGATGACGGGTCGTGGGATATGAATCCCAATTTCAGTAGAATCATCTCGCCTTCAGTAAACGATGAGAAGGAGTATGATTTGCTGTTAAAAGAGAATTGGAGACGAAAGGGATAGTTCCATCTGTAGCGAATGTTGCGTTGGGTCAGTGGCGCTAGTAGGGGTTTGAGTGATCGCCTTTTTTGGATCGTGGCTTGTGAGATATCAGCAAAAATTTGTATCTTGATGCCGTCTATTTCTAGGTCTGGATTTTCACGGGCATAACGCATCACTTCTTCTTTAATCTTGAAAAAGTGTGGCTTCACAATCACATCTCTGGGAGGGCCATCAGGTTTTGGGGATGTCAAGGCTCTATGGATTTGGTCAATTTCCATATGGATCTCGTCGATGTCAGGTACAGCAGCTTGCATCAGAGATTGTGTTTTGGAGGTAATATCTTTTATATTTTCCGGGATACCACGGATACGAAAGTTGTAGCGTCTTGCGCAATTTTCAAGGTCATCGATCTTTGAGTATGCGTCTTCAAGTCGATCTTGTAGGTCAGTGATCATATTTGAGTTTTGAGATACTCTATGGACCGTGTCATCCATCTTGGATTCAATGCTACTCAATCTGCTGCCCACTTCCTGGAAATCTTGTTTTATGTCTGACGCCAATTTGTCAGTGGCTTTAGATAGTTCTCTTTGAAGCAGGTCAGCAAAGCGTGCTAATAAAATTGGGTCTCCTGAGTACTGTGCAGGGGGAACAGCCGGGGGTTCTGCATTGCCATCTAATATAGATTCTTGGCTGCTGGGCTGGCTGTATATGGCTTCTGCTAACTCTCTGTCCAAGAGGGAGGATGTCTGTGACTCCAAGCTGGGGGACATGGCTGCAGTCTGTGAGGGAGATAGTGCAGGGGGGCTGGGCGGCATGTGGTCTGTGGTTGTCGGCTCACCTTTGTGTGGAGAGGGCTTTGCAGGATCCAGTGCTGGGTATTCAGCCTCATAGCTCTTTGATGGGGCCTGCTTCTGGGTTGAGGGCAGCTGCTTCCCCTTCCCTGAGGCCTGCATGCCTCGTGTGTGATGGCCGGTCGCCATCTTGAAATCCTGGGGTGTAGCGCGGGTCGAGATCCGGGAGCCGGTTTGAGGCTGGCTACCCGGTTTTTGTGGCATCCGGAGTGTGCCTGGGACCTTCCGCAGGGGGGTCAGGCTATCGCTGGGTTCGGGCGAGGTGTGGGACCGCTGCTTAAGGCTGATGTTGCCGGGGGATGAGCGGAGCAGATCAGGTGGACATCCGCTCCGTCCGGCCGCGCATAGAAGATCCCATTTTTAAACTTTGCTGTTATGGCCATCAATTAGTAAACTGGTGTTCCCAGGTCTAAATTTACATTACACTGAAAATCCCTGACTGACTTTGAGGCCCTATAATGAGCACATTTATTCCAATCTCACACTTGCGTAGTGCTAACACTCGTAGGAATTGATTGATGTTCTGGGACTCTTACCTACAGTAGCTTGAGACTACACCAACAAAACCTAAACTATTTAAGTTGGTTATATTAACCAGAGTAAAACCATATAGAAGGAAAGGGTAGGTTAAACACGTGGAATAACAGTAGCGCAAACACAATTTGCTATATGACATCCCTTCCAGCCCAGGTAAAGTTAAAGCTTTCAGCGCTGTCGCACTTTGAATGACAATTGCATAGTCATGCAACACTGTACCCAAAGGAAATTTTCATATTTTTTTAACACAAATAGAGCTTTCTTTTGGTAGTGTTTAATCACCACTGTGTTTTTAATTGTTTTGTTAAAGAAACAAAGACAGATTATTTAGAAAAAAAAAACAAAATATTTTTCATAGTTGTTATAAAATTTTCCAGGTAATTTTTCTCCCTCACTGATGTGAGCTGATGAGGCTGCACTGATTGGCACTGATATGCTGCACTGATGGGAACTGATATGCTGCAATGATGGGCACTGATAGGCACTGAGGAGGTGGCACTGTTAAGGCGGCACTGATAGGTGCCACTAATGATGCTGCACTGATGGGCACTTATGAGGCGGCACTGGTGGGCACTGATGAGGAGGCACTGATGAGGCTGCACTGATAAATGGCGCTGAGAGGTGGCTATAATACGCAGCACTGATGGGCACTGGCAGGCAGCACTGATAAGGTAGAAAGATATATAACTCCTCGGATATTGATGGGAAGCTTAAGGATCAAAGGAAGATCACTGCCACCTGAATATTGGTGAATCACCAAGCAATTTTTGGATAAAAGGAACCAGCTGCACATATAGATGGCACTGATAGCCACTGATTGGCAGCACTGATGATAACTGATAGGTGGCACTGGTTAGCAGTACTGTTGGGCACTTATAGGTTGCACTGGTGGGCACTGATTAGCAGCACTGGTGGTATATGTTAGAAACAATATCCCTGTAACAGAAGCCGATAACCGACTTCTGTTTACTTCCGTGATCAGTCTTCAATCCAGCAGCCAATGAGGGGCAGAGCAGCCCCAGTCATGTGACCTCTCACAACCACTGCGCCCTGATGGTCCAGCTCCCCTCGGGTCAGTCGCTGCGGTTGGGGTTTCCTGCCGACTCCTCTCTGCGCTGCATCTGCGATCACCTCAGCGCTCTGCAGCCGTCTCCCTCTCCCTGCAGCTTATTACAGACTTTCCCCACCCGGCACTTCACCGAAGAGGACCCGTCGTGCAGCCTGGTCAAATGGTCAGAATCATGCTATTTTGCATTGAGTCACTTGCCATACACTTGGAGTTGTATATTTGGATAAATGCCTATGTGGATGTTTTTACGTAGGGAAGACCAAACGTCCCTTCTCTAAGCGAATAAAGGACCACACTTCTCCCATTTTCAAACGTCTCATGATCACTGCTATTAGCAGACATGTGGAAATTTAGCATAACTTTGATCTTAACGTGATCACTTTCACCGCGCTTGAACATGTACCTCTACATGTGAGAGTCAGTGGCATAGATTGCACATTATTACAACTAGAAACTTGGTGGTTCCATAGTCTGGATGCCACAAAATATCATGGCTTGAATAAGTACATCAGTTTTAAATCCTTTTTGTAATGTAGAGACCTTTTTTTTTTTTTCATTCATTTACGATTATGTAAAGTATATGCGTTCTATCCTGGTTATTTTGTCGATACTAGCAGTAGTCATGAAGACTTCATTCCATCTTGCCCCCCTCTTTCCACCACATTATGTATCCCCCTGATTTGTATCACCGCACAGTTATACACTGTCAAACAGATCAATATATGTACCTAATTATCTGCTTCTTTTGATAGACATTTACTCACTGTGTGTTTTTTATAAACGTTCCAGATTAGGGTCTCTCAAAATGTGATGGCCATCTCATCTTTCAAGACCCTGTGTAAGTGTGCCTCTCATGCAGCTGGCTCACTGCATTTGGATTGGGAAGTTGGGCCACAGCACCGTCTGGAAACAGAAGGGCTGTTATGATCTCTTCCTGGAATTTAAGGAAGGATCCAGTTCGTCTTAAAGCTTTGTATAGCACATAAGCATTCAGCAGAGCCAATTGGAATAAATATACAGACACTTTTTTATACCAGCGTCTGGCCTTACGGGCAATTCGGTATGGCACCAACAACTGGTCGTTGAGGTCCACCCCTCCCAAATTAAGGTTATATTCATGGACATTCTTATTATCCCTCAACTTCACAGCCTGCTTGACATGTAATAATTTGCTTGCTCTCTCCCCCAGCCTAAGACGGGAATTTACAAGTCGCTGGGATAAGCCCTGGAGATTAGATCGCTCTGTGTCACATGCACCAATTCCATGTACAAACAAGTGAATAAAAAGTGGCATGCTCGTGTAATAATTGTCTACATACCCCTTTCTGAATAAGGGTGACACCATGTCCCACACAATCTTACCAGCGCTCCCTATGTACTGTAGTCTGGGCAGTTCTCTGGCTCTACGTAACTATCTCTTCCCTTGTAAACCATAAAACTATATGTATAGCCTGTTGCCCTGTCGCAGAGCTTATACATCTTGACCCTTCACCCTTGCTGGGAAGATACTGTTTGAATGACAAGTGCCCAGAAAACGTAATCAGGGACTTATCAATGCAGGCAACTTGATCAGGAGAGAATAAGGCTGCAAACTGCTGGTTGAAGTGGTTTACGGTGGGCCTAATTTTGTAGAGCCGATCGCATTCAGGGTCATCCAGAGGACGACAGTTCATTGTCATTGAAATGCATGAACCACAAGATCTGCAGTGCTCGTGTCCTGGTCATGGAGTTAGAGAACAAGGCCATATGGTGAATTGGGTCAGTGGACCAATATGACTGCAACTCACTTTTTTTAGTTATGTCCTTGAGGAGGGATATGTTGTAATGTGTTAGATCACTACAGGTAGTCCCAGGAAGGTCTTAAATTCGGAGACTGTAATAGGTCTCCAATCTCTGGAAAGGGTAAACTGGGGATTAGCGGCGATGAATTGACCAGCATATAAATTGCTTTGTTCAACAATAGATCTATAGAGATCTTCCATGAAAAACAGTGAATAAAAATCAAGTGTTGTAAAATCAACTGTTTCCACCTGAATTCTGGGTTGGCCAGTGAATGGGGGAAGTATAGATGCTGCAGAAGTGGTGGGCTCCCAATTCGGATTGGCAAATACAGCAGGAAGGGCAGTACGGGCTTGATGGGCCTGTCTTTGCCTTCTTGGTGGCTGTGGGACACTAGTTGTGCTAGCCACCTCACCAGCTGTTACTGCAGTGCTGGATGTACAACCAGGATGTACTAGGCCGCTGGTGCTTGCCAGTTCACCAGAAGGATGAGCGGCACTAGTGCTGGCTCTCTGCTCCATGTGAAAACCCTGCGGTTCTAGCACCTCAACAACAACAGAAGAACAGGGTCTGGTACGTCTCACCTTGGCAGGCACTACTACTCTGTCGTCAGAGCTATTTGTCAGAGTGCCGCTGCTGTCTAACGGTTCATCTGAGCCTGAATCTGACAAATGGGTGAGTTCCTCTTCACTCTCCTGTCATGCTCAGAAACGTGTAGGCCTCTTTACTAGTGTACCTTCAATTGGACATTTTGGCCTCTAAATTTACTGGTACACTAATGCGACTCACAGGCAAAAAGAGCACCTGACTGTCAGCGACTGCTTCAAACACTACCAGAAATACTGTTAGCGTTTCCAGGGATCAGGCCTGACTCTGCGAATGCTGCAGTTATGTGTTTAGTGTTTTGTAAGTGACAGTGATCGAATGAAACTGCAACTTGGGTGGGCTGGACTGGGTGGAGGGGCTAAACGCAGTTGCTAGCAGGTATCTGGGCTGATCCCGCTAACACTGCATTTTTGGGAACCCTAAACTATTGGGGACGCTAATATAGTTATGATCAGATCAAAGATATCGATCCATTCAGACACTATACTACTAAGGGAAGTTTATGGTGCGTGCATGGGTGTTAGCACTACTGGCACTAATCTGGGGGTTAAACCGTTATTGGGTAATATATGGCGGGTGACCTGACGCTATAAAAAAAAAACTAACTAACCAGCATCACCCGTAACACTAATACAGTGATCACTGTTGCCGGGGTGATCAAGGGGTTAAACCTTTATTAGGAGGGTCCTAGACCTATCTGGGGATACTACTATGTACCCTAAGGCTGATCAGTGTCACAAATGATACCAGTACAGTGATCAAAGAAAAATATGAAAGCTGCACTGGGTGACACAGTGACAGGGAGTGATGGGGTTAACGGGGGGAGGGGGGTGATCGGAGGTTGAAATGTGTGCCTGTGTGTACTGTGTAAGTGTAAAGTTGGTGCAACTCATGTTTGGATGTCCTCTCTCTGGAGCAGAAAAGAGTTCCACGACACGAGATTACATCACTTTACCTGCCTGTGTTTACACTTACACAGGCAGGGGAGGATTTCATTTGTCAGAACCGATCAGCAGGTCCAGGCCAGAAATCATTGGTCTGGGCCTGGAGACGGATCGGTTCTAAACGAATCTGATCGTCGCAGCCGCCATAAGGTAACGTCGATTCGCCCACCCATGCCATTCTGCGGTGGCTGGTCAGGATGCGGTTAACCAATATTTCTCGGAACATAACTTCTATAGCCAAACTGCATAACTTCCCAGAAAATAAGATTACGGGTCATTGGCAGTAAAACACCCCTAACCCCTAATTCCAAGTACTCAGGGAACACAGTTCAAGAATACAGAAAGAAACATGTTTTATATGAGGATGGATATTTGGCAAAAGCGACATCATTATATATTCTTATTCCTTGATACAAAAGAACTCTTGAACAAATCTCATGGAATATAAGTTTTAAAACAATATATTCTAAATATAATATCTCCATGTTTTGAGTTCAGATTCTTCTGTATACAAAAGGACACATAAAAAAAATGTTTACAACTTCAAACCCGGTTGCCCTGCTCATTAACACAAATAATTTTCCCCATACCTTTTTTACTTATCCTAACAACTTAAGGACCGGACGTATTTTTTAAAATAGTTTTTTACAAGTTCAAAATCTTTTTTTTGCAAGAAAATTACTTAGAACAGCCAAACATTATATATATTTTTTTCTAACACCCTAGAGAATAAAATGGCGGTCATTGCAATACTTTTTGTCACACCATATTTGCGCAGCGGTCTTACTTTTTTTTGGAAAAAATTGGATTTTTACATCATACTTGCCTAGAAAATCCTTTTCTTTGAGTACATCATGGGACACAGAGTCAGGCTAATATTCATTACCTGCTGGGACATCCCATAGCAATAGCCTTGAGGGTAGGGAGACACATCCACTTAACATAACATTTTGTGAACATATGCACTGAAGACCAGGTAGCAGCCTTACAAATCTGAGCCACAGATACCTGATGGCGAAAAGCCCAGGAGGTTCCTACACCCCTGGTAGAATGAGCTCTCACTCTAAAGGGAGGAGCTTTATGTTTCAGACCGTAGGCCTGAATGACACATTTACGGACGCAATTGGCAATGGAAGCTTTGGATCTGCCTGCCCCTTCTTGGGTCCTTTTGGTAAAACAAAAAAAGAGTCTGATCCTCGGATCTCCACAGATCTAGACAAATAAACCTTGACTGCCTGGACAATGTCCAAAGAATGCAGTCATCTCTCTCCCACCGAACGAGGCTGAGAGAAAAAAGAAGGCACAATAATATACTGATTTAAATGAAAGGCCGACATCACCTTTGGCAAAAAGGATGGAACAGGTCATAACACGACTCTGTCATGGTGAAGGATCAAGTACGGTTCCCTGCATGAAAGAGCCACAAACTCTGACACCCTACTAGCAGAGGTGATAGCCATCAGGAAGGCTAGCTTGCGTGAAAGCAAGTCTAATGGAATTTCCTTAATAGGTTCAAATGGTTGTTTCTGTAACACAGACAGCACCAAGTTCAAGTCCCAAGGACACATAGGTGACCTAATGGGGGGAAGCAAGCAAGTTGCCCCTTGAATAAAGTTTGGATCAGTGAATGAAAGGCTAAAGGCCTTTGGAAGAATACTGATAGGGCCAAAACCTGACCTCTGATTGTACTCAAAGCCAATTTGATTTCAACAGCTGACTGTAGAAAAGAGAGAATTCTCCCAATCACATATTTCCGAGGATGCCATTTTCTGGCTTCACACCGAGGAATATAAGTCTTCCAGACCTTAAGATAAATCTTCATAGTGACAGCTTTTCTAGCATTCACTAGAGTAGACACCACTGGTCCTGAGATGCCACAGTCCTTTAACACCCTGGTTTCAATAGCCGTGGAATCGTCCATGGCCCGTCTATCGTCAGTCTCACTATCTATGGGAACCAGGGCATTCTGGCTTTCAGAATGACTGGAACCCCCTCTCTCTGAATCCCGCACAACAAAGGTAGAAGGAGAGGAATCAGAGGGAAAGCGTAAACCAGGGAGAACTGGGATCTGCTCCAATTGCCAGAGGATCTCTTATTTGAGACACAAACTGCTGTAGCTTGTTGTTGAACCTGGATGCCAGTAGGTCGACCACTGGCCATCCCCAACGTTGGCAAATTTCCTGGAACACCTCTGGGTGTAGGGACCATTCCCCCGGGCAGTTCTAGTGGTGGCTGAGATAATCTGCCTTCCAGTTCTCTATTCCCGAGATATGGACTGCTGATATCATTGGCACTAGCCTCTGCCCAGGCTAGTATGTAGTTGACTTCCTTCAGAGCTGAACGACTCCTGGTAATGCCTTGGTGGTTTATATAGGCCACTGCCGTGGCATTGTCAGACTAAACCCTGATAGGGCAGCCCTGAAGCTCAACCCTATAGGACCGTAGGGCCAGATGTACTGCCCGTAATTCTAGGACGTTGATGGGCAGGGTCTTCTCTGTCCCTCAGCTGTGAGTCTCTCTAGGTTCGCTCCCCAGCCTGAGAGACTGGCGTTTGTAGTCAGTACTCCAAGTTACCAGGAGAAAGGATTTTCCCTTTCGCAGGTTCAGATTCTGCAACCACCAGTTTAGCCTTAAGCATGCCTGAGGATAAGCACATTGGATAATCCAGGGCTTTTTTTCCTCTGTTCCAAGCTGACAAGTTGTCTTGTTGTAAAGGTCTAGAATGGAACCGGGCATAGGGCACTGCCTCAAAGGAGGATACCATCCTCCCTAGAAGACTCATACAGAGCCGAATGGTGGATTGTCTGGTGCCCTTTATCTGACGCACCTGATCCTTCAGGGCACAGATCCTTACGGGTGGCAACAATACTCTTGCTTGGACCGAGTTTAGAATCAGACCTAAATATCTTAGACTTTGAGCTGGCCTCAAGGCTGACTTTTCAGTATTTATGATCCAGCCTAAGCTTTTCAAATGCCTCACTGTGTATATTATGCTTCTAGAGCCTGTACTAAGTGATCTCTGAGCAGTAGGTCTTCCAGATACCCAAGCACCAGGATCCCTTGAGCCCTTAAAAGACCCAGTACTGGTGCTAGGACCTTTGTGAACACCCGGGGAGCTGTAGCAAGCCAGAAGGGTAGAGCCACAAGCTGAAAGTGACATTTCTCTGCTGCAAAGCGTAGGAACCTCTGATGAGGCTTAAAGATAGGTACGTGTAAGTACGCATCCCTTATATTGATGGAGGCTAAAAAGTCTCCCCTCTGGAGTGAGGTTACTACTGAGTGGACAAACTCCATCTGAAAGGACTGTAGCAGAGATACTTGTTTAGGGACCTTAGGTCCAAAATGGGCCTTGTGGTCCCGTTTGGTTTCTGAAGCGTAAACAGGTTTGAGTAAAACCCTGCGCCCCTTTCGAATACAGGAACCTCTACAATCAGCCTGGGTTCACACTATTGCGAATTTGCAGCAGTGGAAAACACTGCGAATTCGCAGGACATTTGAAAATACATTGTTTTCAATGAGGCATGTTCACATATGTCCGGTGCATGCGCACTGCGCATTGCACAAAAACCGCAACCGACTTTGGTGCGGTGCGGATCAGGTGCGAATTCAGGCCCATTATCTTCTATGGGCACGCATCTGATTTGCATCTGGCTTGCGTTGTGAACAGAAATTCAAGCCACTCCAACACCTCCCCTTCTTCCTGTTCCTCCCCTGTGTGTTTTGAAATCTGTACTGGAACCAGCATGGCGAAAAGAGGACGAAAAGCGTCACCAAAGGCGAAAGAATCTGTGGATTGTGAGGAGTTGATCAGACTTGTGAGGGAGAAAACGATGATTTATGACACCCGGCATCCTAAATTAAGGACAACGTTGTAAAAAAACATGCATGGCAGGACATTGCCAGAGACCTCTTGCCAGAGTGGAGCAGGTGCTCTTCCCAAGTTCAGGCTGACAAATGTAAGTTTTTTTTATTACCTTTTACTACCTGTAGATGCTGTCCTGTATTTTTTATATGGTGTACATTAATTTCATTTATTAGATTTGAACAAACAGCATCTGGTCACCCCCAAATCTGTACCAGGCCACATGCTGTAAACATTGTGCACATACCAGCTTTATCTAGCTACGGAGGAGTCCCTAAATAAATGCATATTCTTAGAATTTCTAAGGTTAGTAATATGACATACACCACAATGTCAGATAAAAAAGTTTTATTTGTCATTGCCAAAATTACATCCAACATTTTTCATACAGCACACTTAGCATTATATTATCATGCCTTTACATAAAGAAAAGAAATACATAATTTTTTTTAGTCCATAGAATTCATCTGCCAAGGCACCTCCCCAGCTGGTGACAAAAAAAAATTCTTAAATTCTTCTCGAATAAGTGTACCAGTAGTGCTGCCCCTAGGAATATTGAAATGTGCTGCCTCCATGTTATGGGTCAGGGAATCTTCAAAAAGAAACCATCTTGTTCGCGCGCATAGTTGTACAGTGCACAGGCTGCTTTAATCGCACTGATCGCTTGATCAATACTGAGGTTAATAGAAGTATGCATGAATCTCCACTTATTGCAAAGAATTCCAAATGCACATTCTACTACTCGTCGTGCCCTAGTCAGCCTATAATTGAACACTCTTTTTTCAGTTGTCAGAGAGCGACTTGAAAAAGACCTAAGCATGTTCTGGGAAAGTGCGAAAGCTTCATCTCCGACAAATACATGTGGGAGGAGAGGCTCTGTAGTCCATGGCAGGGGAGAATTATTGGGCAAGTCTAGTGTATTGTCACGCAGCATGCGGCCAAATGAGGAATGTGAAAATACACTAGAATCTGAGCTGCTGCCATAAGAACCTACATCAATATAAATAAATTTATAATTTGCGTCTGCCACTGCCATTAATACCAACAAAAAATATTTTTTATAATTAAAATATTGGCTCCCACTAGCTGGAGGCTTGAGGATGCGTACATGTTTGCCATCAATGGCTCCAAGACAGTTGGGGAAGTTGCATCGCTCCCAGAATAGGTCCGCTACCATCAGCCATTTTTCTTGTTTGGGCTTCTTCATAACAATGACCTTCAGTTCTTCCCATATGACTAGGCAGGTAGCATGAACAATTCCACTAATCGTTGATTTTCCAACCTTGAATTCATAGTGCAAACTTCCAAAGGAATTTCCTGTTGCTAAGTACCTAGGAAAAAAAAATTAAATTATGTTGTTATATATTTTTCAGTGCACTACTTCCAACAAGATGGCGTAGCATGCGTGATGCTTACAAAAAATATATGCGGCACCTCAAAGAAACAAGGAGTGGCTTGGGGGCAGCACCTAGGGTACCCTATATGTTTGCCAGGGACTTGGATTTTCTACAACCCATTGTGGAGATAAGGGGAGTAAGTTTTTATGTACATCATCTATGTATCGCACAATCTGTTAATAATAAATATGCCTAGTTAATTTTTTACATTTTTACAATATAAAACAGGACAGAATCTAGTTGGGAGGAGCAAGATGTTTTGGATGAAGAACCAGAACAACAAACAGAGGAGGAAGCACCCATTGATATTCCAGAAGACACAGAGGATTTATCACTAATCCAAACATCTTCCAGTCTCTGGGAAACTAATCCAGATGAACAATGTTCAGGGGCAGAGGAGGCTGTCCCTGGGACATCCTCTGCTCCTGCACACATTGGTCAGCCTGGCAAAGTGCCACGGAGGCGCCCAGCACTATCCCAACCTGACCTAAGTGAGCGCTTATTAGACATGTTAAAAAACATGACCGCAAAGGTGGATGCATTTTTATGTCCCGATACAATCCTGGCGCTCAGTCTTGTACCACTAATTAAAAAGGTACCCCCAGAGCGTTACTATGAAATGCGAAAAAATATAGAAAAAATTATGCACTCCTCCCAGCCACAGCAGGAACCTGCATTTAACTACCCAAATGTGCCCGAACCAAGACCTCCCCATAACTACCCAAGATACACGCACTACCCTGAGCAGCAACACCATCCTTACCCCTATAATCCACCATCATATCCCTCAAGTTATGACAAGCCAATCTCCAGATATGAAGTGCCACACAGTAACCTTCCCTATCCCATCCCATCCCCACTTCCTTCAATTAGGGCCCCCCCTCAAACTCAGGGTATGTATGTGCCAAGTCAACATGGGGAGGCTAGGCCTGCTCCCCACACTGCCAGTGATGACCCAGCTTCCGCAACTCAATACTCCTATGAGGCCCCTTTCCCAAAAACATATCAGAATCTGTGATTAGGTCTGTTCAAGGACCAACATGACACATTTTGATAAAACAAAAACTTGACATGCAAGTTTATTTTTTGTAAGTTATTTCAGAGTTAATTTATGTTTTATACATGGGTAAAGTTTATATTTTTATCATATTTTATGATACGTGAATAAATAATTATTCCACCATTTTTTGTGCCGTCATATTTTTACAAATACCCAGGTAAAAAAAACATAAAAAAAAAAAAAAAACATGGTCAATAAATCGCATGACAAATGACATCAGTGCTGAAAATTACCTTAATGTGATCAATAATCTTTCAGCAGGCTGGATACTTGTTCTGAAGCTCGTGTTCTGACGCTCCAAGCGAGGGCAGATTAAGCCAAGCAATTCGTCAAAACTGAGTAAAAAAATATTAAATTCATAAATACATGTGGGAAAAACATTAGGGCATACTGTAAAAAAAGAGTAAGGTAAGTGGTTAAGGTCATTATTTATGGTAACAAGGCATGCATCCTTAGTTCCAATATAATTATGGCTAAATAAGTGGCAGGAAAAAAAATGCATATGGGTCCTCATTTCAACAGAGAAGAAGCCACTGGCCTTTTAATTTAACAGTAACAATTGTCTGATCCAAAAATGCTAAACAAAGCTGCGTGGCAACACCACCACCCACAAAGCACCTTGTCACCAGCAAATTTGGGCCAAGGTATTTGGGGGTAAAATATCCCAAAAAATTTTTTAAGGGCATATGACCTGGTTTACACCAGGAGGGGGGTGCTAGCTGATGCTCATTTTGTGCCCTTTAGGCTGCATGATCAAATAATGTACAGTTTGTATTTTGGGGGTGGGGGGACAACACTTATTAGTTACAATAATCTCAGAATGACATAATCACACATAGGTTAGACTGGATGGACTTGTGTCTTGAAAATATAAAACACACTATACATCAATGGCTACAAATAAAGTATGGTTTGGCAGAAAAATTACTCACCTACTTATTGACATGCGTGTGAAATTGAACATTTTTTCTTCATGCCCACGGAGGTGCCCATACAAGATCATGAACTGGCCTCTTTATTCACGATTTGCAATGATGGGATGAACCCAGTATCTTTTTCTTCTCCTCATCCTTCTCCTATTCTCTTCTTCAAGCAAGATTGCTGCTGTTGCAGCAACAACTGTTGGCATTATCATAGGCAGAGCAGCACACATTTTGCAAAGAAACACACAAAACACACTACAGACTGCTGGACAACCAGGAAGTGTACACAAACCTCCCAGGTTTTATAAGCAGCCAGACAATCAGCAAAAGTGCTTGGTAAGCTCAAAATTAGCAACTCAAATTAGACAGGAAGGGTTACTAATGAATTTGCAGCTGATTCGCACCTAAAACGCGTACAAACCGCAGAATAGCTGACGTTTCACTGCGCAGTCACGCAGGGCCTTCAATTCACACCGCACTAGTCTGAACCCAGGCTCACTCCTTGATGCACTAGATGATGTAGTGCCTGAAAATTTTTCTTTTTGGAGGATCCGAGGGAATACTGGATCTTAGAAACCTCTGAGGGGGAACCCCCGTAACTCCAGCTTGTAACTGCAAGATATAATTGAGTTTTCCAAATGTCCACAAAGTGCAGCAGCCTTCCCCCACGCGATGGAGTGGGGGTGTCCCCTCAAAAGGAGGGCTTGGTACTGGGTTTAGAATAATTTTATGCTGAGACATTTGAGGAAGCAGTCCCTTGGTTTTTAGACGAGGGACATTTGGTGCTTTTCTTCACAGGAAGTAAAGAACTCTTCCTTTCGGAAATCTTTTGGATATATTTGTCCAAGTGATCACCGAACAAACGTTCCCCATGAAATGGGAAACTTTCCAATAACGTTTTACAAGGAAGCTCGGCTGACCAGTTCTTAAGCCATAAAAGTCTGTGCATATGTACAGACAAGCGAGCCAGACGAGAAACCTTCTGTATTGAATCCTTTAAAGCATCAACAGCAAAACACATCACTCAAGGAATATCTGTCTTACTTTCAGGCAGATCATCCTCCTGGTTAGGCATATGCGTCCGTTTGACCTGATCCTTTATGTACTGGCAAATACCAATTGCTGCAACAGCTGGTTGAATAGCTGAACTGGCCAAAGAAAATTAAGCCTTTAATAAAAACTCCAATTTCTTGTCAACAGGGTCTTTCAAGCCCTGTGCGTTATCTACCCGACAAGTTAAGTTCTTGTTTAAGGAAGAGACTGCAGCATCTGCAGCAGGCATGCTCCATTTTTTAACAAACTTTTCATCCATCCATGGGATATAAAAGGGAAAACCTTTTAGGAGGCAAAAGTCCTGTCAGGATGTTCCCAATCAGCATACACCGCCTGTTCCAACAGGGGGTGTAGCGGGAAAGTCTGTGCGACCTGAAAAGGTCTCAGAGATCAGAAATAGGACCAGGGAGGCTAAGTCACCTCTGCAAGAGGCAACTTAAAGGCAGAATGAACCATTTCAGTCAGAGTCAGGATCAAAAGCATCTGCGACTGAGAGGCAGACATCAATTGGATATCTTCTTGTCCAGATTTCTCGGAAGCAGACACATCTGCCGGGCACTCCAACGGATTCTGAGCTTTCAGCTCTTCCCCATCCTCAACCCATTCCTGCTCCAGACTAGGAGACTCCGGGGAGGGGGATCTGTCACGCTTCCTGCCACCCTGCGGGATGGAGGCAATCATGCCGGCAATCCTGTGCTCTAACCCGGCTAGGGCTGAAGACAGTTCAACCTTAGTGATGAAGTGTGAAGCAGCAGCGTTGACTGTAGGCACAATACCAGATAGGCACAGTGGCTCAGACTGCCTGGGAGCCTCTGGTCTTTCAGGGGATACAACACTAGGGATACGACTAGGTTCATCAGGAACTACTGATGACATAGGTGTGCCTTTCCCTATGGTGTTAGTCCCACTCCTCTTTTTGGAAGACATTCAATGCCACAAACAAAGGGTACTTGGGTGTAGTTAAAACACCTCAGAAGGGAGACCCTTTAATAGGGCTCACCAAGCCCCTATGCAACAATCCTGCTAAGCACCTTTAGCCTGCCAAGCAACACCTGGTGACTCACGTGACCCGGGTAAGGAAAAATGAACCACTGCAATGTCTGTTCAGAGCCTGCTCTGTGTCCCACAGATGCCTTCTGGAAGCACCACATGCTTGGCCTGCACAGCTTAAATAAGCTGGGTGTGCACACGCATGTGCACAGTCCCGGTGAGTGGGTGTATTTGCATACACCGCAAATCTTAGTGCGCCCAGATAAAGGCTACGGCGCATGTGCAGTGAAGCCGCATGCGCCATGGCGCACAAAGGCAAAATGGCGCACCGTTGTGCGCCATCATACAGGTAAAACACAGCCAGACATAAACAAAAAAGGTACACTTTGCAAACACCCACAGCTAGCCCCATATGGTCACCGCACACAGGTGTCCAGCCTTTAGATAGCTTGACTGATTGTTACAATCACTAGGACACCGCACAATAATAAAATAAAGGTGTTTCACTTACCCGTCCAGGCACAGGGCCACTTAGAAGCTAAGGGCCCAATCTTCACCCTTCACGGTGGGTTCCTGTCACTTGGACCTTCAAGGACTGGGTACCCTTTCATGTTAAGGGTCCACTCCCTTGGACCTGTACAGCACCCTGCAGGAAATGCCTTTGCGCTGTAGTGTCCAGGATTTCCACTCCACAAGGTCCATCGCCCGGAGGCCACGTTACAGGTAAAACCTTGCAGGATCTTGATTCTTCTTTGCAAGGCTTGGGTACCATTTATCTAAGCATAAAAGCCTGTGTCAAATGGATCCGATCGTCAATCTTATGATTCATTTTTGGAACCGTTTGTGGGACTAGAGACCTGGAGCTCAGAGAGCTTAAACAAACCACGTCATCCACCTTGCAGACACTGGTAAAAAAACTAAAATACTTCCTGTATGGGAGAGTTTATATAGGGGATAATTTCCTGTCTGAAGACCTTTGGTCTACCAGTGTCTATTTACCTAATGATGGAGTATAACCCAGCAGGTAATGAATATTAGCCTGACTCTGTGCCCCATGATGTATAAAAAAAAAAAAGCACGTTTTGAATTAAAAAATAATACAACAGTAAAGTTAGCCCAATTTTTTTTTTTATATTGTGAAAGATGATGTTACGGCAAGTAAAGTGATACCCAATATGTCACGATTCAAAATTCTGCCCTCTCGTGGAATGGCGACAAACATTTACCCTTAAAAATCTCAATAGGCAACGTTTAAAAAAAAAAAAAAAAAAAAAAAAAAAAAAAAAAAAAAAAAAAAAAAAAAAAAAAAAAAAAAAAAAAAAAAAAAAAAAAAAAAAAAAAAAAAAAAAAAAAAAAAAAAAAAAAAAAAAAAAAAAAAAAAAAAAAAAAAAAAAAAAAAAAAAAAAAAAAAAAAAAAAAAAAAAAAAAAAAAAAAAAAAAAAAAAAAAAAAAAAAAAAAAAAAAAAAAAAAAAAAAAAAAAAAAAAATTCTACAGGTTGCATGTTTTGAGTTACAGAGGAGGTCTAGAGGTAGAATTATTGCGCTAACGATCGTAGTGATAACACACATGTGTAGTTTGAACACACCGTTTTAAAATGAGAACGCTACTCACGTATGTGTTCGCATGTGAGCTCAGGGGGATGGGGCGCATTAAAAAAAATAAAAGAGTTCTTATTTATTTTACCTTTTTCTTTTTACACTGTTATTTTTTTTTAAATATGTGAAACTTTTATTCCTATTACAAGGAATGTAAACATCCTTTGTAATAGAAAAAAAGCATGACAGGACCACTTAAATATGAGATCTGGGGACAAAAAGACCTCAGATCTCATATTTACACTAAAATGCAATAAATAAAAAAAAAAAGTTATTTGAAAAAATATATATATAAAAAAAAATGTCCCTTTTAAGCGCAATGGGCGGAAGTGGCGTTTTGACATCACTTCCGCCCTGCTAGCTGCTGCCAAAACAACGATATTCCTCTTCAAAGTGCCGCCTATATAATGATGATGGGCGGTCCGTAAGTGGTTAAGCATGTATAAAATAGAGAACAATAAACACATCAGAATCAGTAGATATCACAATCTAAGCCATACAGCTATTGTCCATTTGAAAAAATAAAGGGGGAGGCGAAGAGGTGTGACAGTCCACAAAAATCAAGAGGGTAGGGGCATAATAGTTTTTATGAAAATAGAATAGTCTCTCTTCTCATCTTGCAAATGACTATAGATATTCTGAAGTTTATGCTCTATATCTCCTCTTTTATTCTGTTGCCCCTCTTGTCCCAGGAGGTACGGCACCCATCACCCCATAAAGGCTTGCCTCTCAATAGTAACATAAGAACAAACTTGACATCCACAGACTGGAACTGATGTTGCACATAAGCAAAGAAGTCATCACCTTGACTAGGTTTGGGTCTTTGAGTTGGCACCTCAGATCTCTCCCATGGTGTTCACTGGAGCTTTCAGGCCTTGGGTTTACGTCCTGGCTCCCCCTCTCAGCCTCCCAGAAACTTTACAGGAGTGGCTTTCAACCTTCAATGAAGAGTAGCGTGTGTCATATCAGAATGATAGATTAGAAAAACTTCTGGACTCATCACAAAATCTCCTGCAGCTAGAAAAATTTCCATGCAAAAGATGTACCATATATACTCGAGTATAAGCCGAGTTTTTCAGCACATTTTATTGTGCTGAAAGTGCCCCCCCCCCCCCCCCCCCCCCGGCTTATACTTGAGTATACTTTCTGCAGCAGAAAATTACATTTTCCAACCCGAATTTGGGGCCCCGTATCTTGGGGCCTCTTGGTGCTAGGATCCCCAAATTTGGTGTGCAAGCCCAGTGGAACCAACACTACAACATATCCATGGGGTTCCTATCCCTAAGTGGCCCCAAGATACGGGGCCCCAAAGTCGGTTCGGAAAATGTCATTCTCTGCTGCAGAAAAGTGCTTGACATTTTCCGAACCGATTTTGGGGCCTGTATCTCAGGGCCACTTGGTAATAGGAACCCCATCTATGTGATATGTTGTAGTGCTAGTTTGACTGAGTTTGCATACCAAATTTGGGGTTCCTAGCACCAAGTGGCCCCAAGATACATGGCCCCAAATTCGGTCAACTGTGTCCATCTGTAGCAATGTTACTTCAGGACCCTTTGGGCTTTTGGCTGCATATAGGAGGCATCTAGGAACCCTTAACTACCAAGTTTTACGTTTGGGGGACCTATGGCTGCACTTCTTTTATTCTACTAGATAGTGTTTTTATTTCACTTTAGAGTAAAAAACAACGTTCTTTCACTAATTCAAACATAAGTCCATTAAGCCTGCAGAAATAAAAAGTTTCCTAGCGGCAGTTTCCATTATTAGACAAAAGATACATAGATATCTACATAGAAATACATAGATTAAATATACACATATACAACTAAACATCTTTCTGAAACCTCAATATTGCAGCAGTGGTGAAACCACAAGTCCCAGAACAGAATACCTTACTTAAAGAGGAGTTCCCCCTAAAACAATTTTTTAAAAGTCAGCAGCTACAAATACTGCAGCTGCTGACTTTTAATAATCGGACACTTACCTGTCCCAGGGTCCAGCGATGCGGGGGAACAAAGCCCCCCCCTCATTCTCTGCTCCGCTAGCGGCGCCGGCATTCTTACTGTGGGCACCCACTGCGCATGCGTGAGTGGCGTCGTGCGCCGTCATACGACGCTCAGTCATCTGGGACATGTGACAGGTCCCAGATGACTGTGCGGCGCCGAGGGGAATTGATGTTAGTGCCCGGGCACTGAAGGTGGCAGACTACGAGGGACCCCCTAGCAACAGGCATTTGGAGGTGAGTAAAACAATTTTTTTTTTTTTTTTTTCCAATTTTTTTTTTTATTTTTTTTTTTAATGATTTTTAAGCAAATTTTTTTTTTTTTGGTGGCAACACCACTTTAAGCACATATTCTGTCTCAGAACTCAGCCTCACAACTCTGCAATATGATTATCATCAGAAAATAAAACATTCCAACATGAACGCGAAAGAAATAGTCCCTTTAAGACTATCTTCAACTTAATTTTCCATTTTAAGTCACTTTTAAGACTGTAAATAACTTACTTTTCCACTTTTTCAACTTACTTTTGCAACTAAAACCTTAAAAATGTAATCCTTGCAGATTGTTTACCATACCCTTTTACCAAACTTTATTTTTAACTCCAACCCTTAGGCTGGCTTCACACTGGGGCGGTGCGGGGCGGCGACGGTAAAGCAGCGCTATATTTAGCGCTGCTTACCATCGCTTTACCCGCGGTATGCGGCCGCTAGCGGGGTGGTTTTAACCCCCGCTAGCGGCCGCAAAAGGGTTAAAAACCTCCGCAAACCGCCGCTGCAGCGGCGGTTTGCGGGCGGTATCCCCGCGGTTTCCCATTGATTTCAATGGGAACGAGCGGTATAGGAGCGGTAAATACACCGCTCCTACACCGCTCCAAAGATGCAGCTAGCAGGACTTTTTTTACCGTCCTGCTAGCGCACCGCTCCAGTGTGAAAGCCCGCCGGCTTTCACACTGGAGTGAATGGGGCCGGTTTTTTCAGGCGGTGTACAGGCGCTATTTTTAGCGCTGTACCGCCTGAAAACCGCCCCAGTGTGAAAGGGGCCTTAGGGAAATCTTTTGTACATGCATATATAGGCATTAGGATTAATATTAATTTCCCTCATAAGTGACAGGGGTTTAGCTTCCTTTACTCCCAGAGTAAGAAAACACAATATTTCATGAGGTAAACATTTGTTTTATGTACATTCTAAGTCATAAACCAAAAACCCTTGCATTAGGTATTTTACTGATCAAATGGTAAACCTTGTGCATAACCCAAATTTTTCTTAACATGCTGAAACACCTTCATTTGTTCATTCATTGGCTATCCATTTTACTTCATTCATCCAAGACACTCTTATATATTCCCCCTTACTCTTCAATATTTCTTCAATATTGAATTAATAATATCACACAATGTCAATACTAAGCTGTATCCCCCCTTTCTTTCCTTTATAGAAGAATCATTTATATTTTATAAAATCGTATAAACTTTATTCATTTCATGATTGTAATGTTACTGGCATATTTCAAATGCTAGAATAAGCTTCTAAAGAAAAAACAAAAGTAAACATTTAGAAACACTTATTTCAAACAAATGTCTCTTTCTCAACAACTCACAGCTGTCTCAACACTCTCCATTTCCACTATTCAATCCTCTTTTTTTGGAGCATTGATGATAGTGTAAACTAAAAAAATGCTATAGTATAGCCAGAACACAAGCATAATAGTAACTGTAACCACACAATACTTCTGGTGCTGCTATTAAATGTCTTAACATTTGTCTTCCCCTTAAGCAAGTCTAGAACCTGCTGAATAAAGTGTGCAAATGTGTGTGTGTGTGTGTATATATATATATATATATATATATATATATATATATATATATATATATATATAAAGTGTGTTGTCAGAGGTAGACAGATTAGAGACAATTGCCTTTATAGGATTAGATAACCTACAACATTGTATGTTAAAGTACACACATAATTCACAAGCATGTGCTTAATGCTTTTGACTACTTTACTTATATAACCTCTAATATTGAATGTAACCGTACAAAACTGGCAATATTATATGTGTTAAAATTAAGTGTTATTCATTCATAAAAACATAAAGCTTGTCATTTCTATTATAACTATATATCTTGTATGCACATCAGAGCCAGCCTAGGACAATAACATAAATCTGGGGCAAGTCTTGAGGGCATTCTGTGCTTTAATGTGAATACTGACAATTCCCACCAAAATTATGCATTTGAGACTCAAATGCAGATTAGACTTCAAAGAATGATAGATGTGAAACCCAATTATACTATACTGGTATACCCTAGTATACCAGTACACTACCAGTGCTACTACTGTATTTATAACCATTTTCATATATATATATATATATATATATATATATATATATATATATATATATATATATATATATATATATATATATATATATATATATATATATATATATATATATATATATATATTTATGACATGATTTCATTTAGCTGAGACTGAGTGCAGGTCCTTTAGCTGAGTGCAATTTTGCAGTTTCAAAATAGCTGAGCCAAACTAGCTTCTGCAATTCCACCAAGCACTTTGAAAGCACAAAACCTTATCTTACAATGGAACTCTACAATAAAACATTATTATTATATACAATTAGAATTTAACTCCTAAAATCTGCCATAGGACGGTCATGGAACTAGTCACAGGCAAACCCTTGCAGCAGTTTAATTTTCTCTAAACCAATAAATCTGAATATCTGATCAGATTCCCTAGAAGAGGAAAATCATTGGTACCATTTAATACATATAATTTAGTAGTGACGTCACATTTCCCACATGGTCCAATTAAAGAATGACCTTGGCACACACTTAATAATATGAGCTCAAGACATTCAATAAAACCCAACAATAGTTGTTAGAAACCAGACAGACATACTCATAACATAACAAAAGCATATTGTATATACATTGAATACATGAACACTTTGAATGTCTTAGCGTAATTTCCCTAATATTTTTACATTAACTAAAGGTTATGCCAGATCTGCATCTGGTACCATCTCCGACAACAATTGTCTCTTTCCTTATTTATTTATTTAATTTTCCCACTATTAATATTTTTCCTCCTGCTGTTTCTGCTCTACACAGATTCACATATCCCCAAATGCTCTCCTGTACTCCCTCCAAATTATCCTGAACAAACAGAAAATTGTAACTGGGTATTAGTCTCTAGAAGCTCTTCATAAATAGATTTTGGCATGCTTAGCCCAAGTGGGACACACCCCATATACCCCACCTTGCATTCATCTATGGCAATACTCACCAACCCTGGATTCATGGGAGTCCTAACCTGGGATTCATTTGTAATTGTGCTTTGAGGGTTTCCAATATCTGTAAGTATTCGTCACACTGGGCAATGGTCCCCTTTTGTATTCAAAAGGGCATTAATCTAATGCTGCGTACACATAATCGCACATTCCGACAACAAAATCCTTTTTTTTTTCTATGGATGTTGGCTCAAACTTGTATATGCAAGTACACACGGTCACACAAATCTTATCAGAAATTCAGATTGCCAAGAACGCGGTGACGTACGACGAGCCAAGAAAAATTAAGTTCAATAGCCATTACGGCACTTCCTGATTCCGAGCATGCGTGGAACTTTGTGCGTCGGAATTGTGTACACACGATCGGAATTTATGATAACGAATTTTGTTGTTGGAAAATTTGAGATCCAGATCTCAAATTTTGTTTGTCGGAAATTCTGACGGAAAATGTCAGATAGCCCACATACGGTCGGAATTTCAGACAACAAGCTCCCATCGAACATTTCCCGTCGGAAGATCCGACCGTGTGTACGCGGCATTACTCTGTATTATATCTTTCAGTTTCTCCTTGAAATTCATTTTACCCTACGCTAATTGATCAAATTCCGAACCTTCTTGAACTTCTTCTATAAACTGTTCAGAACTTTCCACTGAAAGAGGCTTATGTTTCTCTATTAAAAGGCTTTCCTTATGTCTACTTGCTTTTCTCTTTTTAGCAACCTCCCCTGCTTTTCTCTTTTTAGCAACCTCCCTTTTTATTCTTGGTAGTCCTTTCCCTCTAGTCTGTCTTATTTTAGCTAACCCTTTAAGTTTAGTTTTCACTGCAAATAACCCTTGCTTCCATATGTGACACAAAAATAAATGTTTTCTTACTTTTCTAAACACTTTATATGATGCTATAGATAAATTTGAGACCCTTCCCTCATACTGGGAGTTCTTCATCCTGGAAGAAAAAAAAAAATTGCAACTAATTAACCCTACCATTTGCATGTACAAAATAAGCACTTTAAGATTATATGCAAGTGTAGACACAGAAGCACTTACTACTCTCACAATATCTTATTTGTAACAAAATATTCTCTCTATTTACCCAGAGATAGCAGTATATGGGTCCCAAGGGTTGTAGGACCCTTTGAGTTTTATTACAATAGGCTGTGTACCAGCAGCCAGTCAGTTCTTATGCTTACTGTCCTTATACTCAATGAGGCATCCCCCATGAGCAGTTTATAGGCTAGTATTAGACTCCTTCTCTGGAGAAGAGACGCTTGAGGGGGGATATGATTTTAATTTCAAAATACCATACTGGTGACCCCACAATAGGGATAAAACTTTTTTGCAGAAGGGAGTTTAACAAAACACGTGGCCACTTATTAAAATGAAAAGAAAAGAGGTTTAACCTTAAACTATGTAGAGGGTTCTTTACTGTAAGATCAGCAAGGATTTGGAATTCCCTTACACAGGCGGTGGTCTCAGCGGAGAGCATCGATAGTTTAAAAAAAACTATTAGATAAGCAACTGAACGACCACAACATATAGGGGTATGCAATGTAATACTGACATATAATCACACACATAGGTTGGACTTGATGGACTTGTGTCTTTTTTCAACCTCACCTACTATGTAACTATGTAACATGCAGCAGAGCACTCAATCACTGTGTCACTCAGAGCTTCCAGCTCTACATGGGGCAAAAACAGAAGACTACACTCCTCTTATACTGTACAGTGTCCTACACTATCACACTCAGATTCAGGCACTAAGTTCATACACTCACTCATAAATGTATCTATAGCAAATCCCTTATTCATAACAACTATACACTGTCCCTCTGGGAGAAGAGAGAAAACATAAAGAGCACTTTTATTAATACTATTTTGAAAAACCATGCAGAGAGAACTGTTTAAAATAAAAGGACTGTGTTACCTCCTGTGTTTTCAGCTCCAGCCAACCACTCAGATCTACCCACCTGCAAAAGAGAAAGACATGTAAAGAAATGTTTCTCACCAAGGAACTCCCCTCCTTTTGTAAGTAGAGTGGTTGGAAGAAGCCGACAACAAGGAGACACATCTTAGGGGTCACCAATGTTAAATTGGTCTTTCAAGGAAGGAATTGAAAGCCAATCAGCTTTTGTTATCTGTATATGGTTTATTCAGACTAATATTCAATGTCATCGGATCACTACCCAAGACAGCAGTGATGAAACATGTTACAAAAATAAGCTTTTTTTATACACACAATTCTGGCAATCTAAACTATTGACCACATATCAGGGGAGATGTTTTTTTTTTCCTTTATGACCTTTAAAATTATCTGTCAACATGTTCTGATCCCTTATTTCTTAGCCAACTATTTGTTTATGTAAACAATCAATCAAAATATCTTATCACAAAACATTATCTAAATAAGTGTCAACAATGACCTTTGGAATTTCCCAAACCACATGTCTTTTAAAGCGGGATTCCGCCGAAATAAGTTTTTTTTTTTCCCCCAATCAGTGTAAAATACACACATACAAAACATGTCACTTACCTGCTGCAGTTCTTCTCGCCGCCGATCGCCGATTCTGTCCGTTTGGATAACTTAGAAAAGATCTTGCTGGACGATTCCATCTTGCTTGTGGGCACAAGCATTTACTTCCGGGATGCGGTGAATGCTGCGCTCCCAGCATTCACCGCTCGATCCCGCGCATGCCGCATCCCGCGCATGCTCAGTTTCTGGTTGCCATCACAATGGCCGAAATCTCTCGAGATTTCGTGCTGACGGCGTCCCCCGTGGCTTCATGGGAGGAATGCAGAACAGCTCCCAGAAGTCATTGCGGAGCCGGGGGACAGCCGAAAACACGCCTACTCCCACGGGAGGACAGACCGGAAGCCAGAGGAAAAAGCCGTCAGGTAAGTTAAATAATTTTTTTTATTTTTTTTTTTTAATGGTCATTAGTGCATCAGCTTTACTAACTGCTTTTAATAAGCTAAAGAAGATTTTTTGAGTACCAAACCGCTTTAACCAATATTTCTCTGAACATATCTTCTATAGCCAAACAACATAACTTCCCAGAAAATAAGCTTAAGGGTCATTGGTAGTATAACACCCCTAATTCCAAGTACTGAGGGAACACAGTTCAAGATTTCAGAAAGACACACTTTTTATATGAATGAGAAATTTGGCAAAAGCTACATCATTATATATTACATAGTTACATAGTAGGTGAAGTTAAAAAAAAAGTCCATCAAGTCCCACCTATGGGTGTGATTATATGTCAGTATCACATTGTAGATCCCTGTATGTTGTGGTCGTTTGGGTTCTTATGTAATAGTTTTTTGAAACCATGCTCCCCGCTGAGACCACCGCCTTTGGAAGGGAATTCCAAATCCTTGCCGATCTTACAGCAAAGAACCCTCTACGTGGTTTAAGGTTAAATCTCTTTTCTTCTAATTTTAATGAGTGGCCACGTGTCTTGTTAAACTCCCTTCCACAAAAAAAGTTTTATCCCTATGGTGGAGTCACCAGTACGGTATTTATAAATTGAAATCATATCCCTTTCAAGCGTCTCTTTTCCAGAGAGAATAAGTTCAGTGCTCGCAACCTTTCCTCATAACTAATATCCTCCAGACCATTTATTAGCTTTGTTGCCCTTCTTTGTACTTGCCCCATTTCCAGCACATCCTTCCTGAGGACTGGTGCCCAGGACTGTACAGCATACTCTAGGTGCAGCCAGACCAGAGTCTTGTAGAACGGTAGAATTATTGTTTTATCTCTGGAGTTGATCCATTTTTTAATGCATGCCGATATTCTGTTTGCTTTGTTAGCAGCAGCTTGGCATTGCATGCTATTGCTGAGCCTATCATCTACAAGATTACTAGAATTGGAATAGATTGCATTCATATTTTCGCCACCCAAATGCATTATTTTACATTTTTCTACATTAAACCTCATTTGCCATGTAGTTGCCCACCCCATTAATTTGTTCAGATCTTTTTGCAAGGTTTTCACATCCTGCGGAGAAGTTATTGCCCTGCTTAGCTTAGTATCATCCTCAAATACAGAGATTGCACTGTTTACCCCATCCTCCAGGTCGTTTATGAACAAAATAAATATGATTGGTCCCACCACAGAACCCTGGGGGACCCCACTACCCACCCCTGACCATTCCGAGTACTACCCATTTATCACTACCCTCTGAACTCACTCTTGTAGCCAGTTTTCAATCCATGTACTCACCCTATGGTCCATGCCAACGGACTTTATTTTGTACAGTAAATGTTTATAGGGAAATGTGTCAAATGCTTTTGCAAAATCCAGATACACGACCATGACTACGGGCCTTCCTTTATCTAGATGGCAACACACCTCCTCATAGAAGGTTTATAGATTGGTTTGGCAAGAACGATTCTTCATGAATCCATGCCGATTGCTGATAATGATACTGTTCTCATTACTAAAATCTTGTATATAGTCCCTTATCATCCCCTACAAGAGCTTGCATAGTATTTATGTTAGTCTAACGGGTCTGTAATTCCCAGGGATGTATTTTGGGCCCTTTTTAAATATTGGTGCTACATTGGCTTTTCTCCAATCAGCTGGTATCATTCCAGTCAGTAGATTGTCAGTAAAAATTAGGAAGAATGGTCTGGAAATTACTTGACTGAGTTCCCTAAGTACCCTGGGATGCAAGCCATCTGGTCCCGGGGATTTATTAATGTTAAGTTTCCCAAGTCTAATTTTAATTCTGTCCTCTGTTAACCATGGAGGTGCTTCCTGTGATGTGTCATGAGAATAAACACTGCATATTTGGTTACTGAAGCCCCCCGATTCCTCCATGAAGACTGAGGGAATCAGTCTTCATGAACAGGAATATTCTTATTCTTGATACAGAAGAACTCTTGAACAAATCTCATGGAATAGAAGTTTTAAAACTATATATTCTAAATATAATATCTCCATGTTTTAGTCAAGTTATCACTTTGTATCACAATTACATTTGATTGTATCTGATGTTACACTATATATGTCTTTTTTGGCACTGTTTGTCATTTATCATTATGATGTCTCAATAAAATGTGTACTTTTTACTCATCTGGTCTGTCCATTTAACAATCCCTGAGGGGTTCACTTTGCCTTTGGCACTAGGTGTTTTCTTTTGCAATGTACCACTTGATATGTCAGCTATTTTCACGTATTGTTCTTTGAACTTTTAGCGCTGCACTGTATTACTTTATAATTTCTATGACTGATTGGACTATGGGCAACTGACGTGAAGGATGGTTCCATGTGTGAGTGGCAAAAGCATGCCTATGTGACATGAATCCTATGATGATACAGACTGTAGGTCATTAGTGTGATAAAAGGTCACATGCTTGAATGATAAATACATGTCGTTATTAGAGTACTGAGGTTTAATATTGGAGAGTGTTGGTATTTAAATGTAGGTTACACTAATATACTATACTGTAGACTGGGTCCATTTGAATGGGCTAGGTCACAGTGTTCATTTTCCTTAAGCAATTTCTAAAAATCAAACCCAGAGGATCAGACAGGTAGCGCAGGAGTACAGAGTGTCATGAGGGCCTATTGGTCTTGCTAGCAGCAGGGCTAAACAGACTCTCAGGATAAAGCAGGGTAAAGCCATCAGTAGACTGCAGAGGAGCAGGAGTGCCAGATGGACACTAGTGAGCAGGAGACAGGAGCAGGCTGAGACCATCAGTAGACTACAGCAAAGCAGGAGTACAGTACAAACACCAGTGAGCAGCAGACAGGAACAGGCTGGTACTGGAGATAGCGGACAGGCACCGGCTTGTAGTAGACAGGTGGCAAGCAGCACCAGTGGAATATAGGCACAGGGCCGCAGCAGGCAGTTCAGCAGCAATGGTGACAGAGGCAAAGTCAGATGAACCAGGTCATACCCAGGCAGACAGATCAGGTGCAGATGTGTAGGCAGGAGCAATGTTAGGATGCAGGCCGAGTTCAGGAATAGTCAAGACAGGCCGGGTCGGTAACAGTAGTCAGATGCAGAGTAACAGCTTGGAGGTTTGCATGGGGACACTGTAGACAAGACAGCACTGAAGCATAGCACAGGCTCAGTTTAAATAGCCTGCTTGGTGCCAATGTGAATAACAGATGCACAAGCGTGAGTAACCCGTGTGCACAATTTCTATTAGCATGGACAGGGACATGAATTAGCCTGTGCCTATACATAGGACACTGTCTAGAAGAGCCATCCTGTCTGCTGAAATGTCCTTCCTGACACTTGCGCATCAAACAATACTGTTGATTTCTTAGAAGATCTGGGTACACAATGGAGAGAATCAGCTGATTTCTATTCTCTTAAATAGATCGGTCTCATTATACAGCAAGGTACATATAGGGCAGCTTCCCTCCACAATAAAATTGCCAAAATTGCTTCCAAATTTTTAGAATATTGTACTATTATACTGCACAATGATTGGTATATCATATTCAAGCATCACCTTACCAAACAAGAAGACTACATTATACATACCAAATTAGATAAATTAAGGACAGATATTGAAGATTACAGATTAAAACTTGTATTTTTATGGGCCAAAAAAACATAGAAATGTTTCATCCCTTACCTTAGGTAATAAACTTCTCCCTTTAGTGAGCTTCTCTCCAAAACCTAATTTTGAAATGGGACGTATGAAGAAATATAAATACAGAAGTCCTCACCAAAGTGAGGCACCCACCTCTCCAAACTCCTATTCAGAAGCAACCCCAGCAGCGGCCACAACTCAATCCCATAACATCTCGGATGACAAAAGTAATATTGACAACCCAGCCTCCTCTGAGAAAAAACGGCCTGAGGATTCCCTCGACATTACCCTAGGCAATAACATTATGGTATATAAATCCTTCATAGAGTCAGAACCACTTGGTCAGACAGGATTGGTCGCTGGTGAATCCAACTCCAAGTCTACTTCTAACTTGGCTTACTACTCCGTGTTTACATCCAGTCTGACAACAACCACTACACCCATTTCTTTTTTTTTTTCTTTTTGCCACATCAGCAAACTTATTTGAGAGACTTGAATCAACTTATCCGTTCATTTTTTGTCCCTTCTCATTTTCACATCATTGTGGCCTTTATCTTTTGTTCTTAAATATTTGTTTATCTTGAGTTTCTTAAGTGGCCTTAGGCAGACAAATTCAGAGGAGGACCCAAGAAGGTGATGAGAACACCTGGTGATATTTTTAACCCCTATTTTGCCTGATTTTACTGTTTTACATGTAAGAGTCCAATTTATCTATGCAATAAATCATTATCAAATTTAAAAACGTACTACACTAGTGGAGGCTCCCCTCTCTTTTTCCTTCCTCTCCCTATTATGGTGCAACTGTGACTTTGAGACACTAAACCCTCTAGGTCCATGGTTAAGGGATTTTAAAGGAGAAGGACCCGGCTGGATTATCCACTAGGCTATACTGACCTCTGCTACCTGCAACCTGGGGCTTGTTTGGATACCCCTGAAAGGCGTGTTTTATTCAGTCCTAAGGTGAGAGTTCTGGCAGACCAGAAAAGGATTTACTTACAAATAGATTAATAGCAGCGTGAATATAGTCCTGACTCAGCAATATAGATAAACGCATAGAAAACGCATAGATTACGTCTTGACATATTTGGAAGCATTTTGGAAGCATTTTGGAGCATCCATTGGAGGACTATTCTATTGCTGTCTGATCCATTGTGGATGTGCAATTTATGCAATTTATGACATTGCGATATCAAGATCTGCTTGATTCATTTATTTATCCATTGATTCCGACTATTTATTTATTTATTTGGACTATTTATTATTTATCTATTTACTCTGGGACCACCTCATATTTATTACATTAATAGTCACGGATTTATTTGATTCTTTTATTTTTCCATTGATTTTTATCTTATGTCATTTATTAATACGTATTTATGTGAACCACTGGAATATTTTATTTGATTCACCCCACATCAAATGTCACCCATTTTTTATGCATTTTTATGCATCTTTATGCACTGGGCACTTTTTATATTAGACAGCAGTCACTATATACACTTTTGATTTTATTTCCTTTTATACCTACTCCAGTTCTATACTAGTGCCCCCTGCTGGGGACTAGTTATTATTGCACTTTATTATTGCACTATATTTACCTCTTTTTGCGCAAAATTATCCACTATATTTATTGTAATCCATGGGTTCCCTATATAAAATAAAACATCATCCGCAAATGCTGCAAGTTTGTGTTCTTCATCTCCTACCCTGATTCCTCTTATATCATTTTTTTTTGAATCGTGGCAAGTAATGGCTCTAGAGACAGGACAAAAAGAAGAGGGGACAGGGGACACCCCTGTCTCATCTCATTTCTCATCTCGAAGGAGGGAGATGCTACACCATTTATTTTTATGTTTGCTGTCGGATGATGGTACAATGTTTTAACCCACTGGATCATTCTCAGGCCAAGTCCCATAGTTTTTAGTGTCTGGGTCATGAGTCCCCAGTCTACGTGTCAAATGCTTTTTCGGCATCAATTGAGAGGAATAGACCTGGGGACCCACTTTCTTTTATCTTTTGGAGATTAAGCAACGTTCTCACGCCATTGTCACGCCCCTCCCTTCCTGATACAAATCCCACTTGGTCTGGGTGTACCAGTGTGCTCAACAGGCCTCTCATCCATCCTCCCAGTACTGTGGCATACAATTTTGTGTCTGCATTTAGCAGTGATATTGGCCTGTAACTTGAGCACACTGAGCCATCTTTTCCCTCCGTTGGGATCACTGTAACCCGTGGCAGACAAAGCATCCCTACTCATTTCAAATTCCGCCCTCAGGCCATTCATATATTGACATAACTTAGGGCTTAAAATCTCTTTAAATTTTTATAATAATATGTTGTAAACCTGTCTGGACCCGGGCTTTTTCCCGGGGGGGGGGGGGGAATCCATCCTCCATCCTCCTCAGTTATGTGTTTTTCTAATACCTCCCTTTCACTTTCGGGGATCTTCGGCAACCCTGCATTTTTTTAATTTTTTTATTTTTTAGAACTACGCAACCAATTATTTAACACCCTTGCCGACAGACAAACCCTATTATCTTTCAATCTAAACAGAAAAAAAAAAAAAAAAAATGCTAAATGCAACCTTATTCTGATGCTTGCATTACAAAATATAACTGAAAACAATATGTTACAATCTTTATCTCGAATTTCCTAAAAAATTGCATTAAATAATTTTTTTTCCCGAGTTGTCTTCCAGGACAGCCCTTGAGAGATGGAGTCCCTCCCATCGACCCAGGAAACACATTGCCACAGTTCAAAAGGCGGTCCCTCAGGTCCCTGGTCAGTCATTTGTGTTTCCTCCGTCGGAGGAACATGTTGCCAGGAACCAGGAGAAGGACTCATCTCTCAGGGGCTGCCTGAAGAGTCCGGAGCCACACAAGGGGACCGGGTCCTATCCGGCGGCTCCGGCTTACTCCTTACCTTCTTTCTTTTGGGCTCAGGTACCGTCCAGCTGATCGGAGCAGACCCGCTACCCCCAGGAGCGGTGAGTGGATCCGTCCATCTCAGCTCCTTGTTGCGCAGTGGGGGTCAGAGACGCCGAATGTCATTTCAGGCGGAATCGCGTCATTACTGTGTGCCAAGACTTCCGGTTCCGGGTCTCTAGAGGCACAAGGAGGAGGGGAAAAGCCCACACTGTGCCTACAGAGTCCCGACCAGCGTCCAGCTATACCGGACTAGCGGCAGGATCCAGAGCTCGAGAGGGGGACCATGGAGGCTAATCCCCAAGATACTCCGGCGGATGCAGGCACCAGCCAAACCCAGGTAGGCTGCTGGGCAAACCATTACTCTGGTTGTTTAGGGGGTTGCGGTGGTTGTAAGGCTGGGATCTGTAGTGCCCCATGGTGGTGGTTACCTCACAGTCCAGGATATGTGCAGTGGCGGTGCAGCACATGGTGTCTCTAAGGAGGGATGCAAGGTTTGATGCTAAGACTGTCTATTCTTTATTTCAGGCTAAGGAGGCCCCAAGGGAAGACAAGGCAGGCTGCAAAAAGTGACCCAATTGTGGAAATAGATTGTCTTCAGGCTCTAACAAAGCCCTATGCAAACAATACATTGCAGGCTTACTTAAAACTGAGGCAGACTCTCCCTTGGCTAAGTTCCTTGGCTCCTTTAAGGATGAAATGGCATTGATTTTAAATCTCTACGGGATTTAATCCCGGATGTAGGCACAGCTGCTTCCACCAGTAGAGCAGCTGCAATTCCCTCTTCACCATGCCCTACAACACCCAGCTCTGGGGAGCCCCGTATAGTCAGGGAGCATAGCCCCAAGTTAGTTAGACCTGAATCCTCTGATGCAGACTCAGACCAAGATGAGGATCAGGCTGTAGCTAACAAAACCGCAAAATACAAGCTGTCTCTTGAGGAAGTAGATGAGCTGTTGAGCGCTATTTATGATTCGCTGGAAATTGAGGAGGAAGAGACTCAATTGACCAGACATGATAAAATGTATGAGGCTCTGGGGAAAAAGAAGGCAAAAGTTTTTCCGATACATAAAGAACTTTCTGACCTTGTCCGTAAGGAGTGGTCTGAACCGGATAAGAAGGTCTGAAGGTTTCCTTTTGATGAGAGCCCAGAGGCGGTCTGGAACAAAAACCCTAAACTAGACGCCCCTCTGTCCAAAGTCTCAAAACAGTCTCATATGGCTTTTGAGGATATGGGTCATTTAAAAGACCCAATGGAAAGGAGAACAGACTTAAGCCCCATACACACGGTCGGACAATCCGCGGACCAGGTCCGTCGGACCATGTCCGTCATACTTTGTCTGATGTTGGTTTTGCGTACACACGGTCAGACAAAGTTGTCGGAAAATCCGATCATTCTGAACGCGGTGACGATTGTTGCCTACGACGGGACTACGTAGAGGCTAGTAGCCAATAGCTTTGGTCTTGTAATGTGATCTGAGCATGCGTAGCACTTTGTCCGGTCGGACAACCGTACACACGATCGGATTTGGTGTGATCCGACCGTGTTGTCGGCAAATCTTTCCAGCAGGAGATAAGACTTTGTCCGTCGGACAATCCGACGTACACTGTCCGATGGTGCATACACACGGTCTGATTTTTCAACAACATTGTCCGATCGGACAGAATCCATGAAAAAGTCCGACCGTGTGTATGGGGCTTTAGTCTTAAAGAGGGCCTGGGATGCCTCTATGGCAGGCTTGAAACCAGCTCTAGCCACTTCTTGTGTAGCTAGAAACCTGGAGCTCTGGTTGTCACAACTACAAGAACACCTTAAAGCAGGCACTCCTAGGGGGAAGCTCTTAAAAACCTTCCCTATGCTTTTCAAGGCCACGATTCCACTGACACATCCACGGATTCCGTAAAGTTTACGGCTAAGTCAGCAGCACTTTTAGTCGCAGTAAGGAGGTCGGTATGGATGAAAACTTGGGGGGGAGACACGTCATCTAAAACTCGCCTGTGCAGTGTCCCTTTTACAGGAGACTTAGTCTTCGGGCCTGAGTTAGATATCGCCTTAGAAAGGACGGCGGATAAAAAGAAAACCTTTCCCACTAAGGAACCCTTCGAGTCAGAGAAGGAGTTCAAACCCAAAAAACATTGGATGGGACAAAAAGGCAAAGGAAAAGGGGGCATACTTTTTAATCGCCCCAATCAAAACCCCAAGCCCCTGTGACGTCAGGGTTCCTGTGGGGGGAAGATTGAGAAATGTTCTTCCGCAGTGGGCAAAGATAACCTCAAACGAGTTTGTCTTAAATATAATAAAAAGAGGTTATGTGCTGGAATTTCATAGCAACCCACCCTCAAAATTTCTGGTGACAAAACTTCCAAGTCACTCAGAAAAGGCCAGGGCCTTACCATTACTAATAGGGGAGATGGTGGATCAAGAGGTATTGACGCCAGTCCCTATTCAGGAACAGGGGGACGGTTTTTACTCGCACATTTTTGTGGTAAAAAAGCCTTCAGGAAAGTTCAGACTAATCATAATTAGGGTTGAGCGAACCCGAACTGTAAAGTTCGGGTCCGTACCGGACTTTTGGGTGTCCGGGACCCGGACCCGAACCCGAACTATTGGCTGTAAGTTCGGGTTCGGGTCCGGTGTTCGGCGATGTATTGGCGCCTTTTTAACAGCTGCAGGGCAGCCAATCGACGCTAGTTTCACTAGTGTGCCCTTAGAAGCCATCACAGCCATGCCTACTAATGGCATGGCTGTGATTGGCCAGTGCAGCATGTGACCCAGCCTCTATATATAGTCCAGACAAACAGCGTCATTCTGCTATAGACAGGTTCCTGTGCTGCTGAGAGGATTTTAGGAGTTAGTGTGATTCAGTCAGTCAGCATTCCTTAACTTTTATTCTAATTAGTTAGATCAGTGAGCGATCTACATAGCTAGAGTAGAGTACAGAGTTTCTTTAGTAAGGAAGAGAAAGAGGCAGAGAGAATTATTGAAGGGATTCCTAAATCAATTGTACCCTGGCTGGGGTGCAGTGCACAGTCTTTTAACAGTGCCATGAGGCCAGTGCCAGACAAAATATAAAAGTTTTACCTGCAAGCTCAGTGCACCATTAGGACCAACACTGCATATACTAAGAGATACACCATAGTCTGTGTGTATTCTGCTATTGGAAAAACATTGCAAAAAAATTAAATTTTGCTGTGTTTTTTTTTCCCCCAATAGCATTTTCTGCGTGTTCATACATACACGCTGTAGACATTATCCGTGTATTCTGATATAGAAAAACATTGCAAAAAAATTAAATTTTGCTGTGTTTTTTTTCCCCAATAGCATTTTCTGCATGTTCATACATACACGCTGTAGACATTATCCGTGTATTCTGATATTGGAAAAACATTGCAAAAAAATTTAATTTTGCTGTGTTTTTTTTTTCCCAATAGCATTTTCATAAACGCTTTAGACACTAAACTTTTATTCTGATATTGGAAAAACACTGCAAAAAAATTTAATTTTGCAGTGTTTTTTTTCTTCCCAATAGCATTCTCTGCGTTTTCAGACATACACGCTGTAGACATTATCCGTGTATTCTGATATTGGAAAAACATTGCAAAAAAATTTAATTTTGCTGTGTTTTTTTTTTTTTCCCAATAGCATTTTCTGCGTTTTCATAAACGCTTTAGAGACTGCCGTGTATTCTAATATTGGAAAAACATTGCAAAACAATTTAATTTTGCTGTGTTTTTTTTTTCCCAATAGCATTTTCTGCGTTTTCATAAACGCTTTAGACACTATCCGTGTATTCTGATATTGGAAAAACATTGCAAAAAAATTTAATTTTGCTGTGTTTTTTTTTTTTCCCAATAGCATTTTCTGCGTTTTCATAAACGCTTTAGACACTGTCCGTGTATTCTGATATTGGAAAAACATTGCAAAATTTTTTTCTTTTGCTGTGTTTTTTTTTCCCATTAGCATTTTCTGCGTTTTCATACATACACGCTGTAGACATTATCCATGTATTCTGATATTGGAAAAACATTGCAAAAAAATTTAATTTTGCTGTGTTTTTTTTTCCCAATAGCATTTTCTTCGTGTTCATACATACACGCTGTAGACATTATCTGTGTATTCTGATATTAGAAAAAACATTGCAAAAAAATTTAATTTTGCTGTGTTTTTTTTTCCCAATAGCATTTTCTGCGTTTTCATAAACGCTTTAGACACTATCCGTTTATTCTGATATTGGAAAAACATTGCAAAAAAAATTAATTTTGCAGTGTTTTTTTTCTTCCCAATAGCATTTTCTGCGTTTTCATACATACACGCTATAGACATTATCCGTGTATTCTGATATTGGAAAAACATTGCAAAAAAATTTAATTTTGCAGTGTTTTTTTTCTTCCCAATAGCATTTTCTGCATTTTCATAAACGCTTTAGACACTATCCGTTTATTCTGATATTGGAAAAACATTGCAAAAAAATTAAATTTTGCAGTGTTTTTTTTCTTCCCAATAGCATTTTCTGTGTTTTCATACATACACACTGTAGACATTATCCGTGTATTCTGATATTGGAAAAACATTGCAAAATTTTTTTATTTTGCAGTGTTTTTTTTTTTCCCAATAGCATTTTCTGCGTTTTCAGACATACACGCTGTAGACATTATCCGTGTATTCTGATATTGGAAAAACATAGCAAAAAAAAGGAAAATTTATTGACAAATACTTACCGTAATTTTCCTTTCTTGATGGACTCCATGGCAGCCTACGTGTGGGTTAACCCCGCCTCCTCTCCAATGCTATAGGACCCCATTCCCATAAATGAACACTCACCACTCCATACTGTGTTCCGTAACTAGCCTACTCATATGACTCATGGGTGGGAACTCCGTCTGCCATGGAGTCCATCAGGAAAGGAAAATTACGGTAAGTATTTGTCAATAAATTTTCCTTTTTCCTGACAGACTCCATGGCAGCCTACGTGTGGGAAATAACTAGCCGACCACACGGGTGGGTATGCTTTAAACAGAAAATATTTAATTTGATCTATCAGCCGATAGAATTTTCAAACCAAAGTTTACAGAGGATAAAGAAGCAGGTTCAACGCAATAATGCGACATGAATGTATTAATAGAAGCCCAAGACGCTGCCTTGCAGATGGTATCA
Source organism: Lithobates sylvaticus (assembly GCA_028564925.1). Classification (NCBI taxonomy): domain Eukaryota; kingdom Metazoa; phylum Chordata; class Amphibia; order Anura; family Ranidae; genus Lithobates; species Lithobates sylvaticus. The sequence goes on from CM053036.1 coordinate 170,841,572, forward strand.
GGAGCCACGTGCCGGGCTGCTGCCCATGAAGTAGCCATTCCTCTAGTTGAATGTGCCGTCACCGCCTCAGGAGGAGCCAAGCCCTTAGCCCTATAAGCCTGTTGTATGGTTCTTACGATCCAAGATGCCAGAGTCCTGGTTGAAGCTTTGTTCCCCTTGTTGCTGCCTGAGTGCAGTATAAAGAGATGATCCGAACGCCTGAAGGCGGAAGTAATGCGAAGGTATTCCCTCAGAGCTTCCCCAACATCCAAAGGATTAATATCATTGGATCCTGGTGATCTGAAGGTAGGTAGAACGATCTCTTGGTTCTGATGGAACACCGAAGTTACCTTAGGGTTGGATCCCAACATAGGAATGAGGACCACTCGGTCCGGAAAGAAAGACAAGAAGGGTTCTTCGAAGCCCAGTGACCCAATTTCCGATACCCTCTTGGCTGAGGTGACTGCCACTAGGAAGGCGACTTTTTCTGAAAAGTCTTTGATGGAAAGCGGGGATGGCCCCGTCGTACTTAGTCCAGAAATAGAGTCGAGGACAAGGGGAAGATCCCATTTGGGGAATCTAGACTTCCTTTGGGGCTTGAGTCTCGAGGCCCCCCGAAAAAATTGACGAACCAATGGATGGACTGCCCAGGAGGTACCAGAGAAGGCTGATAAGGTTGAAACTTGCACCCTGAGAGAGCCTATGGACAAGGGAAGGTCAAGGCCAGTTTGTAAGAACCCGAGGATGTCCTGGACTCTTGGATGTTCAAAGGATCTATCCGTAGATGAGCAAAAGTTTACGAATTTGGACCAGATTCTACCATAAACCTTGTTCGTACTCGATCTCCTGGAGCTTAATAAGGTAGAAATTACACTAGAAGCACATCCGATGGACTCTAGCCTCTTCCTCTCAAGAACCAGACCATCAGTTTCAGTACTGCCGGACAAGGGTGCAGTACCGTCCCTTGAGAGAGAAGGTCCGGCCTGAGAGGGAGAGGCATCGGCTTCCGTACACTTAGCTGGACTAGAGAGGGAACCAAGGCCTGTTGGGCCAGTAAGGAGCTATCGTCACTACCTCTACTGCTTCCGACTGGAGCCTCTGAAGGAACCTGAGAATTAGTGGAAGTGGAGGGAAGGCATAGGCCCTCTTGAATTTCCATTGGTCTGTTAGGGCATCTGTCCCTAAGGCCTGGCTGCAGCGATTCCGCGTGTAGAACTTCTCTATTTTGAAGTTGCAGGGGGAGGCAAAAAGGTCCACCTCGGGATTGACACCCAGCGACATGATCCACTTGAAGGACTGAATGTGGAGGGACCACTCGTTGTTGTCCAACTGGGTGCGTGACAGGAAGTCCGCTTGTGTGTTCTGAACCCCTGGGAGAAAAACTGCAGAGATATTCACCAGGTTCTTCTGTGCCTATGATAGAATGGGTTCCACTTCCCGGAGGAGAGTAGAGCTCCGGGTGCTTCCTTGCCTCTTCACGTAGGAGACAGCTGTGGTGTTGTCCATCCGTAACAACACCGATTTCCCCTTCAAGATATGGGAGAAGTGTTGGAGAGTGCACCAAGCTGCTCGGAGTTCCAAAATATTCGACCCTGGAACAGGAAGACTTGTGTCCCATTTGCCCTGTGCAAGGTCCGATCCGCAGAGGGCCCCCCAACCGGTCCCACTGGCATCGGTCGTGACCGTTACCCAAGAAATGGGAGCTATTGAGTGACACGTCAGGAGATTCCTGTGTTGGAGCCACCAGAAGAGGCTGTTTCTCATTGTTGACGTTATCCGTATGTCTTGGTTTTTGTTTCCCGTCTTCCACTGTGCCTACGATCTTGAGACACTGCGAGGCCTTTAGATACCAAGTGTGAAGAGCTCGAGAGACCCTTTCCCGTATGGTCGGGATTTTCTCCATTGGCAGCGAAATCGTACTTTGCAGAGTGTCGAACTGGGCACCCAGATAAACTAGCCATTGTGTTGGCACTAGCTGGCTTTTTGCCATGTTTAGAAGCCACCCGAAGCTGGTCAATGTGGACATCACCTGCTCGCGATGAACCAACAGCTGTTCTTTGTCTTGTGACAGAACCAGAAGATCGTCCAGGTAATGGTACAGTCTTATCCCTTCTAGCCTGACCAGGGCCACCACTGCCAGGAGAACTTTTGAAAAGACCCGAGGGGAGGTCGTCAACCCGAAGGGGAGGCAGATAAACTGTAGATGTTGACCGACATGGAATCTTAGGAATCTTTGGAAGCCTTCCTCTATCGGGACGTGAAAGTAAGCGTCCTTTAAGTCCATCGAGACCATCCAATCCCCTGGTTGGATGGCTCGCTGTATAGTTAGGAGGGTTTCCATTTTGAATTTTCCGTACTCTATAAACCGATTTATTAAGTATGTTAGATCTATCACCGGGCGCCACGACCCACTTTTCTTCTGTACCAAGAAGAGGGGAGAGTAAACTCCTTGAAACCGTTCTTCTTCCGGCACCCGGACCACTGCGCCCTGAGCCTTTAACAGCTCCACGTATGACAGTAGGACTTGTCTCTGTTCTTCCGAACGAGGAAGTAAGGTGGACATGAACCTGAGAGGAGGAACGCTGGAGAAGGTCCATCTGTGACCCGACGAGACCGTCTTGATGACCCAGTAATCTGAGATCGAGGCCACCCAGACGTGCCGGAAGAGGGATAGACGGGCCCCCACCCAACCCGCCTGGGTGGGCGCAATCTCAGAAGGACTTGGGTGGCTCACGTCCACCAGACGATTGGTTCTTGACGGACTTGCGAAAGGAACTCTGCCCTCTGCTCCAATTCCTCCTGAAGTCCCTTCCAGGTTTGTAGGAGCGTGCATCCCTTGAGCGCTCTGGACTGCGCCTTTTAAATTGAGGCTTCTTCCACCCGAGTAATCTTCTGTCCTGGGGAAGGAAGCCCAACTTACCGCTTGTCGCACGCGTTATGGCATCATCCAGCTTGTTACCGAATAACGTAGACCCCTCAAAGGGGATTTTGCACCATGCTTGTTTGGAAACAGGATCGGCGAGCCAGGGACGTAGCCACAAAGCGCGCTTAGCCGTGACTGAGGACAGCATAATGCGTGCTAGCAGACGTATCAGGTCAATGGACGCCTCCCCCAGGAAGACCGCTGCGAGCTTTAGTTCTGCTGCTGCTGAACTCCTGGCTAATTCGACCGATACGCCATTCAGGAAGGAGTCCACATTTTCAGTCCAAGCCTCCATGGCCTTGGACATAGCCGCTAGGGCTAAAGCAGGTTTACAGGCCATTCCAGCAAGACCGTAGATCCTTTTGAGATCTTGGTCGATTTTCCTCTCTAGGCCATCCTTTAGGGACACAGAGTCCTCCATCGGGAGAGTGACGTGCTTAGCCAGGCGCATTAATGCTGCATCCACGAGCGGAGCGTTCTCTAGATGCTTCACCTCTTCCATCTTAAAGGGGTATAGCCTGGAAGTCTTATTGGTCATGGAGGATTTCCTATCCACCTTGCTCCACTCTTCTTCTATAACATCTTTCAGTTCAGTGAGTAGAGGGAAGTTCGGCCGTTCTTTACCCAGCTGCTTAAAGAACTTCTTCTGTTTAGCTGGAGGGGTAGAAGCTTCTTTCCACTCGAGGGCCTCCTTAATTTCCTTAATTAGCGGCGAGACCATGGCGAAGTCAAAGCCCCCGATCTCCTCATCGGCTGGAAATTCCTCTCCAGAGGACTCACCGGAAGCCCCGTAGGGCTGGGACGTACCCGGGTCATCACGGGGTTCGTCAGTCTGGGGACCAGATGCAGTCGTTGATTGACTCAACGTGTGAGGAACCTCCATGTCCTTAAGCGACTGCTGCACGACACGCTTTACCAGGGACTCCATGCGCTGGTTTTCCATGTCTTTTTCCCCAACCGCCCGGGCAAAACATCTGTCACACAACGATTTGCCTTCCGGGACTCGAGTCTTGCATCCCCAGCAGGCTCTACGATCAGAGCGATCATCATGGCGGTGGGAGCGGTGTCTGGAGGAGGAATGTGAACTTCTCCTCTGGTGGTGAGATCCATGCGGGGAGTCCCGTCTGGATCTGGAAGATTGCTTTTGTTGTGGCCTGGCAAGGTCCCTGTCCTGTGAATCCAGTCTTGACGGGCTAAAAGCAAGAAGACACACAGGGGGAGGGGAAAACAAAGGCATCAGAGTGCAAAAATAAAATGCAGTTGTACCTCCACCCCTCCCTTACCAGCACATACCTAGTGCGTAAAGGCTGGCCACTTAAAGGCGGTGATTTGTCCATAATCTCTTGGCGAAGAGCGTCAAATATGATCACTGCAGTCTGCAAGAAAAAATGCGACATAAGCTACCTGTCGGCAACACTAGCCCAGAAAAAATGCATGACCGTTTTTTTTTTTTTTTTTAATATACATATATATACCTATATATATCCTACCAAGAAAAAGAAAATCTCTCTTTTTTGCATAGGCATAGGCATAGGTGTTATAAATAGAACTGACCTTAGTAGTGGGGCCGATGGCTGGGGAACAGGCTTGCTGCTTCCAAACACTGGTAGAACCCAGTGACACTGAAGCAGCAGCCTGCTTTTTGAATTCCCTGCCCGTGACGTCACCGCCCCTCCACCTCGTGCCTGCGCCGTGGAGCATGGCCGTATCGCGCATGCGCGACCACCGGACCGCGCATGCGCAAACCAAGCCTCGATCTCACCAGAGGCCAGTGCGCATGCGCAAACCGCCGAGGCGGACGAGAAGCCGGAAGAATACAGGGGGGGATACACTAGACGCCAGGGATAATATAATACACACATATAATAACTGCCACGGAGCCATAATACGAAAACGATGCAGACCTTGTCAGCCGTTGAAGACCTTCATCCATCCGATCCGACCAGCATACAGAGGCAAACCACCCTCTTCTGGGGGAACCATCCAGCCTCAAAAGCTACTCGCCCGCCTATGGCTGAGCACAGAGCTTGCACCGCATCAGTATGCCAAGAGAAGATCCGAAATCCGACCGGACGCAAACAAAAATGTGAAGGTCCATAGGAGGAGGACAAAAAAGGAACACAGTATGGAGTGGTGAGTGTTCATTTATGGGAATGGGGTCCTATAGCATTGGAGAGGAGGCGGGGTTAACCCACACGTAGGCTGCCATGGAGTCTGTCAGGAAAATTTTATTTTGCTGTGTTTTTTTTTTCCCAATAGCATTTTCTTCGTGTTCATACATACACGCTGTAGACATTATCCGTGTATTCTGATATTGGAAAAACATTGCAAAAAAATTTAATTTTGCCGTGTTTTTTTTTTCCCAATAGCATTTTCTGCGTTTTCATAAACGCTTTAGACACTATCCGTTTATTCTGATATTGGAAAAACATTGCAAAAAAATTAAATTTTGCAGTGTTTTTTTCTTCCCAATAGCATTTTCTGCGTTTTCATACATACACGCTATAGACATTATCCGTGTATTCTGATATTGGAAAAACATTGCAAAAAAATTTAATTTTGCAGTGTTTATTTTCTTCCCAATAGCATTTTCTGCGTTTTCATAAACACTTTAGACACTATCCGTTTATTCTGATATTGGAAAAACATTGCAAAAAAATTAAATTTTGCAGTGTTTTTTTTCTTCCCAATAGCATTTTTCTGCGTTTTCATACATACACACTGTAGACATTATCCGTGTATTCTGATATTGGAAAAACATTGCAAAAAAATTTAATTTTGCAGTGTTTTTTTTTCCCAATAGCATTTTCTGCGTTTTCAGACATACACGCTGTAGACATTATCCGTGTATTCTGATATTGGAAAAACATTGCAAAAAAATTTAATTTTGCAGTGCTTTTTTTTTCCCAATAGCATTTTCTGCGTTTTCATAAACGCTTTAGATACTGTCCGTGTATTCTGATATTGGAAAAACATTGCAAAAAAATTTAATTTTGCTGTGTTTTTTTTCCCCAATAGCATTTTCTGCGTGTTCATACATACACGCTTTAGATACTGTCTGTGTATTCTGATATTGGAAAAACATTGCAAAAAAATTTAATTTTGCTGTTTTTTTTTTTTCCCAATAGCATTTTCTGCGTTTTCATAAACGCTTTAGACACTGTCCGTGTATTCTGATATTGGAAAAACATTGCAAAAAATTTTAATTTTGCTGTGTTTTTTTTTCCCCAATAGCATTTTCTGCGTTTTCATAAACGTTTTAGACACTATCCGTGTATTCTGATATTGGAAAAACATTGCAAAAAATTTTTATTTTGCAGTGTTTTTTTTCTTCCCAATAGCATTTTCTGCGTTTTCATAAACGCCTTTAGATACTGTCCGTGTATTCTGATATTGGAAAAACATTGCAAAAAAATTAAATTTTGCAGTGTTTTTTTTCTTCCCAATAGCATTTTCTGCGTTTTCATACATACACACTGTAGACATTATCCGTGTATTCTGATATTGGAAAAACATTGCAAAAAAATTTAATTTTGCAGTGTTTTTTTTTTCCCAATAGCATTTTCTGCGTTTTCAGACATACACGCTGTAGACATTATCCGTGTATTCTGATATTGGAAAAACATTGCAAAAAAATTTAATTTTGCAGTGCTTTTTTTTTCCCAATAACATTTTCTGCGTTTTCATAAACGCTTTAGATACTGTCCGTGTATTCTGATATTGGAAAAACATTGCAAAAAAATTTAATTTTGCTGTGTTTTTTTTCCCCAATAGCATTTTCTGCGTGTTCATACATACACGCTTTAGATACTGTCTGTGTATTCTGATATTGGAAAAACATTGCAAAAAAATTTAATTTTGCTGTGTTTTTTTTTTCCCAATAGCATTTTCTGCGTTTTCATAAACGCTTTAGACACTGTCCGTGTATTCTGATATTGGAAAAACATTGCAAAAAATTTTAATTTTGCTGTGTTTTTTTTTCCCCAATAGCATTTTCTGCGTTTTCATAAACGCTTTAGACACTATCCGTGTATTCTGATATTGGAAAAACATTGCAAAATTTTTTTATTTTGCAGTGTTTTTTTTCTTCCCAATAGCATTTTCTGCGTTTTCATAAACGCCTTTAGATACTGTCCATGTATTCTGATATTGGAAAAACATAGCAAAAAAATTAAATTTTGCAGTGTTTTTTTTCTTCCCAATAGCATTTTCTGCGTTTTCATACATACACACTGTAGACATTATCCGTGTATTCTGATATTGGAAAAACATTGCAAAAAAATTTAATTTTGCTGTGTTTTTTTTTCCCAATAGCATTTTCTGCGTTTTCAGACATACACGCTGTAGACATTATCCGTGTATTCTGATATTGGAAAAACATTGCAAAAAAATTTAATTTTGCAGTGCTTTTTTTTTCCCAATAGCATTTTCTGCGTTTTCATAAACGCTTTAGATACTGTCCGTGTATTCTGATATTGGAAAAACATTGCAAAAAAATTTAATTTTGCTGTGTTTTTTTTCCCCAATAGCATTTTCTGCGTGTTCATACATACACGCTTTAGATACTGTCTGTGTATTCTGATATTGGAAAAACATTGCAAAAAAATTTAATTTTGCTGTGTTTTTTTTTTCCCAATAGCATTTTCTGCGTTTTCATAAACGCTTTAGACACTGTCCGTGTATTCTGATATTGGAAAAACATTGCAAAAAATTTTAATTTTGCTGTGTTTTTTTTTCCCCAATAGCATTTTCTGCGTTTTCATAAACGCTTTAGACACTATCCGTGTATTCTGATATTGGAAAAACATTGCAAAAATTTTTTATTTTGCAGTGTTTTTTTTCTTCCCAATAGCATTTTCTGCGTTTTCATAAACGCCTTTAGATACTGTCCGTGTATTCTGATATTGGAAAAGCCATTGCAAAAAAATTTAATTTTGCAGTGTTTTTTTTCTTCCCAATAGCATTTTCTGCGTTTTCATAAATGACAATGACAATGACACTGTACGTGTATTCTGCTATAGACAAAAACACCAATTTAGGGCGAGATCATACATTTTGAAAATATGAGGAGATCATCAAAAAGGGGACGTGGCCCGGGTCGTGGTGCTGCTGGTGGCGCTAGTGTTGCAGGGAGAGGACGTGGTCAATCTGTGCCAGCTACACGCACTAGTGAAACACCTTCCTCAGGTGCGAATAGGCGACAGAGCCTGCTGCAGTATTTTGGCGCGCCTAATGAGGCTGTACGAATGTTGAGGCCAGGACAAGTACAGGCGATAGTAGATTGGGTTGCTGACAGTGCCTCCGGTTCCTTCACATTGTCTCCCACCCAGTCTCCTGATGAAAGTTCAGAGTTGGCACCTGCAGCCGATGTCCATCAGTCTTTCACCTCACCCCCTTGCAAATCAGCCAATCAGTCTGAGCCCCAAATCATGCAGCAGTCTCTTCTGCTTTTTGATGACTCTGTTAGCAGGGTTTCCCAGGGCCATCCACCTAGCCCTGCCCCAGAAGTGGAAGAGATTGTGTGCACCGATGCCCAACCACTTATGTTTCATGATGAGTACATGGAAGGACCATCGCAGCACGTCTCGGATGATGACGAAACACAGGTGCCAACTGCTGCTGCTTTCGCCATTGTGCAGACCGACAAGGAGGGCAGGGGTGAAGACTGGGTGGAAGATGATGTGGAGGACGATGAGGTCCTTGACCCCACATGGAATCAACGTCATGCAGGTGACCAGTGTAGTTCAGAGGAAGAGGTGGTGGTCGCACAGAGCCACCAGCACAGCAGAAGAGGGAGCAGGGTGCAAAAGCGGAGTGTCCATCCCCTAGACAGGACGTCTGCTACTGCCCAACGCAGCAAGGGACCGAGCACACCAAAGCCAGGTCCAAGGAGTTCCCTAGCGTGGCAGTTCTTCAGACAATGTGCTGATGACAAGACACAAGTGGTTTGCACGCTGTGCAATCAGAGCTTGAAGCGAGGCATAAACGTTCTCAACCTGAGCACAACCTGCATGACCAGGCATCTAAGTGCAAAGCACGAGATGCAGTGGAGTAGTGGCTCCTCCTGCTTCCTCTTCTGCTGCAGTCTCGGCCTCTTCATCCATCTCTGTAGTGACAGTGACACCTGCCAACCCGCAAACAGAGGATCTGCCAGCAACACTACCACCTGGGTCACCAACCATCTCCACAATGTCCCATGGAAGCTTTCAGCTCTCTATTTCCCAAACACTGGAGCGATAGAGGAAGTACCCCCCTAGCCACCCGCGATCCCTGGCCCTGAATGCCAGCATTTCAAAATTCCTCGCCTTTGAAATGCTGTCATTCCGTCTGGTGGAGACGCAGAGTTTTAAAAGGCTGATGTCATTGGCTGTCCCACAGTACGTCGTGCCCAGCCGCCACTACTTTTCCAGACGAGCTATCCCTTCCCTGCACAACCAAGTGGGGGACAAAATCAGGTGTGCACTGCGCAACGCCATCTGTGGCAAGGTCCACCTAACTACGGATGCGTGGACCAGTAAGCACGGTCAGGGACGTTATATCTCCCTAACAGCACACTAGGTAAATGTAGTGGCGGCTGGGCCTGAGGCGGATAGCACTTTGGCGCATGTCCTTCCACCACCGAGGATTGCAGGGCACTTCAGTTTGCCTCCTGTTGCTAACTCCTCCTACTCCGCCTCCTCATCCTCTACCGCCTCCTCATCCGGTCAGCGTAACACCTTCACCACCAACTTCAGCACAGCTAGGGCTAAACGACAGCAGGCAGTTTTAAAACTTTCCTGTTTGGTGGAAAAACCCCACACCACGCAGGTGTTGTGGAGGGACATGGAACAACAGACCGATGAGTGGTTGGTGGCAATGAGCCTCAAGCACGGCCTGGTGGTGTGCGATAATGGGCGAAAGTAGAGTTTCAGCTGCATCACGCACGCGTGAGTCGCTCTGCGCAACAGCACCACTTTACCGCCAATAACTGGGCCTCCATGCGAGACCTGTGTGCCTTGTTGCGCTGTTTCGAGTACTCCACCAACATGGCCAGTGCCGATGACGCCGTTCTCAGCGTTACTATCCCAGTTCTATGCCTCCTTGAAAAAATGCTTCAGGCGATGATGGAAGAGGATGTGGCACAGGAGGAGGAGGAGGAAGAGGGTTAATTTCCAAGGCTTTCAGGGCAGTCATTTACAAGTGGCTACGAGGGTGGGTTCCTGCACCAACAAGCGCCAGGTACACAATTGTCCGGCAGCAAGGGCACAGTTCTGGAGGATGACGAGGTGGAGGATGAGATGGAGGAGGAGGAACCATGTTCACAGCAGGGTGGCACCCAGACCAGCTCATGTCCATCACTGGTTCGTGGCTGGGGGGATACAGAGGACACAGACGATACACCTCCCACAGAGGACAGCTTTTCCTTGCCTCTGGTTAGCCTGGCACACATGAGCGATTACATGCTCCAGTGTCTCCGCAACGACTGCTGAGTTGCCCACATTTTAACTGGTGCTGATTATTGGGTGGCCACCCTGCTGGATCCCCGTTACAAGGACAACGTGCCGTCCTTAATTACCTCACTGGAGCGTGATCGTAAGATGCGCGAGTACAAGCGCACGCTGGTAGACGCGCTGCTGGTGGCATTCCCACTTGGCAGCGGGGGTACGGTGGAAGCACAAGGCCAAGGCAGAGGAGGAGGAAGAGGTCGCCAACGCAGCCGGGGCACCGCCAGCACCTCGCAAGGCAGGGTTAGCATGGCCGGAATGTGGAAAAGCTTTGTCAGCACACCACAACAACCAGCACCACCAGCTGCGATGGAACGTCTTAGCAGGAGGCAGCATTTCACCAACATGGTGGAGCAGTATGTGTGCACACGCCTACACGTACTGCATGACGGGTCTGCCCCCTTTAACTTCTGGGTCTCCAAATTGGGCACATGGCCTGAGCTTGCCCTTTACGCCTTGGAGGTGCTGGCCTGCCCTGCCGCCAGTGTATTATCTGAACGTTTATTTAGCACTGCAGGGGGCGTTATCACAGACAAGCGCAGCCGCCTGTCCAGAGCCAATGTGGACAAGCTCACGTTCATTAAAATGAACCAGGCATGGATCCCACAGGACTTGGCCGTACCTTGTGCAGAATAGACACATATACCGGTGTTCTGACGAAAACTGTCTTGCTATTGGATAGTGTCCGGCCACTTACTGCGCAGGTGCAGTGCTTGTGCAGTACGGAGGACAAGGAGATTCACAAAATCTCCAAAGATGAACGTCGCCTGCGCAGTGAGTGCAGGTTCAAGCCCGACCATCCAAGTGGACATACGGTAGCACATAGTAACAGGGCCCCTCACGGGCTCGCTTGACTAGGCTTCAACCTCGGATGATGTGGCTTGAACCTGGAGTCACCGCGCATCGTCTTCGGAGAGTTTCAAAATCCCCTTGTCCTACGTACTGAGCAAGCGCAGTACAGGGCGGACACTATGCGACGGGGGACAGAATTCGACACATCATTCACCACTAGCCTTACCCAGCCATTGTTGTATTTTTGAACCAGTGTTGGCTACCTCGTCCTCCTCCACCGCCGCTTCCACCTACACCGCCACATCCACCGCCACCTAAACCTCCTACTCCATTTGAATTTCGTCCTCCTAGGTCAAGATTAATTTTTTTTTTTTTTTAATTTCCAAGTATTTTATTTTCCCACTATCTTATCCATTAAATTTAATAATGTTTTCCAGAAAGTGCGTATTCTGGGGTATTCCCACCATATGTGCGGCATCGTGCTGTTGAGTTTCTGAGGTTCTTAATGACTTCCTGTACCTCTTCTGCTGAGAAGGGGGCCTCCAGCATTTTATTTTAATTTTTTATTTTTTTATGTTATTTTAAGTTATTTCCCTATCCACATTTGTTTGCAGATCACTTGCCATGCAGGTGTTCCAACCTGAAAAACTGACCAGAGCTAGACATGGGAACTGTCAAAAAATTCGTTTCGTTTCGTTTCGTCCCGTTTCGTATATAAAAAAATTCGTAATTCGTAATTCGTGTACGAAATTCCGTTCGAATTCGTACGAAATACGAAATTCGGACGAATCGTAATTTTTTTTACGAATCGTTAGTAAAGTTACGAATCGTTACGAATCGTTACGAATCGTTAACGCGGCTAATGCATTGTTGGTTCTCATAACACAGAGAACAATTCGAATCCAACTACAAATATCGAATTTCAATTTCAAGTTACGAATCGTTACGAATCGTTATGAATAGTTACGAATCGTTAGTAAATCCAACTACCAATATCGAATTTCAACTAATTTGAACGAAATTATTATAGCAGATATAACGAATGAATTCGAATGAATTCGAATGAATTCGAATGACAAAGTGTCATTTTTGCAGAAAAAAAAAAAGCGTAGGGGTCCCCCCAAATTCAATAACCAGGCCCTTCAGGTCTGGTATGGATATTAAGGGGGTCCCCAGCCAAAAAAAAAAAAAAAAAATGGCGTGGGGTCCCCCCCAAATATCCATACCAGACCCTTCAGGTCTGGGATGGATTTTAAGGGGAACTCCGGCCAAAAAATAAATAAAAAAAATGGCGTGGGGTCCCCCTCAAAATCCATACCAGACCCTTTATCCGAGCACGCAACCTGGCAGGCCGCAGGAAAGGAGGGGGGGACGAGAGCGGCCCCCCCTCCCGCCTGAACCGTACCAGGCCACATGCCCTCAACATTGGGAGGATGCTTTGGGGGTCTGAGACCCCCAAAGCACCTTGTCCCCATGTTGATGAGGACAAGGGCCTCATCCCCACAACCGTGCCGGTGGTTGTGGGGGTCTGCGGGCGGGGGGCTTATCGGAATCTGGAAGCCCCCTTTAACAAGGGGACCCCCAGATCTCGGCCCCCCCCCTGTGTGAAATGGTAAGGGGGTACTTGTACCCCTACCATTTCACCAAAAAAGGTGACAAAATGGTAAAAATGACAGGAGACGGTCTTTGACAATTCCTTTATTAAAATCTTCTTTCTTCTTTCTTCTGCTCTTCCTTCTTCCTTTCTTCATCTTCTCCTTCCGGCATCTTCTTCCATCGTCTTCTTCTTCTTCGATTCGCTTCTTCTTCCTCCGGTCTTCTCGTCCTTCTCGTCCGGCGTCGTCCTTCTCGTCCGGCATCGTCGTCTCTTCTCGCAGGCCGCTCCTCGCAATGGGAGGCTCCCGCTCTGTGAGGCTCCGCTCCGGGTGACAGGTATTTTATAACGAAGGCACCTGGTGACCCCGCCCCCTCTGACGCACGGGGACATCATGTGGAATTCCCTATGGCTTTCCCCATGACGTCAGAGGGGGGGCGGGGTCACCAGGTGCCTTCGTTATACAAGACCTGTCACCCGGAGCGGAGCCTCACAGAGCGGGAGCCTCCCATTGCGAGGAGCGGCCTGCGAGAAGAGACGCTGATGCCGGACGAGAAGGACGACGCCGGACGAGAAGGACGAGAAGACCGGAGGAAGAAGAAGCGAATCGAAGGAAGAAGAAGATGGAAGAAGATGCCGGAAGGAGAAGATGAAGAAAGGAGAAGATGAAGAAAGAAGATTTTAATAAAGGAATTGTCAAAGACCGTCTCCTGTCATTTTTACCATTTTTGCCACTTTTTTGGTGAAATGGTAGGGGTACTTTTGTACCCCCTTACCATTTCACACAGGGGGGGGGGCCGGGATCTGGGGGTCCCCTTGTTAAAGGGGGCTTCCAGATTCCGATAAGCCCCCCGCCCGCAGACCCCCACAACCACCGGGCACGGTTGTGGGGATGAGGCCCTTGTCCTCATCAACATGGGGACAAGGTGCTTTGGGGGGGACCCCAAAGCACCCTCCCAATGTTGAGGGCATGTGGCCTGGTACGGTTCAGGCGAGAGGGGGGGGGCGCTCTCGTCCCCCCCTCCTTTCCTGCGGCCTGCCAGGTTGCGTGCTCGGATAAGGGTCTGGTATGGATTTTATGGGGGACCCCACGCCATTTTTTTTGGCTAGGGTTCCCCTTAAAATCCATCCCAGACCTCAAGGGTCTGGTATGGATTTTGAGGGGGACCCTACGCCATTTTTTTTGGCTAGGGTTCCCCTTAAAATCCATCCCAGACCTCTAGGGTCTGGTATGGATTTTGAGGGGGACCCTACGCCATTTTTTTTTTTTTGTTTGGCTGGGGTCCCCCTTAATATCCATCCCAGACCTGAAGGGCCTGGTTATTGAATTTGGGGGGACCCCTACGCATTTTTTTATCAATGACTTCAATGAATGACAGTTCTCTGTATTACGGATCCAACAATTCATTTGCCGGCAAATAGCTGCGACTCGTGATTTTAAATAGTTTTTTTTTCCTGCAAAAATGACACTGTGCGGGAACATTTCTCTATATTAGATATACTGAATCTCGAATCATTCGAAGCATTCGTTATATCCGCTATTATAATTTCTTTCATGTTAGTTGAAATTACATATTTGTTAGTTACAATACAACATTCGAATTGTTCTCTGTATTGCGGGAATCGGCAATTAGCCGCGAGTGATTTTAAATGTCTTTTTTTCCTGCAAAAATGACACATTGTTCAGAGAGAGTTGTAAACACGGGAAACATGACCCCCTTCATAGGCATACTATAGAGTATATAGTATATAGAAGGGCGCAGGTTTCCCGTGTTTAGAACTCTCTCTGTACAATGTGTCATTTTTGCAGGAAAAAAAGACATTTAAAATCACTCGCGGCTAATTGCCGATTCCCGTAATACAGAGAACAATTCGAATGCAACAACTAACAAATATGTAATTTCAACTAACATGAAAGAAATTATAATAGCGGATATAACGAATGCTTCGAATGATTCGAGATTCAGTATATCTAATATAGAGAACTGTTCCTGCAGTGTCATTTTTGCAGGAAAAAAAAACTATTTAAAATCACGAGTCGCAGCTATTTGCCGGCAAATGAATTGTTGGATCCGTAATACAGAGAACTGTCATTCATTGAAGTCATTGATAAAAAAATGCGTAGGGGTCCCCCCAAATTCAATAACCAGGCCCTTCAGGTCTGGGATGGATATTAAGGGGGACCCCAGCCAAAAAAAAAAAAAAAAAAAAAAAAAAATGGCGTAGGGTCCCCATCAAAATCCATACCAGACCCTTGAGGTCTGGGATGGATTTTAAGGGGAACCCTAGCCAAAAAAAATGGCGTGGGGTCCCCCATAAAATCCATACCAGACCCTTTATCCGAGCACGCAACCTGGCAGGCCGCAGGAAAGGAGGGGGGGACGAGAGCGGCCCCCCCTCTCGCCTGAACCGTACCAGGCCACATGCCCTCAACATTGGGAGGGTGCTTTGGGGTCCCCCCAAAGCACCTTGTCCCCATGTTGATGAGGACAAGGGCCTCATCCCCACAACCGTGCCCGGTGGTTGTGGGGGTCTGCGGGCGGGGGGCTTATCGGAATCTGGAAGCCCCCTTTAACAAGGGGACCCCCAGATCCCGGCCCCCCCCCCTGTGTGAAATGGTAAGGGGGTACAAAAGTACCCCTACCATTTCACCAAAAAAGTGGCAAAAATGGTAAAAATGACAGGAGACGGTCTTTGACAATTCCTTTATTAAAATCTTCTTTCTTCATCTTCTCCTTTCTTCATCTTCTCCTTCCGGCATCTTCTTCTTCCTTCGATTCGCTTCTTCTTCCTCCGGTCTTCTCGTCCTTCTCGTCCGGCGTCGTCCTTCTCGTCCGGCATCAGCGTCTCTTCTCGCAGGCCGCTCCTCGCAATGGGAGGCTCCCGCTCTGTGAGGCTCCGCTCCGGGTGACAGGTCTTGTATAACGAAGGCACCTGGTGACCCCGCCCCCCCTCTGACGTCATGGGGAAAGCCATAGGGAATTCCACATGACGTCCCCGTGCGTCAGAGGGGGCGGGGTCACCAGGTGCCTTCGTTATAAAAGACCTGTCACCCGAAGCGGAGCCTCACAGAGCGGGAGCCTCCCATTGCGAGGAGCGGCCTGCGAGAAGAGACGACGATGCCGGACGAGAAGGACGACGCCGGACGAGAAGGACGAGAAGACCGGAGGAAGAAGAAGCGAATCGAAGGAAGAAGAAGATGGAAGAAGATGACGGAAGGAGAAGATGAAGAAAGGAAGACCAGAAGAAAGAAGAAAGAAGATTTTAATAAAGGAATTGTCAAAGAGTGTCTCCTGTCATTTTTACCATTTTGTCACCTTTTTTGGTGAAATGGTAGGGGTACTTTTGTACCCCCTTACCATTTCACACAGGGGGGGGGCGGGATCTGGGGGTCCCCTTGTTAAAGGGGGCTTCCAGATTTCGATAAGCCCCCGCCCGCAGACCCCCACAACCACCGGCCAGGGTTGTGGGGATGAGGCCCTTGTCCTCATCAACATGGGGACAAGGTGCTTTGGGGGGGACCCCAAAGCACCCTCCCAATGTTGAGGGCATGTGGCCTGGTACGGTTAAGGCGGGAGGGGGGGCCGCTCTCGTCCCCCCCTCCTTTCCTGCGGCCTGCCAGGTTGCGTGCTCGGATAAAGGGTCTGGTATGGATTTTATGGGGGACCCCACGCCATTTTTTTTGGCTAGGGTTCCCCTTAAAATCCATCCCAGACCTCTAGGGTCTGATATAGATTTTGAGGGGGACCCTACGCCATTTTTTTTTTTTTGGCTGGGGTCCCCCTTAATATCCATCCCAGACCTGAAGGGCCTGGTTATTGAATTTGGGGGGACCCCTACGCATTTTTTTATCAATGACTTCAATGAATGACAGTTCTCTGTATTACGGATCCAACAATTCATTTGCCGGCAAATAGCTGAATCTCGAATCATTCGAAGCATTCGTTATATCCGCTATTATAATTTCTTTCATGTTAGTTGAAATTACATATTTGTTAGTTACAATACAACATTCGAATTGTTCTCTGTATTGCGGGAATCGGCAATTAGCCGCGAGTGATTTTAAATGTCTTTTTTTCCTGCAAAAATGACACATTGTACAGAGAGAGTTGTAAACACGGGAAACATGACCCCCTTCATAGGCATACTATAGAGTATATAGTATATAGAAGGGCGCAGGTTTCCCGTGTTTAGAACTCTCTCTGTACAATGTGTCATTTTTGCAGGAAAAAAAAAGACATTTAAAATCACTCGCGGCTAATTGCCGATTCCCGCAATACAGAGAACAATTCGAATACCACAACTAACAAATATGTAATTTCAACTAACATGAAAGAAATTATAATAGCGGATATAACGAATGCTTCGAATGATTCGAGATTCAGTATATCTAATATAGAGAACTGTTCCTGCAGTGTCATTTTTGCAGGAAAAAAAAACTATTTAAAATCACGAGTCGCAGCTATTTGCCGGCAAATGAATTGTTGGATCCGTAATACAGAGAACTGTCATTCATTGAAGTCATTGATAAAAAAAAAGCGTAGGGGTCCCCCCAAATTCAATAACCAGGCCCTTCAGGTCTGGGATGGATATTAAGGGGGACCCCAGCCAAAAAAAAAAAAATGGCGTAGGGTCCCCCTCAAAATCCATACCAGACCCTTGAGGTCTGGGATGGATTTTAAGGGGAACCCTAGCCAAAAAAAATGGCGTGGGGTCCCCCATAAAATCCATACCAGACCCTTATCCGAGCACGCAACCTGGCAGGCCGCAGGAAAGGAGGGGGGGACGAGAGCGGCCCCCCCTCTCGCCTGAACCGTACCAGGCCACATGCCCTCAACATTGGGAGGGTGCTTTGGGGTCCCCCCCAAAGCACCTTGTCCCCATGTTGATGAGGACAAGGGCCTCATCCCCACAACTGTGCCCGGTGGTTGTGGGGGTCTGCGGGCGGGGGGCTTATCGGAATCTGGAAGCCCCCTTTAACAAGGGAAATGGAAATGGCCATTTCACCAAAAAAGTGGCAAAAATGGTAAAAATGACAGGAGACGGTCTTTGACAATTCCTTTATTAAAATCTTCTTTCTTCTTTCTTCTGCTCTTCCTTCTTCCTTTCTTCATCTTCTCCTTCCGTCATCTTCTTCCATCTTCTTCTTCCTTCGATTCGCTTCTTCTTCCTCCGGTCTTCTCGTCCTTCTCGTCCGGCATCGTCGTCTCTTCTCGCAGGCCGCTCCTCGCAATGGGAGGCTCCCGCTCTGTGAGGCTCCGCTCCGGGTGACAGGTCTTGTATAACGAAGGCACCTGGTGACCCCGCCCCCCCTCTGACGTCATGGGGAAAGCCATAGGGAATTCCACATGACGTCCCCGTGCGTCAGAGGGGGCGGGGTCACCAGGTGCCTTCGTTATAAAAGACCTGTCACCCGGAGCGGAGCCTCACAGAGCGGGAGCCTCCCATTGCGAGGAGCGGCCTGCGAGAAGAGACGACGATGCCGGACGAGAAGGACGACGCCGGACGAGAAGGACGAGAAGACCGGAGGAAGAAGAAGCGAATCGAAGGAAGAAGACGATGGAAGAAGATGCCGGAAGGAGAAGATGAAGAAAGGCAGAAGGAAGAGCAGAAGAAAGAAGAAAGAAGATTTTAATAAAGGAATTGTCAAAGACTGTCTCCTGTCATTTTTACCATTTTTGCCACTTTTTTGGTGAAATGGTAGGGGTACTTTTGTACCCCCTTACCATTTCACACAGGGGGGGGGCCGGGATCTGGGGGTCCCCTTGTTAAAGGGGGCTTCCAGATTCCGATAAGCCCCCCGCCCGCAGACCCCCACAACCACCGGGCACGGTTGTGGGGATGAGGCCCTTGTCCTCATCAACATGGGGACAAGGTGCTTTGGGGGGGACCCCAAAGCACCCTCCCAATGTTGAGGGCATGTGGCCTGGTACGGTTCAGGCGAGAGGGGGGGGCGCTCTCGTCCCCCCCTCCTTTCCTGCGGCCTGCCAGGTTGCGTGCTCGGATAAAGGGTCTGGTATGGATTTTGAGGGGGGCCCCCACGCCATTTTTTTTTTTTTTTTTTTTGGCCGGGGTTCCCCTTAAAATCCATCCCAGACCTGAAGGGTCTGGTATGGATATTTGGGGGGGACCCCACGCCATTTTTTTTTTTTTTTTTTTTTTGGCTGGGGTCCCCCTTAATATCCATACCAGACCTGAAGGGCCTGGTTATTGAATTTGGGGGGACCCCTACGCTTTTTTTTTTTTTTTATATCAATGAATGACTGTTTTTTAAATAGCTTTTTTTTCTGCAAAAATGACACTTTGTCATTCGAATTCATTCGAATGCATTCGAATTCATTCGAATGCATTCGAATTCATTCGTTATATCTGCTATAATAATTTCGTTTGAATTAGTTGAAATTTGATATTGGTAGTTGGATTCGAATAATTTGGAGCTGAAATTCGTAAACGGAATTTTTCCTGCAAAAATGACACTTTGTCATTCGAATTCATTCGAATCCATTCGAATTCATTCGAATTCATTCGAATCCATTCGAATCATTCGGCGACGAAATTCGTAAACGGAATTTCGTATTCCGTACGGAATTCGTAAAAAAAAAAATTCGTACTACAGATTCGTAAATTCGTACGAATTTCGAAAAATTCTTACGAATTACGAATTCGTACGAAACGAATCGCACATGTCTAACCAGAGCTAGAGCTGCCACAATCCAGGCCAGAAGGCCAGGGACTCGACCCTTCAGCGCCAACCCAGTGGTTCTCCATCCCCATCAGAAGGCTTCCCTTTCGGCTACGAACCGCTCCAGGTCACCTTTACGCCAGCAGGCTTTTGCATAGCAACCGCCACCCCTGCTCCACCTCGCCGTAGAACAGGGACGGAAGCAAGCACCACCTCCTGGCAACTGATAAGAACAGATACTACACTTGATCTTAGCCAAAAGGCCGAGAAGCACTAGTGAAACACCTTCCTCAGGTGCGAGTAGGCGACAGAGCCTGCAGCGGTATTTTGGCGCGCCTAATGAGGCTGTACGAATGTTGAGGCCAGGACAAGTACAGGCGATAGTAGATTGGGTTGCTGACAGTGCCTCCGTTTCCTTCACATTGTCTCACACCCAGTCTCCTGATGAAAGTTAATAATTTTTTCCAGAAAGTACGTATTCTGGGGTATTCCCACCATATGTGCGGCATCGTGCCGTTGAGTTTCTGAGGTTCTTAATGACTTCCTGTACCTCTTCTGCTGAGAAGGGGGCCTCCAGCATTTTATTTTTATTTTTAATTTTTTTATGTTATTTTAAGTTATTTCCCTATCCACATTTGTTTGCAGATCACTTGCCATGCTCTTAACAACATTTTGTTGCCATTTGCAGCCTTCTAGCCCTTTCCATTACTTTTTTACAGCCATTTTAGTGTTCAAAAGTCCGGGTCCCATTGACTTCAATGGGGTTCGGAGTTCAGGGTCAAGTTCGGGTCAAGTTTGGTCCCGACCCGGACTTTTTTCCGAAGTTCGGTCGAACCCGCCGAACCCGAACATCCAGGTGTCCGCTCAACTCTAATCATGAACCTCCGACCTCTGAACCACTCCATCCGTTACAAAAAATTTTGGATGCAGTCCATTTATTCAATAAGGAATCTCCTCCAGAAAGAAGTGTTTATGGCTACCCTGTATTTAAAGGACGCCTATCTGCATATCCTAATAAGGAAGGAATGCCAGAAATTTCTTCGGATGCCAGTTCAGATAGACACAAAAGTTTATAATTTTCAGTGCAGAGCACTTCCCTTCAGACTGTCATCCTCCCCGAGAATCTTTACCAAGGTTCTCGGTGAGGCAGCAGTTCCGTTAAGACTCCAGTCAGTCTCGATTATCCCCTATCTAGACGACTTACTACTCACAGCCCACTCGGAGAGTCGGCTTTCTCAGGACTTAGAGTTAACACAGCTCAGCCTGAGTCGATTGGGGTGGATTATCAGTCAGGAAAAATCCAAAACTACCACAACACAGGAGATCCTGTATTTAGGTTACAGGATCATGTCTGTAGACACGGACGTGAGCAGTTGGGGCTGGGGAGCCCATCTCGACTCAAACTGGGCCCAGGGCAGGTGGACCCCAGAAGAGAAACATTTATCCTCCAATTGGAAGGAGCTAACAGCAATCCTCAGAGCTATATTAGCTTTTCAGACCACAATACAGGGTCACCATCTACAAGTCTGCATAGACAATATGACGGCTGTAGCTTATATAAACAATCAGGGAGGTACCAGAAGTCCTTGTTTAATGTAGGTGTCCAGACACATATTTCAGTGGGCAGAATCCAATCTAGGATCCATTTCTGCAATACACTTGAAAGGGGAGCTGAACAACACTGCGGACTTCTTGAGTCGACAACGAGTTTCAAATCAAGAATGGTCTCTGTACCCGGAAGTATTCAACCTTATAACAGCTTACTGGTAGTGGACCTTTTTGCAAACAAAGAGAATGCAAAAGTTCCCAGTTTTTGCTTGCTACGCCCAGGAGATCAGCCCTTGGCAGTAGATGCCTTACAGACTCCATGGACCTTCAGCCTGGCATATGCGATTCCCCCTCTTCACCTCATCCCGAGGGTTCTAGCAAAATCTGTTTAATTCTAGTAGCAACGTTTTGTCCCAGGAGACCATGGTTCACAACGTTGCTACAGTTGACAGACCAACCTTCTCTGAGACTTCCCTGCAGACTGGTCCTCCTGTCGGAGGGACCTCTCTCTCATCGGCAGGTGGCCATGCTGAGCCTTTCAGCGTGGTTACTGAGGAGGAGATTTTGAGGAGTAAAGGCCTGACAGACGGGGTAATTGCGACCTTACTTCAGAGTGGAAAACCAGTCACCAGAGCTATTTACAGGAAAGTCTGGAGAAAGTATAATAGATGGCTGAATAGCCGTATGGAGAAAAACATGGATACTGCTAATATCCTACAATTTCTCCAGGAGGGGATAGACAAAGGGCTAACTCTTAGTACTATTAAGGTGCAGATAGCTTCCTTAAGTGTATACCTAGAAAAACGGTTACAGGGAAAATCTTTTCATCAATAGATTCTGTAAAGCAGTTTCTAGACGTAAACCAGTCAGAGTCAACAGAGCTCCATCCTGGGATCTAGCAATTGTGCTAAAAGCCTTCTTAGGGTCATCTTTTGAACCTATCTCAGAAACCTCTCTAAGACTAATTACATTCAAGACAGTAATTGTCAGGGCTCTAGCCGCCCTGGGCACCCTAGCCGGAGGGTGCGCGGGCACCTGGGCAGCCCTGGTCCCTCTGAACGCCGGCGCGCGCGGACTCGTGCGCGCGCTCCCGTGCGCGAATAGCGGGCGCGCACGCCCCCGTGCGCGTGCACGTGCGCGATCGGCGCCGCTTTGGCGCCAGTGGCCTTATTTAAAGGGGACAGCTGCCTGCATGCGGCGCTGTCCGTCTCAGCTCCCACCTGTGACCCCAACCTGAACCTGTCTGAGCTTCCTACCTGTGACCCGGCTTGTCTGACTCCGCTGCCTTCTCCGTTCTTTGACCCCGGCTTGTTTGACCCTGCTCTGGACTGTGTTACTGTTGCTGAACCCCTGGCTTGCCTCCTGACCATCCTTCTGCCTGCCGTCCTTACCTGTCTGCCTTACCTGTTGTGACCCGGCTTGCCTGACCATCCCTGCTCCAGTGTCCCTGCACAGGTCCTCGCTGCTGCCGTCCTCTGCTGATCTACTGCCGTTGCTGTCAGCTACTTCAGCCGTCTGCTGCTGCTCCTGTTGCCGATCTACCTCCTGCCTCCTGGTCTTCTGCCGAACCCTCATCTGCAGACCTACCCTCCGAGCAAGACCTGCATCTACCCAGCATCAGCCAGCTGCATCCATACGGACACTCCTACCCGCTGTGTTCACGGCTACGCTGTCCCCAATCCAGCAGGCCCTGAACCAGAGTTGTAAGAGAGGTCTCCAACCACCAAGTCAGGCTCAGCACTACCAGGTACCTAGCAGTACTGGGAGCCAACAGTGTCATGACCCAGTCCTTAGCCGCCTTCTTCCAGGCAATGGCACAGTTGTACGACGACCCTCAACGCACGGCTACAGCTGAATCTGCCCTATCCGCGCTCCAGCAAGGCCGCAGGACGGCTGAGGACTATATCACGGACTTTAGGCATTGGAGCGCGGATACTCAATGGAACAATGCAGCTCTCAGACACCAGTTCCGCATGGGCCTCTCGGAGGGGTTGAAAGACGAACTGGCCCGTGTAGGAGTTCCTGAGGATCTTGAGGACCTTGTCACTCTGACAATCCAATTGGATCGTCGCCTGCGGGAGCGCCGAGCTGAACGCTCTGCTTTACCCAGTCGCCCAGCTTGGATGGTCGCTAGGGCTCCTGTTCCTGCTATCCGCTACCTACCTGCTCCTTCTACACCTGCCATGGGACCTGCTTCAGATGGTTCCGAACCGATGCAGATCGGTCTTCTACGTGCCCCCTTGACGCCCGAGGAACGGGCCCGACGTCGCCAGTTGAATCTGTGTCTGTACTGTGGGGGCTCTGGACATTTCGTGAATGGTTGCCCTGTCAAGACGCGTAAGTGCCTGTCATCCGTTTCTCCTCTCTCTGCACCCTGCCCAGCCAGTACTATTCACCTTACCCTTCCTCTGTCGTTGCAGTGCCAGGGAAGGACAATCCTCACCAGCGCCATCATTGACTCCGGGGCGTGCAGCTGTTTCGTGGATGCCACCTTCGCCAACACTCACGCCCTGCCGCTCCAGAAGAAGACCCAAGGACTTTCTGTGTTCCTGGCGGATGTGTCCCGCATTAAGTCTGGCCAGGTGACTCAAGAGACTCTGCCTTTACCCGCTACAATTTTCCCTCAACATCAGGAGCTTCTAACCATGGACGTGATCTCCTCTCCCCTGTTCCCAGTCATCCTGGGTATGCCATGGCTCCAGGCCCACCACCCGCTGATCCATTGGTCCACCGGGGAGGTAGAATTTCAATCCCAGTACTGCCAGGAACACTGCCTACCTGCAACCTCCGGAACATCCTCTACCTTGCTTTGCCTAGACGCGGATCAAGACCTGCGCCAGTCTGTACCCCAACCTTATCATGACTTTCTGGACGTTTTCAGCAAGCGGGGGGCGGACTCCCTTCCGCCCCACCGTCCCTATGATTGCCCCATCGAGCTCCTCCCTGGGGCTGAAATCCCCTTCGGTCGCATTTTTCCTCTCTCCGAGAAGGAACAGGAGGCCCTGAAGACCTACATTTCCGAAAACTTAAAGAAGGGGTTCATCCGCCATTCCACCTCTCCTGCTGGCGCAGGCATCTTCTTCGTCACCAAAAAAGATCAGTCCTTGAGGCCCTGTGTGGACTACCGGGAGCTCAATAAGGTGACAGTCAAGAATCGGTACCCCCTGCCCTTAATCCCCGAGCTCTTTCAAAAGCTAAGATCGGCAACAGTTTTCACCAAATTGGACCTCAGGGGTGCATACAATTTGGTCCGCATTCGGGCCGAGGATGAGTGGAAGACGGCTTTTCGGACTCGCTTCGGCCACTACGAGTACTTGGTCATGCCCTTCGGGCTCTGTAATGCCCCGGCCACGTTTCAGCATTTCATCAATGACGTACTCAGAGACTATTTGGACATTTTTGTGATCGTCTATTTGGACGACATCTTGATTTTCTCCCAAACCCTAGAACAACATCGTGGGCATGTGGGCAAGGTACTCCTTCGACTCCGACGGCACGGCCTATATGCAAAGGCCGAGAAGTGCGAATTTGAGCAGCAGGAAATCCAGTTTTTGGGACTTGAAATCTCCCCGGCAGGCATTAGAATGGACCCTCAGAAGGTGTCCGCCGTTCTTGACTGGCCAGCACCTATAGATAGGAAAGGAATCCAACAGTTCGTAGGATTTGCAAACTTCTACAGGAAGTTTATTAAGGGGTTCTCTGCTATTATCACCCCCATCACCCAGCTGACCAAGCAGGGCACACGCTTCCACTGGGGCCCGGAGGCTCAAGGGGCCTTTGACCAGCTTAAAAGACTGTTTACCTCCGCCCCCATCCTCAGTCACCCCGACCCTGCCCTCCCTTACATCTTGGAAGTCGATGCATCTGAAGTGGCAGTTGGGGCAGTCGTGTCACAACGACAGGGCAATAAAGACGCCATGCACCCAGTGGGGTTTTTCTCTCGGAAACTTTCTCCAGCCGAGAGGAATTATGATGTCGGGGACCGGGAACTCTTGGCTATCAAGTCGGCACTAGAGGAATGGAGGTACCTCTTGGAGGGAGCTAATCATCCAGTACTTATCTACACAGACCACAAGAACCTTGAGTACTTACGAACTGCCAAGCGACTCAAGCCCCGACAAGCCCGCTGGGCTCTGTTTTTCTCAAGGTTCTGCTTTCATATCACGTATCGTCCCGGTTCCAAGAATGTTAAACCTGACGCCCTTTCTCGGATGTTTGACAGTCCCAAGGACTCCACCATCCCAGACACCATCCTATCTTCCGGAAACTTTCTACTTTTACAGCCAGATCTGCTATCTCAAATCCGGGAGGCATCCGCCAGTTCCCAGGGACCCCATGGGGTCACCCTAACTTCCAGTGATGGACTTCTCTGGAGGGGGAGTCAAGTCTTCGTCCCCGAATCTGTAAGAGTGAAGGTCCTGACCCTTCTACACGACCACCCACTGGCAGGACACTTCGGGAGCCGTAAAACTGTGGAGCTGGTGCAACGCACCTTTTGGTGGCCCAAGCTGAAGGAATTCTGCAAGTCTTATGTTGACTCCTGCCCTGTTTGTAACCGCAGCAAGACGTCTAGGAACCGAGCTTGGGGACTTTTGAAGCCTCTTCCTGCACCTGATCGACCTTGGCGAATGTTGTCTATGGACTTTATAGTCGAGCTTCCGTGCTCTGAGGGGTGCTCTGCTATTTTTGTAGTAGTGGACCGGCTGTCCAAAATGGCCCACTTTTTGCCTTTAAGGGGAACACCATCTGCCACAGAGACTGCCCACCTTTTTATTAAGGAGATAGTCAGGTTACACGGGGTTCCGGCCAATATAGTCTCAGATAGGGGGGTCCAGTTCACGTCCCGTTTCTGGAGGGCCCTTTGTGAGATCCTTAAGATTGAGCTGGCCCTTTCTTCTGCATATCACCCCCAAACTAATGGGCAGACGGAACGCACCAACCAGACTTTGGAGCAATACATAAGGTGCTTCACGTCCTTTGTGCAGGACGATTGGGTGTCCCTATTACCCCTAGCAGAATTCTCCTATAATAATGCCAGCCATTCTGCCACAGGACAATCCCCATTTTTTGCCAACTACGGTTTTCATTTGTCTTTTCTCCCTGACTTTCTCCCAGAATCTTCAGTCCCGGCAGTCCAGGATACAGCTTCGTTCCTCAGCCGCAACAACAGGATTCTTCAGGAAACAATCACCAAGGCACAGGAGGACAGCAAGAGGTTCTTTGATCGGAAGAGAAGGGGAGAGTTGAACTTGCAGGTGGGCGACCAGGTATGGCTAGCTACAACTAACCTTAGACTTGCTTGTCCCTCTAAGAAGCTTGCTCCCAAGTTCTTAGGACCTTTCCCTGTGAAGAGGAGGATCAATGAGGTTTCCTATGAGCTGTCCCTGCCCGACTCTATGAGAATCCACCCAGTTTTCCACGTCTCCCTCCTGAAACCCGCTGTGCCCGATCCCTTCCCTGATAGGGGTACAAACCCACCCGGACCTGTCCTGGTCCAAGGTAATGAAGAGTACGAGGTGGAGGCCATCCTTGATTGCAGGAGACGTAGGGGGGAGAGGCAGTTCCTGATTAAGTGGAAGGGGTATGGGGCCGAGAGTAATTCATGGGAACCAGAATGCAACCTTCATGCCAAGAGACTAATCCGCACCTTTCTTTCTTCCCATCCAGAAAGACAACGCCTAATGGGCACCCGGAGGTTGCCCCTTGTGAGGGGGCAATGTCAGGGCTCTAGCCGCCCTGGGCACCCTAGCCGGAGGGTGCGCGGGCACCTGGGCAGCCCTGGTCCCTCTGAACGCCGGCGCGCGCTTCGGCGCGCGCCGCGGGCGTGTGCACGCGCCCGACGGACTCGTGCGCGCGCTCCCGTGCGCGAATAGCGGGCGCGCGCGCCCCCGTGCGCGTGCACGTGCGCGATCGGCGCCGCTTTGGCGCCAGTGGCCTTATTTAAAGGGGACAGCTGCCTGCATGCGGCGCTGTCCGTCTCAGCTCCCACCTGTGACCCCAACCTGAACCTGTCTGAGCTTCCTACCTGTGACCCGGCTTGTCTGACTCCGCTGCCTTCTCCGTTCTTTGACCCCGGCTTGTTTGACCCTGCTCTGGACTGTGTTACTGTTGCTGAACCCCTGGCTTGCCTCCTGACCATCCTTCTGCCTGCCGTCCTTACCTGTCTGCCTTACCTGTTGTGACCCGGCTTGCCTGACCATCCCTGCTCCAGTGTCCCTGCACAGGTCCTCGCTGCTGCCGTCCTCTGCTGATCTACTGCCGTTGCTGTCAGCTACTTCAGCCGTCTGCTGCTGCTCCTGTTGCTGGTCTACCTCCTGCCTCCTGGTCTTCTGCCGAACCCTCATCTGCAGACCTACCCTCCGAGCAAGACCTGCATCTACCCAGCATCAGCCAGCTGCATCCATACGGACACTCCTACCCGCTGTGTTCACGGCTACGCTGTCCCCAATCCAGCAGGCCCTGAACCAGAGTTGTAAGAGAGGTCTCCAACCACCAAGTCAGGCTCAGCACTACCAGGTACCTAACAGTAATTCTTGTGGCAATCACTTCAGCCCCTAGGGTCAGTGAAATCCAAGCCCTTTGCATCAGAGAATCATTTTTACAGATTCTAGAGGACAGAGTCATCCTAATGACAGACCCTGGGTTCTTACCAAAGGTAGCATCTAGTTTCCATAGATCACAAGATAATGTCCTCCCATCATTTTGCCAGAATGCATCAAATGAGAAAGAAGGACGATTTAATTTATTAGACGTAATCCTAGAGTACCTAAGGGTAACCAATCCATTCAGAATCTCAGATTCTCTTTTTGTCCTTTTTTCCGGGCAGCGCAAGGGGCAAAAAGCTTCAAAAGTCTTCATAGCTAGGTGGATTAGGCTATGAACAAAGATCCTCCTGGGGTATTAAAGCCCACTCCACAAGGGCATTGTTGGCATCCTGGGCAGAAAGAGCTGGTGCCACCCCTGAGCAAATATGTAAAGCAGCCACATGGTCAAGCTTCTCCACCTTTACAAGGCATTATCGACTGGACTTACAAACCACTTTGACCTACAGGTAAGTCTAGATTAAGGCTTACCTGTAGGTCCAATAAATATCTCCTAAACCTACACGGTTTAGGAGATATTTGCCAAAAGACAGGCACCAATGTCTACGGCACATACGCTGTAGACAGCGGCGTGCAGGTGCACTGAGCGCGCCGATGTCAACGGCGATATGCCACGAGTGGCGGCTCTCGTGCGCATGCGCAGTAGTGACGTTATCGCGGCTTCGTCAAATGACAGCGCCGGAGCAGCAAGACCCACCAAGAAGATGGAGTACACAAGGGGACAGCGGTGACTTCGCTGGCTCCTGTGTCAGGTAAGTGACACATAATGGACTACTATGCGATGCATAGTAGTCCATTATGCTTTTCCTTTGCAGGGAAACAAAGAGGAAGTAAACCCATCAGGGTTTACTTCCTCTTTAATGTCTAGTCAGGATCAGGCTTTTGGGAGGAAAGTCCTCCAAGCAGTGGTCCCCCCCTAATCTGGTGAGTACTTGGGGATCCTCTCAAGGGCTGTCCTGGAAGACAACTCGGGAAAACTGGAGTTAGTACTTACCGGTAACTCCTTTTCCAGTGGTCTTCCAGGACAGCATGATCCCAACCATTTTTATTATGTTGATGTACTAACGTTATTACCTGTTGTGGTTTATATTTTTTTACAGTTCCATCCTTCGGTTCTTGATAAATGACTGACCAGTAGGGATGAGCTTCGAGTTTGAGTCAAACTCATGTTCGACTCGAACATTGCCTGTTCACCGAACAGCGAACAATTTGGGGTGTTCGGGGGAAATTTGAAAAGCTGCGAGCACTCTGTAAAAGTCTATGGGAGAAATCTAAAGTGCTAATTTTAAAAGCCTATATGCAAGTAATTGTCATAAAAAGTGTTTGGGGACCTGGGTCCTGCCCCAGGGGACATGTATCAATGCAAAAAAAATGTTTTAAAAACGCCTGTTTTTTCAGGAGAATTGATTTTAATAATGCTTAAAGTGAAACAATAAAAGTGTAATATTCCTTTAAATTTCGTATCTGGGGGTTGTGTATAGTATGCCTGTAAAGGGGCGCATGTTTCCCGTGCTTAGAACTGTCCCTGCACAAAGTGTAATTTTTGCAGGAAAAAAACCTATTTAAAATCACTTGCGGCTATAATGAATTGTCAGCTCCCGTAATACAGAGAACAGTCATTGATAAAAAAAAAAAAAGCGTGGGGTTCCCCCCAAATTCAATTACCAGGCCCTTCAGGTCTGGTATGGATATTAAGGGGAACCCCGGGTCAAAAAAAAAAATGACGTGGGGTTCCCCCTAAATATCCATACCAGACCCTTCAGGTCTGGTATGGATTTTAAGGGGAACTCCACGCCAAATTAAAAAAAAAATGGCGTGGGGGCCCCCCTCAAAGTCCATCCATATAAGACCCTTATCCGAGCATGCAACCTGGCAGGCCACAGGAAAAGAGGGGGGGGCGAGAGAGCACCCCCCTCCTGAACCGTACCAGGCCACATGCCCTCAACATTGGAAGGATGCTTTGGGGGTCTGTGACCCCTCAAAGCACCATGTCCCCATGTTGATGAGGAGAAGGGTCTCATCCCCACAACCCTGGCAGGTGGTTGTGGGGGTCTGCGGGCAGGGGGCTTATCAGAATCTGGAAGCCCCCTTTAACAAGGGGACCCCCAGATCCCGCCCCCCCTGTTTGAAATGGTAAGGGGGTACAAAAGTACCCCTACCATTTCACAAAGAAAGTGTAAAAAATTGTTAAAAAACACACAGACACCGTTGGGAAAAGTCCTTTATTAAAAATAAAAAAAATAAAAAAAAGATTCCAGCGGTGGTAATCCACTCTTGCTATCCAGCGATGGGTGGTCTCTTCTCCGGGGTCCAGCAATGGCTGATCTCTTCCGAAGACGTCCTTTTTTTGCATTGATACATGTCCCCTGGGGCAGGACCCAGGTCCCCAAACACTTTTTATGACAAAAACTTGCATATTAGCCTTTAAAATTAGCACTTTTGATTTTGAACGTTCGAGTTCCATAGACTTTAATAGGGTTCTAAAGTTCACACGAAATTTAGGTCTGTTGGCAGGTTCTGGTGCGAACTGAACAGGGGGGTGTTCGGCTCATCCCTACTGACCAGGGACCTGAGGGACCGCCTTTTGAACTGTGGCAATGTGTTTCCTGGGTCGATGGGAGGGACTCCATCTCTCAAGGGCTGTCCTGGAAGACCACTGGAAAAGGAGTTACCAGTAAGTACTAACTCCAGTTTTTTTAGTAGGCAGCACATCTCACTGATTAGATCTCTCCCAACATTTTACTACCAACATAATTATAAAGAACATCAATCCTAAAATTTTTGTTAAAATTATTTTGGCACTTGATCAACATGTGTCAACTACCTTCCAAGATAGACACCCAATTAAGCAGCTCTGCATGTCCACCGTGGAATCCAACTGCCACCGAGCCACCTGAGCTTCTCCACTTTTTCCAGCCATCTCTCCTACTCTCCCACACCCAGCACCATGCCCTGCCATAGAAGGGTGGTCCCACAGCCCCAGAAACTGTTGGATTTCTTTTCTTTGGTGCATATGAGGCTTCAACAAAATGGCAGTGGCTCCCACTCCCACGCTCAGCTGCGGTCCACAGCAGTATTACCAAATGAAGACCCCTCTCTTTCTGGGCTCTCTACTCCCAACTTCCAAAGCCCTGGTAAATCCAGGCCCTGCAGGGACTCTGGTGGAACAGGGGAAGGAGACATGTGTCAGGAGGTGTCCCCTGAAGCTGTATCCTCCTCACAACACTCATCCAAGCCTGATCATATTGCTTAATTTCCTAAAAATGGACAGCCTGTGTCTGATACTATGCTAAAAGACATGCTGCTCTGACTCTGTGCATCTCTACAGGCAGACATGATGCACTACATGCACCAGTCCAAATTAGAGCTGCAAGAACTTGGAGACCAGGTAGATAATGCGGAGTGCTCCATGTGCAATTTCACAGCCAACTATAACACTCACACGCAGCTCAATCTGAAAAGATCTCCTGAATCAAAGCGAAACTTGCAGATCTAGAAGATAAATCCAGATGAAGTCATTTGAAAATCCACGGCATACCTGAATCTGTACATCCCTCTCAATTTCCACATTTTGTCCATGACCTGTTCTTTGCAGTGATCCCTTCCCTCTCATCAGCAGACCTCACCATAGATAGGATTCACTGCAGCCCCAAACTGTCTTACTTGCCCGCAGAAATTCCCAAAGATATTATTATGTGGATCCACTTCTTCCAAGTTAAAGAGCAACTATTAATGACCTTCCATCACCCAGAATGCTTACTGCACAATCCTCCAAACTCCAGCTTCTTCCTGATTTATCGCAATATACACTCTAACAGCATAAAAACCTCTTCTCCATCACAAAGGCTCTGAGGAATCACAACATCCCATATAAATGGAAATACTAAGCCAGGCTGTAGATTACCAACCAAGGCTCCACTTTACATAGTCTCTCTGGAAGAAGGACTTGCTCTACTGTGACACTAGGACATATTGCCCGATTCTCTGGCGAATGAGCAATGCCCAACTTCCATCCCCAAGTCTGCTCCCGACTGGCAAGTTGTCCGTGCTCGGCAAGCTTCGTAAGAAGAACTACCTTGCACAATTGTACCATTCCCGGTGGTAATGAAGCTCCTCTACTCCTTCTTTGACCCCCAATATGGTTAGCAGTTTACACTGCTCGAGTTGTTCTATGAGAATTGAAGGCCTCACCTTTTTCATTACATTTATTTTTTTTTGTTCCTTTCTGGTCCCTGTTGGAACCCTCTACCACCACAGTTACTCAAATGTTTTCACCTGGGGGAGTCCAATTGGACCTCTGTTCTATCTATGGCAGTCTCTCCTTTCTGGCAACTCAATTACTCATAGCCTTCTGCATCATATATCTTCATTCACCAATCGTCCTGCAGCACTTTTGTCGCCAATGCTTCAACTCTCGGCGAGCTCTACCCCATCAACCATAAAATCTGTTTACAATGGGATATACATTTCTCTCTCAATGTCAAGGGACTCAACCACCCAGCCAAACTCTGCTCCATGTGGAACAAAGCTTGCAACCATGCTGCAGATGTTGTCTCTATATAAGAAACTCACTTTCGCTTTGATGCCAAACCCAGCTGTACTGAAAGCTTATCCTCACATTTTTTTGTCCTGCTCTTCTGAAAATAAAAGGGGTGTTCTTCTGGCTATAATGAACTCTGTTTCATTTAATTTGAAGGAAAGCATTACAAATCCTGATGGTGAATTTATTATTCTGGTTCGCTTTCTCAACTCCATTCCCTACACTTTGATAAATGCATGTGCTCCTAACGCTCACCAAAAGAGGTTTCTTAGGAAACTTTTCTGGAAAGTCTCTGCTGTGTGATCTGGCCACTTAATCATTTGTGGAGACTTTAATATGCTGGCAAATCCTTCCTTAGATTCCTCGTCAGAGGTTAAAGGTCATCGTCCTGATCTAGGGAACTTTCTTCACGCTAAGGAGCTTTTTCAGATGTGGCGCTGTCTTCATGGTGGGGAAAGGGACTACACCTTATTTTCACCCAGAAATTGTTCTTATTCCATTATTCCATTTTTTTGTTGATAAATGGCTGTTAGAAAGGGCCTCTTCATCCACCATACATGACATTACTTGGTACAATCATGCAGCCATTTCGCTAATAGTGGAGGAGAAGGATGCCTGTTCCCGGATTTTATGTTTGGCGATGTAACAATGCAGTTATACAACATCCTGATAAACAAAGGATTTTCCAACATTGCCGCATTTATTTTTGTACTAACACTTCATCTGACCTGGGTGTCCTTCCCTTTTGGAGTGCTCATAAAGAATACATATGTGGGATAAATATCAAAATGTGTGCCAGAATCAAACGGCAATTTAAAAGTAAACTTACTGATCTCCCTAATTCGATTCATACCCTTGAGGCCCAAAACAAAGCATCCCCTTTCCGATCCGATCTCAGCCTCCCTCACTAAGTTACGGTATGATCTTCAAGCATTACTATACTCTCAAAACAACACAACAACTATATGAGATGCCTTAGAAAACACTATTATACTAATAACAACAAGGCAGGTAAATTTCTGGCAACTCGTCAAAAGTTTGCAATTCTAAATCTGTATTACCATTCATTTTCCACCCGTTTACGAAGCAGAAGTTGAGTAACCACCAAGATATAGAAAATGCATTTGTTGATTACTATGGTGCATTGCATAGTTTGAAGGATGATGTGAACACCCCCTAATGCCGCGTACACACGAGCGGACTTTCCCACGGGAATGTCCGC
The DNA here is from genome assembly GCA_028564925.1 of Lithobates sylvaticus. Taxonomy (NCBI): domain Eukaryota; kingdom Metazoa; phylum Chordata; class Amphibia; order Anura; family Ranidae; genus Lithobates; species Lithobates sylvaticus. Next base: position 170,874,938 of record CM053036.1, read on the forward strand.
CAGACTGAAGTCCGCCAGACAATCCCCCCGTGTGTGGGCGCCGGCGGACTTTTTGGCGCCAAAAGTCCAGCGGACTAGGTTTTAAGTTTTGTTTTAAAATTGTCCGCTAAACTTGGCAGTCCGGCGGACAATCCCGCCGTTAGTATGCTAGTCCGCCGGACTTTTGGAAATGAACGGACTAGCCGATCATCAGAAAGTCTGTTCATTTAGCACGTGCTTCAGGTAGACGGGGCTAGCGAAGGCAGTGAATGCCGCCGCGCTAGCCCCGTCACCTGGCATGGATTTAAAGGGAATCCCCACGCCGAAAAAACGGCGTGGGAGTTCCCCCCAAATCCATCTCAGACCCTTATCCGAACACGCAGCCTGGCTGTCCAGGAAAGGGGTGGTTGTCGGGGTCTGCGGGCGCGGGGCTTATCGCAATGAGTATGGGGTACGATGTACCCCTACCCATTCACTTAAGGTGTAAAGTGTAAATAATAAATAATATTTTACAAATATTTTATTGCACTGCTCCGAGGGTCTTCTTCCGTCTTGGGGGGCTCTTCTCGCCGGACTGCTCCGCTATTTTACCTAGCTCTTTTACCGAGCAGAGGAGCCCAGCTACCTTCTTAGTCATCGCCGCCGTCGTCTGGGGGTCTCGATCCGCCTTCGGGGGTCTTCCAGGGTCTTCCGGGGTCTCTTCTGTTCTTGCCGCTGTCGTCGCTTTCTGCGCCGCCACCGCCGCCTTCTTCTTCTTTCTTCTTCTTCTTCTTCTTCCGATGTTGACTCGTCGCTCTCTCTGGCCGGAATGGCAGAGCCGCGCTGTGCTGGGACATGCTCATGTCACATGGTGACCCCGCCCCCCTATGATGTTGTAGTCCCGGAGGATGCTGGGACTGTGACATCATAGGGGGGCGGGGTCACCATGTGACTGGGTCCGGCGGACAAAGTCCGATCGTGTGTACGCGGCATAACCGTCAGGGGATAATGTTAGCAACTTCCTACAAAAATTAAACCTTCTGGTTTTAACACCCAATCAGCTTGAGATATTGAATGGCCCATTTACAGAAAATTAAACTGTTCATATAATCGACTCCCTGCTCAACAATAAATCTCCTGGCCCAAGAGGTTTTTCAATCGAATATTATAAATCCTTCTTGAATATTTTATCCCAGTACATGGTACACCTTTTAACAAAAGCAGCCTCTAAAACTGTTGTCAGCCAATATAGTAACTCTCCCTAAACCTGGCAAAGAGCCTGTTACTCCCACTGATTTCGGATAATCTCAGTACTAAATGTGGATGTAAAAATGTATGCCAAATTGTTAGCATCACGCCTTGTTGACATTATTCCCACTCTGATCCACCTAATCAATCAGGTTTTACAAAGGGGAGAAAGGCATCAGATCCAACTAGACACATTCTAAACATAATCAAAAATTGCAGAGAACAGTGCTCCTTTTTATAGACGCAGAGAAGTCATTTGATCAAGCACATTGATTATACATGAAAATGCTTTTATTAAATTTGGATTTTCTGGACCGATTCGGTCGGCCATTATGGCCTTATATTCTACACCATCTGCCTGAGTTTTCTCCTCCAGCTTGTTATCCAAACCCTTTACCAAAAAAAAAACAAAAAAACATTTGGAATTTTTTTTTTAACTCACCTCTAAATGCCTGTTGCTAGGGGGTCCCTCGTAGTCTGCCTCCTTCAGTGCCCGGGCTAAGTGACATCACTTCCCCTCGGTGCAGGAAGGGCTCCCTCCCTCCTGTCAGTTATCTGGGACACGTGACAGGTCCCAGATGACTGCGCGGCCAATCACAGCGTGTGGCGTCGCTCACGCATGTGCAGTGGGGGGGTCTAGTATTACTGTAAGCAAGGGGCGCGTTCCCCCCTGAACGTCTATTTCCCCTCTGTACCCCCCTGCACGTCTGTTCCCTCCTACACATATATATGTTCCCCCTCTGTACCCCACTACACCTCTGTCATCCCCCTCACGCACATATCTGTTTCCCCTCTGTACATCTGTCCCCCCCCAAACTCACGGATCGGATCGTTCCTCGGATCAGAATCACGGACCAGATAATTTTTCGGATCAGCAATTGAATTTGCAAAAACCTGTGAAAATTCCACCACCATATAGTCCCCACAGTAATATCCACAATCTCCCCCACTGTAATATACATCTCCCCCACTGTAATATCCACAATCTCCCCCACTGTAATATCCACATCATCTCCCCCACTGTAATATCCACATCATCTCCCCCAGTGTAATATCCACAATCTCCCCCACTGTAATATCTACAATCTCCCCCACTGTAATATTGGCTGAGTATGGCTGGGTACGGCTGAGCATGGCTGGGTACGGCTGGGTATCGCCGAGTATGGCTGGGTATTACTGAGTATGGCAGAGTATGGCTGGGTATTACCGAGTATTGCAGAGTATGGCAGAGTGTGGATGGGTATTACCGAGTATGGCAGAGTATGGCAGGGTATGGCAGGGTATGGCAAAGTATGGCAGAGTATTGTCAGGGTATTGCAGAGTATTGTCAGGGTATTGCAGAGTATTGTCAGGGTATTGAGGGATGGCTGTGACTGCAACTGTCACAGAGCAGCGCTGTGGGCACTACAGATCCAGCCCACAGCGCTGCTGCCATCCGATCTCTCCCCTCCACAGTACAGATCTGTACATAGAGGGGAGAGAGGAACCAGCGTCATCATGACACCGGTTTGTTTACAAGTGATCGCTCCGTCATTTGACGGAGCAATCACATTGTAAACGGCTGACGATGGGTGCACCAAGATGGCCGCCGCTCCGGAGCTAGGCCGAAGCCGCGGCCTTTCCTAAGGGTGACGATCCGTTGCGCCCATAGTGGCGGTAGATGTAATTGCGGTAACGCCGCCCAAGTAATGGGAACAGCGTTACCATGAGGGGAAGGGTAATCAGTTAGATTACTCGTTACCCTCTAAAGTAACAGCGTTAAATAACGCTGTTTACTTTAACTCAGTTAGTTACATCACTGCCCATTACTGTTAAGGCCTCTATGTTAGCTTGGCAGGCATTTGTTCAAAGATTGGAACATGACAAACCTAACAAGGAAGTTCTAACTCCAGTTTCTTCCCTAGAACCTCTTATTCCACAATTTCGGACCAAGACATGGCATAAAAGGGGCATTATCTGGGTAGAAACCCTCTACACTGAGGATAAACTTACTGTTAATCTTGGTCAGATTTGATGATTACTTATCATCTCCCTTGTATGTAGAAATTTACACATATGCGTATCTCCCATTTTTTGTACTCCACGCCAAAATACACAATGTATATACATCCACACGCGTGGCGGGTTTACAACACACCTTTACCTTGTACCAAGAGTATTTCCTTGTTCTATTCACTCTTCTACTATACTATAAGAAGTTTTCAGTAAATCTTCATGCATGCAATGTTGGGAGTCAGATCTACAATCCAATTTTCTGACTTGCAGTGGCTTAGAGCATTACGCTACACCTATTCAGTAGACATGTGCACCGTCAATACATTTGTTTTGTTTTGTTCCGTTCCAGTTCATATTAGCCATTAATTCATGTTTTGTAATTCGTGTCCGAAATTCAATTTGGTTTCGTACGAAATACGAATTTTCGTTAGGTTCGTTAACTTTTCCTAACAATTACAAACCTTCCTTATGATGAATTTATTTTATTCTTATTTTATCCAATTCAGTGTCCCACTCCCATATTATAAAAGGTCTTTTTCCCAACCCTCACTCAGCAGCAGAAGAAAACCTCTGATTGGCCAACAAAACACCAGTCACGTTTCCGTTGTAACGGAATTTGGATCCGAAATTCGTAAACAAAATTTCGTATTTCGTACAAAATTTAGAAGCATATCAATTCGTATTTCGGATCCTCCCAAATGTACAAATTTATGGAAATTTGTACGAAAATAATCGCACATGTCTACTATTCAGTTACCCACTGTGTGAACCATTAGGAACTTGCCCAAAAAGTTACCCCCCAGTGGTATTTAACCCCTACAGACTTGCTAAATTGTCCTCTGATCACTCTTCCTTTTGTTAGAGGGGATGTGCTCAAGTGGGCAGTATCCTCCACACCCTCTGGAAGTGTAAAAACGTGACTAGTTTTTGGCACCAGACTTTTAATTACCGGTATTTTGCTCACTCCTGATCTGGCCCTGGCTTTGCTTAACTTGGGTGTTGAAAGACTCCCCAGTCATCACTGTACAGTAGTACTACACGTGCTTTTGGCAGCTAAATTACTAATTACCAGAATGTGGAAGAAAGATCTTGCACCCAATATTTCAGAACCTATAGCCTTAATTAAGCTCCATTTTGAATAAGAAAAGTCTCTCGCTGTCAAAAATAACACGCTACGGGCTGGAACTTGGCCACGCTCTAGAATGGCCACCTGAGATCTCTCCCAACCACCACATAGAGGGACCCCAGCTCCTTGAAGCGACACCAGCCACAAATAAAACATCTCCACCGGAGCACAAATACCCCAGGACCCAGCCGATCATGTCCCGATCATGCATGGTGTTCTTCAGCTCCACTCAGTCCCAGAGCTCACAAGATGGCGAATTATGTTGTCCGATCGTGTGTGGGCTGTAGCGGGCTTTTTCCGTCGAAATTTCCGCTGGGAAAAAATTTGAGAGCTGGATCTAAAATTTTCCGGCAATAAAATCCGTTTGGACTTTTTCCGATCGTGTGTAGAGAATTCCGACGCACAATGTGCCATGCATGCTCAGAAGAAATTTGGAGACGAAAGCTATTGGCTACTGGCCTCTACGTAGTCCCATTGTACGTTTTGTACGTCACCTCTTCGGAACAATCAGATTTTCCGACAACTTTGTCCGACCGTGTGTGCAACACAAGTTTTGGACAAAATCTGTCTGAAAAAATCTGATGTCTTTTGGCAGACCTTTTTGCAGGGAGAGCAGCATTTGTTTTATGACCACAACATCCATTTTCAACTCAGTCTCCCAGCTCCAAACCCAAATTGATGGTCTGGGGGACCGCACCGACAAGGTGGAGCATCAACTCACTGACTTTACAGATGCTTACAATGAGCTAGTAGGTGCTCATAAGGATCTCTCTGAGGACTTGCAGTGGATTAAAGATAAAATCGCAGACTTCGATGACCGATCTCGCCGGAACAATCAAAAAATTTGAGGAATTCAGTACCTATATCAATTTTTCCAGGCATTGATTCCGTCGCTGACCCTGCTTGATCTCACCATAGATTGCGCACACAGAATCTTTAAGCCACCGCATATCCCCGCAGAGAAACCGCACGATGTACTAGCACACCTGCACTTCCATCAAGGTTAAGACTGCATCCTGCTATCTGCCAGGAACATGCTAACCTTTCCAGAACCGTACTCCTCCTTGGCGATTTATGCAGATATCCCAGCCGCTACAGCACAGAAAAGAAAGGAATTTGGGCCTGTCACAAAAATCTTACAGGAGAAGAAAATTACATACAAATCGTTGTCATGTTTGGCTGAATGTTACCTCTGGTTAACCTTATACACTCGTTTTTTTTTTTTTGTTCTCTCCTCACTCAAGAGAAAGATATGATATGATATGTTAGTACCCTTTCCTGCCTTCCTTCTACTTTTCTCCCTGGCTATATCATACTTATTACCTACTAGCCGGTGTAGTACTTGTTGTATTTCCTATGTCCATGGTAGTGTGATAAACTTTGATGAAATTACAATGTAATTGTCATTACTGATAACCCTTTATGCAGAAAAAGCATTTGATAGGGTCCACTGGCTCTATATGAAGGCTGTCCTTTTGAAATTTGGATTTTCAGGGTGGATACTCTCTGCCATTCAAACTCTTTATACTAACCCTAGTGCCCGAGTTTGGACCTCAGGATTCCTCTCCTCTCATTTTCGCATCACCAATGGCACCCCTCAGGGCTGTCCCCTGTGGCCAATTATTTTCTCACTGATTATGGAACTTCTAGCAGAGCATATATGCTCTCACGCCTTGATTTCGGGCATTACAGTAGGATCGGCCCAACATAAAATAGACCTTAATGCCGATGATGTCCTCTTATTACTAACCAATCCAGTCCAATCTCTTCCTCATTTATGTAACCTATTAGAACATTTCAGCAAAATTTCTTTATACAAACTTAACCATTCTAAATCCCAAATGCTCCCTATTGGTTTAAATGCTTCCCTTAAAAACCAAGTCTCCTGCGTTGCTTCTTTCTCATGGGCTCCATTTGCATCTATTCAATATCTAGGTGTGCAGCTAACCTCTCCCAGCTCTAGGATCCTACTTATCAACCACTCAATGCTTATCACGAAGCTCACCCAAACTTGTACAAAACTTTGCTCCATAACTACCTCCTGGGCAGGAATAATCTCTCTATCCAAAATGTTCCTACTTCCACATATCCTCTATATATTTCAAACTTTACCTCTTCCATTTCTCTCAGCTCATCTATGGAAAATTCAATCTATCCTACACAACTTCATATGGCAAGCAAAAAAAATATGTGTCAAAATGTCTATTCTCCATCGGCAGTACTATAAAATCAACTATCCTGGCACAACTCAGAACATGGTGGAACCCAACATCTGCCCTGGTTACAAATTGAAAGTACTGCTTCCATGGACGTCTTAAAGCTCAGCCTCGGAGCAACCTGGCTTCATAGACCACCACAGAGACACTATCTAGATACCATAACAGCTGCTCACAGAGCCTGGCGCTCCCTTTTTGTCACATCCAAGGGTCTCCCTCCAGGAGCATTACAACGAATACCCCCTTGCTCTCTGGAACTTCTAATAACAGGCATCTCACTGTAATCCTGGGAATGCGCTGGCATACAAACCTTTTCAAGGGTTATGTGCCTCATATTCAATACTTTCATCTTCATTTTATATATGTCTTCAAATAAGACTTACCTTACAACATTTGGTCTTTCAAGAGTTTTCCTTTCTGGCAGAACTTCTGAAACTTCTGGACTCTCTTCCTCCCACCATATAGGAGTCTCACAAATCTACCACTGTGCCACCCTTTAACTGCAAAACAGCATCAGTGACCTCATGGAAATCCACTCTCCAATTTATATTTTCTCAACAACAGTGGTTTTCTTCTTACACTTAAACATTCCCGTTGTATTTCCCACTGGGAAACGTCACAAAAAAACCTACACAAATGGTATTATATGCCTGATAGACTCTCTAACTTCTCTAACAGGCTCAATGACCCACATATGGTGGCACTGCCCTTTCATCAAAACCTTCTGGTCTGATGTGTTTTCCATAGCATCTTCCGTTATAAACACACAGTTATGACACTTGACCGAAACTGGCATTATAGGGCATAGGCATGGGGAAGTTCCCCATTGAAAACGTCATTTATGACGAAACGTCGTATGGGAAGGCACGCAGCAACGCCACCGCGCAGACGGTTTACACTGACCGGCCGGCAGTGTTTTTTATATTGTGTTCGTATACTTCTTACTCATGTAAGTGCTTTTAATCTTTCTATGCTGAATAAACAAATCTATATCAGTATTATGCTATGGGCGCCCCCCTTCTTTTATATATCTGAGTAAACTAGCTGGATGTTTCTGGGTGGAGCGGACGGTGCAGAGATCCTTTTTTCCCTTTCCCTTTACTTACAGTGCCTTATTTATACAGCCATCTGGTAAGCCCTCAATCTAACTGGTGGTTGAAATCGAACAACTTCTGCATGTCACAGTGTGATAATACAAGCTTGTCACGGTGGTGTTTAATTTCTGAATATTGCAAGTCTTTCGGCTACAGGAAACCAGATTTTATGCTTTAAAGAAGAAATGTAACCAGGACTATTGTAGTCACCACTGGACTTTATTATCCAATCAATCTCGTGTGCTCCTCCATGGCCACGTTTAATGTGTAAAATATTTTTTTTGTTTTGTCTAGCAATTTAATTTTTTGTATATTTGTTGGCGCAGCTTTATCCAATTTCTATAACTTTAGGTGTGAGTATCCCACTTTCAGCAGCAGCCTTCTTGGGTTAGGTCCCCCTTCCCCTTCCCCTCAGTTCCTCTCTCTAGCGCGGTTTAATTATTTTCATGAGAGCTTTTGAACCAGGTCTCTGAAATTCCCACAAAATCCAAATCCTCCTCATACAATAGTATCTCTAGTTCACCCACCTTGTCCGCCAGGCTCCTGGCATTGGTGAACATGCCACGTAGTTTAGACAGGTCGCATATTATCCTCTTATTGGGTGTTCCGAGATTGCAACTAGGACTTGCTACTATACTTACCTTGGGTTTATGTGCTTTGGTCAACCTACCACTAATGCCCCAATTCTACCCTCTGGAATATGTTCCACGCTGACTATCTCTACCTCTGGACCTTCCCCATCTCTAATATCAATAGTATGTAAACTCTTGGAGGGGATGATAAGGGACTATATACAAGATTTTAGTAATGAGAAGTGACTTTCAATGAATGACTGTTCTCTGTGTTACGGGAGCCGTCAATTCATTAGCCGCGAGAGATTTTAAATAGTTTTTTCCTGCAAAAATTACACTTTGTGCAGGGAAAGTTCTAAGCACAGGAAACATGCGCTCCTTCAAAGGCATACTATAGACACCCCCCAGATGTGATCCTGCAATGCTGTACTAACAGCACGCACACACTAATCCCCAGAATCACAGCAGATAATGTCAGCAGTCCTGCCTGTGGCCAATTATTGCTCTCCTCGCCGCTGGCTCTATGATTGGCCAAGCATGCGGGTCACAGTGCATGCTTGGCCAATCATCAGCCAGCAATGCACTGCGACTGGCGCAGTGCATTGCGGGCCGCTCACATCACACAAATTTGATGCGAGCAGCCCAAATAGTTCTGGGCTCACCGAGCGGGCGAACGCCCGATGTTCGATTCGAACATGGGTTCGAATCGAACACCGGGCCCATCCCTAATAATCACACACATAGGTTGGACTTGATGGACTTGTGTCTTTTTTCAACCTCACCTACTATGTAGCTATGTAACTATGAAGATGACATTCATCTCTAACAATTACCAAACCTTTAGCTACATTCCAAAACACCCTTATCTGTCCATTAACAGAGCACAGCAAACCAAAATTAACTGACATCAAAAGAAAGCATGGCAAACAGACAACCCTTTGATTTAACCATCATAAACCCCATTAACAGAACATAATACACATCCCAGTCTTGCTCTAATAGCCATCATAAAACCTTCAAATCCAGACTTAAGCAATTGTACAGCAAGCAGATATCTGCCCTAGCTAATATTATCAAACGTATTACCTTTTGTACATAGTTTAGAAAATGCACACTCCTGATTGGCTATTACTGCCTATAACTACGAACAGAGTCAAAACTTAAGTATATTTCATAACTCCTGAGATGATAACAGTACAGCAAGAATAAAGACATATTTACCTGCATCAATTAACGAGCAGAAGTTTAACCACTTGCCGCCCGTCCACCCTCAAATGATCGGTGATCATCAGTGCCCTGATTACAATAAAGTACAGTGCCCATCAGTAACACCAATCAGTGTCCATCAGTGACACCAATCAGTGCCCATTAGTGATGCCTCTCAGTGCCATGCTCATCATTCTCTGTGGAGCATCTATCCATTTTGATCCACTAGAGGGCCCCATGTGGTCATTTTATAGGCAGGGGCTTGCCCTTTTCCAACATGGCTGCCCTTCATCCTTTGCCCTGGGGTGTGGAGCTTGCATGGTGGCCTGGTTTTTTGGCTCTCCCTGGTGGTTTTGCGGCTCTGGAAGGAGGCTGGAGCACCACACCATTGTTGGTGCTCCAGCCTTGCTGCCTTGATGCCTATGCCGTCTTTGGACATCGCACATGCGCCATTCTGACGCACGTATACTCCGGATCCAGCAACGTCAGGCGCTTGGCGGCGTTGTGGGCATCGCCGAATAGTAGTTCACTACCGCACAGTCACATAAATAGAGAGAATACAAGTTCATCCTCTCTGCTGTTTATTGGGGCCATGCCAGCACTCTGATCTGCCAAAGTAGGCTCATTACATGGATGTCTTTCACCCCAACTCTGCAGTCTTCCCAAGCCTTGCATGTTTTATATACCCATTGTGTTTCACTCTAAGGGGTTCATTAACCATAGTAACATTGGTGGACATTCTCATACATTTTCTCTATGGGTCTCAATGATCGTTTTTCAATCAGCTAAGGTGAGACAGAATATTTAGTGCTATTTTGTGTTACACACTGCGATATATGGCTAAGTTTGCTATATGCATTAATATATCTACATTATGATACATTGTGGTTCTGCTTTCAGAACACTATGAGACTTCTTAAACAGAGTTCCAATTTCCACGCTTGATTTGATACACGTGTTGAGGTACAGTATATGTACATATATATAAACATGTTCATATCTCTCACTTAATCCTTATGGGCCTATTATTGTTAGTTCTGTGTAGCATTGAATCTGGGAACTCACCCCAATATCCTTTTATCCTTCAGACCTAGACCCCTTATATAGACCTAGACCCCCCTATAGAGATCCTATTCGGAACACTAAGCCTCCTTCTGACTGAGCCAAGCCCCCTATGGTATGATGACTTGTTATTGTTGACCTTTTATGTGATTCAGGTAAATTTAAATCATCATTCTAAATACAATATATCTCTTGATATACCTATATTTGGTGCCCTGTGCCGTGTTAGGGGCTCCCTGGCCCTTTGGGATGGGCCATCCTCCCTTGAGCCTCCGGCAGCTAGACTTTTCTGGGTAAGGCAACTTTTTGGGGGGATAGTCACAGCAGACTTTCATTACTTTACGCTGTATTAAGATATTTGAAATATTGTCTTTTTTTTTTTGATTAATGTATGTTTTCTTTATTTCATAGTCATATGATATTATTTATTATTTAACAACTTTCAGACCGGACCAATTTGCAGCCAAAGGACCAGGCCCCTTTTTGCGATTCGGCACTGCATCACTTTAACTGACAATTGCGCGGTCGTGCGACGTGGCTCCCAAACAAAATTGACGTCCTTTTTTTCCCACAAATAGAGCTTTCTTTTGGTGGTATTTGATCGCCCCTGCGGTTTTTATTTTTTGTGCTATAAACAAAAATAGAGCGACAATTTTGAAAAAAAAAAATATTATTTTTTACTTTTTGCTATAATAAATATCCCCAAAAAAATATATAAAAAAACATTTTTTTTCCTCAGTTTAGGCCGATATGTATTCTTCTACATATTTTTGGTAAAAAAAATCGAAATAAGCGATTATTGATCGGTTTGCGCAGAAGTTATAGCGTTTACAAGATAGGGGATAGTTTTATAGCATTTTTATTAATAATTTTTTTTTATTAGTAATGGCGGTGATCTGCGATTTTTTTTTGTGACTGCGACATTATGGCGGACACATCGGACATTTTTGGCACATTTTTGGGACCATTGTCATTTATACAGCAATCAATGCTATTTAAATGCATTGATTCCTGTATAAATGACACTGGCAGTGAAGGGGTTAACCACAAGGGGGCAGTGTAAGGGTTAAGTATGCCTAGGGGTGTGTTTCTTAATGTGGGGGGGCGTGGCTGTCAGCTAGTGAATGCTGATCTCTGCTCCAATCACAGGGAGCAGAGATCGGCGTCACTAGTTGCTAGGCAGAACGGGGAGATGCTGTTTATCTCGGCATCTCCCCGTTCAGCCTTCCCGTGAGACGATCGCGGGGGTCCCCGCGGCAATCGAGTCCGCGGGGACCGCGACCGGACTCACAGGGGTCCCGAACGGCGCGGGAGTGTGCCGCTCCCGGCGCGCTCCCGATGGCACGGACAGGCATTAAGGAGGGACTTAAATATACACCCTCCTGCCTGTACGTGCCATTCTGCCGACGTATATCGTCGGCAAGTGGTTAAGGTACTTATTTAGTGCCATCAATTTATGCAGCGCTTTACATATACATTGTACATTCACATTGGTCCCTACCCTCAAGGAGCTTACAATCTAAGGTCCCTAACTCACATTTTTATACTAGGGCCAATTTAGACAGAAGCCAATTAACCTACCAGCATGCCTTTGGAGTGTGGGAGGAAACCAGAGTACCCGGGGGAAACCCACACAGGCACATGGAGAACATGCAAACTCAGGCAGGTAGTGTCATGGTTGGGATTCAAACCAGTGACCCTTTTTTACTGCTAGGAGAGAGTGCTACCCACTACACCACTGTGCCATCCATATGATAATCACTTATCCTTGTGTAGGTGTACAATATATGTCCTGAAGAAGTAGTAAATGTGATCCATGAAACTGAAAAAAAATGTAGAGCAATCAATACACAAATGGTGATAATGCTCTAGTTGCCACACTTTGGTATACAACTAAAAGCTTTTTTGATTATCATGCCAGTTTTAAAATACTTTATTGTTAAATGTGTATATATTTTTGTATTAAAATGTTTCTAAATATTTTACATATTTTACGAATATTTTTCTAATTTTTTCTCTCCTATATTGTCGGGACGAAGGTACCATATACAAATATTCTCTATTGAGGCACTCCTCTTCAATGCTCAACAGTGCCCATCAGTGCACCCCCTCAGTGCTGCCTATGCGTGCAACCCACCAGTGCCACCTATCACTGCTCATCAGTGCAGCATATCAGTGCCCATCAGTGTGGCATATTAGTGCCTCCTCATCAGTGCTCATAGGTGCCGCCTCATCAGTGCAGCCTCATCAGTGCACATCTGTGAAGGAGAATAATTACTGTTGTGCAAATTTTATGAAGATGTATTTAATATGTATTGCCATAGTGTCTCCTAGTGTTAGGTCTCCCGCAGCCCACTCTAGCTGACTGGGGCATATTGATGCTGGTTGAGATCCGTTTGGTAGTGGAAAACTTCCTGAGGTTGGAGAGAAGTGTTTGCAGAGCAGTGATGTAAGTAACTGAGTTAAAATAAACAGAGTTACCTAACGCAGTTACTTTAGAGGGTAACTAGTAATCTAACTGATTACTTTCCCCCTCATGGTAACTCAGTTCCCATTACTTTGGCTTAGTTACCCCAATTACATCTACCGCCACTAGATGGCAGTAGTGTAATTCCGGTGTCCTGCCGAAAAAGTTCCCCCGGCCGGATAAGGACCCCCTATACTGCGCAGGCGCAGGGCTTGCGCAGTACGAAGGACTACGGAGCTTCCGAAAATTGCCGAACCTAAACAGCTCTGAGTGAACTCTACACCGCGCTCCTTATGCTTGTGCTACTCTGCAAGGGGCGTCTATCGTGTAAGTAAGGGGCGGGTCTAGTATTACTGTAACCAAGGGGCGCATTTATTATTATTGTTATATATCGAGCCCTGCCCATTAATTTAACATTCGCCCTCTTCTGTAGCCATCCGCCCCTTACACAATATAATAATAATAGACCCGCCACTTGCTTACACGCTATAACAGATCTGCCCCTTGGTTAGAGTAATAATAGGGCAGCCCCTTGGTTACACGATATATAACAATAATAATAAATGCGCCCCTTGCTTACAGTAATACTAGACCCGCCCCTTAGTTACACGTATAGAATATTTAAAAAAAAAGTCAGTTACTTTGCTGCGTAACTAATTACTTTTCCAATGTAGTAACTGAGTTACTAACGCAATTACTTTTTGGGAGAAGTAATTTGTAACTTAACTAATTACTTTTTTTAAGTAAGATGACCAACACTGTTGCAGAGTGGGGATATGTCTGCCGGCGAAGGGCACAATCGTCTAGTCGGGAGCGGAGTTCATGATCTCAGGCTTCCTGTGATCATGCTGAAGGTAGCTTACAGAGACAGAGGGCTGAAGATCATACACGCTGCCCTTACCCAGACACGCCTATAGGACTCCCCTAGTCATTGTCCATTGGTTGTTGTATAACCCCTCCTGTTTGAGGGAATGCCTGTGCTTGATCGGTCAATTGTGAAACCATGGGGCTCTATTGTTTTTATGAATAAAGGTTGGCTCCCAGGAAGAGAGGAGGGCAGTTGGAGGAGTGATGGAGCTAAGACAGTGACTATGTCTGTTTACTGGGGTAATGCAGGAGACATGGATAATTTAATGATGCATTATACCATTATGCTGAAAGGGCGCTTAAAAGCGCAAGAGTATAGTGGAATATCCATGACAATTACCTATTTACAAAATTTACTGACAAAAACTAAGACTTTTTTTTTTTTTTTTTTTTTTTTTCGGTCTTTTTTTAGTAAAATATAAAAAAACAGCAGTGATTAATTGCCACCAAAAGAAAGCTCTATTTGTGTGAAGAACATGATTACAAATTAATTTGGGTACAGTGTTGCATGACCGTGCAATTGTCATTCAAAATGCAACAGCACTGAAAGCTGAAAAATGGCCTGGGCAGGAAGGGGGTGAACGTGCCCTGTATTGAAGAAGTTAAGCCTTAACACCACTATATTAGACGGTATCTGAGGTGGGTTAGACAAATTTCATCTCCTAGGTGAAATAGGCATCTAAAACCCCTCATATGTGTATTCATTAAAAAAAACATAATGGCCGCCTGACTAAGAGCTTTTCACACCGGATCATGACAACTAGTGTCAGCCCGTACATACATGACTTACACAGACTCTCAGAGACCCGTTGGAGCTCCAGTTCATCTCTGCCCAGCATGTTGCTGAAGAGGAAGGAGGGGCGGCTGCCTCGGAAACTCACGGCTTACATGTTCCAGCCAGCCGTGAGGAGAGGCCAAGATGGTGCCGCGGGTGATCCCCACTCAGCAGATACAGTAGCGCTCACCACTAGGAAGGGGGAACAAGCTTCCACAACTCAAGAGGGAAGGAGAAGCCCTCCAGAATCTGGGTCAGGATCGCCACTCTGCCCTCCAAGCTCTCCTCCCTCTGCAAGCCCAGCCAAGGCTAAAACAGGACTGGATTCACAGGCAGCCAACACAGAGATGAGCCAGCTTCCTTTACTATCCTGTCAAGCACCCCTATCAGACTCCATAACCTCCTTCTCTACAGCAGGACAGCCAGTGTTAGACTCAACACTAAAAGGACATGTTGATGTCCCTGAGGAGCTCTTTGCATGCAGATATGCTGTCCTTCGTGTAAAAATTTGGCAACAAAATAATGGTGATTGAGGAGAGAATATCCTACATAGAATCTAACATAGGTGACATTACAGTCAATGATATCATTGACTCTCAGGATAAACAAATGGAGGATAATAAGTGGATCAGAGACAAACTGGCAGACATTGAGGATAGGTCACGCCAAAACATTCTCAAGATCCGTGGCATTCCCTAATCTGTAAAAAATTCTGATCTGTCCCTATATGTGCATGGTTTGATCAAGTCCTTGCTCCCCAATTTGAAAAATATCAAAATAATCATTGATCTTATTTATAGGCTCCCCAAACCACCATTCTTGTCAGAATAAGTGCCTAGAGATGTGATTTTGCAAATTCACTTCTACCACGTAAAAGAACAGCTCATGCAGAAAGCAAGAAACATGGGTACATTACAAGACCCATATGGTTAGCTACAACTATTTGCAGACCTCTCCCAGCACACCTTAAGCCACCATAGACAGCTGGCAAAATTATCAATTGTCTACAATGGAGTTAAACATATAGTCTCATCACTCCAAGATCCTACAATGCTGGGGCTTAATCCTGGACCAACCGACCATCACACCTATGGATCAAAGCCCGGCTCCTGACTGTCATTCCTTACCGCTGCCCCAACGGTCCAACCAAGCAACCATTGACACGCCATGTAAAAAGTTTCACGTGAAGCGATCCTGTCCTGTGTGAAACCACATTCAGTCGCCAGAACTATTCACCCCATTTTGATCTCCATTGGCACCATAGTGCCCATTGCACAGGAAATTAATACAGATCGTTACCTGTCTTCTCTTTGTTGTTTTTCTCTTCTTTGTATACAGGAAGCTTTTGTTTACCCCTTTTGTTGTCTTCAGGGCATTAGTTTTGATTGCAGTGCTCTCCTCCAAGTTCATTTTTCCCACCACCGTTTGCAACCATCAAAGGACTTCATCCACTCACATAGTTACATAGTTAGTTAGGTTGAAAAAAGACACAAGTCCATCCAGTTCAACCACAAATAAAAAAAAAGATATCATACAATCCCATATACCCCATTCTATACCCACAGTTGATCCAGAGGAAGCCAAAAAAAAACAGCAGCGCATGCTCCAATTCGCTAAAGCAGGGAAAAAAATTCCTTCCTGATCCCCCGAGAGGCAATCGGATTTTCCCCAGATCAACTTTACCTATAAATGTTAGTACCCAGATATATTATGTACATTTAGGAAAGTATTCAGGCCTTTCTTAAAGCAATCTACTGAGCTGGCCAGAACCACCTCTGCAGGGAGTCTATTCCACATTTTCACAGCTCTTACTGTGAAGAAACCTTTCCGTATTTGGAGATGAAATCTCTTTTCCTCTAGACGTAAAGAGTGCCCCCTTGTCCTCTTTGTTGACTGTAAAGTGAATAACTCAACACCAAGTTCACTATATGGACCCCTTATATATTTATACATGTTGATCATATCCCCCCTTAATCTCCTCTTATCAAGGGTGAATAAATTCAGTTCCTCTAATCTTTCCTCATAGCTGAGCTCCTCCATGCCTCTTATTAGTTTGGTTGCCCTTCTCTGCACTTTCTCCAGTTCCCCAATATCCTTTTTGAGAACTGGAGCCCAAAACTGAACTGCATATTCCAGATGAGGTCTTACTAATGATTTGAACAGGGACAAAATGATATCTCTCTCTCTGGAGTCCATACCTCTCTTAATACAAGAAAGGACTTTGCTCACCAAGCATCCAGATCTGAGGACCTGTCTCCACTGCCACTACTTTTACATACGGATGCACCCTTGGACTCCAAACATTTCTACGTTCAATTACAAAGGAGAGAGAGATATTAAACATGACCATCAAAATCCTGTGATTAAAACGCCAATGGACTCAACCACCTTGCCACCATCATTATAGAAACTAGCTGCGGATTCCCACAGTGATATCTTGTGCGTATAAGAAACCTATTTTATGGAATCCAATCATCCCCGCTGTACCAATAGAAACTTCACCAACATGCCCGATCCAAGAAGAAAGGTATCCTTATTGCCATAAAAGACTCCCTGTCCTTTCAACTACAAAACTGCTTCAAAGATGCAGATGAATGCTACATCACACTAATTTGCTTCGCACAAGGCATTTATGCGTGGCCTCTTCATCCAAATGGGGGCTAGATTTTCAAGAGACAAAGGAAGCGGTGCATTGTTAACCTCCTAATTAACATTCAAAACACTGGCCTACTCAATGAAAAACACCCACGCCCTGAGCTCAAATCTAAACTTCTTAAACTGAGGATTGAATTGAGATCCCTTCTCCTTGAAAAATTAGAAAAACCTCAAGCACGCCTCAAAATGCAATTTTTAGGTTAGAGGTAATAAAGCAGACAAAAGGCTGGCAATCCAAATTAAAGGTAGCTACACTAAAACTCCCATCACTTTTGTCTACCATCCCACCATGAAACAAAAATTACTCGACCCACAAGCCATTGCAGACACCTTTAGCTCCCACTATGGCACGTTTTACAATCTAAAAAATTACCATAGCCTAGCTCAGCCTGACAACTCAGACATCCAAGCATTCCTAGATTCTATCCATCTTCCCAGCTTATCGCATGACCAACTAACTCATCTTAACTCCCCATTCACAAAGAAAGAGATAGGGAAAGCTAGCAACGCATTACCCAACAACAAAGTGCCAGGACCTGATGGATTTGTAGGGGAATATTACAAAAAGTCTAAATCTAGGCTCATTGATCACATATCACAAATATTCAATGCTGCTGCTTCCTCTGCCTCATTCCCCTCAGAAATGCTTAAAGCCCTGATTATAACTTTGCCAAAGCCAGGCAAAGATCCTACATCTCCCCAAAACTTCAGACCCATTTGCCTACTTAACCATGACACCAAACTGTATGTCAAAGTCATAGCGAATAGATTGTTTAACTTACTCCCAACCTTCATTCACCCCGACCAAACGGGATTAACAAAAAAGTGACAAACATCAGACGCGACTCGTATAATTATAACTATCATTCATCATACTGAACACCATTGAATGCCTTCTCTGATCTGATCTTTGATGCTGAGAAGGCATTTGACAGAGTCCATTGGTCGCACCTAGAGATGACATTACGCAAATTCAGCTTTAAAAGTCACATTCTTTCGGCAATTATGGCCCTCTACTTGTCCAACTCTGCACAAGTATACTGCTCATCCATGCTATCTGCACCATTTGTTATCACCAACGGCATAAGACAAGGGTGCTCATTATTCCCCTTGATTTTCAATCTAATCATGGAACCCCTAGCAGAACGTATCCGTCCCCAAGAAAATATTAAGGGTATCATGATTGGCGCTGTCGAACACAAGGTAAACTTATTGGCAGACGATATCATCCTCCTGGTAAACACCCCCAGTTCCTCCTTGGCTTCCGTATATAGGACTCTTGTCGATTTCAGCCCTGTGTCTTACTACAAAGTTAATGCAACTAAGTCCTTTATTTGTCCCTTGGGATTCCAAATGAGCAACAAATTAAACTAAGCAAAATGTACCCCCTATGTGTGGGCTAAGTACTCAATTTCATACTTAGGAATCAAACTAACCAAAAAGGTGGCCTCTCTTTACCAGGCAAACTTTACCCCATATCTGCACAACATATATATAGAACTAGAAGGTATGTCTAAGCTCTATCTATCGTGGCCCGGCAGACCTGCAGCTTTTTCAAGATGCTCAAACTTCCACAATTACTGTATCTTTTTAGATCCCTACCTATACCAATTCCTAAATCCTTCTTTACTTCCATAAACAACATTCTAAAAGGATTAATTTGGCAACATTCAAAAGCTAGAAGCGCCCGAGCAGTCCTAATCAAACACAGATCCTCTGAAGGGACAGGGTATGGAGACTGCAATGATTACTACCTTGCAGCTAATTTATCACAACTTAAAAAATGGTTCAATCATGACTCCATAAGCATTTGCAGAGATATTGAATCCACACAGATTCCTGGTCTGGACTGAAAGGTCTGGCTCCTTAGCAAACCCAATATAAAACCAAAGAACAGTACCCTATCTCCTACCATTGTGGCAACTGCATCGGCCTTTAACTATATAATTTTTTACATACCTGATGAAAACAACTCGTATAAAATTCCAAGGTCTTTATCAGTACTATCCTGGCTTATCCCCAATGTATCCACTCATACTTGGCAAGATTCAGGAATCCTAAAGGTATCAGACATATATGCAGGGGGCCTTTTGAAACCCTTTCCAACGCTTCAAAAATCATTCCTACTCCCTAACAAAGAGTATTACAAGTATACTCAAATTACTCATTGCCTATTACGTAACCCCCATCTACATGTCTATATAAATGAATCAGCATGGACCTTCCTCTCAACAGATCACTCTAAATGTAAGGACATTACCCTATTCTACAACTTACTAAAGAAAAAAACCTCCTTCACTAAATTTCCTCAGATGCTAGAATGGGAAAGAGACATAGGCCAAACCTTTACTGAACTCCAGTGGCATAATGATTTAAGGTCTAGCTTCTAAGCAACTCGTTCCTCTAACCTATGGGAAATTGTTTTCAAAATCAATCTGCGCTGGTACATTACTCCAGCCCAGATCCATACCTTTGATCCTTGTAATCCTCCATCCTGCTGGAGGAACTGTGGGAAATCCTACATAATGTCATTAAGACACCCATAAACCCATCACCTGAATTTGCATTATTGGATATTGGCATTCACAAAATCCCATAGCAAATACCCTGTGTATCAATTCACATCCTACGGCAGCAAAGTTGACCATTATTCGTCAATGGAAATCATCTGATCCACTTTCAATAAACCAGGTAATTTCTTTAGTGCATTCTCATGGCTCTCTCATGAATGCATACGTTTGCAGCCTCAAAGAAGCTTGGACTCCATCAACCTACTTTGGTCCCCCTGGTTCAATTGGTACAACTTATGCGGCGTACACACGAAGGGACAATCCCGCGGGATTATCCGCTGGACTGAAGTCCAGCGGATAATCCCCTCGTGTGTGGGCGCCGGCGGACTTTTTGGCGCCAAAGTCCGGCGGACTTTTTGGCGCCAAAGTTTTAAGTTTGGTTTTAAAATTATCCGCTGGACTTGGCAGTCCGGCGGACAATCCCGCCGTTAGTGGGCAAGTCCGCGGGACTTTTGAAATGAACGTTCATTTAGCACGTGACTTCAGGTTACGTAGCTAGCGAAGGCAGTTACTGCCGCCGCGCTAGCTCCGTGACCTGGCATGGATTTAAAGGGACTCCCCACGCCGAAAAAAACGGCGTGGGGGTTCCCCCCAAATCCATGTCAGACCCTCATCCGAGCACGCACCATGTGACATGAACATGTGACCCTGTCCCCCATGTCCCTATATAAGTCCAAGCGCAGAGCGGCACAGGCATTCCGGGCAGAGACAGCGACGGGTCAACATCGGAAGAAGAAGAACTAGAAGGACAAGAAGAAGAAGGCGGCGCCGGCGGCGCGGAAGACGACGACCGCCGCAAGAACAGAAGAGATCCCCGGAAGACCCCCGAAGGCGGATCGAGACCCCCAGACGACGGCGGCGACGACGAAGAAGGTAGCCGGACTCCTCCGTTCGTGAAATAGCTAGGTAAAAGAGCAGAAGAGAGCGGAGGAGTCCGGCGAGAAGACCCCCAAGACGGAAGAAGACCCCCGGAGCAGTGCAATAAAATATTTTTTCAAAAGTGTGTGTGTTTTTGTACTTTACATTTTACACCTTAGGTGAATGGGTAGGGGTACATCGTACCCCATACTCATTCACATAGGGTGGGGGGCCGGTATCTGGGGGCCCCCTTATTAAAGGGGGCTCCCAGATTCCGATAAGCCCCCGCCCGCAGACCCCGACAACCAACGGCCAGGGTTGTCGGGAAGAGGCCCTTGTCCTCATCAACATGGGGACAAGGTGCTTTGGGGTGGGGGGGCCGCACGGCCCCCCTTTCCCCAGGGCACCCCCCATGTTGAGGGCACGCGGCCTGGTACGGCTCAGGAGGGGGGGCGCTCGTTCGTCCCCACCCCTTTCCTGGCCTGCCAGGCTGCGTGCTCGGATGAGGGTCTGACTTGGATTGGGGGGAACCCCCACGCCGTTTTTTCGGCTTGGGGATTCCCTTTAAATCCATGCCAGCTTACGGAGCTAGCGCGGCGGCATTTACTGCCTACGCTAGCTACGTAACCTGAAGTTACGTTCGAAATGAACGGACTGCTCCGTGTGTGGGCAAGTCCGTTCATTTTCAAAAGTCCCGCGGACTTTTGGCCGGCGGATTATCCGCTGGAGAAGTCCGTGCGTGTGTGGGCAAGTCCACACGCTCGGAAAGTCCAGCGGACCTAGCTGGAAAGTCCCGCGGGATTGTCCGCTGGACTAAGTCCGCCGGCAAAAGTCCGCACGTGTGTACGCGGCATAAGTATTCCACGGTAAAACATAAAGCCACTCCCTCACAAATTACACTCCCGTTAAGAGGGCGTAAAGGTACAATTAACTGTCCCTACTCATGGACTGTAGGTTTCATAGCTGCACCTGTACAATGCCAGTCACTTACATCTATCAAGCTGTACCCTTCCTTTTCCTGTATATACTTTGAGCAAGTCCAGATAATCTTTGTAACAAAGGACAGATCATGCTCCCCCCCCCCCCCCCATGACACAGTGCTCCCAAAAGGGGTGTCTGGGGGTGATGGACAACACACTTAACTTATACCTAGCACTCAGAACTGATTCCGCAGTTTACACGTTATTGATTGTTCTGTCATGTGGATTGTTCATGTGAACAGCTATGCTATAACCCATGCGTGACAGATATTGTTTACCTATCTGTTCTCTGTAAAGAAATTCAATAAAAATTATTAACACAAAAAAAGATAATCCCACGTTGGACAATATTATGCCAGTTACCAGACTGTAATCTGTAGGTATTCAAAAATATTAATACCTATAGAAAACTGTATTGGAGGAGGGCAGCTACTTCGTCATAAACACAGTGACATCTAATTGACCACCCTTCAGACCTCTTGATTGGTCAAATTATTTCTGTCAAAACCCTCCTCAGGGACCAAAAAAGAGAGACTGCATTAGAAGTCTAGAGCTTTCTTTTTTAGCATTAAGCAAGGAACATCAGCTAAGATTTATGAGGGCCATTGGTCCATCTTGCTCATTGACTGGGCTTTGCCGTACACACAGAACAAGGACTTTGTTAAGGTAGAACCATAGGCAAAACCTTTTTTTTTATTATTTTGGATAGAGCAAGGGAGGGTTTTAACTCCTCTCAGATTTTTTTCCGCCATCTGTGTTCCATTGCGGAGATTTCCCTTCACTTCCTGTCCCATAGCAAAACAGAAAGTGGGGGGCGTGTCCTGGACATGGAGCTGTGAGGACGTGTCTGCTCTCAGCTCCGCATCCACCACAGCACAGATCATGGCATACCGGGGATCCCAAGCCTGAAAATGGCTCAGGACATGTCCCAACAGTGGCAGAACACAAGCCAGGAACCGGGGGCTAGTAAACCTAAGCAGGGGCAGCTAGATTCCTACATGTACGGGACCCGTGGGAAGGCACCCAAAAAATCCAAGATGGTGACGGCCGGGAAGTCAGCAAAGCCTCATGCAGCATCACAGACACAGCCTGTGCAGTCAGCAGCGGACACACTGCATGATGAAAGACGAGATTGCCTGACAATTAACAAGTGGGTTTACAATGGAACTCCCAGAAACCGCATATAGCTATGGGGGTCCTGAAGCGCCCCGGGGGCTTAGGGTCCCAGACTTACAGAGGTACTACCAGGCTATAACTCTCCAAAGATTGCTTAACTGGCAATTTCATGACCAAACCAAGCTTTGGGTCACAATGGAAAAGTATATGGCCGGAAGAAACCTAGCATATGCAACCTGGCTCCTGAGGGAGCACAGGGGGCTATTGGATAGCACATCCCCTCTGACACTTCTGACATTCCGGGCATGGGACAAACTTAACCAAACAAGAAGCTCAGCCCCCCTATGTCACCTCTGGCTCCACTGGGGGGTTTCCTTTGGTTCCCCCCTGGGGAGAACGCAGACTTCTTTGGTACATGGGTCGACGACAGGAATGCTAGTTGTGGGAAACTACTGCGGAACGGCAAACTGATACCCTACGACTCCTTAGCAGACAGAACGGGGAAACCACAATTGAACTACTGGAAGTATAGGCAGTTGCACCACTTTTTCGAGACAAATAGTGGCTCGATAAGAGATCTCACGACACACACCTTTCGAGGGCCTGTTCATAGCAGACGAACCAGTCCCGCGGATGGTGTCAGAAATGTATCAACTGTTGGGGTCCTCGGCCTCCAAACCCGCCTGTATACGACTTTGGGAAAAAGATCTGGGGCAGGAACTTATGAGTTCCTAGCTGCCATACCTGTATCAAATGACGCATTCTAGCTACGCAGACTCCAAAATGCAAAGAAACAAATTACAAATTGTTATCACGCTGGAACAGAGTGCCAGCAGACTTATCGCGAATGTACCCCAATAGCTCTGACCGGTGCTGGCGGGGATGCGGAGGCCGGGGAACCCTCCTACACATATGGTGGGATTGCCCCATAATCACTCCATACTGGGAAGATATTAAAAATCATATTAATGAAGTTCTAGGGATAGATATCCCCTTTTCTCCGGTCTACTTCCACTTGCACATTCCTTCCATGCCTATAAGTCATTATAAAGAAAACGCACCGCCTCACCTACTAGACGCCGCTAGACGGCTACTCCCTATTTTCGGAAAGAAAGCGCAGATACCGAACAGAGAGGAGTGGATGTGCAAGACAAATCAGATCAGGTAAGCGGAAGAATGGGTTGCAACCTGTAAAGGCACTGGAGAGAGACACACGGCTGGATAGGCTCTCTGGACAGATCACTTCTCTACTCACAATCACATCCCCTCCAGTCTAGATGAATCTCTTTTACGATTAGCAGATCTGGCTATAGGCCAGGGTAGGACGCTAAAAAGTACCTGATGCTAACCCCTCAAGGAAGGGGACATGGGCCACGGACGATGAGCTACTGTGCAAAGGTCGCTACTTCCTCCACTACATGGCGAACGAGCGGCTATCCGGTGCCGGCAAGGTAAACACTCTGGGCACAAAAGGTGAGACTCTACATCCCCCCCTTTTCTCCCCACCACCTATCCCAGTTTTCTGACTGAACCTGGGGTCCCTATCCCCTAGTCTCTGTCAATTTCTTTCCCCCTCTGTAACTTTTTTATTTCTCTCCAATAGTTGCTTATTACAATGATTAAAGCAGACAAGACTGATAGTAGCAGTCCGCACACAGTTGAGATGCCTGCTCGCGGTGGGGCCAGGCATGTACGCACAAATGCCCTGTACAATGGTGCTGGTGGTGTGCGGTCCAGTGGTGGGGGTGGGGGTGGGGGGGCGCAGACCTGGGCGACGCGCTGAGGGAGGTTTGATGGAGGCCCTGAAGGGCACCCCTCGCTTGGTGTGGCGCTCGGGGGAAGTCATAATCAGAGTTGGCCGCTGCGGCTCCCCCCGCC
Source organism: Lithobates sylvaticus (assembly GCA_028564925.1). Taxonomy (NCBI): domain Eukaryota; kingdom Metazoa; phylum Chordata; class Amphibia; order Anura; family Ranidae; genus Lithobates; species Lithobates sylvaticus. The sequence goes on from CM053036.1 coordinate 170,899,581, forward strand.
CCCCCCCCTATTATGAAGCCCAAATTGGGCCGAACCGCGAGCGGACACTAACTTTTCAGGAGCAACAGTTTTTAAGCAACAACCGCTATATCTGCAAAGAACCACCCTCTCATTGTCTTGTTATACAGATAAAAGTTGTTATTGATAAGAAATGCTACCTTATTGTTGTGTTACGTTTGAAACAAATAAAAATACTATTTACAAAAAAAAAAACAGAAAGTGAGAGGAAGTCCCTGCAAGTCCCTGTGTCCATTGGAAGATTTCCTCCCTACTATTTTTCTGGGGACAACCCAAAATTTGGGATTTTCTTTTACTTTCACTTAAATGATAATCGTAAAACAGGACAAAGAAGTAGGATGTATCTCCTTAACGAGGGCACAGGCAGCAATAAAAACTGAAAGGGGTTTTAATTCATCTCTACTTCATCCAAAACAAAGAAAAAAGCTTTGCCGTTAGTTATAAGTATTTTATTCTTAAACCCTCTTTGTTTTTCTGTTGCGTTATTGTCTCTTTTTCCTTTGTAATACCCATTTTTCTGTAAATATTATTTGCGCTGTTTTTACCTGTTTTATTATTATTTTTTATTTTTTTTTGATTTTAAAATCGTTTCTATTGTCTCTAATGTACTAAGTTAGAACTTAAAGAATCTCTGTGAAAGAGTGCTATTACATGTCAAATCTCTCAATATTCCTGTCTGTGGTAACAGTGTGTATTATGCCCCTTACACACGGTCGGAAATTCCGACCACAAAATCCGTCGGATTTTTTCCGACGGATTTTGTCCGACACTGGTGTTGCATACACACGGTTGGACAAAGTTGTCGGAAAATCCGATCATTCTGAACGTGGTGACGTTCGTTGCGTACGACGGAACTACGTAGAGGCTAGTAGCCAATATCTTTGGTCTTGTAATTTGATCTGAGCATGTGTGGCACTTTGTCTGTTGGAATTCGCTACTTACGATCGGAAAAAGTCAGATCGGACTTTGTTGTCGGAAAATTTGAGAGCAGGATCTCAAATTTTTTCCGAAGGAAAAAGTCCGATGGCGCCCACACACGGTCGAATTTTCCGACAACATGGTCCGATAGGACATTTTCCGTCGGAAATTCCGACCGTGTGGACGGGGCACTACAGACATACACTATATTGTCAAAAGTATTGGCACACCTGCCTTTACACGCCCATGAACTTTAATAGCATCCCAGTCTTAGTCCGTAGGGTTCAGTATTGAGTTGGCCCACCCTTTGCAGCTATAAGAGCTTCAACTCTTCTGGGAAGGCTGTCCACAAGGTTTAGGAGTGTGTCTATGGGAATGTTTGACCATTCTTCCAGAAGCACATTTGTGAGGTCAGACAGTAATGTTGGAAGAAGGCCTGGCTTGCAGTCTCCACTCTAATTCATCCCAAAGGTGTTCTATCGGGTACTCGCTCATCCATGTCTTTATGGACCTTGTTTTGTGCACTTGTGCATTAGTCCGAAAGCTAACTGATGACAGTCCGAGTCTAAACCCAGTGAAGGTTGCTCTCAGTCTGCCTGCACTTATATTGTGGTCCCACAAGCTAGAAAATCTTTATCCAGGGTGAGGCAGAGAGTGTCATTGTCATTAATCTGTGACAGCACAGTGTGAGTTTGACAAGCCATTTGCAACAAGTTGGTGAAGGTGGCCAGGGTATGACCACCGTGCCCATCACAGGCACCTTTACTGCATATCAGCTCCTTTGAAGGAGGACAGAATTATATGATATATCCAATGATATCAATACCTCACTCCTATTAGTCCAGCGCTATCACACCTACACATCAGCTGCTGTAACTTCATTATAGCTCTACAAGATTGTTATAGCTACTTATGCATGCATGCTTCTTGAAAATAATTGAAATATTGGGACTGGAGTAGACATTCTATTTATTTGAACAGTGGTGCTCAATTACCATTTTTAATACCCCCAAGTGACTGAACAAAATTAGATTCAACGTTTTGATGGTACAAGGGGCCACTCTCTTCCATCCCTGAAAACTAGAAGATATGTAAAAGGTTTGCCCAACTTGCATATTTGACTAGTTTGTATAATAGTGGTAATAATGAATTCAATTCTATCAGCTATTGCTTGTAAGGCAAAGATGCGTTGTTTAACACACAATGTAAAATATCATGTAACCATCTTCCAGAGCATGTTTTTCTTTCACATACATTATGATAATCTAAAAACTGTATATGCTGCTCAAAATGCATGAATACTGTACAGTGTTGATGTCTGCAAGGCGGCTATGATATACCACATTTTACAAAACCTGCCTGTACAGTTTACACTGACACATACTATGGTATGTCAAGATAGCAGCAGATTGTTTATGAGCTCTACTGCAGCATGTATCAAGCCTGCTCTGTTTATGAACACTCCTGCAATGCATGGCTGGCAAACAATATATCATTAATTTTACCACGCTGAAAAAGATATGGTAGACAAATTCTGACATCTATATGTGATACATAGTAGGGCATGATGTATTTTAGGTGCCAGCTGTCTCTGTTATCTTATAACAGAGACAAATAAAATTTTACTGAAAAATAAATGTTTTATTTTATGCACATTAAATGTACAGTGCATGTGGGTATTAAATTGTATCAGAAAATGCAAAAAAAAAAAAAAAAAAAACTGGCAAAGACATGTATGTATTTTATGCATATTTTGAAATATAAATTATGTAATGATGTTAAATAGTATAATTCACATAGTCACATAGACTGAATACTTTTTACCTTCATGCATTCTATAAATTAGGGTACAAAACCTTCAGTATGCAGCTCCCCCAAACCCCCAATACTTACCTGAGCCTAATCTAATTCACGCAATGTGTATGAGAATACCTGCTCTCCTGCCTCTCTCCCTCCTCATTGGCTCAGATACAGCAGCGGGAGTCATTGGCTCCCACTGCTGTCATTAAGAGCCAGTAAGGAGGGAGTGGGGGGGGGGGGGCAAGCCCCACTATGTGTCTTATGGACAGTGAGCAATGCATGAGTGCCCTATAGCAAGAAGCTTGCTATAGTGGCACTCAGCAGGGGAGGGGGGTCGAGGAGAGTCAGCGGGGTGGATTGGGGATGTCCTGAGCAAAACCATTGCACAGAGCAGGTAAGTAAAAAAGTGTTTGTTATTAAAAAAAAATTAAATGTGTTTAGGGAGAATAAAATTCTGTGTATCCAGGAGTGGATTAGATACTCAAAATGTGCCTAAATGCATGTAAATACAGTGCCTTGAAAAATTATTCATAACCCTTGAAATATTCTACATTTTGTCATGTTGCAACCAAAAATGTAACTGTATTTTATTGGCAGTTTATGTGATAGAACAACACAAAGTGGCACATAATTGTGAAGTGGAAGGAAAATGGTATTCAAATTTGTTTACAAATAAATATGTGAAAACAGCCCTCAAATTTTCCACAAATCTACCCGCATTTTGCCAGTGGAAAATGAGGGCTGGCGAGGAGCTGGGCTGCCTGGGAGTGGGGTTGCGAGCACCGCCGGTGAGCAGGGTTGATCAGGAGCTGTTCTCCCAGCGATCGCCCCGGGAGAAGAGACCATGGAGGAGAGCTGCAGGTCACAGAGCGTGGATAGCCCGCTGTAACAGCTTACATTACAATTGCCTCCACTCTGCTCGCTGTTACACACAGCCCCACCCCCTCCTGACTGGGGATGGGTGAACAGTTTGGCCCAAGAATACTTTCGGGCTGAACTTTTGTAGTTCAGATATTTGGCAAACATCCAAATAAACGGAACCGCCCCCCCGAACCGACCACAATGCATTGCGGCACTGAACAGTGCATTGCAAGCCTTGATTGGCTGAAGCAGTGAAAGCTTTAGCCAATCAGGTCACAGAGCAATGTCAGAGTCATTTTCATTGAGAGAGATAGAATAGGGCTCTGTTCAGGGCTATTAGTTAGTTAGTGTACTATACTGTGCTATTTTGCATCAATTGTCAGTATAGAATATTAGTTTAGAGTCAGTCTAGGGATAGTGTGAGTGTAGTGAGGAGGAGCATCATTCAGTTTTGCATAGTGTGCAGCTAGGGTAGGGACAGCTCAGATAGTTTCACTGTAGTGTAGTGAGACCGTGTCATTCATACATTAGTGTAGAGTAGGGACAGCTCAGATAGTTTCAGTGTAGTGTAGTGAGACCGTGTCAGTAATATTCAAATTAGTGTATCGCTAGAGTAGGGACAGTTCAGATAGCGTCAGCGTAGAGACTGTTGAACACTGTCTATTTGATTGCGTTACTGCCAGTTAAACGCCAGTTACTTCTGTGTGCGTTGGGATAGTGTGCGTTGCTTCTGTGTGCGTTACTGCCAGTTTAACGCCATATATTTTTGTGTGCGTTACTGCCAGTTTAACGCTATATAATTTTGTGCATTACTGCAAGTTTAACGCCATTTACTTCTGTGTGCGTTACTGCAAGTTCAACGCCATATGGTTTTATGTGCGTTACTGCCAGTTTAAAACCATATAGTTCTGTGTGCGTTACTGCCAGTTTAACGCCATATAGTTCTGTGTGCGTTACTACCAGTTTAATTCCATATAGTTCTGTGTACGTTACTGCCAGTGTAACGCCATATATTTCTGTGTGCGTTACTGTCAGTTTAACGTCATATAGTTTTGTGCGTTACTGCAAGTTTAACGCCATTTACTTCTGTGTGCGTTACTGCCAGTTTAATGCCATGTAGTTTTGTGTGCGTTACTGCAAGTTTAGCGCCATTTACTTCTTACATAGTTACATAGTTAGTCAGGTTGAAAAAGGACACAAGTCCATCTAGTTCAACCATAAAAAAATATATATATATCATACAATCTCATATATCCAATCCTATACCCACAGTTGATCCAGAGGAAAGAAAAAAAAATTACAGAGAAGCAGATTTGCTACAGCTGGGGAAAAAAATCCTTCCTGATCCCAGAGAGGCAACCGGATTTTCCCTGGATCAACCTTACCTATAAATGTTAGTACCCAGTTATACTATGTACGGTACATTTAGGAATTAATCCAGGCCTTTCTTAAAGCAATCTACTGAGCTGACCAGAACAACCTCTGGAGGGAGTATATTCCAAAGCTCTTACTGTGAAGAAACCTTTCCATATTTGGAGTTTAAATCTCTTTTTCTCTAGACGTAAACAGTGCCCCCTTGTCCTCAGTGTTGACCGTAAAGTGAATAACTCAACACCAAGTTCACTATATGGACCCCTTATATATTAATACATGGTGATCATATCCCCCCTTAATCTCCTCTTCTCAAGAGTGAATAAATTCAGTTCCTCTAATATTTCCTCATAGCTGAGCTCCTCCATGCCTCTTATCAGTTTGGTTGCCCTTCTCTGCACTTTCTCCAGTTCCCCAATATCCTTTTTGAGAACTGGTGCCCAAAACTGAACTGCGTATTTCAGATGAGGTCTTACTAATGAATTGTACAGGGGCAAAATGATATCTCTCTCAATACCTCTTGAGAGGTACAAGAAAAGAAAAGAGGTACAAGAAAAGACTTTGCTCACTTTGGAAACCGCAGCTTGGCATTGCATGCTATTGAGCTTATGATCTACCAAAACCCCCAGATCCTTCTCCACCATTGATTCCCGCAGTTGTACTACCCCTAGTATGTATGATGCATGCATATTCTTAGCCCCCAAGTGCATAACTTTACATTTATCAACATCAGACCTCATCTGCCACATAGTCACCCAATTAGACATTGAGGTCGACTTGTAAATTTGAGATATCCTGAAAGGACGTTATTCCACTGCATAGCTATTAGTGTCATCTGCAAAGACAGCAATGTTACGTTTAATCCCAGACCCAATATAATTTATAAAGATATTAAAAAGTAAGCATCCCAGCACTGAACCTTGGGGTACACCACTGATAACCTTAGACCATTAAGAGTAAGAATCATTAACCACTACTCTCTGAATTCTGTCTTTTAGACAGTTTTCTATCCATTTACAAACTGATATTTCCAAGCCTGTAGACTTTACCTTACACATGAGCCATGTGTGGGGAACTGTGGCAAATGCTTTTGCAAAATCAAAGTATACCACGTCCACCTCCACCCCTCTGTCCAAGGTTTTACTTACCTCTGCATAAAAAGAAATCAGGTTTGTTTGACAACTTCTGTCTTTCATGAATCCATGCTGTCTGTTGCTTAACCGCTTCCCGACCCCCTCCTGCACATATACGTCGGGAGAATGGCACGGCTGGGCAGATCAACGTACCGGTACATTGCCCTTTAAGAGCCCAGCCGTGGGTCGTGACCCGGTCGGAAGCTCCGTGACCACGGCCGCGGGACCAGCAGACGCGATCGCCGCTGGTGTCCCGTGATCGGGTCACAGAGCTGAAGAACGGGGAGAGGTCTGTGTAAACAAACCTCTCCCCGCGCTTCCTACACTGCCTGTCACTAATCAGCTGTTCCCTGTCATCGGGAAAGCCGATCAGTGACATCAGACGTCAGCCACGCCCCCTAATGTAAAAAAAAAAAAAACACACGCGTCACAGACCATAACCCCTCCCCGTCCCCTAGTGGTTAACTCTTTCACTGCCAGTGTCATTTATACAGGAATCAATGCATTTACTGTAAATAGCATTGATTGCTGTATAAATGACAATGGTCCCAAAAATGTGTCAAAAATGTCCGATGTGTCCGCCATAATGTCGCAGTCACAATAAAAATCGCTGATCGCCGCCATTACTAGTAAAAAAAAAAATATTAATAAAAATGCTATAAAACTATCCCCTATTTGTAAACGCTATAACTTTTGCGCAAACCAATCAATAATCGCTAATTGCAATTTTTTTTACCAAAAATATGTAGAAGAATACGTATCGGCCTAAACTGGGGAAAAAAATGTTTTTTTATATATATTTTTTAGGGATATTTATTATAAAAAAAAGTAAAAAATATTGAATTTTTTTCAAAATTGTCACTCTATTTTTGTTTATAGCGCAAAAAATAAAAACCGCAGGGGCGATCAAATACCACCAAAAGAAAGCGCTATTTGTGGGGAAAAAAAGAACGCCAATTTTGTTTGGGAGCCACGTCGCACGACTGCAAAATTGTCAGTTAAAGCGACGCAGTGCCAAATCGCAAAAAGGGGCCTGGTCCTTTGGCTGCAAATTGGTCCGGGGCTGAAGTGGTTAAAATATTTTTTGTCCAGCAAGAACTCATCTACAGTGGTGTGAAAAAGTGTTTGCCCCCTTCCTCATTTCCTGTTCCTTTGCATGTTTGTCACACTTAAGTGTTTCGGAACATCAAACCAATTTAAACAATAGTCAAGGACAACACAAGTAAACACAAAATGCAATTTGTAAATGAAGGTGTTTATTATTAAAGGTGAAAAAAAATCCAAACCATCATGGCCCTGTGTGAAAAAGTGATTGCCCCCTAAACCTAATAACTGGTTGGGCCACCCTTAGCAGCAACAACTGCAACCAAGCGTTTGCGATAACGTGCAATGAGGCTTTTACAGTGTCCTGGAGGAATTTTGGCCCACTCATCTTTGCAGAATTGTCCTAATTCAGTTACATTAGAGGGTTTTCGAGCATGAACAGCCTTTTTAAGGTCATACCACAACATCTCAATAGGATTCAGGTCAGGACTTTGGCTAGGCCACTCCAAAGTATTCATTTTGTTTTTCTTCAGCCATTCGGTGGTGGACTTGCTGGTGTGTTTAGGATCATTGTCCTGCTGCAGAACCCAAGTTCGTTTCAGCTTGAGTACACGAACAGATGGTCGGACATTCTCCTTCAGGATCTCTTGGTAGACAGCAGAATTCATAGTTCCTTTTATCACGGCAAGTCTTCCAGGTCCTGAAGCAGCAAAACAGCCCCAGACCATCACACTACAACCACCATATTTTACTGTTGGTATAATGTTCTTTTTCTGAAATGCAGTGTTCCTTCTACGCCAGATATACTTGGACACACACCTTCCAAAGAGTTCCACTTTTGTCTCATCGGTCCACAGAATGTTGTCCCAAAAGTCTTGGGGATCATCAAGATGTGTTGTGGAGAAATTGAGATGAGCTTTGATGTTCTTTTTGCTCAGCAGTGGTTTTCTCCTTGGAACTCTGCCATGCAGGCCATTTTTGCCCAGTCTTTTCCTGATGGTGGAGGCATGAACGCTGACCTTAACTGAGGCAAGTGAGGCCTGCAGTTCCTTGGACGTTGTTGTGGGGTCTTTTGTGACCTCTTGGATGAGTCGTCGCTGCGCTCTTGGGGTAATTTTGGGCGGCCGGCCACTCCTGGGAAGGTTCACCACTGTTCCATGTCTTCGCCATTTGTGGATAATGGCTCTCACTGTGGTTCGCTGGATTCCCAAAGCTTTGGAAATGGCTTTATAACCCTTTGCAGACTGATAGATCTCAATTACTTTCTTTCTCAATTGTTCCTGAATTTCTTTGGGTCTCGGCATGATGTGTAGCTTTTAAGGATCTTCTGGTGGACCTTACTGTGTCAAGCAGCTCCTATTTAAGTGATGCCTTGATTGTGAACAGGTGTGGCAATAATCAGGCCTGGGTGTGGCTAGAGAAATTGAACTCAGGTGTGGACAACCACAGTTATAGTATGTTTTAACAGGGGGGGGGGGGCAATTACTTTTTCACACAGGGCCATGATGGTTTGGATTTTTTTTCACCTTTAATAATAAACACCTTCATTTACAAATTGCATTTTGTGTTTACTTGTGTTGTCCTTGACTATTGTTTAAATTGGTTTGATGTTCCGAAACACTTAAGTGTGACAAACATGCAAAGGAACAGGAAATGAGGAAGGGGGCAAACACTTTTTCACACCACTGTATGTGGTCTTTTATTAAACTCTCCAGTATCTTGCCGACTATAGAAGTAAGCCACGTACAAGTCCACAGGTTTCTTGGGACTGTAAATCATCCCTAAAAGACTGTTGCTGATGCTGAGTGCCAGGCTCCACCTCCATGCTGACACAATCCTCTTCCTCCTACTCCTCCTCCTCCTCCTCATCCTCTTCATGTGTGATGGGTGGGAGAGAAGGAACACTGTCTGGATAAAGGGGGCCTTGAGAGGCAAGGAAGTCCTCCTCTTCCTGCCTCTGTTCTGCCTCAAGTGCCCTGTCCATTATTCCACGCAGCGTATGCTCCAACAGGTGAACAAGAGGTACAGTGTCACTGATGCATGCACTGTCACTGCTCACCATCCTCGTGGCCTCCTCAAATGGTGACAGGACAGTGCATGCATCCCTGATCATGCTCCACTGGCGTGGGGAAAAAAATCCGAGCTCCCCTGACCCTGTCCTGCTGCCGTAGTCGCACAGGTACTCATTGATGGTCCTCTGCTGCGTGTGCAGTCGCTGCAGCATGGCCAACGTTGAGTTCCACCTGGTGGGCATGTCACATATAAGGCGGTTCTTGGGCAGGTTCAACTCCTTTTGCAGCTCAGCCAGCCGAGCACTGGCATTATATGATCGGCGGAAATGCATACAGACTTTCCTGGCCTGCCTCAGGACATCCTGTAAGCCTGGGTACCTGCCCAAGAACCGCTGCACCACCAGGTTAAGGATGTGAGCCATACAGGGCACATGGGTCAGCTGTCCCTGTTGCAGGGCGGAGAGGAGGTTGGTGCCATTGTCACAAACCACCATTCCTTGCTTAAGCTGGCATGGCGTCAACCACCTCTCGGCCTGCCCCTGCAGAGCTGACAGAACCTCTGCCCCAGTGTGGCTCCTGTCCTCCAAACACACCAGCGCAAGCACGGCATGGCATCTTTTTGCCTGCGTACTTGCATAGCCCCTTGGGCGCCTACGGAGCACCGCTGGTTCCGAGGACAGAGCACTCAATGAGGCCATGGAGGAAGAAGAAGAGGAGGGGGTGGAGGAGAGAGGTGTGTCACAACCAGTAGTAGCATTTTGGAGGCGTGGTGGCGGAACAACCTCCAACACTACAGCACCTTGTCCTGCATCCCAGCTGCCAAAAGAGTGACCCAATGGGCCATGAAAGAAAGGTAACGTCCCTGTCCATGCCTGCTGGACCATGAGTCAGCGGTAATATGCACCTTACCACTGACCGCCCTGTCCAGCGAGGCCAAGACATTGCCTTCCACATGCCGGTAGAGAGCCGGAATCGCCTTCCGTGAGAAAAAGTGGCATTTGGGAACCTGCCACTGAGGAACTGAACATTGAACAAACTCACGGAAGGGGGCCGAGCCTACCAACTGAAAAGGCAGCAGTTGAAGTGCTAGCAATTTAGCCAAGCTAGCATTCAACCGCTGGGCATGTGGATGGCTGGGAGTGAACTTCTTTCGACGGTCCAGCAGCTGGGGCAGGGAAATTTGCCTGGTACAATCGGACGTTGGTGTACTGCTAGCAGAGTGCCCGCAAGTACTTGGCTGTGACACACCTAATTCTACACCTTCATTCCTCTCAGTGCAACTTTTTAGAGAAGACTGAAGGTATAGTGGGGTTGGAAATCCCAGCTGATGAGGAGCAAGGAGCGGTCCGCTTTGTTCTTTGGTGTGGGTCTTTAAGGTGCGCTTGCCAACGAGCTGCATGGCAGGTCAACATATGTCTGGTCATGCTTGTGGTGCCCAAGCGGCTGATGTTTTGGCCACGCGAGATACGCTTGAGACATATGTTGCAAATAGCAGCGGTGCGATCTGATGCACTAGTCTCAAAAAAGGCCCACACCAAAGAACTTTTGTAATAACGTGCAGAGGCAGCGCCCTGCACAGGCGCAGCTCTGCGGTGTGATTCAGTTGGTATGCTGGCCTCAAGCTGGTCCCCGAAGGGCATCCTGCCTCGTTGGAGATGTGCCGCCTCCTCCTCCTCCTCTCTCTCCATTCAGGCACCCACCTGGAGTCAGTGACCTCATCGTCCCCTCCCTCTTCACCACTGGAGCAAACCTGGCAGTAAGCTGCAGCTGGTGGAACATGACTGCCAGATTGCTGTCCTTGAGCATCCCCTCTCTCTGCGCTCACGCTGCTGCCTTCCTCTAGCTGGGTATCATCATCGGATCCTTCAAAACACTGGGCATCCTCCTGGAGCATGTACCCAACACTGTGCTCAAACAGTTCGGGGGACTCCTCAGGAGGACATGGTGGGTCTAGGGAAGGGGTGCCTGATGACATTGAGTATGCGTTAGCAGCTGCTTTGCCAGTACCCTGAGCCTGGGTGAGAGAGGATGAGGAGGATGAGGAGGGCTTGGTCATCCACTCTACCAAGCCTTTGGCATGATGCAGCTCAACATGTCCAGCTGCCGAAAAAAGGTTTTTAATCCATATTGCCTGGACAAGACATGACATTAAAGCCGCAAGCAGTTTTAAATGGCTTCTTTTTTTTCCTTTACAAATGTCATTTTGTGCAGGGACAGTTCTAAACACGGGAAACACATGTCACTTCACAGGCATACTTTAGACACCCCACAGGTACCATATTTAAAGGAATATTTCACTTTTTTTGCATCATTAAAATCACTGCTCCAGAAAAAACGTCAGTTTTTAAAACTTCTTTTTGCATTGATACATGTCCCCTGGGGCAGGACCCGGGTCCCCAAACCTTTTTTTATAACAATAACATGCATATTGGCCATTATAATTAGCACTTTAGATTCTGAACATTCGCGTCCATTGTAACTAATAGGGTTCTAACGTTCGTGCGAACTTTCGGTCTGTTCGCAGGTTCTGGTGCGAACCAAACCTGGGGGTGTTCGGCTCATCCCTATTGGGTAGTGTATATTGTGCAGGAGTCACACAGCACACACACTAACTCCTGCAGATGGCTGTCTTAGATGACAACAGGGCAGAAGGGCAGATACAGGGTAAGGTGGTTTAGTGTGCTGTGCTATACTCACACAGCACACACACACTAACTCCTGCAGATGGCTGTCTTAGATGACAACAGGGCAGATACAGGGTAAGGCGGTTTAGTGTGCTGTGCTATACTCACACAGCACACACACACTAACTCCTGCAGATGGCTGTCTTAGATGACAATAGGGCAGATACAGAGTAAGGTGGTTTAGTGTGCTGCTGTGCTATACTCACACAGCACACACACACTAACTCCTGCAGATGGCTGTCTTAGGTGACAACAGGGCAGATACAGGGTAAGGTGGTTTAGTGTGCTGTGCTATACTCACACAGCACACACACACTAACTCCTGCAGATGGTTGTCTTAGATGACAACAGGGCAGATACAGGGTAAGGTGGTTTAGTGTGCTGTGCTATACTCACACAGCACACACACACACACTAACTCCTGCAGATGGCTGTCTTAGATGACAACAGGGCAGATACAGGGTAAGGTGGTTTAGTGTGCTGTGCTATACTCACACAGCACACACACACTTACTCCTGCAGATGGCTGGATTGGTAGAGAACAGCACTGAGAAGAACACACTATCCCTGCCTATTTATTCCTCTATCCCTACACTTTCCCCACAAGCAAAGGTTGAGAAAAATACACTATCCCTGCCGATTTTTCCTCTTTCCCTACACTTTCCCCACACAGAAATTATTCACATATAGTGTGTACATGTACAGTACACTGTTCCTCAAGCCGGAACACACTACATGAGGCCACCGGCGCGGCGGCCTTATATAGTGTGGGGCTTGTGTACTAAACCCGCTGAGCTATAATTGGCCACAGGCATCCTGCTTGTGGCCAATTATTGCTCTCCTCGCCGCTGGCTCTATGATTGGCCAAGCATGCGGGGTCACAGTGCATGCTTGGCCAATCATCAGCCAGCAATGCACTGCGACTGGCGCAGTGCATTGTGGACCGTTCGCATCACACGAATTTGATGCGAACGGCCCTCAGAGTTCTGCCCTCGACGAGCGGATGAACGGCCAATGTTGGATTCGAACATGGGTTCAAATCGAACACCGGGCCCATCCCTATTGGTGAGAGGGAGGCTAGATAATGGGATATTTGGAGGTATGAAAAGGATAGATGATTAGGGATTTGGCTTTTAGATTGAAGGTCTGAGAATGAATAGAATTTGCGAGTAACAGGATGTACAAAGTGTCGGAGCTGGAACAGGCCTGCTTTGGCCCAAGGAAACATTCTAGAGTGGGATAAGCTATCTGGGAGCAATGGTTTGAAGAGAACATTCGAAAGGGCGGGGGGGGGCAGGGAGAGGCTAAGGAGAATTTGACACAAGAGGAGCGCCATATTTTAAGCGAGAACAACATGGGACCCAAACAGAGGTCACAGAGTTTGGGATCCGAGGATAAGGTAGGGGATCAAATCAAGGAGCAGGGATGGGTCGGGAACAGGGAACCCATCTCTATCTCTGCCCATCTGTTCGGGGGGCGCATACTAGACCATGCTACCATCGCACGTAGATGAGAAGCCAAGTAATACTTATGGATGTCCGGGGCTCCCATACCTCCCTGATCTCTGGGAGAGAAAATGACTGAACTGGCCACTCTGTGGGCCCCGTCCCTCCATATGAAATTTAGGAACCATCTCTTGAGGAGTTTTATTTGAGCCAAAGGGATATACACAGGGAGAGTTTCAAAGAGATATAACAGCTTTGGCATAACAGTCATCTTCAGCACGTTGATCCTACCTATCCATGATATGGGGAGGGGGTTCCATCTGTTTAGCATCTGTTTGATAGAAGTAAACATGGGGGTATAATTAGTTGAGTAAAGGGTGGAGTAGGACAGTGTAATTCGAATTCCCAGATATTTAAGAGAGGAAGAGCACCATCGGTATGGATATGAGTTTTTAAGTGAGATGAGGTCGTCAGAGGGTACATGTAGGGGCAGAGCTTCTGTTTTTGACGTATTAATTTTGTATCCCGATAGGGAGCTAAATTGGGCAAGGAGAGTGTGGAGGGATGGGAGTGTGGTGTGGAGGTTGGTAAGTGTCAAGAGCACGTCATCAGCAAAGAGAGACAGTTTATATTCCCTTTGTCTCATGGGAACCCCATGTATGTCTGAATGCGATCTAATGGCTTTGGCTAACGGCTCAAGGCAAAGAATAAAAAGAAGGGGAGATAGGGGGCATCCATGTACCATTAGACATAGGAAATTAACTGCATGTGAAAGAGGCCATTTGGACTTGGGAAGAGGGGTTAGATAGAGGGTACGTAAAGCCGAAATAAAGGGACCTTTAATGCCAAATTTACTAAGGGTTGCAAAAATGTAGGGCCAACTTAATCTGTCGAAAGCCTTTTGGGCGTCAAGGCTAAGATTTAGGGCGGAGCGTTTATGTCACGTACCTGGTGGTGCGAGCCCGAAATTGCAGAGAGAGACCTCCCTTGCGTCTCCCACTCCTGGTTCCCTGGTGTGGGGACAGGAGACCCAGGAGTGAGGAGGAGCACGGGTGCCTGGCCGGTAGAGTGACCAAGTCAACTAAGCGGACACGGTGGAGGCCTGGATAGCAGAGAAGACTGGATACAGACTGATGAGCTGGACCACAGGTAAACAGGTTAGCAGAGCTGGCTGGAACTGGGCGGACAGCTTAGCAGACTGGTCAGCAGAGTAGGCCGGAACTGAACAGGTAAGCAGGCTCACAGGTACACAGGATAGCAGAGCTGGCTGGATCTGGACAAACAGCTTAGCAGACTGGACAGCGGAGCAGGATGGATCTGGATGGACAGCTTAGCAGACTGGTCAGCAGAGTAGGCCGGAACTGAACAGGTAAGCAGGCTCACAGGTACACAGGATAGCGGAGCTGGCTGGATCTGGACAAACAGCTTAGCAGACTGGACAGCGGAGCAGGATGGATCTGGATGGACAGCTTAGCAGACTGGTCAGCAGAGTAGGCCGGAACTGAACAGGTAAGCAGGCTCACAGGTACACAGGATAGCAGAGCTGGCTGGATCTGGACAAACAGCTTAGCAGACTGGACAGCGGAGCAGGATGGATCTGGATGGACAGTTTAGCAGACTGGTCAGCAGAGTAGGCCGGAACTGAACAGGTAAGCAGGCTCACAGGTACACAGGATAGCAGAGCTGGCTGGATCTGGACAAACAGCTTAGCAGACTGGACAGCGGAGCAGGATGGATCTGGATGGACAGCTTAGCAGACTGGTCAGCAGAGTAGGCCGGAACTGAACAGGTAAGCAGGCTCACAGGTACACAGGATAGCAGAGCTGGCTGGATCTGGACAAACAGCTTAGCAGACTGGACAGCAGAGCAGGATGGATCTGGATGGACAGCTTAGCAGACTGGTCAGCAGAGTAGGCCGGAACTGAACAGGTAAGCAGGCTCACAGGTACACAGGATAGCAGAGCTGGCTGGATCTGGACAAACAGCTTAGCAGACTGGACAGCAGAGCAGGATGGATCTGGATAGACAGCTTAGCAGGCTGGTCAGCAGAGTAGGCCGGAACTGAACAGGTAAGCAGGCTCACAGGTAGACAGGATAGCGGAGCTGGCTGGATCTGGACAAACAGCTTAGCAGACTGGAGAGCAGAGCAGGATGGATCTGGATGGACACTTAGCAGACTGGTCAGCAGAGTAGGCCGGAACTGAACAGGTAAGCAGGCTCACAGGTACACAGGTTAGCAGAGCTGGCTGGATCTGGACAAACAGCTTTAGCAGACTGGATAGCAGAACAGGAAGCAGGACTATGGCACTGGCTGGATCAGTGCAGGTGATCAGACTGGGAGCAGGAAACAGAACCACTGAATGGTCTGGAGCAATGCAGGTGATCAGGTTCATTACAGGGATCAGACTGCAGACCGGACAGGGACAATGCAGGTAATCCGAGTTCATCAAGGAAGTCAGGTCAGGAATCAAACTGGTATTGAGGTACAATGGATGAGGCAGAAGGATGGTCACAACAAGCCGGGGTCGGGTACAGGCAGATAGCTGGGTAGTCACTGGTAAGCCGGGTCAATAGGACAGATAAATCAGGATCAGATTACACACACCACAACGCTGTAGAGCAGACAGCAAAGACCGTCTGCTCAGGTCAAGTTTAAATAGGCTGGCTGGCGCTAACTAGAGCGCGCGCCCGTCTCCCTGTGCACGGCTGCACACGTGCACGCGCCCGGGCGCGCATGCGCATGCGCAGTGGAATCTGAGGGCCGGGGCGGCCCGGGTTTAAGTTTCTGGCAGGATCTTCATGACATTGCCCCCCTCCTAGGGGCAACCTCCGGGTGCCCCTCTGGGCAAATCTCTCAGGATGGGCTCTCTTAAAGGCTTGAACTAGACTCTTAGCGTGGATATTGCACTCGGGCTCCCAGGAATTTTCTTCAGGACCATAGCCCTTCCACTTAATCAGGAACTGATTCTGATTTCTCCTTCTCCTAACATTTAGGATGGCCTCCACTTCATATTCCTCCTCGCCATCTATCAGAACTGGATCCGGGGGTACTGTTCTCCTGTTGGGAAAAGGGTTAGGAGTGGAGGGTTTCAGCAGGGAAACATGGAAGACCGGGTGGACCTTGAGGGAGTCTGGGAGTTCCAATTCATAGGCTACTTCATTTATTTTCCGTTTGACTGGAAAGGGACCTAAAAACGTAGGGCCCAGTTTCTTCGAGGGACAAGCCATCCTTAGATTTAAGGTAGAAAGCCATACTGTGTCACCTGGTGCCAGTACCAACTCTCCACACCTCTTTCTGTCAAAAACTGTTTTATTCTGTTCCTGGGTCCGGGCCATGGTGTCCTGCAGGAGTTGGTTATTGGAAGCAAAGAAGTCAATCTTTTTCTGAACTGCGGGCACAGTACATTCAGGGAGAGAATTGGGTAAGAACGAAGGGTGAAAGCCATAATTGGCGAAGAAGGGCGTCTGTTGGGTAGCAGAGTGGATGGCATTGTTATATGCAAATTCGGCAACTGGTAACAGGGAGATCCAATCGTCCTGGGTAAAGGAGGAGAAGCACCGTAGATATTGTTCCAAGGTCTGGTTGGTCCTCTCGGTTTGCCCATTGGTTTGAGGGTGATAGGCGGATGAAAATGATAGTTCAATATCGAGGGCCTTACAGAGCGATTTCCAGAACCGAGAGGTAAATTGTACCCCTCGGTCGGACACTATGTTGGCCGGTACCCCATGGAGTCTGATGACTTCTCGGATGAACACCTGTGCGGTTTCTGAAGCAGAAGGGGTGCCCTTCATAGGAACAAAGTGTGCCATCTTTGACAGGCGATCAACTATTACAAAGATCGTAGTGTGGTCTTCTGCTGGGGCAGTTCCACGATGAAGTCCATGGACAGCATCTTCCAGGGACGGTCTGGGACTGGCAACGGCTTGAGTAGACCCCAGGCTTTGGTCCTGTAACTCTTGCTCCGTATACATACAGTGCACATCTCTACGAACTTCCTGCAGTTTTCTCTTAGCTGATGCCACCAGAAGGTACGTTGTACCAATTCAGTAGTTTTGGTGACACCAAAGTGTCCGGCAAGTTTATGATCATGGCACAATTCCAGAACGGTTACCCGCAGACCCTCGGGAATGAAAATTTTATCCTCATGCCACAGTAGACCATCCTTGGCTAGCAACCCAGGTCCAGGAGTGGGTATGAGGCCACTGGAAGCCCGCCTGAGCAGGGACAGCAAGTCTTCCTGTAGCAGAAGGAAATTTCCAGGGGCAAGGATAGTGTCTGGAGGGGAACCATCCTGGGATTTGTGGTACATACGAGACACTAGACATGTGCGATTTGTTTCGTACGAATTTGTAATTTGTACGAATTTTTCGAAATTCGTACGAATTTACGAATCTGTAGTACGAATTTTTTTTTTAACGAATTCCGTACGGAATACGAAATTCCGTTTACGAATTTCGTCGCCGAATGATTCGAATGAATTCGAATGAATTCGAATGATTCGAATGAATTCGAATGACAAAGTGTCATTTGCAGGAAAAATTCCGTTTACGAATTTCAGCTCCAAATTATTCGAATCCAACTACCAATATCAAATTTCAACTAATTCAAACGAAATTATTATAGCAGATATAACGAATGAATTTGAATGATTCGAATGACAAAGTGTCATTTTTGCAGAAAAAAAAGCTATTTAAAAAACAGTCATTCATTGATATAAAAAAAAAAAAAAAAGCGTAGGGGTCCCCCCAAATTCAATAACCAGGCCCTTCAGGTCTGGTATGGATATTAAGGGGGACCCCAGCCAAAAAAAAAAGAAAAAATGGCGTGGGGTCCCCCCCAAATATCCATACCAGACCCTTCAGGTCTGGGATGGATTTTAAGGGGAACCCCGGCCAAAAAAAAAAAAAAAATGGTGTGGGGTCCCCCTCAAAATCCATACCAGACCCTTTATCCGAGCACGCAACCTGGCAGGCCGAGGAAAGGAGGGGGGGACGAGAGCAGCCCCCCCTCCCGCCTGAACCGTACCAGGCCACATGCCCTCAACATTGGGAGGGTGCTTTGGGGTCCCCCCCAAAGCACCTTGTCCCCATGTTGATGAGGACAAGGGCCTCATCCCCACAACCCTGGCCGGTGGTTGTGGGGTCTGCGGGCGGGGGGCGGGGGGCTTATCGGAATCTGGAAGCCCCCTTTAACAAGGGGACCCCCAGATCCCGCCCCCCCCCTGTGTGAAATGGTAAGGGGGTACAAAAGTACCCCTACCATTTCACCAAAAAAGTGGCAAAAATGTAAAAATGACAGGAGACGGTCTTTGACAATTCCTTTATTAAAATCTTCTTTCTTCTTTCTTCTGGTCTTCCTTCTTCATCTTCTCCTTCCGTCATCTTCTCCTTCCGTCATCTTCTCCTTCCGTCATCTTCTTCCATCTTCTTCTTCCTTCGATTCGCTTCTACTTCCTCCGGTCTTCTCGTCCTTCTCGTCCGGCGTCGTCCTTCTTGTCCGGCATCGGCGTCTCTTCTCGCAGGCCGCTCCTCGCAATGGGAGGCTCCCGCTCTGTGAGGCTCCGCTCCGGGTGACAGGTCTTTTATAACGAAGGCACCTGGTAACCCCGCCCCCTCTGACGCATGGGGACGTCATGTGGAATTCCCTATGGCTTTCCCCATGACGTCAGAGGGGTGCGGGGTCACCAGGTGCCTTCGTTATAAAAGACCTGTCAGCGGAGCGGAGCCTCACAGAGCGGGAGCCTCCCATTGCGAGGAGCGGCCTGCGAGAAGAGACGCCGATGCCGGACGAGAAGGACGACGCCGGACGAGAAGGACGAGAAGACCGGAGGAAGAAGAAGCGAATCGAAGGAAGAAGAAGATGGAAGAAGATGACGGAAGGAGAAGATGACGGAAGGAGAAGATGAAGAAGGAAGACCAGAAGAAAGAAGAAAGAAGATTTTAATAAAGGAATTGTCAAAGACCGTCTCCTGTCATTTTTACCATTTTTGCCACTTTTTTGGTGAAATGGTAGGGGTACTTTTGTACCCCCTTACCATTTCACACAGGGGGGGGCGGGATCTGGGGGTCCCCTTGTTAAAGGGGGCTTCCAGATTCCGATAAGCCCCCCGCCCGCAGACCCCCACAACCACCGGGCACGGTTGTGGGGATAAGGCCCTTGTCCTCATCAACATGGGGACAAGGTGCTTTGGGGGTCTCAGACCCCCAAAGCATCCTCCCAATGTTGAGGGTATGTGGCCTGGTACGGTTCAGGTGGGAGGGGGGCCGCTCTCGTCCCCCCCTCCTTTCCTGCGGCCTGCCAGGTTGCGTGCTCGAATAAAGGGTCTGGTATGGATTTTGAGGGGACCCCACGCCATTTTTTTTTTGGCCGGGGTTCCCCTTAAAATCCATCCCAGACCTGAAGGGTCTGGAATGGATATTTGGGGGGGACCCCACGCCATTTGTTTTTGTTTTTTTTGGCTGGGGTCCCCCTTAATATCCATACCAGACCTGAAGGGCCTGGTTATTGAATTTGGGGGGACCCCTACGCTTTTTTTTTTTTCTGCAGAAATGACACTTTGTCATTCGAATTCATTCGAATTCATTTGTTATATCTGCTATAATAATTTCGTTCAAATTAGTTGAAATTCGATATTGGTACTACCCCCCCCGATCTTCTGCCCCACCTCTGTACCCCCCTGATCTTCTGCCCTACCTCTGTACCCCCCTGATATTCTGCCCCACCTCTGTACCCCCCTGATATTCTGCCCCCCTTTGTACCCCCCCTGCTATTCTGCCCCACCTCTGTACCCCCCCTGCTATTCTGCCCCACCTGATCTTCTGCCCTACCTCTGTACCCCCCTGATCTTCTGCCCTACCTCTGTACACCCCCCCCCCCCCTGCACGTCTGCCCTACCTCTGTATTCCCCTGATCTTCTGCCCTACCTCTGTACCCCCTCCTCTGTCCTACAATAACACACTATACTAACACTCCACTACAATAACACACTATACCAACGATGCACTACAATAACACACTATACTAACACTGCACTATATAATATAATAACTAAATAGCTGTGCCCGCGCAGCTTAACAAACTCCGGCAATGCCGAGATACCTGAACTCCCATGCCTGCGCAGGAGTGACGTCACGTTGGCCCGGCCAATTAAATCGGGCGGAGATTGGTACCTGGAAGCCACCTGGCCAAAGCTGGCAGTGGCTCCGGGACACCATAGTGCTGGAGCGCTATGAAAAGTAAAGATCCGGTTTAAGACTCCTGGCAGTCCTCCTTGGTTGCCCTGCGCTTCTTCACTATCTGGAATAAATCCCTTGTAGGTGAAGACGGGTCTGATTATTACGAGTTCCGACATTGGGATCAACAGCCAGTGTTGCCCTTTGTTGACTAATGCAGGAATCCAATTGTGCATTGATGTCATCAGTCACTGGTGACATAAAGAAACTCGGTGATGAGAGGATACCACCATTCTGTGGGATGATGTTGCTGGGATCCCTAGGAGGCGTGGCGCTGGGAACGGGAACGTCAGTCTAGTCCAAAGCTTCGTTTACATTTTTCCTACGACGTGCGACGCTGGGATGGACAGTAAATGTACTCCATCGTGGCCTAAGGCTGGGGATGGATTTGGTTGGAAGGATCTCATCACTCCGAGGCCTAGCGTTATTCCTGGTAGGTTCGACGCTGGGACTGGGAAAGGCAGTCCCCTCCATGGCGCTTGCTGTATTTTTTCTTGTTGCTGGGATGGTGACATCACTCGGTGGGGTGATGTCACTCTTTCGTGGTAAGATATTCCTGTGCCCGACCACCGTTTCTGATTTGAGCTTCTTTATACGCTGGCTTAGACTAGCACAAAAAAAAGCTCGAGGAGGTGTGACGCTGGCAATGGGAACGTCAGTCTCTTCCATGGCGCTCGCTGCATTTTTGCTTGGTGGAATGATAACATCACTCGGTGGGGTGATGTCACTCTTTCGTGGTAAGATATTTCTGTGCCCAACCACCATTTCTGATTTGAGCCTCTTTATATGCTGGCGTAGCCTAGCACGAAGGGAAGCTTGAGGAGGTGTGACGCTGGCAGCGGGAACGTCAGTCTCCTCCATGGCGCTTGCTGCATTTTTTCTTGTTGCTGGGATGATGACATCACTCGGTGGGGTGATGTCACTCTTTCGTGGTAAGATATTCCTGTGCCCAACCACCATTTCTGATTTGAGCTTCTTTATATGCTGGCTTAGACTAGCACAAAAAAAAGCTTGAGGAGGTGTGACGCTGGCAATGGGAACGTCAGTCTCTTCCATAGCTCTGTTCACATTTTTCCTACGACGTGCGACGCTGGGATGGACGGTAAATGTACTCAATTGTGGCCTAAGCCTGGAAACCATTGCTGGGGTCATGGATTTGGTTGGAAGGATCTCATCACTACAAGGCCTAGCGTTATTCCTGGTAGGTGCGACGCTGGGCATGGCGAAGGCAGTCTCCTCCATGGCGCTCTCTGCATTTTCAGTTGCTGGTAGAATGGTGTCCTCAGTTGCTGGTAGAATGGTGTCCTCAGTTGCTGGTAGAATGGTGTCCTCAGTTGCTGGTAGAATGGTGTCCTCAGTTGCTGGTAGAATGGCGTCACTTGCTGGTGGGGTGATGTTGCTACTTTTTTGTCGGAACAGTCGGTTGAATGGCTTGAAGTATATTAGGAGCACCAGCATGGTGATGAGCCCCAGAAAGCATTCTAACTGGTGCTCCGTAACAATTTTTATAAGTACGGGTAGGACTGTGTTCTCCAATGCCACACACCCCCTGGACCAAACTGACCAGAGCCTGGCGACCACCCTATGGTACAACTCACCAGTATTTATAAGTAGGGGTGGGATTGTGTTCTCCAATGCCACCCACCCCCTGGACCAAACTGACCAGAGCCTGGCGACCACCCTATGGTACAACTCACCAGTATTTATAAGCAGGGGTGGGACTGTGTTCTTTAACACCACCCACCCCTTGGACCAAACTGACCAGAGCCTGGCGACCACCCTATGGTACAACTTACTGGCATTTATAAGCAGGGGTGGGGCTGTGTTCTCGAAGGCCGGCCCCCGTCTGTTCCATATATCGATCAGTAGATGAACTAATCCGCTCAGCTCCAGGAACATCAAATAGCGTCCTAATATTCTGGCCAGGTAAGTTTGGCGCAGGACGTACTTCAGAATCAGAAAACTTATCAGGACTGCCAAACTAAACAAGAATGGAGGGCGGGTCAGGAATGAAAACCAGCTGATGGGTTCTGTGGGGTCCTTTTCAATTCCTCTTCCTGTTCCCTCCGCTGGCTGCCCCGTCCTCTTCATCTCCTCCTCAATGGGGGTCTGTGGGGACCCTCCGATGACTTCTCCGGGTACAGAAATCTGCGGTATATCCGCTGGCTGCTGTACTTCCACAATGCCCTCCCCCTGACCCATGGGGACCTCTGGGGGTTGTACGGCCGGATTTCTGTTTAGTCCCCAAGGAACCAACAGAAGAATAATCACGGCGAGAATTCTGCTTCTCATTTTTTTTTTTATTAAAAGAAAGTAACTGACTGTAAAAATGCCAATTACTATTAATAGAAGAATAAACTATTGATGCCAATCAATAAATTCACTCACAAATCCAATAACGAGATAATCTGACCAAATAGAAATCTATCAGTCAGGAGAGCTCTGCAGTAGATGCTACTACGTTGAAGACGAGATTGTCAACTGAGAAATTCCCCCTCTGCGCGGCTATTTACAAGCTGCAGGTTGTGACGTCATAGTGCTTGACCGTTGGCGGCTATTTTTACACTGAAGGGCACGTGACCTGCAGCTGCTTCAATCTGATTGGCTGATCGGGATCTGGCAAGAATCCAATGATATAACATAACGGTCAGACTTACCTCAAGACTTCTGAATTTCGTGCGCGCAATACCCCACAATAACCCCCCCCCCCCCGTGTCCGCCGTCCTGTACAGAAGAAATCACCGGCATCTGCTGGTCTTCTCTCCCATCACGTCCCGCTATAAGGAGGACCGACAGCGTCTTGTCTGTGTTTGGAACAGACCGACCTCCGGTCAGGCAGAGCGCCGGACAGCCCGCGTCGGTGGAGGAAGGACCCCGAGGATGCGGGGGAAAAGCCGTTTCCATAGAGATGCGGCTGCGGTCAAGCCAGCCGCCAAAATAAAGTGTGCGCGCCTATTGGTAATGACAGAACACACGTGACACACGGAGAGCCCGCCCTGCACTGTAGTAGGGGGGAGTCTGCACTGTAGCGGGGGGGTCTGTACTGTAGCGGGGGGGGTCTGCACTGTAGCGGGGGGGTCTGTACTGTAGGGGGAGTCTGTACTGTAGCGGGGGGGGGGAGTCTGCACTGTAGTGGGGGGGGGGAGTCTGTACTGTAGAGAAGGGTCTGTAGTGGGGGGGACTGCACTGTAGCGGGGGGACTGCACTGTAGCGGGGGGGGGGGGGTCTGTACTGTAGCGGGGGGGTCTGCACTGTAGTGGGGGGGTCTGCACTGTAGCGGGGGGGTCTGTACTGTAGTGGGGGGGTCTGCACTGTAGCGGGGGGGTCTGCACTGTAGTGGGGGGGTCTGCACTGTAGCGGGGGGGGTCTGCACTGTAGCGGGGGGTCTGTACTGTAGTGGGGGGGGGGTCTGCACTGTAGCGGGGGGGGTCTGCACTGTAGTGGGGGGGGTCTGTACTGTAGCGGGGGGGTGGTCTGCACTGTAGGGGGGGTGGTCTGTACTGTAGTGGGGGGTCTGTACTGTAGCGGGGGGGGTTGTCTGTACTGTAGTGGGGGGGGGTCTGTACTGGGGGGTGTCTGTACTGTAGTGGGGGGTGTGTGTACTGTAGCGGGGGGAGTCTGTACTGTAGCGGGGGGGTCTGTACTGTAGCGGGGGGTCTGCACTGTAGCGGGGGGAGTCTGTACTGTAGGGGGGGGGGGGGGTCTGTACTGTAGCGGGGGGGGTCTGTACTGTAGGGGGGGGGGGTCTGTACTGTAGTGGGGGGTCTGTACTGTATTCAGGGGGGGTCTGTACTGTAGCGGGGGGAGTCTGGACTGTAGCGGGGGGGGTCTGTACTGTAGCGGGGGGGTCTCTACTGTAGCTGGGGGGTCTGTACTGTAGGGGGGGGTCTGTACTGTAGTGGGGGGGGTCTGTACTGTAGCTGGGGGGTCTGTACTGTAGCGGGGGGGTCTGTACTGTAGCGGGGGGGGGTCTGTACTGTAGTGGGGGGGTCTGTACTGTAGCGGGGGGGACTGCACTGTAGCGGGGGGGGGTCTGTACTGTAGCGGGGGGGGGGGTCTGCACTGTAGTGGGGGGGGTCTGCACTGTAGGGGGGGGGTCTGCACTGTAGCGGGGGGGGGGTCTGCACTGTAGCGGGGGGTCTGTACTGTAGTGGGGAGGGGTCTGCACTGTAGCGGGGGGGTCTGCACTGTAGTGGGGGGGTCTGTACTGTAGCGGGGGGGGGGTGGTCTGCACTGTAGGGGGGTGGTCTGTACTGTAGGGGGGGGGGTCTGTACTGTAGTGGGGGGTCTGTACTGTAGCGGGGGGGGGGGTCTGTACTGTAGGGGGGGTCTGTACTGTAGTAGGGGGGGGGTCTGTACTGTAGCTGGGGGGTCTGTACTGTAGCGGGGGGGTCTGTACTGTAGCGGGGGGTCTGTACTGTAGTGGGGGGTCTGTAGTGGGGGGTCTGTACTGCAGTGGGGGGGTCTGTACTGTAGTGGGGGGGTCTGTACTGTAGTGGGGGTCTGTACTGTAGGGGGGGGTCTGTACTTTAGTGAGGGTCTGCACTGTAGTGGGGGTCTGTACTGTGGTGGGGGGGGGTCTGTACTTTGGTGGGGGGGTCTGTACTGTAGTGGGGGTCTGTACTTTGGTAGCGGGGGGGTCTGTACTGTAGCGGGGGGGAGGGGGTCTGTACTTTGGTGGGGGGTCTGTACTGTAGCGGGGTAGGGGGTCTGTACTTTGGTGGGGGGTCTGCACTGTAGTGGGGGTCTGTACTGTGGTGGGGGGGGTCTGTACTTTGGTGGGGGGTCTGTACTTTGGTAGCGGGGGGGGTCTGTACTGTAGCGGGGGGGGGAGGGGGGGGGAGGGGGTCTGTACTTTGGTGGGGGGTCTGTACTTTGGTGGGGGGTCTGTACTGTAGCGAGGGGGGGTCTGTACTGTGGTGGGGGGTCTGTACTGTAGCGGGGGGAGGGGGTCTGTACTGTGGTGGGGCGTCTGTACTGTAGCGGGGGGGGGGTCTGTACTTTGGTGGGGGGTCTTCACTGTAGGGAGAGGATCTGCCCTGTAGGGGGTCCAGAACTGTTAGGGGGGGGGGTGTCTGTGTAACGTACAGAGCTGTGGGGGACTGTGTAATGTAAAGGGGTCCAGAGGTGCGGCCTACAGCTTCACTACAGATCCCCGGACTGTCCTGCGCTGAGTGCCCGGATGGAGATGGAGCCGCTGCTGAAGGTCTGGAGCCACTTCTGGCGGAGGGAGTTCGAGCATTGCTCCCTGCTGTGTGGAGAAAGGGCCCCATGACCAGGTACACCCAGTCCTATATACACCTCATAGCCTATATACACCCAGTCCTATATACACCTCATATCCTATATACACCCAGTCCTATATACACCTCATATCCTATATACACCCAGTCCTATATACACCTCATATCCTATATACACCCAGTCCTATATACACCTCATATCCTATATACACCCAGTCCTATATACACCTCATATGCTATATACACCCAGTCCTATATACACCTCATATCCTATATACACCCAGTCCTATATACACCTCATATGCTATATACACCCAGTCCTATATACACCTCATATCCTATATACACCCAGTCCTATATATACACCTCATATCCTATATACACCCAGTCCTATATACACCTCATATCCTATATACACCCAGTCCTATATACACCTCATATCCTATATACACCCAGTCCTATATACACCTCATATCCTATATACACCCAGTCCTATATACACCTCATATCCTATATACACCCAGTCCTATATACACCTCATATCCTATATACACCCAGTCCTATATACACCTCATATCCTATATACACCCAGTCCTATATACACCTCATATGCTATATACACCCAGTCCTATATACACCTCATATCCTATATACACCCAGTCCTATATACACCTCATATCCTATATACACCCAGTCCTATACACATACCCATTGCAGCCTCACCGTGCCCCCCATTGCAGCCTCACCATGCCCCCCATTGCAGCCTCACCGTGCCCCCCATTGCAGCCTTGCCAGGGCGGACAGATCATGACCAGTTAGAGGAGAGCCGCGGGATCACTGAGCGGTAAAACACGCCGTAACAGCTGACATTGAGACTGTCTCCGCTCGGCTCACACAGCCCCGCCTCCTCCTAACCCCGCCTCCTCCTAACCCCGCACCTGTGATAGACAGAATGCATCCCCGCATTGGACCTGCGTTCTGTGTATCACAGGTGCGGGGTTTGGAGGAGGCGGGGTTAGGAGGAGGCGGGGCTGTGTGAGCGGAGACAGTCTCAATGTCAGCTGTTACGGCGTGTTTTACGGCTCAGTGATCCCGCGGCTCTCCTGTAACTCCATGGCTCTCTTCCACCGTGAGAACGTCTCCCGATCAACTCCGCCCACCGGCGGTGTCAGTGGGAGGAATAGTGTCCCCATCATTGGTGTCAGTGGGAGGAATAGTGTCCCATCATTGGTGTCAGTGGGAGGAATAGTGTCCCCATCATTGGTGTCAGTGGGAGGAATAGTGTCCCCATCATTGGTGTCAGTGGGATGAATAGTGTCCCCATCATTGGTGTCAGTGGGATGAATAGTGTCCCCATCATTGGTGTCAGTGGGAGGAATAGTGTCCCATCATTGGTGTCAGTGGGATGAATAGTGTCCCCATCATTGGTGTCAGTGGGAGGAATAGTGTCCCCATCATTGGTGTCAGTGGGATGAATAGTGTCCCCATCATTGGTGTCAGTGGGAGGAATAGTGTCCCCATCATTGGTGTCAGTGGGAGGAATAGTGTCCCCATCATTGGTGTCAGTGGGATGAATAGTGTCCCCATCATTGGTGTCAGTGGGAGGAATAGTGTCCCATCATTGGTGTCAGTGGGATGAATAGTGTCCCATCATTGGTGTCAGTGGGATGAATAGTGTCCCCATCATTGGTGTCAGTGGGAGGAATAGTAGTGTCCCATCATTGGTGTCAGTGGGATGAATAGTGTCCCATCATTGGTGTCAGTGGGAGGAATAGTGCCCCCATCATTGGTGTCAGTGGGAGGAATAGTGTCCCATCATTGGTGTCAGTGGGATGAATAGTGTCCCATCATTGGTGTCAGTGGGATGAATAGTGTCCCCATCATTGGTGTCAGTGGGATGAATAGTGTCCCATCATTGGTGTCAGTGGGAGGAATAGTGCCCATCATCATTGGTGTCAGTGGGATGAATAGTGTCCCCATCATTGGTGTCAGTGGGATGAATAGTGCCCCCATCATTGGTGTCAGTGGGAGGAATAGTGTCCCCATCATTGGTGTCAGTGGGATGAATAGTGTCCCCATCATTGGTGTCAGTGGGATGAATAGTGTCCCCATCATTGGTGTCAGTGGGAGGAATAGTGTCCCCATCATTGGTGTCAGTGGGATGAATAGTGTCCCCATCATTGGTGTCAGTGGGAGGAATAGTGTCCCATAATTGGTGTCAGTGGGATGAATAGTGTCCCATCATTGGTGTCAGTGGGATGAATAGTGTCCCCATCATTGGTGTCAGTGGGAGGAATAGTGTCCCATCATTGGTGTCAGTGGGATGAATAGTGTCCCCATCATTGGTGTCAGTGGGATGAATAGTGTCCCCATCATTGGTGTCAGTGGGAGGAATAGTGTCCCATCATTGGTGTCAGTGGGATGAATAGTGTCCCATCATTGGTGTCAGTGGGAGGAATAGTGCCCCATCATTGGTGTCAGTGGGATGAATAGTGTCCCATCATTGGTGTCAGTGGGATGAATAGTGCCCCATCATTGGTGTCAGTGGGAGGAATAGTGTCCCCATCATTGGTGTCAGTGGGAGGAATAGTGTCCCCATCATTGGTGTCAGTGGGAGGAATAGTAGTGCCCCATCATTGGTGTCAGTGGGATGAATAGTGTCCCCATCATTGGTGTCAGTGGGATGAATAGTGCCCCATCATTGGTGTCAGTGGGAGGAATAGTGTCCCCATCATTGGTGTCAGTGGGATGAATAGTGTCCCCATCATTGGTGTCAGTGGGAGGAATAGTGTCCCATCATTGGTGTCAGTGGGATGAATAGTGTCCCCATCATTGGTGTCAGTGGGATGAATAGTGTCCCATCATTGGTGTCAGTGGGAGGAATAGTGTCCCCATCATTGGTGTCAGTGGGATGAATAGTGTCCCCATCATTGGTGTCAGTGGGAGGAATAGTGTCCCGATCATTGGTGTCAGTGGGATGAATAGTGTCCCATCATTGGTGTCAGTGGGATGAATAGTAACCCATCATTGGTGTCAGTGGGAGGAATAGTGTCCCATCATTGGTGTCAGTGGGAGGAATAGTGTCCCCATCATTGGTGTCAGTGGGATGAATAGTGTCCCATCATTGGTGTCAGTGGGAGGAATAGTGTCCCCATCATTGGTGTCAGTGGGATGGATAGTATCCCCATCATTGGTGTCAGTGGGAGGAATAGTGTCTCATCATTGGTGTCAGTGGGATGAATAGTGTCCCATCATTGGTGTCAGTGGGAGGAATAGTGTCCCCATCATTGGTGTCAGTGGGATGAATAGTGCCCCATCATTGGTGTCAGTGGGATGAATAGTGTCCCCATCATTGGTGTCAGTGTGGGAGGAATAGTGTCCCCGTCATTGGTGTCAGTGGGATGAATAGTGTCCCCATCATTGGTGTCAGTGGGAGGAATAGTGCCCCATCATTGGTGTCAGTGGGATGAATAGTGTCCCCATCATTGGTGTCAGTGGGATGAATAGTGCCCCATCATTGGTGTCAGTGGGATGAATAGTGCCCCATCATTGGTGTCAGTGGGATGAATAGTGTCCCCATCATTGGTGTCAGTGGGAGGAATAGTGCCCCATCATTGGTGTCAGTGGGAGGAATAGTGTCCCATCATTGGTGTCAGTGGGATGAATAGTGTCCCCATCATTGGTGTCAGTGGGATGAATAGTGCCCCATCATTGGTGTCAGTGGGAGGAATAGTGCCCCATCCTTGGTGTCAGTGGGAGGAATAGTGCCCCATCATTGGTGTCAGTGGGAGGAATAGTGCCCCATCATTGGTGTCAGTGGGAGGAATAGTGCCCCATCATTGGTGTCAGTGGGAGGAATAGTGCCCCATCATTGGTGTCAGTGGGAGGAATAGTGCCCCATCATTGGTATCAGTGGGAGGAATAGTGCCCCATCCTTGGTGTCAGATACCCCTTCTGGGGTAAAGTTGGGAAGTGTTGCCCGGGGGGGGGGGGGTTATCTCTATTAGGACCCAATCTGGGGGGGGGGGGGGTTGCTGTAAGAGGATGAAGGATGTGATTGGATGAGGGGAGGAGTCGGGGGTTGGGAGGTCGGTGATGGAATTGGGTCTCCTCTGGGGATTTCTAATGAAGGGGAATATCTGATGCTCCTCCCCCTTTGATGTCACCAATTCTCCATCTTCAAAGGAAAAGAGTCAGAAATCATTAAAGTGGAGCCTCTCTCTTCAGGCATCATCCGGGGTCCCCACAAATGTCTGACACAGATCAGCCCCTGCTGCGGGCTTATTGCAATGTACAGTCTGATTACTGGTGGGAGGAGACTGAGGAAATGACTCCTCCTCCTTCTACAAAGTTACAATGTATAGTCTGATCACTGGGGAGGAGACTGAGGAAAAGACTCCTCCCCCTTCTACAAAGTTACAATGTACAGTCTGATCACTGGGGGAGGGGAGACGGAGGAAATGCTGTCATTGGGCAGTTTAAATAAATATATTTGTAAAGGAATCTGCCCACTAAATTATTTTCTTTCCCATCCCCCGATTCTCCAGGCAGAAGCAGATGCTGGTTGTGGCCGGGGAATATTCGCTGTCCACCTTCGAAGGAACAGAACAGATATTTCGCCCGGTGAAGATGATCGCTCACCCCGAATACAGCTCATCCTCCAAGAACGCCGACATCATGCTGATAAAGGTGATATAATTGGGGCCCCTCCCCTCTTCAGAGCAATGACTCCTCCCACTCCCACCATGTGGCCCCAGATAGATACAGAGTGCCTGAAAATAGACATCTTCTGCTGTGCTGCCTTCTTAGCTAACACAGGGCGCTCTGGGAATCCTTTGTCTTTAATATTTATTTATAGAACAATGGGGTATGTAGCTAAAAAATGGATATAAAACATCAGTTCAAAAATGTATAAACTTTAAAATGTGACTCCGCTTGTAAAATCATAAGTATGAACTGGTCACTGGGGGAAGCTCCGCCTCCATAATGCAACTGACTCCATGGAGGGGTAGATAAGACTTCAATTTTAATTACTTTTTATTCTTCCTGACGCAGCGTTGTCACCCTGCCTTGTGCGCTCCTTCGGTTGGCTGTTGAGTTCTCTATCTGTATAGATGCCAACTGTCCCGGATTTGTTGGGACAGACCCGTATATCAGACCTCTGTCCCGGATTTGTTGGGACAGACCCGTATATCAGACCTCTGTCCCGGATTTGTTGGGACAGACCCGTGTATCAGACCACTGTCCCAGATTTGTTGGGACAGACCCATATATCAGACCTCTGTCCCGGATTTGTTGGGACAGACCCGTGTATCAGACCTGATATACGGGTCTGTCCCAACAAATCCGGGACAGAGGTCTGATATACGGGTCTGTCCCAACAAATCCGGGACAGAGGTCTGATATACGGGTCTATCCCAACAAATCCGGGACAAAGGTCTGATATACAGGTCTGTCCCAACAAATCCGGGACAGAGGTCTGATATACGGGTCTGTCCCAACAAATCCGGGACAGAGGTCTGATATACGGGTCTGTCCCAACAAATCCGGGACAGAGGTCTGATATACGGGTCTGTCCCAACAAATCCGGGACAGAGGTCTGATACACGGGTCTGTCCCAACAAATCCGGGACAGAGGTCTGATACACGGGTCTGTCCCAACAAATCCGGGACAGAGGTCTGATACACGGGTCTGTCCCAACAAATCCGGGACAGAGGTCTGATACAGGGGTCTGTCCCAACAAATCCGGGACAGAGGTCTGATATACGGGTCTGTCCCAACAAATCCGGGACAGAGGTCTGATACACGGGTCTGTCCCAACAAATCCGGGACAGAGGTCTGATACAGGGGTCTGTCCCACCAAATCCGGGACAGAGGTCTGATATACGGGTCTGTCCC
The DNA here is from genome assembly GCA_028564925.1 of Lithobates sylvaticus. Taxonomy (NCBI): domain Eukaryota; kingdom Metazoa; phylum Chordata; class Amphibia; order Anura; family Ranidae; genus Lithobates; species Lithobates sylvaticus. The sequence goes on from CM053036.1 coordinate 170,931,242, forward strand.
AACAAATCCGGGACAGAGGTCTGATACACGAGTCTGTCCCAACAAATCCGGGACAGAGGTCTGATATACGGGTCTCTCCCAACAAATCCGGGACAAATGTCTGATATACGGGTCTGTCCCAACAAATCCGGGACAAAGGTCTGATATACGGGTCTGTCCCAACAAATCCGGGACAGAGGTCTGATATACGGGTCTGTCCCAACAAATCCGGGACAGAGGTCTGATACACGGGTCTGTCCCAACAAATCCGGGACAGAGGTCTGATACACTGGTCTGTCCCAACAAATCCGGGACAGAGGTCTGATACACGGGTCTGTCCCAACAAATCCGGGACAGAGGTCTGATATACGGGTCTGTCCCAACAAATCCGGGACAGAGGTCTGATATACGGGTCTGTCCCAACAAATCCGGGACAGTGGTCTGATACACGGGTCTGTCCCAACAAATCCGGGACAGAGGTCTGATACACGGGTCTGTCCCAACAAATCCGGGACAGAGGTCTGATACAGGGGTCTGTCCCAACAAATCCGGGACAGAGGTCTGATATACGGGTCTGTCCCAACAAATCCGGGACAGAGGTCTGATACACGGGTCTGTCCCAACAAATCCGGGACAGAGGTCTGATAAACGGGTCTGTCCCAACAAATCCGGGACAGAGGTCTGATATACGGGTCTGTCCCAACAAATCCGGGACAGAGGTCTGATACACGAGTCTGTCCCAACAAATCCGGGACAGAGGTCTGATATACGGGTCTCTCCCAACAAATCCGGGACAAATGTCTGATATACGGGTCTGTCCCAACAAATCCGGGACAAAGGTCTGATATACGGGTCTGTCCCAACAAATCCGGGACAGAGGTCTGATATACGGGTCTGTCCCAACAAATCCGGGACAGAGGTCTGATACACGGGTCTGTCCCGACAAATCCGGGACAGAGGTCTGATACACGGGTCTGTCCCAACAAATCCGGGACAGAGGTCTGATACACGGGTCTGTCCCAACAAATCCGGGACAGAGGTCTGATACACGGGTCTGTCCCAACAAATCCGGGACAGAGGTCTGATACACGGGTCTGTCCCAACAAATCCGGGACAGAGGTCTGATACACGGGTCTGTCCCAACAAATCCGAGACAGAGGTCTGATATACGGGTCTCTCCCAACAAATCCGGGACAAAGGTCTGATACACGGGTCTGTCCCAACAAATCCGGGACAAAGGTCTGATATACGGGTCTGTCCCAACAAATCCGGGACAGAGGTCTGATATACGGGTCTGTCCCAACAAATCTGGGACAGAGGTCTGATACACGGGTCTGTCCCAACAAATCCGGGACAGAGGTCTGATACACGGGTCTGTCCCAACAAATCCGGGACAGAGGTCTGATACACGGGTCTGTCCCAACAAATCCGGGACAGAGGTCTGATACACGGGTCTGTCCCAACAAATCCGGGACAGAGGTCTGATATACGGGTCTGTCCCAACAAATCCGGGACAGAGGTCTGATATACGGGTCTGTCCCAACAAATCCGGGACAGAGGTCTGATATACGGGTCTGTCCCAACAAATCCGGGACAAAGGTCTGATACACGGGTCTGTCCCAACAAATCCGGGACAAAGGTCTGATACACGAGTCTGTCCCAACAAATCCGGGACAGAGGTCTGATATACGGGTCTCTCCCAACAAATCCGGGACAGAGGTCTGATATACGGGTCTGTCCCAACAAATCCGGGACAAAGGTCTGATATACGGGTCTGTCCCAACAAATCCGGGACAGAGGTCTGATATACGGGTCTGTCCCAACAAATCCGGGACAGAGGTCTGATATACGGGTCTGTCCCAACAAATCCGGGACAGAGGTCTGATATACGGGTCTGTCCCAACAAATCCGGGACAGAGGTCTGATATACGGGTCTGTCCCAACAAATCCGGGACAAAGGTCTGATACACGGGTCTGTCCCAACAAATCCGGGACAGAGGTCTGATACACGGGTCTGTCCCAACAAATCCGGGACAGAGGTCTGATATACGGGTCTGTCCCAACAAATCCGGGACAGAGGTCTGATATACGGGTCTGTCCCAACAAATCCGGGACAGAGGTCTGATATACGGGTCTGTCCCAACAAATCCGGGACAGAGGTCTGATATACGGGTCTGTCCCAACAAATCCGGGACAAAGGTCTGATACACGGGTCTGTCCCAACAAATCCGGGACAAAGGTCTGATACACGAGTCTGTCCCAACAAATCCGGGACAGAGGTCTGATATACGGGTCTCTCCCAACAAATCCGGGACAGAGGTCTGATATACGGGTCTGTCCCAACAAATCCGGGACAGAGGTCTGATATACGGGTCTGTCCCAACAAATCCGGGACAGAGGTCTGATACACGGGTCTGTCCCAACAAATCCGGGACAGAGGTCTGATACACGGGTCTGTCCCAACAAATCCGGGACAGAGGTCTGATACACGGGTCTGTCCCAACAAATCCGGGACCGAGGTCTGATACACGGGTCTGTCCCAACAAATCCGGGACAGAGGTCTGATACACGGGTCTGTCCCAACAAATCCGGGACAGAGGTCTGATACACGGGTCTGTCCCAACAAATCCGGGACAGAGGTCTGATACACGGGTCTGTCCCAACAAATCCGGGACAGAGGTCTGATACAGGGGTCTGTCCCAACAAATCCGGGACAGAGGTCTGATATACGGGTCTGTCCCAACAAATCTGGGACAGAGGTCTGATACACGAGTCTGTCCCAACAAATCCGGGACAGAGGTCTGATATACGGGTCTCTCCCAACAAATCCGGGACAAAGGTCTGATACACGGGTCTGTCCCAACAAATCTGGGACAAAGGTCTGATATACGGGTCTGTCCCAACAAATCTGGGACAGAGGTCTGATACACGGGTCTGTCCCAACAAATCCAGGACAAAGGTCTGATATACGGGTCTGTCCCAACAAATCCGGGACAGAGGTCTGATATACGGGTCTGTCCCAACAAATCCGGGACAGAGGTCTGATACACGGGTCTGTCCCAACAAATCCGGGACAGAGGTCTGATACACGGGTCTGTCCCAACAAATCCGGGACAGAGGTCTGATACACGGGTCTGTCCCAACAAATCCGGGACAGAGGTCTGATACGCGGGTCTGTCCCAACAAATCCGGGACAGAGGTCTGATACGCGGGTCTGTCCCAACAAATCCGGGACAGAGGTCTGATACACGGGTCTGTTCCAACAAATCCGGGACAGAGGTCTGATACAGGGGTCTGTCCCAACAAATCCGGGACAGAGGTCTGATATACGGGTCTGTCCCAACAAATCCGGGACAGAGGTCTGATACACGAGTCTGTCCCAACAAATCCGGGACAGAGGTCTGATATACGGGTCTCTCCCAACAAATCCGGGACAAAGGTCTGATATACGGGTCTGTCCCAACAAATCCGGGACAGAGGTCTGATATACGGGTCTGTCCCAACAAATCCGGGACAGAGGTCTGATATACGGGTCTGTCCCAACAAATCTGGGACAGAGGTCTGATACACGGGTCTGTCCCAACAAATCCGGGACAGAGGTCTGATACACGGGTCTGTCCCAACAAATCCGGGACAGAGGTCTGATACACGGGTCTGTCCCAAAAAATCCGGGACAGAGGTCTGATACACGGGTCTGTCCCAACAAATCCGGGACAGAGGTCTGATACACGGGTCTGTCCCAACAAATCCGGGACAGAGGTCTGATACACGGGTCTGTCCCAACAAATCCGGGACAGAGGTCTGATACACGGGTCTGTCCCAACAAATCCGGGACAGAGGTCTGATACAGGGGTCTGTCCCAACAAATCCGGGACAGAGGTCTGATACACGGGTCTGTCCCAACAAATCCGGGACAGAGGTCTGATACACGGGTCTGTCCCAACAAATCCGGGACAGAGGTCTGATATACGGGTCTGTCCCAACAAATCCGGGACAGAGGTCTGATACACGGGTCTGTCCCAACAAATCCGGGACAGAGGTCTGATACACGGGTCTGTCCCAACAAATCCGGGACAGAGGTCTGATACACGGGTCTGTCCCAATTAATCCGGGACAGAGGTCTGATACACGGGTCTGTCCCAACAAATCCGGGACAGAGGTCTGATATACGGGTCTGGATACTTTTTATTATTTGATGCCGTTTCCTGACAGGTTCTCTTTAATTCTCTTCTCTTACAGCTGAACTGGCCGGCCATCTACAATTCCTTCGTCTCCATAGTCCCTCTACCAGCCCAGGGGGTGTCGCTGGGCGAGGGGCGCCTGTGCAAGGTCTCCTGATGGGGGTACACCAGCGCCACCAGCGGTAAGGCCTCGGACACCCTGCGCAGCGTGAAGCTTCCCATCGTCTCCGCCCACCGCTGTAACAGCTCCGCCTCCTACTCCGGGCACATCACTAACAACATGATCTGCGCCGGGTTCAACAACGGGACAGAGAGGACAAATCTCCCAAAAACACAAGTAAAGGCACAAAAACCTAAAACCATAAATATCCTACAATATCCCAAATACAATAAAGAAATAAAGTCTGATATTGTAGACACACAGTCTATATTAGTCCATGTAAATATTTAGCTATGAATGGGGGGTAAAAAGTCCAAAACACTCAGGGCTGCCATCACATAGGAACAGAAACCGGACTCCAAACAGACGGCAAAAGTCCAGGAAAGGGGCGCCTCTAAGTGGAGACGTTTTTGTAAAACGTTTTAATACGATAAATTGGCCAATCACATTTGAGTAGTAAGTAACAAGCAGATCAGGATGGGGTCCCAGCAAAGGGTGAGTCCAATGGTGACGATGGATCGTGCTTCCGGGGTCCTTCCCAGGCGATCGCTGTCCTCAGGCTCCACTTAGAGGCACCCCTTTCCTTGTCATTTGCAGTCTGTTTGGAGCCCCACCCCCTCCCAAGGTGGAGAGGGGGGGGGGGGTGAAGATGAGTCTATGGGGAGGGGGGCGGGTCCCTATAAGACGGCGCCGAGCAGCGCTAATGTGCGATTTTTGGTGGCAGGAAGCTGCAGAACAATTTCTCTCCAATCAAATCAGCCGCCGATCTTCATAGACACGCCCCAATTTATTTTATTGTTTAATCTTTGAAGGTGAAATGTATTCGCTGTGACCACATTTTCCCTTCTGGTGCTTCTTCTCTTTATTCGGATTATTGGGTTGCGGCTGTACGAGCGACCGACGCATTCCGCAGAGCTTGTGTCATGGAGGGCGCCGCCCCCCCCCCCAATCCATACACCTGGCCCCCTAATCTACATGCAGGGTGCCGCCCCCCCAATCCGTACACCTGGCCCCCTAATCTACATGCAGGGGCGCCACCTCCCCAATCCATATGCCCCACCTCTAATCTACATTAAGGGGCCGCCCCCAATCCATATGCCCGCCCCCCTAATTTACATGCAGGGGCGCCGCCTCTCCAATCCATATGCCCCACCTCTAATCTACATTAAGGGGCCGCCCCCCAATCCATACGCCCGCCCCCCTAATTTACATGCAGGGGCGCCGCCTCCCCAATCCATATGCCCCACCTCTAATCTACATTAAGGGGCCGCCCCCCAATCCATACGCCCGCCCCCCTAATTTACATGCAGGGGCGCCGCCTCCCCAATCCATATGCCCCACCTCTAATCTACATTAAGGGGCCGCCCCCCAATCCATACGCCCGGTCCCCTAATTTACATGCAGGGCGCCGCCCCCCAATCCATACACCTGGCCCCCTAATCTACATGCAGGGGCGCCGCCTCCCCAATCCATACGCCCCACCTCTAATCTACATTAAGGGGCCGCCCCCAATCCATACGCCAAGTCCCCTAATTTACATGCAGGGGCGCCGCCTCCCCAATCCATATGCCCCACCTCTAATCTACATTAAGGGGTCGCCCCCCCAATCCATACGCCCGCCCCCCTAATTTACATGCAGGGGCGCCACCTCCCCAATCCATATGCCCCACCTCTAATCTACATTAAGGGGCCGCCCCCCAATCCATACGCCCGGTCCCCTAATTTACATGCAGGGGCGTCGCCCCCCCCCCCCCCCCAATCCATACGCCCTGCCTCTAATCTACATTAGGGGGCCGCCCCCCAATCCATGCACACGCCCCCTAATCTACATGCAGGGGCGCCGCCTCCCCAATCCATATGCCCCACCTCTAATCTACATTAAGGGGCCGCCCCCCAATCCATACGCCCGCCCCCCTAATTTACATGCAGGGGCGCCGCCTCCCCAATCCATATGCCCCACCTCTAATCTACATTAAGGGGCCGCCCCCCAATCCATACGCCCGCCCCCCTAATTTACATGCAGGGGCGCCGCCTCCCCAATCCATATGCCCCACCTCTAATCTACATTAAGGGACCGCCCCCCAATCCATACGCCCGGTCCCCTAATTTACATGCAGGGCGCCGCCCCCCAATCCATACACCTGGCCCCCTAATCTACATGCAGGGGCGTCGCCCCCCCCAATCCATACGCCCTGCCTCTAATCTACATTAGGGGGCCGCCCCCCAATCCATACGCCCGGTCCCCTAATTTACATGCAGGGCGCCGCCCCCCAATCCATACACCTGGCCCCCTAATCTACATGCAGGGGCGTCGCCCCCCCCCCCCAATCCATACGCCCTGCCTCTAATCTACATTAGGGGGCCGTCCCCCAATCCATACGCCCGGTCCCCTAATTTACATGCAGGGCGCCGCCCCCCAATCCATACACCTGGCCCCCTAATCTACATGCAGGGGCGCCGCCTCCCCAATCCATACGCCCCACCTCTAATCTACATTAAGGGGCCGCCCCCAATCCATACGCCAAGTCCCCTAATTTACATGCAGGGGCGCCGCCTCCCCAATCCATATGCCCCACCTCTAATCTACATTAAGGGGTCGCCCCCCCAATCCATACGCCCGCCCCCCTAATTTACATGCAGGGGCGCCACCTCCCCAATCCATATGCCCCACCTCTAATCTACATTAAGGGGCCGCCCCCCAATCCATACGCCCGGTCCCCTAATTTACATGCAGGGGCGTCGCCCCCCCCAATCCATACGCCCTGCCTCTAATCTACATTAGGGGGCCGCCCCCCAATCCATGCACACGCCCCCTAATCTACATGCAGGGGCGCCGCCTCCCCAATCCATATGCCCCACCTCTAATCTACATTAAGGGGCCGCCCCCAATCCATACGCCCGCCCCCCTAATTTACATGCAGGGGCGCCGCCTCCCCAATCCATATGCCCCACCACTAATCTACATTAAGGGGCCGCCCCCCAATCCATACGCCCGCCCCCCTAATTTACATGCAGGGGCGCCGCCTCCCCAATCCATATGCCCCACCTCTAATCTACATTAAGGGGCCGCCCCCCAATCCATACGCCCGTCCCCCTAATTTACATGCAGGGGCGCCGCCTCCCCAATCCATATGCCCCACCTCTAATCTACATTAAGGGGCCGCCCCCCAATCCATACGCCCGGTCTCCTAATTTACATGCAGGGCGCCGCCCCCCAATCCATACACCTGGCCCCCTAATCTACATGCAGGGGCGCCGCCTCCCAATCCATACGCCCCACCTCTAATCTACATTAAGGGGCCGCCCCCAATCCATACGCCCGGTCCCCTAATTTACATGCAGGGGCGCCGCCTCCCCAATCCATATGCCCCACCTCTAATCTACATTAAGGGGCCGCCCCCCAATCCATACGCCCGCCCCCCTAATTTACATGCAGGGGCGCCACCTCCCCAATCCATATGCCCCACCTCTAATCTACATTAAGGGCCCCCCCCCCAATCCATACGCCCTGCCTCTAATCTACATTAGGGGGCCGCCCCCCAATCCATGCACACGGCCCCTAATCTACATGCAGGGCGCCGCCCCCAATCTATATACCCCACCCCTAATCTACATGCAGGGCGCTGCCCCCCCCCAATCTATACACCCCGCCTCTAATCTACATTAGGGGGCCGGATGCATGGATTTCCTTCTTTTTTTTTTTTAAGTTTGTGATTGGAGCGCTGCGCCCTGAGTCCGCCTACTTGTGTGAGAATAGCGAATTAATATTCGCTGTTGTCTTCCTGCTTCTCCTCCCGGCCAATCAGGAAGCGGATCTTAAGACCCGATTTGCCGAGAGGGGAAGTGACCGTATTGGCGACTGAGGAGACCTAGATGGGGTAAGTGGGCGGACGGGTGAGTGACAGTGGGAGGAATAGTGGCAATCAGTGCACTACAGTAACACCTGTCAGACCTTCATCATCATCAGTGCCGCCTGTCAGTGCCAATCGGTATCGCCTGTCAGTGCCCATCACAGCCGCCTGTCAATGCCATCAGTGCCACCTGTGATGGGCACTGACAGGCGGCACTGATTTTTTTATTGCATTTTAGTGTAAATATGAGACCTGAGGGCTTTTTGACCCCCAGATCTCATATTATAAGAGGACCTGTCATGCTTTTTTTCTATTACAAGGGATGTTTATATTCCTTGTAATAGGAATAAAAGTGACCCAAAGTTTTGTTTTTCAAAAAAAACTGTGTCAAAATAAAGAAAAATAAATGTAAAAAAAAAAAAAAAGAAAACGCGTCCCGTCCTGACCAGCTCGCACGCAGAAACAAACGCACACGTGAGCAGCACCCGCATATGAAAACGGTGATCAAACGACACATGTGTGGTATCGCCGCGATCGGTAGAGCGAGAGCAATAATTCTAGCCCTAGACCTCCTCTGGCTCTCGAAAAATGCAACCTGTAGAATTTTTTGAACGTCGCCTATGGAGATTTTTAAGGGTTAAAGTTTGTCGCCATTCCACGAGCGGGCGCAATTTTGAAGCGCGACATGTTGGGTATCAATTTACTCGGCGTAACATTATCTTTCACAATATAAAAAATTAATTGGGCTAACTTTACTGTTGTTTTATTTTTTTTATTCAAATAAGTGGTTTTTTTTTCCCAAAAAAGTGCGCTTGTAAGACCGCTGCGCAAACACAGTGTGACAAAAAGTATTGCAACGACCGCCATTTTATTCTCTAGGGTGTTAGAAAAGAATATATATAATCTTTGGGGGTTCTAAGTAATTTTCTAGCAAAAAAAGGATCCATTATTATGTGTCTCATGTTGGCATAATTGAGGACTATCAATTGTTTTGATGATATCCAGCGAGACCTTTTTTATTCTATTACATTATATAGACCTTCTCTACTAATTTATATGTATATATGTCCTTTGTAATGAGACAATTCTTATACTCATTGGTTGGTTTCATTTAGTAGTGCGCTTCATATAAAGTCCCACAATCTCTTTCCTTTTCCATATATACTCAACACTTCATTTGTAAAGCACTTTCCCCCCCGGGGACTCAATACACTGAGAAGGGGAGGCAGATATATTGGAGAAGGCGTTGGCCGGGAATCGAACCCGAGTCATCTGCTTAGAAAGCAGCTATGCTCACCACTGCACCACCAACGCAAAGTAGCATGTCTTTTATAGTGTGGGAGGAAACCGGAGAACCCGGAGGAAGAGAGAGAAGGAGGAGGGAGAGGGAGGGGGTGAGAGAGGGAGGGGGTAAGAGAGAGAATGATTGAATGAATGAATAATTTGTATAGCGCTACAATGCGAACTGAATCGCCTCAAGGCGCTGTATTGGTGCTTTGTTGTCAAGCTTCTTAGAAGAGGTGGGTCTTGAGTTTTTTCCTGAAGGCCTGATGGTTTTCTTCCATGCGGATGTCGGTTGGTAGAACACTCCATAGCCGTGGTCCTTGGACAGCGAATCTCCCTTCCCCCTTTGATTTGTAGCGGGATTTGGGAATGAGGAGGTTTTGATTTACAGATCGAAGACTGCGATTGGGTATGTAGTGTTTTATTTTCTCGAGAAGGTATTGCGGAGTGTCTCCATGGGTGCATTTGAGGGTGAGGCAGAGGGTCTTGAATGTGACCCGATTCCTTACGGTTGGCCAATGTAGGCTCCTCAGGGAAGGGGAGATGGATTCCCAGGGTTTTTTTCCTGTTATCAGCCTTGCCGCCGTGTTTTGGATAAGTTGTAAGCGCGCAAGTTGATATTGGTGTAATCCTATGTAGAGGGAGTTTGCGTAGTCAAGTCGTGAATTAATGACTGTTCCAATTACCACCGCTTCGTCCTCCTTTGGAATGAAGGGGATGAGTCTACGTAGCAGGCGGAGCAGATGGTGAGAACCACTGACTACTGCTCCTATTTGGGCATCCATTGACATTCCTGAGTCAAAAATGACTCTGAGACTCTTGGCCTTGGTCCTTGGGGAGATGGTCTGCCCAAAGATGGTGGGTGGTGTCCAAGGGATCTTGGTTTGGGAGTTTGAGGGAGCTAGTGGTCATCCAGTCGTCTATCATAGTGAGGCATTTTTCTAATTGCTGATGATGGTCTATTTTCGTGATACGAAAATATAATTGAGTGTCGTCAGCGTACGAGTGGAAGCAGAGGTCTGATCTTCTGATGATTTTGAGGAGTGGGCGGATGTATATGTTGAAGAGCACTGGCGACAAGGGTGATCCTTGAGGGACTCCACAAGAGATTGCCCGGGTTTCAGAGGTGAAAGCTCCTAGTTTCACTGTCTGAGAGCGATTTCCTAAGAAGGATGCGAACCATTGTAGATCTGAGTCTGTGACTCCTGCTACTTCTGTGAGGCGGATGAGAGAATACACTACAATAACACACTATACTAACACTGCACTACAATAACACACTATACTAACACTGCACTACAATAACACACTATACTAACACTGCACTACAATAACACACTATACTAACACTGCACTACAATAACACACTATAGTAACACTGCACTACAATAACACACTATACACCTCTGTACCCCCTGCACTTCTGCCCCACCTCTATACCCCCCTGATATTCTGCCCTACCTCTGTACCTCCCTGCTATTCTGCTTTACCTCTGTACCCCCTACTATTATGCCCTACCTCTGTACCCCCCCTACTATTATGCCCTACCTCTGTACCCCCCTACTATTATGCCCTACCTCTGTACCCCCCCTGCTATTCTGCCCTACCTCTGTACCCCCCTGATATTCTGTCCCACCTCTGTACCCCCCTGATATTCTGCCCCCCCCCTGTACCCCCCTGCTATTCTGCCCTACCTCTGTACACCCCTGCTATTCTGCCCTACCTCTGTACCCCCTGCACTTCTGTCCTACCTCTGTACCCCCCTGCACTTCTGTCCTACCTCTGTACCCCCCTGATATTCTGCCCTACCTCTGTACCCCCCTGATATTCTGCCCTACCTCTGTACCCCCTCCTTTGTCCTACAATAACACACTATACTAACACTGCACTATATATATATATATATATATATATATAATAACTAAATAACTGCGCCCGCGCAGCTTAACAAACTCCGGCAATGCCGAGATACCTGAACTCCCACGCCTGCATGGGAGTGACGTCACGTTGGCCCGGCCAATTAAATCGAGCGGAGATTGGTACCTGGAAGCCACCTGGCCAAAGCTGGCAGTGGCGAAAAGTAAAGATCCGGTTTAAGACTCCTGGCAGTCCTCCTTGGTTGCCCTGCGCTTCTTCCCTATCTGGAATAAATCCCGTAGGTGAAGACGGGTCTGATTATTACGAGTTTTGACATTGGGATCAACAGCCGGTGTTGCCCTTTGTTGACTAATGCAGGAATCCAATTGTGCATTGATGTCATAAGTCACTGGTGACATAAGGAAACTCTGTGATGAGAGGATACCACCATTCTGTGGGATGATGTTGCTGAAATCCCTAGGAGGCGTGGCGCTGGGAATGGGAACGTCAGTCTCCTCCATGGCGCTTGCTGCATTTTTTCTTGTTGCTGGGATGATGACATCACTCGGTGGGGTGACGTCATTCTTTCGTGGGAAGATATTCCTGTGCCCGACCACCATTTCTGATTTGAGCTTCTTTATACGCTGGCGTAGCCTAGCACGAAGGGAAGCTCGAGGAGGTGTGACGCTGGCAACGGGAACGTCAATCTCCTCCATGGCACTTGCTGCATTTTTTCTTGTTGCTGGGATGATGACATCACTCGGTGGGGTGATGTCACTCTTTCGTGGGAAGATATTCCTGTGCCCAACCACCATTTCTGATTTGAGCTTCTTTATACGCCGGCGTAGCCTAGCACGAAGGGAAGCTCGAGGAGGTGTGACGCTGGCAACGGGAATGTCAGTCTCCTCCATGGCGCTTGCTGCATTTTTTCTTGTTGCTGGGATGATGACATCACTCGGTGGGGTGATGTCACTCTTTCGTGGTAAGATATTCCAGTGCCCAACCACCATTTCTGATTTGAGCTTCTTTATACGCCGGCGTAGCCTAGCACGAAGGGAAGCTCGAGGAGGTGTGACGCTGGGAACAGGAACGTCAGGAAACTCGGTGATGGGAGGATACCACCCATTCTGTGGGATGATGTTGCTGGAATCCCTAGGAGGCGTGGTGCTGGGAACGGGAACGTCAGTCTCTTCCATAGCTCTGTTCACATTTTTCCTACGACGTGCGACGCTGGGATGGACAGTAAATGTACTTGATTGTGGCCTAAGCCTGGAAACCATTGCTGGGGTCATGGATTTGGTTGGAAGGATCTCATCAGTCCAAGGCCTAGCGTTATTCCTGGTAGGTGCGACGCTGGGACTGGGAACGTCAGTCTCCTCCATGGCGCTCTCTGCATTTTCAGTTGCTGGTAGAATGGTGTCCTCAGTTGCTGGTAGAATGGTGTCCTCAGTTGCTGGTAGAATGGTGTCCTCAGTTGCTGGTAGAATGGCGTCACTTGCTGGTGGGGTGATGTTGCTACTTTTTTGTCGGAACAGACGGTTGAATGGCTTGAAGTATATTAGGAGCAGTACCACCAGCATGGTGATAAGCCCCAGAAAGCATTCTAACTGGTGCTCCGTAACAATTTTTATAAGTACGGGTAGGACTGTGTTCTCCAATGCCACACACCCGTTGGACCAGACTGACCAGAGCCTGGAGACCACCCTATGGTACAACTCACCAGCATTTATAAGCAGGGGTAGGACTGTGTTCTCCAATGCCACCCACCCCCTGGACCAAACTGACCAGAGCCTGGCGACCACCCTATGGTACAACTCACCAGCATTTATAAGCAGGGGTAGGACTGTGTTCTCCAATGCCACACACCCCCTGGACCAAACTGACCAGAGCCTGGCGACCACCCTATGGTACAACTCACCAGCATTTATAAGCAGGGGTGGGACTGTGTTCTCCAATGCCACCCACCCCCTGGACCAAACTGACCAGAGCCTGGCGACCACCCTATGGTACAACTCACCAGCATTTAGATACAGGGGTAGGATTATGTTCTCGAAGGCTGGCCTCCGTCTGTTCCAAATATCGATCAGTAGGAATATTAATCCACACAGCTGCAAGAACTTCAAATAGCATCCTAATATTATGGCCAAGTAATTTTGGCCCAGGATGTGCTTCAGAACGAGAACACATATCAGGACTGCCAAGCGAAGCCAGAATGGAGGGCGGGTCAGGAATGAAAACCAGCTGATGGGTTCTAGGGTTAGGTTCTCAAAAAATGTCCTCCTGCTGTGCCACATATCGATCAGTGTATAAATTAATCCACACAGCTGCAGGACCGTCAGATAGTGTTCTAATATTGTGGCCAGGTCATTCTGGTGCAGGAGGTGCTTCAGAATATGAACACATATCTTGACTGCCCATTTTAACCATGGTGGAGGGCGGGTCAGGAATGAAACCCAGCTGATGAGTTCTGGGATTATGCTCTCAAAGGGTGTCCCCCCTCTGCCCCAGATATCGATCATTAGATGGATTAATCCGCTCAGCGCCAGGAACATCAAATAGCGTCCTAATGTTCTGGACAGGTAAGTTTGGCGCAGGACGTACTTCAGAATCAGAAAAGTTATCAGGACTGCCAAACTAAACAAGAATGGAGGGCGGGTCAGGAATGAAAACCAGCTGAGATCTGGGATTATGTTCCCAAAGGATGTCCCCCGGCTGTCCCAGATATCGATCATTAGACAAATGAATCCGCTCAGCTCCAGGAACATCAAATAGCGCCATAATGTTCTGGCCAGGTCATTCTGGTGCAGGAGGTGCTTCAGAACGAGAACACAGATCAGGACTGCCCAGCTAAACCAGAATGGAGGGCGGGTCAGGAATGAAACCCAGCTGATGGGTTCTGGGATTATGTACTCGAAGGCCGGCCCCTGTCTGTTCCATATATCGATCAGCAGATGAACTAATCCGCTCAGCTCCAGGAACATCAAATAGCGTCCTAATGTTCTGGCCAGGTAAGTTTGGCGCAGGACGTACTTCAGAATCAGAAAACTTATCAGGACTGCCAAACTAAACCAGACTGGAGGGCGGGTCAGGAATGAAAACCAGCTGATGGGTTCTGTGGGGTCCTTTTCAATTCCTCTTCCTGTTTCCTCCGCTGGCTGCCCCGTCCTCTTCATCTCCTCCTCCTCCTCCTCAATGGGGGTCTGTGGGGACCCTCCGATGACTTCTCCGGGTACAGAAATCTGCGGTATATCCGCTGGCTGCTGTACTTCCACAATGCCCTCCCCCTGACCCATGGGGACCTCTGGGGGTTGTACGGCGGGATTTCTGATTAGTCCCCAAGGAACTTCTCATTTTTATTATTAAAAGAAAGTAACTGACTGTAAAATGCCAATTACTATTAATAGAAGAATAAACTATTGATGCCAATCAATAAATTCACTCACAAATCCAATAACGAGATAATCTGACCAAATAGAAATCTATCAGTCAGGAGAGCTCTGCAGTAGATCTACTTCTTTGAAGACGAGATTGTCAACTGACAGATTCCCCCTCTGCGCGGCGATTTACAAGCTGCAGGTGGTGACGTCATAGTGCTTGACCGTTGGCGGCTATTTTTACACTGCAGGGCACGTGACCAGCAGCTGCTTCAATCTGATTGGCTGATCGGGATCTGGCAAGGATCCAATTACATAACATAACGGTCACTCACCTCAAGTATCCTGAATTTCGTGTCCGCAATACCCCACAATACCCCCCCGGGTGTCCGATAGAATGAGGGGCGTACACCAGGAGGAGGAGGGGGCGGAGATCTCTGAGGAGGGAGGACAGGAATGGTCGGTTCTCTGCCCGCCCCGCCTCCATGAATGACAAGTCTGGCTCGCTCCGCCTCCGCGGCGTGGTGACGTCAACACGCAGCGCTTGCTCCTCCCCCTGTTGTCCTGGTAACGGGCGGTTGTTTACTACCCGGAGCTGGACGGAGCGATGGCGGCCGGTGTTGTGCCGAGAATGGTTTCCCCGTCGATATCTGTTCCCCCTGGCTCTCGGCCAGGGAGAACAGATATCGACGGGGAACCATTTTCGGCACAACACCGGTCAGGCAGAGCGCCGGACAGCCCGAGTCGGCGGAAGGACCCCGAGGATGCGGAGGAAAAGCCGTTTCCATAGAGACGCGGCTGCGGTCAAGCCAGCCGCCAAAATAAAGTGTGCGCGCCTATTGGTAATGACAGAACACACGTGACACACGGAGAGCCCACCCTGCACTGTAGTGGGGGGGGGGTCTGTACTATAGTGGGGGGGTCTGTACTGTAGCGGGGGGGGGGTCTGTACTGTAGCGGGGGGGTGTCTGTACTGTAGCGGGGGGGTCTGCAATGTAGTGGGGGGTGTCTGTACTGTAGCGGGGGGGTTCTGTACTGTAGTGGGGGGTGTCTGTACAGTAGCGGGGGGGTCTGTACTGTAGCGGGGGGGGTCTGTACTGTAGTGGGGGGTCTGTACTGTAGTGGGGGGTGTCTGTACTGTAGCGGGGGGGGTCTGCACTGTAGTGGGGGGGTGTCTGTACTGTAGTGGGGGGGGGGTCTGTACTGTAGTGGGGGGGTCTGTACTGTAGTGGGGGGGTGTCTGTACTGTAGCGGGGGGGTCTGCACTGTAGTGGGGGGGTCTGCACTGTAGTGGGGGGTGTCTGTACTGTAGCGGGGGTTCTGTACTGTAGTGGGGGGGTCTGTACTGTAGTGGGGGGGGGGTCTGCACTGTAGCGGGGGGGTCTGTACTGTAGTGGGGGGGTCTGTACTGTAGTGGGGGGTGTCTGTACTGTAGTGGGGGGGTCTGTACTGTAGTGGGGGGTGTCTGTACTGTAGTGGGGGGGTGTCTGTACTGTAGCGGGGGTGTCTGTACTGTAGCGGGGGGTCTGCACTGTAGCTGGGGGGTCTGTACTGTAGCGGGGGGTGTCTGTACTGGGGATGTCTGCACTGTAGCGGGGGGGGGTCTGTACTGTAGTGGGGAGTTTGTACTGTAGTGGGGGGGTCTGTACTGTAGCGGGGGGGGTCTGTACTGTAGAGGGGGGGTCTGTACTGTAGCGGGGGGTGTCTTTACTGGGGGGGTCTGCACTGT
Organism: Lithobates sylvaticus; assembly: GCA_028564925.1. NCBI lineage: Eukaryota > Metazoa > Chordata > Amphibia > Anura > Ranidae > Lithobates > Lithobates sylvaticus. The sequence goes on from CM053036.1 coordinate 170,947,657, forward strand.
AGCGGGGGGGGGGTCTGTACTGTAGTGGGGGGTGTCTGTACTGTAGCGGGGGGGTCTGTACTGTAGCGGGGGGGTCTGTACTGTAGCGGGGGGGGTCTATACTGTAGCGGGGGGGGTCTGTACTGTAGTATTGGTGTCAGTGGAGCGGAAATAATTTTTTTAAAGGGGAAATGCTGTGGATTCTGGTCTAAAGTCCCCCTTACATCAAAGTCCGCAGAGCCTCCCTTATATCAGAGCCCCCCCTACATCAGAGTCCGCAGAGCCCCTCCTACATCAGAGTCCGCAGAGCCCCCCCTACATCAGAGTCCGCAGAGTCCCCCCCTTATATCAGAGTCCGCAGAGCCCCTCCTACATCAGAGTCCGCAGAGCCCCCCCCTACATCAGAGTCCGCAGAGTCCCCCCTTATATCAGAGTCCGCAGAGCCCCCCTACATCAGAGTCCGCAGAGCCCCCCCTTACATCAGAGTCCGCAGAGCACCTTTGGGACTTTGTATGAAGCTCTGACTATGAAAGTTCATAAACCTCCATCCCGGGTACATCGATAGAGGACTTTGTATGAAGCCCACTACTAAATGAACCCCTTCAGTACCGGGGGGCACTGCCACCCCCTTCCTGCCCAGGACAATTCTCAGCTTTCAGCGCTGTCACACTTTGAATGACAATTACGCGGTCGTGTTACCATGTGACATTTTTATCATTTTCTTCCCACAAATAGAGATTTCTTTTGGTGGCATTTTATCACCTCTGGGGGGGGGTTTATTTTTTGCTAAACAAATGAAAAAAGACAGAAATTTGGGGAAATAAAAATGTTTTTCTTTGGTTATAAAAAATTCTCCTTCACTGACGGGCACTAATGAGGCGGCACTGATATGTATAATTGCTGGGCACTAATATGCAGCACTGATTGGCATTAATAGGCGGCCCTCAAGATCACCTGTCAGTGCCCAATAAAGTGCCAATTAGTGCCCATCACATTGCCAGTCAGTGCCCATCACATTGCCAGTCAGTGCCCATCACAGTGCCAGTCAGTGCCCATCACATTGCCAGTCAGTGCACTACAGTAACACCTGTCAGACCTTCATCATCAGTTTTGCCCATCAGTGCCACCTATAAGTGCCGCCTGTCCGTGCCAATCAGTACCGCCTGTCAGTGCCCATCACAGCCACCTGTCAATGCCATCAGTGCCACCTGTGATGGGCACTGACAGGCGGCACTGATTTTTTTTATTGCATTTTAGTGTAAATATGAGATTTGAGGTCTTTTTGACCCCCAGATCTCATATTATAAGAGGACCTGTCATGCTTTTTTTACTATTACAAGGGATATTTACATTCCTTGTAATAGGAATAAAAGTGACCCAAAGTTTTGTTTTTCAAAAAAAACTATGTCAAAATAAAGAAAAATAAATATGTAAAAAAAAAAAAAAGAAAATGCCCCGTCCCGCCGAGCTCGCACGCAGAATCGAACGCACACGTGAGCAGCACCCGCATATGAAAACGGTGATCAAACCACACATGTGAGGTATCGCCGCGATCGGTAGAGCGAGAGCAATAATTCTAGCCCTAGACCTCCTCTGTCTCTCGAAACATGCAACCTGTAAAAATTTTTGAACGTCGCCTATGGAGATTTTTAAGGGTAAAAGTTTGTCGCCATTCCACGAGCGGGGCGCAATTTTGAAGTGTGACATGTTGGGTATCAATTTACTCAGCGTAACATTATCTTTCACAATATAAAAAAAAATTGGGCTAACTTTACTGTTGTTTTATTTTTTTAATTCAAATAAGTGTTTTTTTTTTTTCAAAAAGAGTGCGCTTGTAAGACCGCTGCGCAAACACAGTGTGACAAAAAGTATTGCAACAACCGCCATTTTATTCTCTAGGGTGGTAGAAAAGAATATATATAATGTTTGGGGGTTCTAAGTAATTTTATAGCAAAAAAGGATCCATTATTATGTGTCTCATGTTGGAATAATTGAGGACTATCAATTGTTTTGATGATATCCATCAAGACCTTTTTTTATTCTATTACATTATATAGACCTTCTCTACTAATTTATATGTATATATGTCCTTTGTAATGAGACAATTCTTATACTCATTGGTTGGTTTCATTTAGTAGTGCGCTTCATATAAAGTCCCACAATCTCTTTCCTTTTTCATATATACTCAACACTTCATTTGTAAAGCACTTTCCCCCCCGGGGACTCAATACACTGAGAAGGGGAGGCAGATATATTGGAGACGGCGTTGGCCGGGAATCGAACCCGAGTCATCTGCTTAGAAAGCAGCTATGCTCACCACTGCACCACCAACGCAAAGTAGCATGTCTTTTATAGTGTGGGAGGAAACCGGAGAACCCGGGAGGAAGAGAGAGAGAGGGGGGGAGAGAGAGGGGTGGAGAGAGGGGGGGAAGGGGAGAGAGAGAATGAATGAATGAATAATTTGTATAGCGCTACAATGCGAACTGAATCGCCTCAAGGCGCTGTATTGGTGCTCTGTTGTTGAGTTTTTTCCTGAAGGCCTGATGGTTTTCTTCCATGCGGATGTCGGTTGGTAGAGCGTTCCATAGCCGTGGTCCTTGGACAGCGAATCTTCGTTCCCCCTTTGATTTGTAGCGGGATTTGGGAATGAGGAGGAGGTTTTGATTAGCAGATCGAAGACTGCGATTGGGTATGTAGTGTTTTATTTTCTCGAGAAGGTATTGCGGAGCGTCTCCATGGGTGCATTTGTGGGTGAGGCAGAGGGTCTTGAATGTGACCCGATTCCTTACGGTTAGCCAATGTAGGTTCCTCAGGGAAGGGGAGTTGGATTCCGTTTTTTTTCCTGTTATCAGCCTTGCCGCCGTGTTTTGGATAAGTTGTAAGCGCGCAAGTTGATATTGGGGTAGTCCTATGTAGAGGGAGTTTGCGTAGTCAAGTCGAGAATTAATGACTGTTCCAATTACCACCGCTTCGTCCTCCTTTGGAATGAAGGGGATGAGTCTGCGTAGCAGGCGGAGCAGATGGTGAGAACCACTGACGACTGCTCCTATTTGTGCATCCATTGACATTTCTGAGTCAAAAATGACTCCGAGACTCTTGGCCTTGGTCCTTGGGGAGATGGTCTGTCCAAAGATGGTGGGTGGTGTCCAAGGGATCTTGGTTCGGGAGTTTTGGTTTGCGTGTAGAATAAGAAGTTCTGTTTTTGATTCGTTAAGTTTGAGGGAGCTAGTGGTCATCCAGTCGTCTATCATAGTGAGGCATTTTTCTAATTGCTGATGATGGTCTTTTTGTCCGGTGATACGAAAATATAATTGTGTGTCGTCAGTGTATGAGTGGAAGCAGAGGTCTGATCTTCTGATGATTTTGAGGAGTGGGCGGATGTATATGTTGAAGAGCACTGGTGACAATGGTGATCCTTGAGGGACTCCACAAGAGATTGCCTGGTTTTCAGAGGTAAAAGCTCCTAGTTTCACTGTCTGAGAGCGATTTCCTAAGAAGGATGCAAACCATTGTAGATCTGAGTCTGTGACTCCTGCTACTTCTGTGAGGCGGATGAGAGAATACACTACAATAACACACTATACTAACACTGCACTACAATAACACACTATACTAACACTGCACTACAATAACACACTATACTAACACTGCACTACAATAACACACTATACTAACACTGCACTACAATAACACACTATACACCTCTGTACCCCCTGCACTTCTGCCCCACCTCTATACCCCCCTGCACTTCTGCCCTACCTCTGTACCCCCCTGATATTCTGCCCTACCTCTGTACCCCCCTGCACCTCTGTACCCCCTACTATTATGCCCTACCTCTGTACCCCCCCTACTATTATGCCCTACCTCTGTACCCCCCCCTGCTATTCTGCCCTACCTCTGTACCCCCCCTACGATTATGCCCTACCTCTGTACCCCCCCCTGCTATTCTGCCCTACCTCTGTACCCCCCCTGCTATTCTGCCCTACCTCTGTACCCCCCTGATATTCTGTCCCACCTCTGTACCCCCCTGCTATTCTGCCCTACCTCTGTACCCCCTCCTCTGTCCTACAATAACACAATATACTAACACTGCACTACAATAACACAATATACTAACACTGCACTACAATAACACAATATACTAACACTGCACTATATAATATAATAACTAAATAACTGCGCCCGCGCAGCTTAACAAACCCCGGCAATGCCAAGATACCTGAACTCCCACGCCTGCGCAGGAGTGACGTCATGTTGGCCCGGCCAATTAAATCGGGCGGAGATTGGTACCTGGAAGCCACCTGGCCAAAGCTGGCAGTGGCTCCGGGACACCATAGTGCTGGAGCGCTATGAAAAGTAAAGATCCAGTTTAAGACTCCTGGCAGTCCTTCTTGGTTGCCCTGCGCTTCTTCACTATCTGAAATAAATCCCGTAGGTGAAGACGGGTCTGATTATTACGAGTTTCGACATTGGGATCAACAGCCAGTGTTGCCCTTTGTTGACTAATGCAGGAATCCAATTGTGCATTGATGTCATCAGTCACTGGTGATGGAAGGATACCACCATTCTGTGGGATGATGTTGCTGGGATCCCTAGGAGGCGTGGCGCTGGGAACGTCAGTCTCCTCCATGGCGCTTGTTGCATTTTTTCTTGTTGCTGGGATGATGACATCACTCGGTGGGGTGACGGCACTCTTTCGTGGTAAGATATTCCAGTGCCTGACCACCATTTCTGATTTGAGCTTCTTTATACGCTGGCGTAGCCTAGCACGAAGGGAAGCTCGAGGAGGTGTGACGCTGGCAATGGGAACGTCAGTCTCCTCCATGGCGCTTGCTGCATTTTTTCTTGTTGCTGGGATGATGACATCACTCGGTGGGGTGATGTCACTCTTTCGTGGTAAGATATTCCTGTGCCCAACCACCATTTCTGATTTGAGCTTCTTTATACGCTGGCTTAGACTAGCACAAAAAAAAGCTTGAGGAGGTGTGACGCTGGCAATGGGAACGTCAGTCTCTTCCATGGCGCTCGCTGCATTTTTGCTTGGTGGAATGATAACATCACTTGGTGGGGTGACGTCACTCTTTCGTGGTAAGATATTCCTGTGCCCAAGCACCATTTCTGATTTGAGCTTCTTTATATGCTGGCGTAGCCTATCAAGAGGGAAAGCTTGAGGAGGTGTGACGATGGCAGCGGGAACGTCAGTCTCCTCCATGGCGCTTGCTGCATTTTTTCTTGTTGCTGGGATGATGACATCACTCGGTGGGGTGATGTCACTCTTTCGTGGTAAGATATTCCTGTGCCCAACTACCATTTCTGATTTGAGCTTCTTTATACGCTGGCGTAGACTAGAACAAAAAAAAGCTCGAGGAGGTGTGACGCTGGCAATAAGAATGTCAGTCTCTTCCATAGTTCTGTTCACATTTTTCCTACGACGTGCGAGGCTGGGATGGACAGTAAATGTACTCAATTGTGGCCTAAGCCTGGAAACCATTGCTGGGGTCATGGATTTGGTTGGAAGGATCTCATCACTACAAGGCCTAGCGTTATTCCTGGTAGGTGCGACGCTGGGAATGGCGAAGGCAGTCTCCTCCATGGCGCTCACTGCATTTTCAGTTGCTGGTAGAATGGTGTCCTCAGTTGCTGGTAGAATGGTGTCCTCAGTTGCTGGTATAATGGCGTCACTTGCTGGTGGGGTGATGTTGCTACTTTTTTGTCGGAACAGTCGGTTGAATGGCTTGAAGTATATTAGGAGCAGTACCACCAGCATGGTGATAAGCCCCAGAAAGCATTCTAACTGGTGCTCCGTAACAATTTTTATAAGTACGGGTAGGACTGTGTTATCCAATGCCACACACCCGTTGGACCAGACTGACCAGAGCCTGGCGACCACCCTATGGTACAACTCACCAGCATTTATAAGCAGGGGTGGGACTGTGTTCTCCAATGCCACACACCCCCTGGACCAAACTGACCAGAGCCTGGCGACCACCCTATGGTACAACTCACCAGTATTTATAAGTAGGGGTGGGACTGTGTTCTTTAACACCACCCACCCCCTGGACCAAACTGACCAGAGCCTGGCGACCACCCTATGGTACAACTTACTGGCATTTATAAGCAGGGGTGGGGCTGTGTTCTCGAAGGCCGGCCCCCGTCTGTTCCATATATCGATCAGCAGATGAATTGATCCGCTCAGCTCCAGGAACATCCAATAGCGTCCTAATGTTCTGGCCAGGTAAGTTTGGCGCAGGACGTACTTCAGAATCAGAAAACTTATCAGGACTGCCAAACTAAACAAGAATGGAGGGCGGGTCAGGAATGAAAACCAGCTGATGGGTTCTGTGGGGTCCTTTTCAATTCCTCTTCCTGTTCCCTCCGCTGGCTGCCCCGTCCTCTTCATCTCCTCCTCAATGGGGGTCTGTGGGGACCCTCCGATGACTTCTCCGGGTACAGAAATCTGCGGTATACCCGCTGGCTGCTGTACTTCCACAATGCCCTCCCCCTGACCCATGGGGACCTCTGGGGGTTGTACGGCGGGATTTCTGTTTAGTCCCCAAGGAACCAACAGAAGAATAATCACGGCGAGAATTCTGCTTCTCATTTTTTTTTTTTTTTATTAAAAGAAAGTAACTGACTGTAAAATGCCAATTACTATTAATAGAAGAATAAACTATTGATGCCAATCAATAAATTCACTCACAAATCCAATAACGAGATAATCTGATCAAATAGAAATCTATCAGTCAGGAGAGCTCTGCAGTAGATCTACTTCTTTGAAGACGAGATTGTCAACTGACAGATTACCCCTCTGCGCGGCTATTTACAAGCTGCAGGTTGTGACGTCATAGTACTTGACCGTTGGCGGCTATTTTTACACTGCAGGGCACGTGACCAGCAGCTGCTTCAATCTGATTGGCTGATCGGGATCTGGCAAGGATCCAATGATATAACATAACGGTCACTCACCTCAAGTATCCTGAATTTCGTGCGCGAAATACCCCACAATAATACCCCCCCGCCCGGGTGTCCGATAGAATGAGGGGCGTACACCAGGAGGAGGAGGGGGCGGAGATCTCTGAGGAGGGAGGCCAGGAATGGTCGGTTCTCTGCCCGCCCCGCCTCCATGAATGACAAGCCTGGCTCGCTCCGCCTCCGCGGCGTGGTGACGTCAACACGCAGCGCTTGCTCCTCCCCCTGTTGTCCTGGTAACGGGCGGTTGTTTACTACCCGGAGCTGGACGGAGCGATGGCGGCCGGTGTTGTGCCGAGAATGGTTTCCCCGTCGATATCTGTTCCCCCTGGCTCTCGGCCAGGGAGAACAGATATCGACGGGGAACCATTTTCGGCACAACACCGGTCAGGCAGAGCGCCGGACAGCCCGAGTCGGCGGAAGGACCCCGAGGATGCGGAGGAAAAGCCGTTTCCATAGAGACGCGGCTGCGGTCAAGCCAGCCGCCAAAATAAAGTGTGCGCGCCTATTGGTAATGACAGAACACACGTGACACACGGAGAGCCCGCCCTGCACTGTAGTGAGGGGGGGGGGGGGGGTCTGTACTGTAGCGGGGGTCGTGACCAGCAGCTGCTTCAATCTGATTGGCTGATCGGGATCTGGCAAGGATCCAATGATATAACATAACGGTCACTCACCTCAAGTATCCTGAATTTCGTGCGCGAAATACCCCACAATAATACCCCCCCGCCCGGGTGTCCGATAGAATGAGGGGCGTACACCAGGAGGAGGAGGGGGCGGAGATCTCTGAGGAGGGAGGCCAGGAATGGTCGGTTCTCTGCCCGCCCCGCCTCCATGAATGACAAGCCTGGCTCGCTCCGCCTCCGCGGCGTGGTGACGTCAACACGCAGCGCTTGCTCCTCCCCCTGTTGTCCTGGTAACGGGCGGTTGTTTACTACCCGGAGCTGGACGGAGCGATGGCGGCCGGTGTTGTGCCGAGAATGGTTTCCCCGTCGATATCTGTTCCCCCTGGCTCTCGGCCAGGGAGAACAGATATCGACGGGGAACCATTTTCGGCACAACACCGGTCAGGCAGAGCGCCGGACAGCCCGAGTCGGCGGAAGGACCCCGAGGATGCGGAGGAAAAGCCGTTTCCATAGAGACGCGGCTGCGGTCAAGCCAGCCGCCAAAATAAAGTGTGCGCGCCTATTGGTAATGACAGAACACACGTGACACACGGAGAGCCCGCCCTGCACTGTAGTGAGGGGGGGGGGGGGGTCTGTACTGTAGCGGGGGGGTCTGTACTGTAGCGGGGGGGGGTGTCTGCACTGTAGGGGGGGTCGGGGGGGTCTGTACTGTAGTGCGGGGGTCTGCACTGTAGGGGGGGGGTCTGTACTGTAGCGGGGGGGTCTGTACTGTAGCGGGGGGGGGGGGGGTCTGTACTGTAGCGGGGGTCTGTACTGTAGTGGGGGGTCTGTACTGTAGCGGGGGTCTGTACTGTAGCGGGGGTCTGTACTGTAGCGGGGGGGTCTGTACTGTAGCGGGGGGTCTGTACTGTAGTGGGGGGTGTCTGTACTGTAGCGGGGGGTCTGTACTGTAGTGGGGGGTGTCTGTACTGTAGCGGGGGGTCTGTACTGTAGTGGGGGGTCTGTACTGTAGTGGGGGGGTGTCTGTACTGTAGCGGGGGGGTCTGCACTGTAGCGGGGGTCTGTACTGTAGTGGGGGGGTGTCTGTACTGTAGCGGGGGGTCTGTACTGTAGCGGGGGGTCTGTACTGTAGTGGGGGGGGTGTCTGTACTGTAGCGGGGGGGTCTGTACTGTAGCGGGGGGGTCTGCACTGTAGCGGGGGTCTGTACTGTAGTGGGGGGGTGTCTGTACTGTAGCGGGGGGTCTGTACTGTAGCGGGGGGGGTCTGTACTGTAGTGGGGGGGTGTCTGTACTGTAGCGGGGGGTCTGTACTGTAGCGGGGGGGTCTGCACTGTAGTGGGGGGGTTCTGTATTGTAGCGGGGGGTCTGTACTGTAGCGGGGGGGTCTGTACTGTAGTAGGGGGGGGTCTGCACTGTAGCGGGGGGGGGGGGGGTCTGCACTGTAGCGGGGGGGTCTGCACTGTAGCGGGGGGGTCTGTACTGTGGGTGGGGTCTGCACTGTAGCGGGGGGGTCTGTAGCGGGATGGGGGGGTCTGTACTGTAGCGGGGGGGTCTGTACTGTAGCGGGGGTTCTGTACTGTAGCGGGGGGGGGTCTGTACTGTAGCGGGTAGGGGGTCTGCACTGTAGCGGGGGTTCTGTACTGTAGCGGGGGGGGTCTGTACTGTAGCGGGTAGGGGGTCTGCACTGTAGCGGGGGTTCTGTACTGTAGCGGGGGGGTCTGCACTGTAGCGGGGGGGTCTGTACTGTAGCGGGGGGGTCTGCACTGTAGTGGGGGGGTGTCTGTACGTAGCGGGGGTTCTGTACTGTAGCGGGGGGGGTCTGTACTGTAGCGGGTAGGGGGTCTGCACTGTAGCGGGGGTTCTGTACTGTAGCGGGGGGGTCTGTACTGTAGCGGGTAGGGGGTCTGCACTGTAGCGGGGGTTCTGTACTGTAGCGGGGGGGTCTGCACTGTAGCGGGGGGGTCTGCACTGTAGTGGGGGGGTGTCTGTACTGTAGCGGGGGGGTCTGTACTGTAGCGGGGGGGTGTCTGTACTGTAGCGGGGGGTCTGTACTGTAGTGGGGGGGTCTGTACTGTAGTGGGGGGTGTCTGTACTATAGCGGGGGGGTTCTGTACTGTAGCGGGGGGGGTCTGTACTGTAGCGGGTAGGGGGTCTGCACTGTAGCGGGGGTTCTGCACTGTAGCGGGGGGGGTCTGTACTGTAGCGGGGGGGTCTGCACTGTAGTGGGGGGGTGTCTGTACGTAGCGGGGGTTCTGTACTGTAGCGGGGGGGGTCTGTACTGTAGCGGGTAGGGGGTCTGCACTGTAGCGGGGGTTCTGTACTGTAGCGGGGGGGTCTGTACTGTAGCGGGTAGGGGGTCTGCACTGTAGCGGGGGTTCTGTACTGTAGCGGGGGGGTCTGCACTGTAGCGGGGGGGGTCTGTACTGTAGCGGGGGGGTCTGCACTGTAGCGGGGGGGTCTGTACTGTAGCGGGGGGGTCTGCACTGTAGTGGGGGGGTGTCTGTACTGTAGCGGGGGGGTCTGTACTGTAGCGGGGGGGGGGTCTGTACTGTAGTGGGGGGGTGTCTGTACTGTAGCGGGGGGGTCTGTACTGTAGTGGGGGGGGTCTGTACTGTAGTGGGGGGTGTCTGTACTATAGCGGGGGGGTTCTGTACTGTAGCGGGGGGGGTCTGTACTGTAGCGGGTAGGGGGTCTGCACTGTAGCGGGGGTTCTGTACTGTAGCGGGGGGGTCTGTACTGTAGCGGGTAGGGGGTCTGCACTGTAGCGGGGGTTCTGTACTGTAGCGGGGGGGGGTCTGCACTGTAGCGGGGGGGTCTGTACTGTAGTGCGGGGGGGGTCTGTACTGTAGTGGGGGGGTCTGTACTGTAGTGGGGGGTGTCTGTACTGTAGCGGGGGTTCTGCACTGTAGCGGGGGGGGTCTGTACTGTAGCGGGGGGGTCTGCACTGTAGTGGGGGGGTGTCTGTACTGTAGCGGGGGGGTCTGTACTGTAGTGGGGGGGTGTCTGTACTGTAGGGGGGGTCTGTACTGTAGTGGGGGGGGGTCTGTACTGTAGTGGGGGGGGGGTGTCTGTACTATAGCGGGGGGGTTCTGTACTGTAGCGGGGGGGTCTGTACTGTAGCGGGTAGGGGGTCTGTACTGTAGCGGGGGGTTTGTACTGTAGCGGGGGTCTGTACTGTAGCGGGTAGGGGGTCTGCACTGTAGCGGGGGGTCTGTACTGTAGCGGGGGGGGGTCTGCACTGTAGCGGGGGGGGTCTGTACTGTAGCGGGGGGGTCTGCACTGTAGTGGGGGGGTGTCTGTACTGTAGGGGGGGGTCTGTACTGTAGCGGGGGGGTCTGTACTGTAGTGGGGGGGGTCTGTACTGTAGTGGGGGGTGTCTGTACTGTAGCAGCGGGGGTTCTGTACTGTAGTGGGGGGTCTGTACTGTAGTGGGGGGGGTCTGTACTGTAGTGGGGGGGGGTCTGTACTGTAGTGGGGGGGTCTGCACTGTAGTGGGGGGGTCTGTACTGTAGTGGGGGGGTCTGCACTGTAGCGGGGGGGTCTGTACTGTAGTGGGGGGTGTCTGTACTTGGGGGGTCTGCACTCTAGCGGGGGGGTCTTTACTGCAGTGGGGGGTGTTTGTACTGTAGTGGGGGGTGTCTGTACTGTAGTGGGGGGGTCTGTACTGTAGCGGGGGGGGTCTGTACTGTAGCGGGGAGTTTGTACTGTAGCGGGGGGGTGTCTGTACTGTAGCGGGGGTTCTGTACTGTAGTGGGGGGGTGTCTGTACTGTAGTGGGGGGGGGTCTGCACTGTAGCGGGGGGGGGTCTGTAGTGGGGGGGGTCTGTACTGGGGGGGTCTGCACTGTAGCGGCGGGGGTCTGTACTGTAGTGGGGGGTGTCTGTACTGTAGTGGGGGGGGGGTCTGCACTGTAGCGGGGGGTCTGTACTGTAGCGGGGGGTGTCTGTACTGGGGGGGTCTGCACTGTAGTGGGGGGGTCTGTACTGTAGCGGGGGGGTCTGTACTGTAGCGGGGGGTGTCTGTAGCGGGGGGGTCTGCACTGTAGCGGGGAGTTTGTACTGTAGTGGGGGGGTCTGTACTGTAGTGGGGGGGGGGTCTGTACTGTAGCGGGGGGGGTCTGTACTGTAGTGGGGGGGGGGGTCTATACTGTAGCGGGGGGGGTCTGTACTGTAGTATTGGTGTCAGTGGAGCGGAAATAATATTTTTAAAGGGGAAATGCTGTGGATTCTGGTCTAAAGTCCCCCTTACATCAAAGTCCGCAGAGCCTCCCTTATATCAGAGCCCCCCCTACATCAGAGCCCCCCTACATCAGAGTCCGCAGAGCCCCCCCTACATCAGAGTCCGCAGAGTCCCCCCCTTATATCAGAGTCCGCAGAGCCCCTCCTACATCAGAGTCTGCAGAGCCCCCCCTACATCAGAGTCCGCAGAGTCCCCCCTACATCAGAGTCTGCAGAGCCCCCCCTTATATCAGAGTCCGCAGAGCCCCCCTACATCAGAGTCCGCAGAGCCCCCCCCTTACATCAGAGTCCGCAGAGCCCCCCCTTACATCAGAGTCCGCAGAGCACCTTTGGGAATTTGTATGAAGCTCTGACTATGAAAGTTCATAAACCTCCATCCCGGGTACATTGATAGAGGACTTTATATGAAGCCCCTTCAGTACCGGGGGGCACCACCACCCCCTTCCTGCCCAGGACAATTCTCAGCTTTCAGCGCTGTCGCACTTTGAATGACAATTACGCGGTCGTCTTGCACTGTAACCATGTGACATTTTTATCATTTTCTTCCCACAAATAGAGATTTCTTTTGGTGGCATTTGATCACCTCTGGGGGGGGGTTTATTTTTTGCTAAAAAATGAAAATAGACAGAGATTTTTTAAAACAAATTTTTTTTTCTTTGTTTTGGTTTACAAAAAAAAAAAATTCTCCTTCACTGACGGGCACTGATGAGGCGACACTGATATGTATAATTGCTGGGCACCGATAGGCGGCACTGATTGGCATTAATAGGCGGCACTGATGGGCCCCTTGAAGATCACCTGTCAGTGCCCAATAAAGTGCCAATTAGTGCCCACCACAGTGCCAGTCAGTGCCCATCACATTGCCAATCAGTGCACTACAGTAACACCTGTCAGACCTTCATCATCATCAGTGCTGCCCATCAATGCCAGCTATAAGTGCTGCCTGTCAGTGCCCATCACAGCTGCCTGTCAATGCCATCAGTGCCACCTGTGATGGGCACTGACAGGCGGCACTGATAGGCAGTACTGATTTTTTTTATTGCATTTTAGTGTAAATATGAGATCTGATGTCTTTTTGACCCCCAGATCTCATATTATAAGAGGACCTGTCATGCTTTTTTTCTATTACAAGGGATATTTACATTCCTTGTAATTGGAATAAAAGTGACCCAAAGTTTTGTTTTTCAAAAAAAAACATGTCAAAATAAAGAAAAATAAATATGTAAAAAAAAAAAAAGAAAACGCCCCGTCCTGCCGAGCTCGCACGCAGAAGCGAACGCACACGTGAGCAGCACCCGCATATGAAAACGGTGATCAAACCACACATGTGAGGTATCGCCGCGATCGGTAGAGCGAGAGCAATAATTCTAGCCCTAAACCTCCTCTGTCACTCGAAACATGCAACCTGTAGAATTTTTTGAACGTCGCCTATGGAGATTTTTAAGGGTAAAAGTTTGTCGCCATTCCACGAGCGGGGCGCAATTTTGAAGCGTGACATGTTGGGTATCAATTTACTCGGCGTAACATTATCTTTCACAATATAAAAACTAAATTGGGCTAACTTTACTGTTGTTTTATTTTTTTTATTCAAATAAGTGTTTTTTTTCCCCCCAAAAAAGTGCGCTTGTAAGACCGCTGCGCAAACACAGTGTGACAAAAAAGTATTGCAACAACCGCCATTTTATTCTCTAGGGTGTTAGAAAAAAATATATATATAATCTTTGGGGGTTCTAAGTAATTTTCTAGCAAAAAAAGGATCCATTATTATGTGTATCATGTTGGAATAATTGAGGACTATCAATTGTTTTGATGATATCCAGCGAGACCTTTTTTATTCTATTACATTATATAGACCTTCTCTACCAATTTATATGTATATATGTCCTTTGTAATGAGACAATTCTTATACTCATTGGTTGGTTTCATTTAGTAGTGCGCTTCATATAAAGTCCCACAATCTCTTTCCTTTTTCATATATACTCAACACTTCATTTGTAAAGCACTTTCCCCCCCGGGGACTCAATACACTGAGAAGGGGAGGCGGATATCTTGGAGACGGCATTGGCCGGGAATCGAACCCGAGTCATCTGCTTAGAAAGCAGCTATGCTCACCACTGCACCACCAACGCAAAGTAGCATGTCTTTTATAGTGTGGGAGGAAACCGGAGAACCCGGAGGAAACCCACGCAAGCACAGGGAGAACATGCAAACTCCATGCAGATAGTGTCCTGGTCAGGATGTGAACCAAGGACCCCAGTGCTGCATGGCTAACCACTAAGCCTCTGTGCTGCCCATATACGGCCTCTGATTTATAAGGCCCGCCCCCGCTGAGCGGGGTAAGTCAGTGATGTCCAATAGAGCTCGGAGAAGAGGGCGGGAGAGAGGAGGATGAGGGAGGGAGATAGGAGGAGGAGGATGAGGGAGGGAGATAGGAGCAGGAGGGAGGGAGATAGGAGGAGGGTGAGGGAGGGAGATAGGAAGAGGAGGGTGAGGGAGGATGAGGGAGGGAGATAAGAGGAGGGTGAGGGAGGAGGAGGTTGATGGAGGGAGAGAGAGAGAGAAAGAAGAAGAAGGAGGAGGGTGAGGGAGGGAGAGAGGAGGAGGATGAGGGAGGGAGAGAGGAGGAGGATGAGGGAGAGAGGAGGAGGAGAGGGGGAGGAGATAGGAGGGGAGGGTGAGGGAGGGTGAGGGAGGGAAAGAGGAGGGGAGGGTGAGGGAGGGAGAGAGGAGGAGGAGGGTGGGACAGAGGAGGAGGAGGGTGAGGGAGGGAGAGAGGAGGAGGGGGGAGAGAGAAGGATGAGGGAGGAGGAGGGAGGGAGAGAGGAGGAGGGAGGGAGAGAGGAGGAGGGGGAGGGAGGGAGAGAGGAGGAGAAGGGTGAGGGAGGGAGGAGGAGGGTGAGGGAGAGAGGAGGGTGAGGGAGGGATAGACAGAGGAGGAGGGTGAGGGAGAGAGGAGGAGGGGGAGGGAGAGAGGAGGAGGAGGAGGGGGAGGGAGAGAGGAGGAGGAAGGTGAGGGAGAGAGGAGGAGGGTGAGGGAGGGAGAGAGAGGAGGAGGAGGGTGAGGGAGGGAGAGAGGGGGGGGGAGGGAGGGAGAGAGGAGGAGGAGGATGAGGGAGGGACATAGGAGGAGGATGAGGGAGGGAGAGAGGAGGATGAGGGAGGGAGGAGGAAATGGGGAGAAGGAAGAAAGAAAGAACGAACGGAGAGAGAGAGAGAGAGCAGCAGTTCTGTTTTCGATCCACTGAGTTTGAGGGAGCTCGTGGTCATCCAGTCATCTATCAATGTGAGACATTTTCCTAGTTCCTGGTATTGGTCTTTTTGTCCGGTGATACGGAAGTACAGGGGGTCCCTGATTTACGAACCTCTCCTACTTATGAACCGGGCTTTCTGCGAATGTCCATAAATTTGCTGCGCATGCACAGAACGGCATTCGACGGAAGATCGGAAATGTCCGTAACTGTCGTTCTGCGCATGCGCGGCCGGCTTATGAACATTTTGGATTTAAGAACAGGAGGACAGTCCCTAACGAGTTGGTAACTCGGGGACCCCCTGTACAGTTGAGTGTCGGCTGCGTATGAGTGGAAGCATAGATCTGATTTGCTAATAATTGTGGCCGGATGTAGATGATGAAGAGTACTGGTGACAATGGTGATCCTTGAGGGACTCCATAAGAAATTGCCCGGGTTTCCGAAGTGAAGGCTCCTAGTTTCACTGTCTGTGAGCGGTTTCCTAAGAAGGAAGAGAATCATGGAAGATCTCCATCTGTAACTCTGCCACTTCCTTGAGGCGGCTGAGAAGAGTGTTGTGGTCCACTGTGTGGAACGCCGCACTAATATCCAGCAGTACCAGAAGACACGATTCTCCGTCATCCGCTGCTTCCAGGGCGTCATCCCATATTTTCAGAAGAGCCGTTTCTGTGCCATGGCCTGGGCGGAAGCCTGATTGTAGAGGGATTGAGAGGGGGGGGGGGTGAGAGAGAGAGAGACTACACTACAATACTACACTATACTAACACTACACTAAAATAACACACTATACACCTCTGTACCCCCCCCCCCCGATCTTCTGCCCTACCCCTGTACCCCCCCCAATCTTCTGCCCCACCTCTGTACCCCCCCCGATCTTCTGCCCTACCCCTGTACCCCCCGATCTTCTGCCCTACCCCTGTACCCCCCCGATCTTCTGCCCTACCCCTGTACCCCCCTGATCTTCTGCCCTACCTCTGTACCCCTCGATCTACTGCCCAAACCTCTGTACCCCCTAGACATGTGCGATTCGTTTCGTACGAATTCGTAATTCGTACGAATTTTTCGAAATTCGTACGAATTTACGAATCTGTAGTACGAATTTTTTTTTAACGAATTCCGTACGGAATACGAAATTCCATTTACGAATTTCGTCGCCGAATGATTCGAATGAATTCGAATGAATTCGAATGACAAAGTGTCATTTTTGCAGGAAAAATTCCGTTTACGAATTTCAGCTCCAAATTATTCGAATCCAACTACCAATATCAAATTTCAACTAATTCAAACGAAATTATTATAGCAGATATAACGAATGAATTCGAATGATTCGAATGACAAAGTGTCATTTTTGCAGAAAAAAAAGCTATTTAAAAAACAGTCATTCATTGATATAAAAAAAAAAAAAAAAAGCATAGGGGTCCCCCCAAATTCAATAACCAGGCCCTTCAGGTCTGGTATGGATATTAAGGGGGACCCCAGCCAAAAAAAAAAATGGCGTGGGGTCCCCCCCCAAATATCCATACCAGACCCTTCAGGTCTGGGATGGATTTTAAGGGGAACCCCGGCGCCAAAAAAAAAAAAAAAACGGCGTGGGGTCCCCCTCAAAATCCATACCAGACCCTTTATCCGAGCACGCAACCTGGCAGGCCGCAGGAAAGGAGGGGGGGACGAGAGCGGCCCCCCCTCCCGCCTGAACCGTACCAGGCCACATGTCCTCAACATTGGGAGGGTGCTTTGGGGTCCCCCCCAAAGCACCTTGTCCCCATGTTGATGAGGACAAGGGCCTCATCCCCACAACCCTGTCCGGTGGTTGTGGGGGTCTGCGGGCGGGGGGATTATCGGAATCTGGAAGCCCCCTTTAACAAGGGGACCCCCAGATCCCGCCCCCCCCTGTGTGAAATGGTAAGGGGGTACAAAAGTACCCCTACCATTTCACCAAAAAAGTGGCAAAAATTGTAAAAATGACAGGAGACGGTCTTTGACAATTCCTTTATTAAAATCTTCTTTCTTCTGGTCTTCCTTCTTCATCTTCTCCTTCCGTCATCTTCTCCTTCCGTCATCTTCTTCCATCTTCTTCTTCCTTCGATTCGCTTCTTCTTCCTCCGGTCTTCTCGTCCTTCTCGTCCGGCGTCGTCCTTCTCGTCCGGCATCGGCGTCTCTTCTCGCAGGCCGCTCCTCGCAATGGGAGGCTCCCGCTCTGTGAGGCTCCGCTCCGGGTGACAGGTCTTTTATAACGAAGGCACCTGGTAACCCCGCCCCCTCTGACGCATGGGGACGTCATGTGGAATTCCCTATGGCTTTCCCCATGACGTCAGAGGGGGGACGGGGTCTCCCATTGCGAGGAGCGGCCTGCGAGAAGAGACGCCGATGCCGGACGAGAAGGACGACGCCGGACGAGAAGGACGAGAAGACCGGAGGAAGAAGAAGCGAATCGAAGGAAGAAGACGATGGAAGAAGATGACGGAAGGAGAAGATGACGGAAGGAGAAGATGAAGAAAGGAAGACCAGAAGAAAGAAGAAAGAAGATTTTAATAAAGGAATTGTCAAAGACCGTCTCCTGTAATTTTTACCATTTTTGCCACTTTTTTGGTGAAATGGTAGGGGTACTTTTGTACCCCCTTACCATTTTACACAGGGGGGGGGGGGGCGGGATCTGGGGGTCCCCTTGTTAAAGGGGGCTTCCAGATTCTGATAAGCCCCCCGCCCGCAGATGCCCACAACCACCGGGCAGGGTTGTGGGGAAGAGGCCCTTGTCCTCATCAACATGGGGACAAGGTGCTTTGGGGGGGACCCCAAAGCACCCTCCCAATGTTGAGGGCATGTGGCCTGGTACGGTTCAGGCGGGAGGGGGGCCGCTCTCGTCCCCCCCTCCTTTCCTGCGGCCTGCCAGGTTGCGTGCTCGGATAAGGGTCTGGTATGGATTTTATGGGGGACCCCACGCCATTTTTTTTTGGCTAGGGTTCCCCTTAAAATCCATCCCAGACCTGAAGGGTCTGGTATGGATATTTGGGGGGGACCCCACGCCATTTTTTTTTTTTTTTTGCCTGGGGTCCCCCTTAATATCCATACCAGACCTGAAGGGCCTGGTTATTGAATTTGGGGGGACCCCTACGCTTTTTTTTTTTCTGCAAAAATGACACTTTGTCATTCGAATTCATTCGAATTCATTCGTTATATCTGCTATAATAATTTCGTTCAAATTAGTTGAAATTCGATATTGGTAGTTGGATTTACTAACGATTCGTAACTATTCGTAACGATTCATAACGATTCGTAACTTGAAATTGAAATTTGATATTTGTAGTTGGATTCGAATTGTTCTCTGTGTTATGAGAACCAACAATTCATTAGCCGCGTTAACGATTCGTAACGATTCGTAACTTTACTAACGATTCGGAAAAAAAATTACGATTCGTCCGAATTTCGTATTTCGTACGAATTCGAACGGAATTTCGTACACGAATTACGAATTACAAATTTTTTTATATACGAAACGGGACAAAACGAAACGAAACAAATTTTTTAACAGTTCCCATGTCTACGAGACACAGCGTCCGGCTTCGCGTTCTTGGAACCCGGACGATAGGTCACGTGAAAAGTAAAACGAGAGAAAAATAAGGCCCATCGGGCCTGTCTAGGTTTCAACCTTTTGGCAGTCTTCAGGTACTCTAGGTTCTTGTGATCCGTGAAGATCAAGATTGGATGAGTAGCCCCCTCCAGCAGGTAGCGCCATTCCTCGAGGGCGGTTTTTATCGCCAACAACTCCCGATCTCCCACATCGTAGTTCTTCTCGGCTGGGGATAGTTTTCGTGAGAAGGATGCCACGGGGTGCAGCAGGGCCTTGATGCCCTGTCTCTGGGACAGAATTGCTCCTACGGCTATCTCAGAGGTGTTTACTTCCAAAACGAAGGGTAGTGAAGGGTCCGGATGCTTCAGGATAGGAGCTGAGGTAAAGAGCCCTTTGAGGGCCTCAAAGGCCCCCTGGGCTTCGGGAGACCAATGGAAGCGGGTACCTTGTTTAGTGAGCTGTATAATGGGTGCCACTATGGCCGAGAATCCTCTAATGAATTTGCGATAACAATTGGCGAAACCAATAAATCGCTGGATACCCTTCTTATCTGCGGGAATAGGCCAGTCCAGGATGGCTGTGATCTTCTTGGGGTCCATCCGAATGCCCCTACTGGAGATGATCAAGCCCAAGAAGGGTATGCTTTCCACTTCGAAGAGGCACTTTTCGGCCTTGGCATAGAGGCCATGTTGCCGGAGGCGGCCCAGAACACTTTTGACATGTCCACGATGCAACTCTAGGGAGGAAGAGAAAATTAGTATGTCATCAAGATAAACAACAGCAAAAACATCAAGAAAGTCCCGAAGCACATCATTAATGAAGGACTGGAAAGTAGCAGGGGCGTTACAGAGTCCGAAGGGCATCACCAGGTACTCAAAGTGCCCAAATCGGGACCGAAATGCCATCTTCCATTCATCCCCATCCTTTATGCGAACTAAATTGTATGCCCCTCTGAGGTCCAATTTGGAAAAAATGGAGGCCGTGCCAAGCCTCTGAAACAGTTCTGGAACCAAGGGAAGAGGATAGTGGTTTTTGACAGTGACCTCGTTTAGGGCACGATAGTCCACGCAGGGTCTCAGGGAATGGTCCTTTTTTTCTACAAAAAAATATTCCCGCACCTGTAGGAGATGTGGACGGGCGGATAAAACCTTTTTTCAAGTTATCGTCAATGTAGTCTTTCAGTTTCCCCTGCTCCACCTCTGTTAGGGGAAAAACCCTGCCGAAGGGAATCTTGGCCCCGGGAAGGAGTTCAATGGGACAGTCATAAGGCCTGTGGGGTGGCAACACATCTGCTTTTTGTTTGCTGAACACATCCAGGTAGGCATGGTAGGCTTCGGGGATGGACTGACGTAGACCTGCCTCAGTCTCCAGGCAGAGCAGAGCAGAGGGTCCTGCGGAAACCATGGAGCCGCAGGACCTTCGGCAGTAGGGAGAGGAAAAGGCCACTTCTCCTGTGGCCCAGTTGATGACTGGATTATGTGCTTGCAGCCAGGGAATGCCCAAAATGACCGGAAACAGGGGAGAAGAGATTATGTCCAGCCGTAAGAGTTCCTGGTGTGATTCAGAGATCACTGTGTGCAATGGGGCAGTCTCCTGGGTCACCGGGCCAGATTTAATGGTGGATCCATCTGCCAGATGGACGGACAGTCCCTGTTCCCTCGGAAGAAGGGGAATCCGATGCTGGGCAGCAAAAACAGAGTCCATGAAGCAACTACAGGCCCCAGAGTCAATGATGGCGGTGGTCCGCAGGGTCCTTCCTGGGAGCTGGAAGGAAACAGAGAGGGCAAGATGAGCCGAAACCCCGGTCACTGGATCAACATAACTGGAAAGAATAGTGGGAAACTTACAGAGTTTAGCCGGGCAATTTCGGACATAGTGACCTGGCTCTCCGCAATACAGGCACAAATTGTTGCTGCGGCGTCTCTGACGTTCTGCTGGGGTGAGAGAAGGCCGCAGGAGTCCTAGCTGCATGGGTTCCGATGCCGTGGAGGTATGAACAGGCCTGGCAGAGGAAGCAGAGCGGAAATGGCTTGGGGCCCTGGGGAGCATCCAGGTGGGTCTTGGGGACCCCAAGGTTCGTTCGGCCCTACGCTCCCGTAGGCGCCGATCGATTTGGATACTTAAGTCTATGAGGGAGTTCAGGGTCTGAGGAACCCCTACTCTGGCGAGCTCGTCCTTGAGCGCGTCTGAGAGGCCCATGCGGAATTGGTGACGAAGAGCAGCGTCGTTCCAGTCAGTGTCGGCACCCCAACGCCTGAACTCAGCCACATAGTCCTCTGCTGGTCGCCAACCCTGTTGGAGAGAACGTAGGGCGGCTTCCGCAGTGGTTGAGAGTTGGGGGTCCTCATATAACTGCGCCATGGCGTCAAAAAAAGTGGTGAGACTGGCCAATGCTGCATCCTTCTGTTCCACGAGACGGTGGGCCCAGATTTGGGGATCCCCAGTCAGTAGGGCTACCACAAAGCCCACCTTAGTGGTCTCTAAGGAGAAGGTTCTAGGTTGTAGAGCAAAATGGAGTTCGCAAGAATTGCGGAAAGTCCTGAAACTACCACGGGCACCTGAAAACTTCTCTGGAGTGGGGACCTTAGGCTCAGGTGGTAGCATCACTATAGTTTGGGCAGGTGCAGGCCCCGTTGGGGGTGTTGCCGGGTGTGAAGTTCCTTGGGTACTGGTAGGACCGGACAAGGCCAGTACCCGTTCCTCCAGCCGGGTGTACCCTTGTTGGAGATTCTTCACTGCCTCGGTCAGTCCTGCCAGGTGTTGGCATAACCCCTCCATGGCGGGGGCTCCCTGCTCGGGCTCAGACATGGCTGTCTGCTACTGTCACGTACCTGGTGGTGCGAGCCCGAAATTGCAGAGAGAGACCTCCCTTGCGTCTCCCACTCCTGGTTCCCTGGTGTGGGGACAGGAGACCCAGGAGTGAGGAGGAGCACGGGTGCCTGGCAGGATCAACAGACCAGTAGAGTGACCAAGTCAACTTAGCGGACACAGTGGAGGCCTGGATAGCAGAGAAGACTGGATACAGACTGATGAGCTGGACCACAGGTAAACAGGTTAGCAGAGCTGGCTGGAACTGGACGGACAGCTTAGCAGACTGGTCAGCAGAGTAGGCCGGAACTGAACAGGTAAGCAGGCTCACAGGTATACAGGAGAGTGGAGCTGGCTGGATCTGGACAAACAGCTTAGCAGACTGGACAGCAGAGCAGGATGGATCTGGATGGACAGCTTAGCAGACTGGTCAGCAGAGTAGGCCGGAACTGAACAGGTAAGCAGGCTCACAGGTACACAGGATAGCGGAGCTGGCTGGATCTGGACAAACAGCTTAGCAGACTGGACAGCGGAGCAGGATGGATCTGGATGGACAGCTTAGCAGACTGGTCAGCAGAGTAGGCCGGAACTGAACAGGTAAGCAGGCTCACAGGTACACAGGATAGCAGAGCTGGCTGGATCTGGACAAACAGCTTAGCAGACTGGACAGCGGAGCAGGATGGATCTGGATGGACAGCTTAGCAGACTGGTCAGCAGAGTAGGCCGGAACTGAACAGGTAAGCAGGCTCACAGGTACACAGGATAGCAGAGCTGGCTGGATCTGGACAAACAGCTTAGCAGACTGTACAGCAGAGCAGGATGGATCTGGATAGACAGCTTAGCAGGCTGGTCAGCAGAGTAGGCCGGAACTTAACAGGTAAGCAGGCTCACAGGTACACGGGATAGCGGAGCTGGCTGGATCTGGACAAACAGCTTAGCAGACTGGAGAGCGGAGCAGGATGGATCTGGATGGACAGCTTAGCAGACTGGTCAGCAGAGTAGGCCGGAACTGAACAGGTAAGCAGGCTCACAGGTACACAGGTTAGCAGAGCTGGCTGGATCTGGACAAACAGCTTTAGCAGACTGGATAGCAGAACAGGAAGCAGGACTATGGCACTGGCTGGATCAGTGCAGGTGATCAGACTGGGAGCAGGAAACAGAACCACTGAATGGTCTGGAGCAATGCAGGTGATCAGGTTCATTACAGGGATCAGACTGCAGACCGGACAGGGACAATGCAGGTAATCCAAGTTCATCAAGGAAGTCAGGTCAGGAATCAAACTGGTATTGAGGTACAATGGATGAGGCAGAAGGATGGTCACAACAAGCGGGGGTCGGGTACAGGCAGATAGCTGGGTAGTCACTGGTAAGCCGGGTCAATAGGACAGATAAATCAGGATCAGATTACACACACCACAACGCTGTAGAGCAGACAGCAAAGACCGTCTGCTCAGGTCAAGTTTAAATAGGCTGGCTGGCGCTAACTAGAGCGCGCGCCCGTCTCCCTTTGCACGGCTGCACACGTGCACGCGCCCGGGCGCGCATGCGCAGTGGAATCTGAGGGCCGGGACGGCCCGGGTTTAAGTTTCTGGCAGGATCTTCATGACAGTTTAACTCTGTTAAGTATGTCGATGAGGTCAATGGTTTGTCTGGTGTTGTCTCTAGCGTGTCTAGAGAGGACAAACCCCACCTGGTCTCTGTCGATCAGTTTTGTCAAGAATTGGGATAGGCGGTTAGCAAGGATTTTAGTAAAAAGCTTATAGTCTGAATTCAGAAGTGCAATCGGTCTGTAGCTGTCAGGTAGTGAGGGGTCTTTGTCCGGTTTAGGTATTACAGTGATATAAGAGTGTAGGAACTGTTGGTGGGGATGGTGACCCTGAAGGAGAGAATTATAAAGAGAAGTCAGATATGGTGAGAGGATCGGGAGAAAAGTTTTGTAGTAGGAGTATGGGAGGCCGTCTGGTCCTGGGGATTTTTTTGGGATGGGAGGAATTTAACAGTGGAAGCAAGTTCTTCTGCAGTAATGGGGTTGTTCAAGGTCTGTACATCCGTCTCAGTGAGTGAGGGGAGTTGGAGGTCGGTCATGAATGAGTCAAAAGTTGCCTGATTGAATGGGGGATGATGGTCAGGAGTGAGGCAGTTGTAAAGTTTATCATAAAATTCACCAAAAACTTCGGTCATCGTCTGTGGGCAGTGAGTAGGAGTCCCATCAGCACGTTTTAAATGGTCTGGGAAGGAAAGGGAGGGCCTAGGATTGAGCCTAGAGACCAACATCCTGTGTGGTTTATTAGAAAATTCATAGAATTTTTGTTTGGCCCAGAGTAAGGATTTATCAATTTTAGACATATCTAAGGACTTTATGCGATTTCAAAGGGAGGTTACCGTGCGCAGCCGGTCCATCGTGGGAGCGGTAATCAAAGAATGTTCAGCATTTGCTAGGTCAGAAATAAGAGAGGATCTTAAGAGGGCTGAGTCCCTCTTCCTCTGGGATCCAATAGAAATATATTGTCCTCTGAAAAAAGCGGAAACCTGCGTTTAATTGAAAGTATTCTGTTAAGGCGGCAAGGAGTTTGGGTTTAGTTTCGAGTTGTTTTAGTAGGGATTCATTAAGCCTCCAATGGCATTTCTAGTGCTAGAGGGGCATGATCCGACCAGGTAATCGGACCCAGATCGGAGCCTACTGAGTGGGAAAGTAGTGGGGCAGATATCAAGAAGTAATCCAACCTGGAAAACATCTTGTGAGGAGGGGAATAGAATGAGTACTGCCTACCCAAAGAATGTTTGAGTCGCCATATATCAAATAGACGTTGTTTTTGGATCAATTTCCTAAAAGAGGTAGCTAATGATTGTGGGGCAGTGGAGGGCACGGTGTGGAACAGGGATTTCTTGTCTCTAGTGGGCAAGAGAACAGCATTAAAATCTCCACCAATTATCATAAAGGGATGCAGTACTCTATGCAGTCTGTCAAATGTCTCATTTAAAAATTTAATTTGACCCATATTAGGGACATAGACGTTCATGATTGTTATAGGATTGGAAAGGTAGGTGCCTTCCAAAATTATATAACGACCATAAGGGTCCAATTCGGTAGACTAATGCCCCGTACACACGGTCGGAAAATCTGACCACAAAATCCATCGTTTTTTTTCCAACGGATTTTGTCCGACACTGGTGTTGCATACACACGGTCGGACAAAGTTGTCGGAAAATCCGATCACTCTGAACGTGGTGACGTTTGTTGCCTACGACGGGACTACGTAGAGGCTAGTAGCCAATAGCTTTGGTCTTGTAATGTGATCTGAGCATGCGTGGCACTTTGTCCGTCGGACTAGGCTACACACGATCGGAAAAAGTCCGATAGGACTTTGTTGTCGGATAATTTGAGAGCAGGAGATAGAACTTTGTACGTCGGAAAATCCGATGGAAAATGTCCGATGGTGCCTACACACGGTCGGAATTTCCGACAACATTGTCCGATAGGACATATTCCATCGGAAAATCCGACCGTGTTTATGGGCTTTAATCTGGAGGGGACAAGAGCGTTTGATCAATACCGCCACTCCCGCCTTTCCAGATGAGTCAGAGGCCAAATATGACACTGGGAAGTGTCTAGAAGCAAATTTCAGGGATCCTCCGGCACGGAAATGTGTCTCCTGAACCAGGATTACATCCGCACCAGAGGCCCTGAATTCCTTCAAGGCCATCCACCTTTTTTTAATGGAATTCAAACCTTTCACATTGTAGGATAACAGTTTCAAAGCCATAAGTAAGCATTATGAACCAGCTTTAAAATTTTCAAAACATTGAGCAACAGCCCTGAATTATATACATGTTTAAGTAGCCATAGGTCAGAACCGGGTCTGACCAAAAGATCACCTTTAGTGGGATGATCATTGATATGGAAAATAAAAAGAAAACAGTAGTAGTGACAATGATGAGAAAAAAGAAAAAAACAGCAAGGTCGGATCTGTCCTGGAAAGATCCAGAAAAAAATGACTGGAAAGGTTGGATGGCTTGGAAACAAGGAGTGCTGTACGGCCCAAAAAAAATAAATAAAAAAAAAATCTAAAATTTCAAAAAATAGGCCTGAGTAGCAAGGGCTACGCAGGAGTCCTCGGCCTCGGCCTGAGGAACTGAAGGGGAGCAAGGCAGTCTCCAACATGGCGAGGGACCCGTGACTACTCGCCACGGCAATCCGCCTATAATGTTAGCTTATTAAACTCTTCCGAGAACAGTCTGAGCGGTATTCATAGAAATAAAAAACAAGGGTGAGCCTTTGCTTTCATAGAAGTGGAAGCGTACCACTATGTCACAAGGTCTGGCCCCTGCAGGAGGTTTGGGGGCCAGGGACCTGTGTGCACGATCCAGGCGCCAGTCAATATCCACAATTTCAGGGACAAGGGTATTAAAAAGGCCCAGGAGATAAGGCCTAATGTTGTTGTCAGCGACCGTTTCTGGGACTCCACGGATCCTAAGATTCTGGCGTCGTTGTCATAAACAGGTGTGACCAGATTGCGTGGACTGCAAAGGAGGAACCCAAACGCATGTAAAGGTAAAAGAAGAATAATGTTTATTAAGATAAGTGATGTATAAATAAGTAGACACCCCAAAATACAAACAGTGCTCAGCCACAAACAGAAACCCACAGACAACAGATAAATATATACAGGCACAGGGAAGTACCGAAATCAACACGTCAGCCAGGCCAGGGTCATACACGGGAAGATCAATAGATAACAAGGGCAGTTCCAGAATCACAAACGTTAGCCAGGCCAGGGTCATACACGGGAGATCAGCAGATGAACAAGGGCAGGACGGGAGAGGGAAAATAAGGATGGGAAAGGCAATAAGGGAACAGGAACTCAGGAACACAGGATAGGATCAGGATGGGATGGGATCAGGTCACAGGATCAGGTCACAGGGCGCATGGAAGAGAGATACCAAGGCAAGCGTGTGAGGGCTGGCCGGGTATTTATAAATCTGCCAGTGATTGGCCTCATGTGACAGCTGAGCGCAGAAAGAGCTGTCTGCTCCACACTGCTGGGATGCATCCGCTGGTGGACGCCAGTACTGCGGCCCAAAGATGACATAACACCAGCAGGGAAAGCCTCTCCTGACAGTTACAAACTGCCAGGAGACACCTGCTGGTGGACCACAGTACTGCACGCCAAATGATGGATCTTACCAGCGGACGGATCCATTCCTGACAGTCATCCCTATTCTCAAGGTCCTCCTGTTGGAGTTGTAGTTGGGACACTGAGTTTTTGAGGAGAGCATTCTCCTCTTCAAGAGCCTGCATATAGTGCAAAGTCTCATCAAATTTAGTTTCTAAAGTAGCGGGCATCTATTTCCCCTCTGAGCTCTCTAGAAATTCTACCTATTTCCTGGGCAATGTCTCTGGTTACCTGCTGGGCCAGAGCCTGGAGCTTGAGATCTATCATCTCCGGGGTGAGGATCAGTTGCGAAGGTACAGCAGGGTGTGGAAGAGAGGACTGCTGCGATCCGTCCTCCGCCATCAGGGTGCTGACGTAATCTTCTGGATCTCCCTGCAAAATCGAGGCCGGGGGATGTCAGCCTAGTCAGGAAGCGGTCCATGGTGGGCGGAGGCCGCGGACGTTTTGTGGCTCGATAATGGTCTCGTTGGTCTCCGATTTTACCCATGCAGTGTCAGGGAGAGTCGGGGAGTCGTGGAGTATCACCCCCGATGCTTTTAGTAGCTTTAGGTGCGGTGCGAGGGCCGTGGATCACCGGGTGGGAGCGGAGCTCAGGAGTCACGCGTCCGCCATCTCAGAGAGCCGCGCATGCTCACCCTGACTATTTAACACTGCCATGGGTCACCAATGAAAGAAAATAGGGTGGAAGTATTCGAGGCTGATACCTGTCCTAGGGCCTTATCGCATTACTGCTATGTAGTACAAGCCATTGAACTGTGTATAGACCTGGAGCAAGAGTATAAATATAGCTGAACAGGAGTGCAGCTAGGAAATCCGGGGGACTTCCTTTCCTCTCAAGGCCCACTTTATCCAGACACCATCATTCCTATGTCACAGAACACACAGGAGAGAGGGGAGGAGGATGAGGAGGAGGATTCTGGCTCATTCATAGGCTTCGAAGAAGAGGAAGACATGCGTCATTCTGTAAGTGATGGCTTTCCAACCCCAGGACCCTTGGGAGTAGTACATGGCTGAGAGGAGGAAGTTCCAGATGCTGTCATCCTGAGTGACCCTGAGGAGTCTGCTTCTTAAGCCTCTGCAAATTTGAGGCGCATGGGCAACCTTATGCTTCAAAGCCTGCAAAAGGACCCAAGAATACATGGCATAAGGATGATTACTGGTAGCAACCCTCCTTGACCACCATTATAAAGGGAAGGTCTCAGAACTCATCCCGTCCCCACAGAGAGTGCAGAAGATAAAATCTCTTGAGGACATGTTAAAGAGGATTTTATTGAATGTCTTTTCTTTTTTTTTTTTTTTTTTTCTTTGCCACCTCAGCGAAAGCTTTGAGAGACTTAATTCAACTTAGAAGTTCATCTTTGTCCCTTCTCCTTTTCACATCATTGTAGCTTTGGTTATTTAGAAAAAAGGAAAAGAAAAAAATACCCCTTTTTTTTTTTTTTTATATATATATATAATTTATACAGACAAAAGAACATTTTTCCCCTTTACCTTCCTCCACGGTGAAGTCCCTGCCCCCCTCCCTCCCTGCTCCGTCGCCCCCCCCCCCCCCCCGGTCGTCATTTCTCTTATCTACGCTTCCCCCCCTGTTTTACTTATGATTCATCCGGTTAAATATGCCCTCTACTACTGCCTAACTACTCTAGGGTCTCAGTGCTTGCGCATAACACCATGATTTTTTGAACATTTTCCAACATTCCCATTTCCCTTTCCTTCCTGTTTTTTCTTCTACCTAGTTTCTCAAGCATTCCATGTTATAAGTTTCTTCTACGGCGTCTATCCATTCCCATGTTTGTGGGCTCTCTGGTTTTTGCCATTTCTTTGGTATGAGACGCTTTGCTGCGTTCAAAAGATGTGGAATTATTGTTTCTCTATATTGACTCATCCCTTCATCGATTCCATGGAACAAAATAACCCACGGGTCCACCTCTAGTTTTTTTTGGGTAATTTCTCCGATTAGATCTATTATAGTTGTCCAATTTTTTTTAATTTTTGGACATTGCCACCATATGTGGGCCATGGTACCAATTTCCCTGCATCCTCTCCAGCACTCTGGGGATTTTGCAGGTTGATACCTGTTTACTTTGTCTGGTGTCACATACCAACCCTATATACATTTGTAGTTTAGCTCGGCTGTCCTTATGTCGACTGCCGAGTTGTGTACTAGTTTTAATATTTTTCCTATTATAATTACATTTTTCTGTGATCCTAATTCTCTGCCACTTACCAATAAAAGGCGGCATCTCCAGCCAGTCGGTCGTCATGAGTAATTTATACATTTTTGATATTGTATTTCTTGTGTTTTCTGATGTACACAATCTCTCCAGTTGAGATAGATCGTCTTTCATCCTAACTGGCTGAGGAAGACTCTTTACGAACCGACCTAGCTGTAAATATCGCCATTCATTGATCACCATTAGCTCTCTTTTGTGTTTTAAATCATACAGTGATAATATTTTTCCATTTTCCATTATGTCCCCTAATTGTGCCCCTTCTTTTTTAATCCAATTTCCTCCAATTTTTTTTCCCCCGGTGCGAAATACTCGTTTTCTTTTAGGGCTATTAAAGGTGAATTAAAATCCCCGTTTAATCGTTTATACCATTTATTCCATATTCTTAAAGTGTTTTGCGTCAGTGCGTGAGTGTCCCTAGCATGTGTTCTAAATTTTGGGGGATTCCATATTATATCTTTCAAACGTGCATTGCTCAGTGTATTCTCAATTCTAACCCATCTTTTTTCATTTTTATCCTTAACCCATTCCACAACTCTCGACAGGACTACTGCATTATAATAGTTTTAAATATCGGGTATTGCTAAACCTCCTCTATGTTTTTCCTGTTTTAATATTTGAAAGGACACCCTGGGTTTTTTATTTTTCCATATGAAGTTCATGATTAGAGTTTTGAGTTTTCTTATGAACATTTGTGATAAAGCTATTGGTATCATTTGCATTTTGTAGGTTATTTTTGGAAGGATAACCATCTTAATGGTGTTTATGCGTCCCATCCAAGATATTGGCTTATTTTGGAATTTTTTACACTCTTGTTTAACCTCATCTAAAAGTGGGATATAGTTCACTTTGTAAATTTTCTTGAGAGAGTTTGCTAGTCTTATGCCGAGATATTTTAATGTTTTCTGCCAGGGAAAGTGGAATTCTTCTTTGATCTCTTGTTTTGCTCTTCTACCTAGATTTATATTCAGGATCTCTGATTTTGCTAGGTTTATTTTAAAATTTGATAATTCGCCGTATTGTTTTATGATTTTTACCAAGTTACGCAATGTGGTCTTTGGGTTTCCTATATAAAATAGTACGTCATCAGCAAAAGCTGCTAGTTTGTGTTCCTCTTTGCCCACCGTAATTCCTCTTATTTCCTCACTGTTACGTATCGTGGCCAGGAGTGGTTCTAACGATAATATGAAGAGCAGGGGAAACAGGGAGAAACCCTGTCTCGTCCCGTTCTCCATCTTGAAGGGGAGGGATGACGTTCCATTTATTTTAATTGTTGCCGTGGGATGCTGGTACAGTGTCTGAATCCACTGTATCATTCTTGGCCCCATACCTAACTCCTCCAAGGTCTGTATTATGAGTCCCCAGTCTACCCTGTCGAATGCTTTCTCCGCATCAATCGACAGGAATAGACCTGGGGACCCGCTTTCTTTTATTTTCTGAAGTATAAGAAGAGTCCTCACCCCATTATCTTTCCCCTCCTCCCGGGGATAAAACCTACTTGGTCGGGATGTACCATTGTGTTCATTAAGCCCTTAATTCGTCTAGCCAGTACTTTAGCATATAATTTTATATCTGTATTTAACAGCGATATCGGTCTGTAGCTAGAACACAATGATACATCCTTCCCCTCTTTTGGGATAACCGTGATCGAGGCAGTACTCGCATCCCTGCTCAGTCCATAATCCGATCCCAGGCCATTAAAGTAATGACATAGTCTTGGAATTGAAATCTCTTTATACCGCTTGTAATATAGCGTTGTAAACCCATCCGGGCCCGGGCTTTTCCCTGGTGCAGTGTCTTTCAGCGCTTTCTCGATTTCTTCAGCAGTAATCGGTTTTTCTAGCACTTCCCTCTCTTCTTCTGAAATTGTAGGTAATTAATGCGTTTATGTCTGTTTTAATTGCATTCTCAAGCTTTTGAAACATGTCCATCATTTCTCTTTTCGTTGGCAATTGAGAATCTGCTCTTTGCTCTTCTACCCTACTTAACTCCGACTCACTCTAAGCAGGTAGGTCCTCTCGAGATTGGTCTGGGGCTTCTCCGGGTTTTGGGGCATTCCCTCTTCTTCTATCCATTTTTATTTGCTGGTGCTCCGTTGCTTGAGGGCTTACTACTGGGTTCATATATTGTTTTATCGTACTATTTGCTGCTTTTGGAGTTTTTGGGGCGCTCCCCTTTGTTGTTTTGTTTGTGGACTTACTCGTCATGTTCTCCTTTACTCTTCTTATTCGTTTCCCCAGTTTATCGCTCTCTCCACCCTCCACCCCACCCAGCAAGTCTCTCCTTCCGCTCCCACTCCACCCAAGCGGGATATTTGTATCTGAAATCCGCACTGGGTCCGACTCTTTTCCCTCCTAATCGTTTGCTTCTCCAGCCCCTGCTGTAGAAGGCAGGGTGCACGAAGCTAGTGGGGTGGGGATGTTCCGAGCCCCAGCACAGTCACCTCCCAGCCCAGAGTTAGGAAGGGTCTTATATATATATACACTGGTAGTGTTATAGCACCCAGAGTCCTGACCGGGTGAAATATTTGACAAACGGGAAAAAAGAAAGTATTGGCAGTTTGTGGTACTTTGGCAGTTTTTATAGTCCCAGCCTGTGCAGCCCCGTAGCCCTCAAGGGGGTCTCCACACTAAGTCCTGTGTTCACGTACCCCTTATTTTGTCCGGGAAAAGAGAGAAGGGACTGCCCCTGCCTTTTGCTCGTCCCAGCCTGTGCAGCCCAGTACCTTAGCTTCCCTCAAGGGGGTCTCCACACTAAGTCCTGTGTTTACGTACCCCTGATTTTGAAAAAAGAAGAAGAAAGAGAAGAAAAAAAAAAAAGAAAAAAAGAGAGAAGGGACCACCCCTGTCTTTTCCGCGGCTGCCCCTCCCTTTGCTGATTAGACTCCCAGTTTTCCGGCCCCCCCTTCCATTTTTAGTGTTTTTCCGTACCCAAACTTTATTTAGGGGGCGGGTATGATTATTCCGGGGTGATTGGGTCCTCCTTCCTTATTTGTTTTCCTGTCGGGGTCTAGTTTCCAGTAACACAGTACTCCACAGCCTCATGTAGTGGCTCTAAGTAGTATATATATGAGGTGTACCCTGTACGCAACAAGTATATTACATGCCTGATGTGGTTCAGGGGTTATAACAGTTCCTTATGAAACACAGAGCCCAGCCGCGGCTTCACCTTTTATGATTTCAGTGTCTTATCCTGTTTAATGAAATGTAACCCTTGCACAACTTTTAATGCCTGATCCTCCACAATGCCTACTGTTAACATAGCAGCTTATAACACCTTCTCCCTGGGCTTACATAGTCCATTACAGGCTTAACAGTAATATCCAATTCCACGGGTACCTTGTAATTCTGCCCATCAACCGGAGACACAGCCGTTGTTTACCTTAGTTTCTGTAGACTCCCGCCGGGTTGTCTGTTCCCCCGGCTCTGTCTTACCTCCTTCCGCGAGGTGAGTTACCTCCTGGGTAGTGTGGCTATCCGGCCTCTGTGGGGATACGGGGGTGGAGTAGTGGGTGGAGGGGGGGGTCGGGCTCGCCAGTTCGGCCGCGAGCACAGCTCTTCCTCGAAGGCTGTGGGGGAGTCCGATGCTCCGTCAGTCCTGGTCCCGGAGCCTCTCACGCTCCATGACACGGGAGCTCTTTCTGGGTTCCTGTCAGCACGCAGACCTTGCGGCTCTAGCAGGTCCCTCCCTCGTAACGCGTGTTACGTCATCCCGCCCAGCCTTGAATGTTTTTTCTGACAGTAGGTTACAGTGTCGTTGAAAACGTAGTTTTGAGTCTTCTGTTGGTCAAGAGAGTAGCATTGGAGAAGGCGTCCGCATAAGTGAGGCATTTTGGAATGTTTTTAGTCCAGCTGACAATTCATTGACTTACTGAGTCATGAGAATAGACCACTGGCCAGAACTTACCCAGTATGCTATTGAGTTGTTGGGCTGCCCTACATCCAGAGTGCTTTCAGAACGGGCATTCAGTGCTGCAGAAGGTTTTGTTACTGATCATAGAACGCATCTGTCCACAGACTCTGTGGACCATTTGACTTTTATAAAAATGAAAAAAATGGTGCAAACACAGCGCTAATGTATAGCAAAAATTATAAATGACCTTATAAGGGAAATCATAAGAAGAAATAAAATAATAATAAATAGCAGCAGCTAAAAAAATTTGGATATACACATCAACAGAATAAAACAATACAAAAAGCCGCGCTGAGTGAAAAAATAGGATAATGAATGTCCTATATCAAAACTAATAAATGAAGTCCACATGCAAAAATAAATTGATGAGGAAATAATCAATCCATAAAGTTCATGTGAAAAAATATTAAAGTGACATTATCTGATGAAAGTGACAAAGAATGCAAAATTAATTCGTGACTTGATGTGATCAACCAAGAAAAACGTGCTCCACCACCGCTCAAATAATGCGCTTACCAAAAGGCAAGCTCAGACAAGCCTGCACCTCAGTGGTGTCCTGATGTAACCAAACCCTCGGACCTCCACATCGAATCCGGACATCACAGTTAGACCCGAACAGGCACAATAATTCCCTTGGACAGCCTCAATATGAATGCCTCAATATGGAAATGTTTCAGAAATCCAAAGCCAGGAATCATCAATCGTTTTTTTATAGCATGGAATCATAAGAAAACATGGAATGCTTCCACAGCCATGATCTCAGCATTGTCCTGATGCACACATGTGCATCAGGACATTTATGCTCGCTCTACCAAGCACTGAGTGATACTGATGCAGGTTTGACTTACAACTGTGTTTTTTTTTTCATAGTAGAGACTCTCAATATCTGCTGTAGTGATTCCCCCCAAAGGTATGTTAAGACTGTACCCAGGTCTCCTACAGTTGTAAAGACACTGCCAGTCACTCAAACACATTCCCACACACACCAATAATTAGTGTAGGGGATGTTATTTTTGTATTTATTGCTGAAGAACTTCAAAAGGAGAAGGGTTTATGGTCACAGGATACGCCAAAATGATCAACAACAATAATGGGAGGACACACTGCTCACTAATTTTCTCTATAGCAGCCTTTCCTGGAGGTAACAGGGAATGGCCAGTATATCTAAGACTAAGATCTAAGAACAGCCCCAGTCCATAGAACATCCTCTGGCACTTAGGTTTTCCTATGGCACTTTCACACCCAGAAATCCCACACGTTCTTTACTTACAGTGTCCCAGAGTGGGCTGCCACCCAGCTTGTACAAGTAGATATTTAGTGAGGGAGATAAAAAGAACCCTATCCAGACCAAGAATTCAAGACAATGCCCTCCAGCAAACAGTTCTTTAGCAAACTTCTCTAAATCCTCAGCCCAGCTCCTGCTGAGGCCCAGATTGCAATATCTTGTCTCAGTAGATATCTCCCAGGCACAACAACCCCCAGTAAACTGGAACTATCCCTGAAGAAAAAATAACCCTCTGCTCATGCATCCTGCACATTTAGCACCTCCCCAGCCACCTTTTGGCACCTTCAAGCAATGTGAAAAAAACAAGAGAAATCAACCACAACTGATTTTTATTTTCCAGCAGAAGTAATTTTGTTTGGCCAGTGGCACATATTCAGATGCATGTTGCCCCATGCCTTGGGCAAAAGTTCAGTTCTTAATTCCAAACTCCTTGCTGGCCAGCAAACTGTTTCCACATCTGTTACTGTGTCCTAACAGACAGATTCAACAAACATACAGCTCATCTGTAAAAATGAGGGTCAGTGACCTGTATCATATTGTCATCAGGACCCCAATTATTTGCAAACTACACTTGGTGGTTGATTTACTAAAACTGGAGAGTGAAAAATCTGGTGTAGCTGCACATGGTAGCCAATCAGTTTCTAATTTCAGCTTGTTCAGTTAAGCTGTGACAAAAAAATAACTGGAAGCTGGTTTTCATGTAGAGCTGCACCAGACTTTGCACTCCATTTTTATTAACCGCTTGCCGACCAGTGCACGTGGATGTACGTCGGCAGAATGTCGCTGGTAGGCAAAGGGGTGTACAGGGATGTCCCCTTTAAGAAGTGGTGTCACGGGCGCCGTGACCGTGTCCGAGGGGTGCCCGCGATCGTGTCACGGAGAGGAAGAAAGGGGAGATGCTTTTGTAAACAAAGCATTTCCCAGTTCTGCCTAGTGACAGGACAGAGATCACAGCTCTCTGTCACCGAGAGCAGTGATCACAGTCCTGTGTGTTAAAGCCCAGCCCCCTAACAGTTAGAATCACTCCCTAGGACACACTTAACCCCTTCACTGCCCCCTAGTGGTTAACCCCTTCACTGTCAGTGTCATTTACACAGTAATCAATGCATTTTTATAGCAATGGTCGCTGTAAAAATGACAATGGTCCCAAAATAGTGTCAAAAATGTCGATGTGCCATAATGTTGCAGTCCCGACAAAATCGCAGATCGCCGCCATTACTAATAAAAAATAAATAAAAAATAAAAATGCCATAAAACTATCCCCTATTTTGTAGACGCTGTACATTTTGTGCAAACCAATCAATATACGGTTATTGCGATTTTTTTTTTACCAAAAATGTGTAGAAGAATACACATTAGCCTAAACTGAGGAAAAAAAATGTTTTATATATTTTTGGGTGATATTTATTATAGCAAATAGTAAAAAATATAGATTTATTTTCCAAATTGACACTCTTTTTTTGTTTATAGTGCAAAAAACAAACGCAGAGGCGATCGAATACCACCAAAAGAAAGCTCTATTTGTGGGAAAAAAAGGACGTCAATATTGTTTGGGTACAACGTTGCATGACCATGCAATTGTCAATTAAAGCGACGCAGTGCCGAATCGCAAAAAGTGCTCTGGTCAGGAAGGGGGTAAAATCCTCTGGGGCTGAAGTGGTTAAATTAACCCTTTGGTCTCTGTGTCCAGCCTTTAACCTTGAAAACAAATCATGCTAGGCTCCAAACTGCTCTTGACATGCAAAAAAGTTTCCACAATTCAGAAAAGTGTAAATTCTTGCATGGCTTTGAGAGGTTCGTATACTCCCATACTCCCTCATTGTACTAGCCCTGGTACCATTCTTCTTTCTTTTCCCTAACATGTTTTCCTAGTGCCGCTTTCTTCTGCACAATTCTTTGTAGTATGAACAAATGAGGTAGCTCTGTCACATTTTCTTTCCCAGATGGGAGACAGCACTCAAGAGATTTTTTTTATCAGCTCTTGGTGTGCCAGATTCTGAGCAGTAGCCTGCGTGAAAAAGTGTGGAGGTGAAAGATCAGTACTGAACTCTCCATACGATTGGTCCAGGCACTCTGAGCACTTGTTAGAAGAAATCAGTCACTCAGCTGCTTTCTTTCGTCTCAATTTTGGCTGCATCTACAGCCAGGACGCCATTGACGCCAACTAAGACAAAGTGTTTGGAACTGATGCCACCACTGACATATATAGAGTGATTAAATGATTGAAGAAAAAACATGAAGATCTTGAATTGCGTGGACAAACACTATCCAAGTATCCCTATCCTGAGGGCTTCCATATCATGAAACAACCAATGATCGATTGCCATAAAAGGGAGTTCTGTGGGCAATGGTGCAAGATGTCAACACGAAATTCATTGAACTACATGTTCAAAGTACAATTGTGCCAAGTAAAAAGGGAACTGACCACATTGGAACTTTCCACCCAGGAAAAATACAAACAAAAGGGCACACTCAAAAAAAGCATTGGACATGTTGGACATTTTTTTGACTAAACAGAACTTGTCAGATATACCAAACAAATATTTGCTCGAATTACTTGAATTTGTTTTTGTTTATAATCAATTTGCTTTTGAAGGGAAAACATACTCACAGATTTGCGGCACTTCCATGGCTCCGAGACGCTTAGTATGCACATCATATGTTTGATGTACTACATAGACAATATCTTCCTCATTTGGGCTGGCAATGACATTGAATTTGTTTTGCGGATAGAAATACATTACCCCATCATCAAAGTGCACACCCTACACAACTCTGCAAAAATCACGTTATTTCACAATTCAGAAGGGTTTTACGGATTTGCTCTGATGCTGACAATAACTTGAGAAAATGCATCACAGGTTCCTTGAACGGGAATATCTAGCCAAGGGGCTAGACCAAGCTTTATCTAAAGCTCTAACTGATCAACCCCAGATCTAGAAGACTGATTGACCATCCATTATTTGTGCACACTTTCAACTGTGAGTCAGATATGGCCAGGCGGAAGTAAAAAATGGGGTGTTATGAGTGGGGTGTTGTGAGTGGTTAAAAATGAGCATGATCCGTAGGGTGTTCCCAGATTTCATCTTAAAGGGGTAGTAAAGTCTCGATATGAAAATAAATGAAATGGCCCCCCTGCAGGATTAAGTCATAATGTACTAGTATGCAGCGCATACTAGTACATTATGATTGACTTACCTACGTATGGAACCTTCCAGCGATGTGCTGTCAGGGCACTCCCCAGCCCCAGCACTTACAATTTCACCTGGTCTATGCTTGTGATGGGGGTGTGACACGTCTGTTTGAGAGGACGTGAGGTGTGAGAGGACACAGGAGATGGAGCTCCGCTGCTGACCACTCTCTTTACTCTTGATCAAGATCCTTTTCTTCCTTTGAAAGATAGAACCACACTAGAACTATGTCAGTCAGAACTATGTCAGTCCCGGCTGAACTTGAACCAAATTGAGCCCCCACCCGTTCTTGTCTCCAGGGTCTTGTTCCTTAGCGGCATCAGCTGTTCCACTATTTGACATCTGATATCTTGACACCTGGTTTGCTGCTCAACACTATGGATGATACAGCTGTCACAGCTGAGACGGCCTCAGATTTTTTAGCTGTTTTGTTTGCAGCTTCCTGTCTTTCTACCTGTCGCTCTGAATCTAGCTACTGTGCTCTTGGCTCTCGGCTCACGGCTAATGACTTGAGGCTTCTGGTATCCAGCTTTCTGGTCCAGGCTCTTCGGCTCTTCGACTTGCAGCTCGAGGCTACAGGCATCTAGTTCATGGTCCACGGCTCACGGTACTCTGCTCCCAGCTCACGGCCCAAGATTTCTGGCTCCTGGCATATACAGTAGTTTAGGGATACTGGCTTTCAGCTTTCAGCTTCCAGCTTCCAGCTCCCAGCACACGGCTTGTGGATCTGCCGCCGACCTTGCTCTTTATCCCTGGCTTCCAATTTGTGGCTCACAATCCATGACTTACGGCTCTGATATCAGGTACAATCTTTTCGATTCTCTGTGCATGGTCCTCGGCTAATATATCATATACCATACATATCTGTGTAACATGAAGGATAGTATGGAGAGCACCAGATTAGAAGGCGGAATATTTGATGGATAAATTTGATGGATGGTTAAAAATGTATTATTGATCCTGGACCATGGCTCTATTTGGCTATATTGGCTATATTGCAGCTGTGCCTCCCCTCTCTTTTATCTATCTCCCGAGTGTCCCCCTGCTTTGGCTATATTTGATTGCATTCTAGCTGTATTTGCTTATACTATCATCATGGCTGATGTATTATACTTACTAAGACTGTTATTGTGGTGAAGAAAAATTAGAACA
Source organism: Lithobates sylvaticus (assembly GCA_028564925.1). NCBI lineage: Eukaryota > Metazoa > Chordata > Amphibia > Anura > Ranidae > Lithobates > Lithobates sylvaticus. The sequence goes on from CM053036.1 coordinate 170,986,037, forward strand.
GTAAATGCGTGGAGGGGGAGAAAGAGATCAGAGGGATTTTGCTTAATGTGAGCTGTGAGATAGTGAGCCAGTGTGAGACTATCAGCTTGTAAAAATTACACGTAGAACTAAGAAGGATATGGGGTGTGAAGAACATGCTACTAATGAATGCTCCTCACAGAGCAGTACAAATAAAAAGCTTCAAACTAAATCCCAACATAAACAACAAGATATAACAGACAGGCTTGAAAAACTCGCCCACACCACTATCATAGCTAAGGACGAAGTACAAGCGGTTATTTCCAATTCAATACAGGGTCCAGAGGGATCAGTCATGGAAGGACAGGCCACTGGAGCAGGGATAATGGATACTGAGAAGGGATGGGCCCGGTGTTCGATTCGAACCCATGTTTGAATCGAACATCGGGCGTTCGCCCGCTCGGCGAGCCCAGAACTATTTGGGCTGCTCGCATCAAATTCGTATGATGCGAGCGGCCCGCAATGCATTGCGCTAGTCACAGTGCAATGCTGGCTGATGATTGGCAAAGCATGCACTGTGACCCCGCATGCTTGGCCAATCACAGCGCCGGCAGCGAGGAGAGCCATAATTGGCTACAGGCAGGATGCCTGTAGCCAATTATAGCTCAGGGGCTTTAGTACACGCCCCACGGTATAAGGGGCGGCGGCGGCCTCGTATATTATGTTTCAGTGTCAGCGTGTCAGTGTGTTGCTGACTGCTGACAATATATGCTCTATTTCTGGGGATTTGTGTGTGCGTGCTGTTAGAACAGCATTGCAGTATCACATCTGGGGGGTGTCTATAGGTGGCCTGTGAAGGGGGGCAGGTTTCCTGTGCTTAGAACTTTTCCTGCAAAAAGTGTAATTTTTGCAGGAAAAAAGCTATTTAAAAGCACTCGCGGCTAATGAATTAATGAAAAGCTCCTGTAACACAGAGAACTGTCATTCATTGCTAAAAAACAAAAAAAAAAAGCGTGGGGGCCCCCCTAAATTCAATAACCAGGCCTTTCAGGTCTGGGATGGATATTAAGGGGAACCCCAGCCAAAAAAAATGGCGTGGGGTCCCCCTCAAAATCCATACCAGACCCTTATCCGAGCACACAATCTGGCAGGCCGCAGGAAAAAAGAGGGGGGGACGAGAGCGGCCCCCCCTCCCGCCTGAACCGTACCAGGCCACATGCCCTCAACATTGGGAGGATGCTTTGGGGGTCTAAGACCCCCAAAGCACCTTGTCCCCATGTTGATGAGGACAAGGGCCTCTTCCCCACAACCCTGGCCATTGGTTGTGGGGGTCTGCGGGCGGGGGGCTTATCGGAATCTGGAAGCCCCCTTTAACAAGGGGACCCCCAGATCCCGGCCCCCCCCTGTGTGAAATGGTAAGGGGGTACAAAAGTACCCCTACCATTTCACCAAAAAAGTGTAAAAAATTGTAAAAATGACAGGAGACGGTCTTTGACAATTCCTTTATTAAAATCTTGTTTCTTCTTTCTTCATCCTTCGGTTTCTTCATCTTCTCCTTCCGTCATCTTCTTCCATCTTCTTCTTCCATTTTCTTCTTCCTCCGATCCGCTTCTTCTTGCGCTGGTCTTCTCGTCCTTCTCGTCCGGCATCTTCTTCCATGACGTCGGCGTCGGTGTCTCTTCTTGGGCCGCTCCTCGCAATGGGAGGCTCCCGCTGTGTGAGGCTTCGCTGCGTCTGACAGGTCTTTTATAATGGAGGGCACCTGGTGACCCCGCCCCCTCTGACGCACGGGGGCGTAATGGGGAATTCCCTATGGCTTTCCCCATGACGTCAGAGGGGGGCGGGGTCACCAGGTGCCCTCCGTTATAAAAGACCTGTCAGACGAAGCGGAGCCTCACACAGCGGGAGCCTCCCATTGCGAGGAGCGGCCCGACAGAAGAACAGATGCCAACGCCATGGAAGAAGATGCCGGACGAGAAGGACGAGAAGACCAGCGCAAGAAGAAGCGGATCGGAGGAAGAAGAAAATGGAAGAAGAAGATGGAAGAAGATGACGGAAGGAGAAGATGAAGAAACCGAAGGATGAAGAAAGAAGAAAGAAGATTTTAATAAAAGAATTGTCAAAGACTGTCTCCTGTCATTTTTACAATTTTTGACACTTTTTTGGTGAAATGGTAGGAATACCCCCTTACCATTTCACAGGGGGGGGGGGCGGGATCTGGGGGTCCCCTTGTTAAAGGGGGCTTCCAGATTCCGATAAGCCCCCCGCCCGCAGACCCCCACAACCAATGGCCAGGGTTGTGGGGAAGAGGCCCTTGTCCTCATCAACATGGGGACAAGGTGCTTTGGGGGTCTTAGACCCCCAAAGCATCCTCCCAATGTTGAGGGCATGTGGCCTGGTACGGTTCAGGCGGGAGAGGGGGCCGCTCTCGTCCCCCCTATTTTCCTGCAGCCTGCCAGGTTGCGTGCTTGGATAAGGGTCTGGTATGGATTTTGAGGGGGACCCCACGCCATTTTTTTGGGCTAGGGTTCCCCTTAAAATCCATGCCAGACCTCAAGGGTCTGGTATGGATTTTGAGGGGGACCCTACACCATTTTTTTTTTGGCTGGGGTTCCCCTTAAAATCCATCCCAGACCTGAAGGGCCTGGTTATTGAATTTGGGGGGACCCCCACGCTTTTTTTTTTTTTTTTTCATTTTTTATCAATGACTTTTTTTTAATGAATGACTTTCAATGAATGACTGTTCTCTGTATTACGGGAGCCGTCAATTAACATTAGCCGCGAGTGATTTTAAATAGCTTTTTTACTTGCAAAAATTACACTTTTTGCAGAGACAGTTCTAAACATGGGAAACATGCGCCCCTTTACATGCATACTATAGACACCCCCCAGGTACGAAATTTAAAGGAATATTACACTTTTATTGTTTCAATTTAAGCATTATTAAAATCACTGCTCCTGAAAAAAACTGGCGTTTTAAAAAAAAAAATTTGCAATACATGTCCCCTGGGGCAGGACCCAGGTCACCAAACACTTTTTATGACATTAACATGCATATTAGCCTTTAAAATTAGCACTTTTAATTTTGAACGTTCGCATCCATTAAAACTAATAGGGTTCTAAAGCTCGCACGGACTTTAGGTCCGTTCACGGGTTCTGGTGCGAGCCGAACGGGGGGGTGTTCGGCTCATCCCTAATACTGAGGTAACATCATGGAATCAGTCAGATGATATAGTGAGTAATGTAACCTCTGAGGGCGACCTGCATGATATGTCAGCTAAATCCTCTAATGTACTAAATACCTTAAATAGTCCAAACACAGAGCACGTAATTACGTTAACAGATATAATGAAGGCTATTAATACATAATAGTAATAGCTCTGTGAACTCTCTATCTCATAACCTAGAGGGAATAAGGGAAGATATAAATCTGTTTAGACAAGACATGTATACAATTAAAGAAATAATATCGTGTGCAGAAGAAAGAATTAGCACACTTGAAGACTCTCTACAAATAGTTATGAAATTTGAGAAAAAAAGACACAACAATTATCCTTATATGACTCTCGTTTGGAGGACTTAGAGAATCGTCTCCGACGAAACAATATTAGGATAGTAGGTCTCCCTGAACAGGCGGAAGGAAATAAACCAGTAGAATTTATCAAAAATGGCTTAAAGACACTATGGGAGCAGAACATTTTTCTTTATTCTTTTCTGTGGAACGGACACAGAGTTGCTGCACAATCCCCGACTTTGGGAGAGCAATTAAGACCAAGAATTTTTATTTTGAAGATCTTGAATTATAAAGATAGAGCTATGATATTGCAAAGAGCCAGACAACTAGTAGACATATGGGTGGATGGCTCAAAGATAAGTTTTTTTCCTGACTTTTCAGCAAATGTACAGCGCCAAAGGGCGGGATTCATGGAGGTAAAGCGACGACTGTGGCAACTTGAACTGTCCTATGCTATGCTATTGCCAGCTAAGTTAAGAGTAAAGACCCAGGACAATACCCTTTTTTTTTTACATCACCGGACTCAGCGTCTCAATGGCTGGATAATTTCACGCAGCCACATTAACTTCTTAAGACATTTTGAAATTTCTGTGTTGTGTTTTTTTTTTTCATCTGACTTTTTGGAGTGGAATTTTTTTTTTCTTTTTTTTTTGCTGAAGAGGGAATGGGAGGGAAGTGGGCAAGAAGGAAGGAAAAGAGTAGATATAAAGGGGTCAGGGTGGGCTCTACTTTTGGGGTCCTTTTAATTATATAACCCCTTTGATTGTTTTTATGTTTTGGTGTGTTTGTTACTGTCTTTTATATGTTTTGGTTTGTGGCTGTTTGTCTGTCTATGTCTTTTCTGTCTTATATGTCTTATACGTTAGTCTGTCTACACCTCGTACGAAACATTGGTCTATCAACCTTATCTCTTTGTTCCTGCTTTAGATCTCCTCCCTTCTCTCTCCCTCTCTGCTCCCTTTTCCTAACTCCCCCATCTTGTGACTTTGTGTTTATCAAATGATGGATAGATACATTTAAAAAAAATGAGGATATAGCTTGTAAGCTCCGGTCTGCCCTCCTTTTGCTTTGTGTTTCTCCCCTTATCTCCCTATCTTACGACTATGTGGTTATGGAATTATGGATATAGCTTATAAAATGAATATAACTATAGTTAAAATGTATGGAGACATTGTCTTATGACCCCTCAGAGAGATGTAATAATTTCATGGAATGTTAGAGGTCTGGGTACTCTGTCCAAGCGGCAAGCTATTTTTACTTCATTGATGAGTTTCTTACCTTCTACAATCTGCCTCCAGGAAACTCATCTACTCCCTCACACTTTACACTATCTAAAGAAAAAACAGTTTAAAACTCAATTTCATTTGACATACACATCATACTCCAGAGGAGTATCCATACTTATAGCTAATACAATTGATTTCCAATGTAGGCAGGTTAAGAAGGATAGTAGGGGGCCAATAGATCTTTTTGCACTGTCTATTGGCTAGACAAAAATGTGTGTTGGCAAATATTTACATTCCACCACTTTATTCTTCGGAAATTCTGAAGGAATTTATCGTGTTTGCGTCCGATAAATCAGATAGTCTATGGCTAGTAACAGGGGATTTCAATAATTATATGGTTCCATCAATGGATACATTTTGTCTACCCGATAAGAGATATCCGCAGGGGACTATGGCTTTTGCTAAATACATAGCGTAAATGGGGCTGCTTGATCTTTGGAGATTGCGAAATCCAATGAGTAGGCAATTCTCATGTTCTTCAAGTACATATAAAACTTTATCCAGAATAGATCTGGCACTAGGGTCTTATTCCCTATTGCCATATCTTAGCGAGATTAAAAATATGAGGCCAGAGGTATATCAGATCACTCCTCTGGTCTTATCTTTTCTTTTTAGGACTAATATGGGGGACAGGTTATGGAAGGTGAATCCCTAATTGGATTTCACTTTTCCCTCCAGAGGGCATTCAATTAGAGCTTACTACATTTCAGCAAATAAATAATTTACTGTTTCACCCTTAATTTATTAGGAAGCACAGAAAGCTTATGAAATCTTAAAAAAAAATTAAGCAATTTAGAAAATGGGAAAAATCTCTTGGTGACAAAATGATGCAAGCTGAAGTATTATATATAACTAACCCTAATATACTCACTCAAATACAATGGATAAATAGCCAAGAAAAATATGCCAAAGTAGCCATAAAGAAAGCAGAAAAGAAAAGTTTTTTCTTGCAGCAACCTTATTTTGAGGAGGGAGAAGGAACAGGACATATATTGGCCTCTGTGGTAAAGGCACAGTCTTCATCATCCTTTATAATTGAAATTCAAACCTCTGAACATGGGAAGACTGACAATACCCCAGAGATTTTCAAAGTGTTTTGGGCCTTCTATCAGGAGTTGTATAAAAGCAGGACAAGAGAACAGGAGGGGGACATGAAAAAAGTTTTTTCAGTCTATTAATTTGCCAATGTTATCAGATGATGAGAGGGAGATATTGGAGAGACCATTAACATTGGAAGAATTTGAGAAATGTAGTGGCCAATCTATCCAATAATAAATCTCCTGGGTCAGATGGCCTACCAGGGGAAATATATAAAACATATGGAGATGTGCTACTACCTGATATCCTAACAGTTTTCAATCATGCTTTTGAGGTGGGGTCGTTGCCCCCTTCGATGAATGAAGCAGTGATTATTTCCATTCTGAAACCAGGTAAAGACCAAACTAGGCCCAATGCATATCACCCAATTGCATTGTTGACATCAGATGTTAAACTTTTGGCAAAAGTAACGGCAATCAGACTTTCAAAGTATATTGGCAAATTAATACACTGTGACCAATCAGGTTTTATCCCTAACAGATCAGCAGCTAAAAAGTTAAGTTGGTGTTATCTCTTGCTACCCTCTGATATGGCTGATATATAGCCATACCTAATAAGTATACCATAGCCTTGTATTTATATAGTCATATGTATTACTATTTTTTTAGGTTGCACCTCCTATTGACACAGTTATATTGTGGCTGCGCTATCTGCACTGTTTATCCGCCCGAGACATAGACCTCTTGGTTTATCAGTGGCAATTAGATATCTCAACAGCAGTATATCCCTCCTCTGTCCTGTATTTATTTTCTATACTCGCTAAGTAGGTACCCTTGTTATTTTAACATATATGAGGAAGGTCCTTGTTCACGTCAAACTGTTTGCTTTTTCACACAGTGTATATCTTAATGTTGGTAATCATTGTTTACCTTTACATAGCTGGCATTCATTCACTCCCTGGGGTTTGTTCTTTCACGGTCACATTTGTTTTTTCCCCCCTTTTTTCACTTACACCCACTATCTCTGTTCTTCCTCACTCACACTAGCTCTTTTCCCTCCTCTCTTTCCCCTTTTTTTGTTTTACTATTTTCCCTTCTCCCGTTTCTTATTTTTGTCTTTGTTTTGTTTTTCTCCTTTATTATAATTTTCACTTTCCCCTTTCACATTGTTGGTGTAGTTTTTTGGTCTTATTAATTTCTCTTATAATTGTCTTAATACGGATTAACTTATGTGTGGCTCCCGATTCCTGATAATGGTAGGATCCCTTTGTGTATATCTTTCTGTCCACTTAGTATTTTTTATTTATTCCATCCAGACACTAGCCTCCGGGTTTTTGTACTAATCGCCTCACCCAGTCACCACAGGAGGCTCCACCGGGTGGCCTTTATGCCCTGATGGTACTGGATCTGGTGTAAGCAGCCTTCTGCAGTAACTTATTGCTATTTATGTTTTCCCCACAATATCTTAAACCATAATGTTTCTTAAAATATCATTTCTGTTTTATTATGGAATGTTTATATCTTTTTCAGATGTATTTCATGTATTTCCTGACGAAGCTGTTTACAGCGAAACTAGTTGAAATACCATACCATCTGTAATTTTAGATATTCATTTTGTTGTTTTTGTACTAATAAACCATTGTTTAATTTTTTATGTTTGTTTATACACTTATTTGTTTATATATTTTACCTGTACCAAGATAGTCTGCATGCTCCTCCCTTTTGTTGGGTTCTGGTTGGGGACCAGATTTACCAAATTCTATACCATTTAACTTGGATGATGGTACATTGGGTATATTTTCTATTTTATTTTTTCTTGTGAGGCCACATAACTTTTCACATATAATTCTTTGTCTAAAGTTATCTCACTTTTGATTGAATTGATAATTTCGGTACTTTCTCAGGATTTAATATCAATTGGGATAAATCCGTAATAATGCCTATTGATCCTATAGATCTGAAAAAATTGGAACACCCACACCAGAACCACCAGATGAAGTATGTCTCATCATTTAAGTATTTAGGGGTGATAATTACCCCAATTGTTAAGGAATATATAGATAAAAATATGCTTCCTCTTGTAGGTAAATTTAGGCAACAAAGTAAAACCTGGGGCGGCAAATTTCCTTTGACTGTGATAGGGAGAGCAAATCTGGTGAAAATGGTGTGGCTGCCACAATTGTTATATTTACTGCACAATTGACCAGTCTGGTTGACATCAAAATTATTAAGGACAATAGATGCGACTTTTAGAGACCTCATATGGAAACATGGCAAACCAAGAATTAAGCTTGAAACCCTGCAACAGGCAAAAGACAGAGGGGGAATAGTGGTCCCTAACTCAAGACTATACTTCATGGCAGCACAGCTTCAATATTGGTGTGGTTGGGAGGAGTTAGATAATCAAGACCCCATTCAGAATATAGTAATGACTCAATTTAAACCATTACCACTAGTACAGTGAATAGTTTCCCATAAAGTCTATGAGAAGAGAAAATTTGCAACCTTTTATTTAATGGGTTATGGGAAACAATACGCACCATTACGCACCACAAGGGCTATACAAAACATATGCCAATATGGGACAATTATTTTTTATCTGGATTGAATAAATTGCCAGAATTTTTAGAATGGAAAAGGGCTGGATTAACTCTTCTCTATCAGTTATTTGAAGGGGATACTTTATTGCCCTTCAGTACACTGAAAGATTGCTTCCAATTATAACTTATATCTAACATTCCAACTACAATACAATCCATCAGAGATTTTACTGAAAGCAACTTCAGTATGGCCCATTAAACGAGGACTAATAGGGGATCTCTACCATATTCTACTGAATGTAGAGAAGGCAGATGGTCAGGCCAAGAGTCTCATTCATTGGCAAAAAGACCTGATGGATCTTAGTAAAGAAGAATGTATAGGAGCTAAGGAGATCCTACCTGAGGTATCTATTTCACCATCTCAGCAATTGACCCAGCTCTTTATTCTACACAGAACTGACTATACCCCACAACAATGATATGCTTGGGGAAAATACATATTGCCTTTCTGTCCGCGATGTTCTGTATCCAATGGCTCCCTAATCCATATACTTTGGCACTGTCCCAAGCTTCGTAGATATTGTGAGAAAGTGTTCCTGACTTTGAATACAATATCTTATTCAACAAATACCCCTAAATTAGCACTATTGGGAATAATTCCAGATGGAGTTCTACCTGTAGAGATGTATACAATGTGGACTAGATCTCTCTCTATCTAGCTCGTAAACGTATTTTACAAAAGTGGATTGCCAATACCCCACCAACCCATAAACAATGGGGTAACAAAATAAATCATATACTAAGAAAAGAAAGACTAGCATATAAACATAGAGGAGTCCCTCAAAAATTAAAAAAAATATGGTACTACTGGCTTGACTCAAGTAACTTACTCTATGATGGTTCATGTGGAGGGGTTTGTGAGAGGGAGGAGGAGGGGGGGCAGATGGGGGTGAGGATATCAATCTATAACAAATTAAGAAGATGAGAAGTGTATAATATAAATTAAATTGGAAATCAATTCAGAGGTGTACGTTTGTTGTTGGTTTGTCTTCTCAGATTTTCTTTTTTTTTTTTTTTTTTTTCCCCTTTTATTGTTGTTTTTTCTTTTTTTTTTGCATATATGTATTTATAGAAACAAAATGAAATGATGGTAATTGTTTATGTTTATTGTTTTCTTGTTTAAATTTGGTATTTTGTATGGAATAAGCATGATAAAAAAAAAAAAAAAAACGATTTGATTTAAAAAAAAAAATGTCACCTGGTCTTCCTACCAGGTTTCACATCTTTGGCTGCTTGAATGGTCGGGCAGATGTGACGTCAATCCTGTGCATTTATGCAGTAGTCACATCACTGCTGCATGCAGAGCTGCCCATAAATGTTGTCTGAGCTGCGCATGTGCGGCTCAGATCTCATTACTCAGTGGAAGGCAGGGGTGGAATTTATGACAGAATTGATCTTTAGGGTCTCTTCTGTTATAAAAAGCCTGCCTATCTGCGTATTTTGACATTACTAGCATTTTAAAAGTCTGGTCACCTTACCAGACATGGATTTTAAAGTGGGCTTAAACTAGCATGCATACTTTCTACCTATAGGTAAGCCTATTAAAAGGCTTACCTATAGGTACTGTAAATATCTCCTAAATGGGTACTGTTTAGGAGATGTTTACTGCAGATGCAGCCGGTGATATCACCGGCGCATGTGCTCTGAAGGAATGTCTGCCCAAGTAATTTCTTCAGAGTCCTGTGCCATACATAGCGGCTCCCATGTGCATACGTGGGAGTGACATCATTGTGGCTCCGGCCACTCAGACAGCTGGAGTCAGGGAACCCAAGAGGAAGATGGAAGCGCCTTCAGCAGTGACAGCTCGCCACTGGAAGGCTTTGTTTTAAGGTATGTTTTACATAATGTGCTAGTATGCAATGCATACTAGCACATTGTTACATTGTCTTACAGGTTGCACAAAAAAAAACACTGCGCTTTACTATCGCTTTAAGTGAAAATGCCCCAAGTTCCTGATTTGTGCACAGTACATTTTGTGAATTAATAGTCCCAATAAAGGCAGCATCCCCCTGTACCTGCAGTACTTCCAGCATTATCCACATATTTTTATATGATAATATAAATCCATAGTTGCTATCAGTGTCAATTTCCCACACCATCATATAACATACTTTTTATTTAAGATAAAGTTGGGCATATATGGAAGGAAAAAAAAATTAGTATCAAATGCAAGTATCTAAACATGCATAACATGTACTTGATACTGATGGGAACTGTCTCCCAGAGGACTTCTAGCATTTATTGCCATAGAAACAGTTTTGAATATGATCATCTCTAAGGTTTCCTTGTGGCGTTCACAATAATGCATTGAATATGAGATATTATGATAACTGTAAATACTGCAATAAACAGCAGTGGCACTGGTGAAATTGTAGACAGTAGATAAATGCTGGTGCCACTGTGCCCATTTCTTTTCAGAATAGAAATAACAAAACTGAATGTAAAATGGTAAAAGCATAATTTTCTGTCCTAGATATACTCTTAAAAAAATATAAGCCTCAGTGTAAAATGTAAGTTTGTTCTCAGGGTCAGTGCTGCTGCATATATAAAGTACAATCCTGTCATCTATTATGGCCTTGTACACAAAAAGATTTTCCTTTTAATCACATGTTTTATAATGTTATGAAGTATTTAAATGATGTCTCTTGAAAAAAAAAACATATGGTGATTAGGTCATATTGATTCATAACAGGACACACATACCTTTCCTGACTGTCTCTAAATCTTTCATGAACATTTATCTTAGCAAAAATTAATGCATTAGGGTCCCCCAGGGCTCTTGTCATATGGTGCAAATAAGCATAGCATATTTGCAAATTGTGACATAATTAAATAATAATATATACAGTGGGGACGGAAAGTATTCAGACCCCCTTACATTTTTTACTCTTTGTTATATTGCAGCCATTTGCTAAAATCATTTAAGTTCATTATTTTCCTCATTAATGTACACACAGCACCCCGTATTGACAGGAAAATACAAAATTGTTGACATTTTTGCAGATTTATTAAAAAAGAAAAACTGAAATATCACATGGTCCTAAGTATTCAGACCCTTTGCTCAGTATTTAGTAGAAGCACCCTTTTGATCTAATACAGCCATGAGTCTTTTTGGGAAATATGCAACAAGTTTTTCACACCTGGATTTGGGGAAAAAGAAAAAAGGCTGGGCAGGTAATGGCAGGATTCATGGGGAGTGGTCTATCGCATCCCTGTTTAATGAACACAAGAAAACAATGTAGGCCTAGTGTGCATGTACATGGCCAATACCCCTAGGGGATGCTTGAAAGATAGACACAAGGAAAGTGTATGCAATTCAAAATATAGTGTCATTTATTTGATAGGCTGGACACCAAAGTGCACAATTGTGCTGAGTACAAACAATCTGTCATGAAAGGCATACAAGTAGTATACAAACATTTACCATATCAAAGTGAAATATACAAATTATCTTTGAACAGGAAGAAGTTGTAAACTTGCAATATGCAGTATAGTCTAGGAAAACGCTGACATGTTTCGGACTTTGGTCCCTTTTCAAAGGCGGTTTAATATCCTGTTCTTTCACATCTAATGAATGTGAATAAGTAAGTATTAGTAACGTACATAATATAAAAGGAAAATGCAGAAAATATACAAATTTAACTGCCATAGCAATCGACATAAGTGTTGTGTGGTGGGTGTGGTACTCACATGTAACGAAAAGAGTTTCTCCCAGGTATATTAGGTTGAAAGACTGGGTATGGGCCTCATGAAGCAAGTGTGGACATTGGTATATAGCCTGTGCTGATAAAAGCATGTGGTAATGCCGTCTGGGTGGGTAGCGGGCTGGGAGGACCTCATAGGCTGCAAGGTCTCATACAAGAAGCAGGCAGATAGCCTGTGACTTGTAAGCGTGCGGCCAGGGAGTGTTGAGACCTGTAACAAGTATGGGGATAAAGGGTAAGGTCACAAATGGGTCGTATAGTAAGTACCAAGATGAGTAAGTAAAATACAAAGAGTGTTACCTGTCTGTAAAGCAGTCTAGAACGTAATGTCGCCACGAAACACCAGCAAATGAACGGCATGACTATGGCTGCCAATGTTGGTCAGTTATAGTGGCTGACAGGATTACTCACAGCTGTGTGTAGGCGCCAAAGGATGATGCGTCTATGAAGCTGGATAAGGATTAGTCAACGCGAACGGGAAAGCAGCCAATCTGGCTGCATATTATCCCCTGTGAGACCTCTGACGTGCAGGCGCTGGGCGCGGGCGCGTCCAGCGTCATGACGTCACCGACGCGGGCGGAAGTTCTAGTAGTGTCTGTGCTCCGGGTTGGAGCGCAGACCGGAGGCAATGGCGCATCTAGAGAACGGGACATGCGCATGCGCCGGAACGTAGCGTGCGCATGCGCATTGTCTTACCCGCGTCGGGCAGCACATATTTGAAAGGTCTATCCTCAACTCATTGTATTAAACAGAAATAAGTAGAACATAGCAAAGATGTCATGAAAAATTGCAACAATATACAATACTGGGTATTCTATAAAACGTGCATGTGAGTCCAGATCCACAGAGGTTGCAACATCTGTACAGACACTGAAAAGAGGAGCAACATAATATTAGTTGGGTCAATATACACAGTGGAGATGGGACACATTTATATGGCATATAAGGGTACAAACATGTTTATACAGATCACAAATAATAAAATACAGATTTGTAAAGGTTAGCTGGTTGTATATATGTGAAAGACTATAGATCCAATTCACAAACCCCAGATTGGAATCCTTCAAGGTATGGTTTAAAATTGAAGGCCTCATTGAGGCCAGGGGGTGAAGTAGCATTGAGGTGAAAAATCCATCTGAGTTCGCTCTGTAATAGAGCTTTATTGTAATCACCTCCACGATTGGGTGGTGGAATATGGTCTAGAGCTTTAAACGAGATTTTGGGGGTAGAATCTGGGTGCAAGAGCTCACAGTGTCGCCCGAGAGGGAGATCAGGATCTTTTTGAGTTATGCTAAGGAGATGGCGATAAATGCGTTTCCAAAAAGGTAATTTAGTCTTTCCCACATAGAAACATCCGCATTCACATTCCAATAAGTAGACAATACCGATTGAACGGCAGTTAACATAGTGTTGTGGAAAAAATTGTTGGCCATTAGGCAAAAGATTATTAGTGTTAGGTTTTTGAAGATATCTGCAGTATCTGCAGTTGCCACAGGGGAATGTGTCCCTGAGTTTGATATGAGATTTGGTGGTAGTAGTGTATTCGCTTCTAATGAGTTTATCTCGGAGAGATGGAGCGCGTCTATAGGTAAGTAAGGGGCGTGTGGGGACAAAAGGAGAAAGAGAGTTATCGGTAGCCAGTATATGCCAGTATTTAGAGAGTATTTGAGTAATTTGGCAATGTTGTTGACAGTAATTTGTTATAATTCTAAGGGGGGGGACAGGTGTCCCTAGAAGTAGGGGCAGAGAGTAATGTGAGACGTGATTTGGATTTTGCTTTTTTGTATGCATCTTTGAGAACACTGTTAGTGTAACCCCGTGCTCGGAGTCTTTTGCGTGAGACGGAGGCCTCATGTTCAAAGGAGATCTCAGTCGAGCAATTGCGGCGAGCACAGAGATACTGAGCAAAAGGAATTGAATTTAGAAGTGGTTGGGGATGGAAGCTAGAAGAAGCCAGGATTGTATTTCCGACTGTGGGTTTGCGAAACAGGTGACTCTGTATATGTCCATCATGATCTTTGGTTAAAGCGGAAGTAAACCCATCAGTTTAAAAAAAAAAAAGGCATACCGGGAATGCTAACTGCACATTGGCTGTGCTCTCAACCAAACAGTCAAACCATCCAATGGCTGGTTTTATAAAGGATCACATGTGCAGCACCGTGGCAGTTGAAGATTAAACAGAGGCAAAGATGGCGGCTTCCTTGGCTGAAAACGATAGGGGGGTTTACTTCCACTTTAATGTGAGGTCTAAAAGGGAAATGGAGGTTACACTTTGGGTCATAGTAAACTTGAGATTCAACGAGTTGGATGTGTTGAGGAAATGTAGAAATTCATGTAATGTTTCTAGTGGCCCTTGCCAAAGGACCAAGATGTCATCAATATAGGGACGAAATGTCGCAATATATTGTGTGTATATACTCGCAGATTTATCTAAAAATAGTAGTCGTTCCCACTCCCCCAAGTACTGGTTCGCGTATGCCGGGGCGCAGCATGTGCCCATGGCGACGCCCTGTACTTAGTGGGTAGTGGGAACCATTAAAAGAAAAGAAGTTATGAGCAAGTATAAAATGTAGGGCTTTGATGATAAATGTGGACAGATCAGGAGGGTATGCAGAGGTAGTGGATAATGTCTGCTGAATAGCAGACAGTCCCAAAGAGTGAGGGATGGAGCTATATAGGGCCTCCACATCAATGGCAACCGATATGGTGTCGCCATCGACGTGGAGGTCCGAGAGTCCCTGTAGTAAATGTGTAGTATCACGTATATGCTCTGCTATTCCTCCTCACAGATCCTCCCCAGTTCTGTCAGGTTGGATGATAAACGTTGGTGGACAGCCATTTTTAGGTCTCTTCAGAGATGCTCGATTGGGTTTAAGTCAGGGCTCTGGCTGGGCCATTCAAGAACAGTCACAGAGTTGTTGTGAAGCCACTCCTTTGTTATTTTAGCTGTGTGCTTAGGGTCATTGTCTTGTTGGACGGTAAACCTTCGGCCCAGTCTGAGGTCCTGAGCACTCTGGAGAAGGTTTTTGTCCAGGATATCCCTGCACTTGGCCACATTCATCTTTCCCTCGATTGCAACCAGTCATCCTGTTCCTGCAGCTGACAAAAAAACACCCCCACAACATGATGCTGCCACCACCATGCTTCACTGTTGGGACTGTGTTGGACAGGTGATGAGCAGTGCCTGGTTTTCTTCACACATACAGCTTAGAATTAAGGCCAAAAAGTTCTATCTTGGTCTCATCAGACCACAGAATCTTATTTCTCACCATCTTGGAGTCCTTCAGGTGTTTTTTTAGAAAACTCCATGTGTCTTGCACTGAGGAGAGGCTTCAGTCAGGCCCCTCTGCCATAAAGCCCCAACTGGTGGAGGGCTGCAGTGATGGTTGACTTTCTACAACTTTCTCCCATCTCCCGACTGCATCTCTGGAGCTCAGCCACAGTGATCTTTGGGTTCTTCTTTACCTCTCTCACCAAGACTCCCCCCCCCCCCCGGTAGCTCAGTTTGACTGGACGACCAGCTCTAGGAAGGGTTCTGGTCTTCCCAAACGTCTTCCATTTAAGGATTATGGAGGCCACTCTGCTCTTAGGAACCTTAAGTGCAGCAGAAATTGTTTTGTAACCTTGGCCAGATCTGTGCCTTGCCACAATTCTGTCTCTGAGCTCTTCAGGCAGTTCCTTTGACCTCATGATTCTTATTTGCTCTGACATGCACTGTGAGCTGTAAGGTCTTATATAGACAGGTGTGTGGCTTTCCTAATCAAGTGCAATCAGTATAATCAAACACAGCTAGGACCATCTCAAGGATGATCAGAAGAAATGGACAGCACCTGAGTTAAATATATGAGTATCACAGCAAAGGGTCTGAATACTTTGGACCATGTGATTTTTTCTTTTTTAATAAATATGCAAAAATGTCAACAATTCTGTGTTTTACTGTCAATATGGGGTGCTATGTGTACATTAATGAGGAAAAAAATGAACTTGATGATTTTAACACAGTATAAACGTATTCTTTCAATGGCAGCCATTTACAGTGTGATTTCGGTGTGGAGAGAGATAGAACAGGGCTCTGTTCAGTGCTGTTAGTTAGTGTGCTATACTGTGCTATTTTGCTTAAATTGTCAGTGTAGAATATTAGTTTAGTGTCAGTCTAGGGATAGTGTGAATGTAGTGAGGAGGACCATCTTTCCGCTTTGCATAGTGTGTAGCTAGAATAAGGACAGCTCAGATAATTTCACTGTAGTGTAGTGAGACTGTGTCATTCATACATACATTAGTGTGGAGTAGGGGAAGTAATATAGTTTCAGTGCAGTGTAGTGAGACCGTGTCAGTAATCTTGACATTAGTGTATAGCTAGAGTAGGGATAGTTCAGATAGCGTCAGTGTAGTGATGGTTGAACACTGTCTATTTGATTGTGTTACTGCCAGTTTAACGCCATTTACTTCTGTGTGCGTTACTGTCAGTTTAACGCCATTTACTTCTGTGTGCATTACTGACAGTTTAACGCCATATAGTTTTGTGCGTTACTGACAGTTTAACGCCATATAGTTTTGTGTGCGTTACTGCCAGTTTAACGCCATATAGTTCTGTGTGCCACTGTACATTTGGCGTATCATATTGCAGTTTATAATAGTGTATCCGTGGAGTGTGTCTGTGTAGTGTGAGTACTCAAATTAAAGTGCACAAACACCTCTTTACATTGAGTAAAGTACATCTACATACATATTTCAACTTCTTCTTTACATTTGGTTATAAGCACCGCCCCCTCCCTCCCAATAATGTCTAAGAGGACAACAAGGAGAGACAGACGTTCCCTTGGCACTGTAAGGGGGCCAGCAACAAATGTGTCCACAGGCAAAGGTGGAAGTGGTGGTGAGTCCTCAGGCAGGGCATAATTTCCTCTGTTTAGGGAGTCCCCGTGCTATCCAGCCACAGCATGCAGAGGAGGTGGTGGACTGGCTTACTAAACCTTTCTCATCTCCCTTATCCTCTGTCACGCAAGTAGAGACAAGTGTGCAGTCCCCTGCAATTGACAGGGTGGATAAACCTGCCTCCTTGTCCACATCTATTCCTGCCATAGCCCCAACATCTGCCATAGAGGAGTCAGCTGAGTTATTTGACCACAGCGTCAGCCACTTGCTCCTCGATGATGCCCAGCCATTACTGGATTCAGATGTTGGTTCTGAGGTTGAAGATGACAGAAACATGAGCCTAGAGAGAGGGAGGAACACTGGTAGACAAATTGGCATTCATGTTCCCCAAGCCGCAGCGTATTGCCAAGTTGTCCCTAGTGGTAATGATGAAGATGGAGCAGATGGAGATGATGATGATGATGTGGTCACTGATGCGACTTGGGTACCAGATAGAGCAGAGGAGGAAACTGAAGAAGAGGCGGCACAACCTCAAGGATGCTGACATCAAGAAAGAGTAAAGAGCAGCCACCCTATTCCATCACATCCTGCAGCTGTTATCTCCGGGTCCACTCCCCAAAGCTCAGCTGGGCCTTTTTCAGCACATCTGCAGCAGATCGCACTGTTGCTATCTGCAAACTGTGTCTCAGGCACATCAAACGTGGCAAAAACTGGCCTAACAAGGAATTTAACATCCAACCACGTCCCATTGGCAAGAACACCTAAAAGCCACACAAAAGGGGCACAAATCTGTCCCTCCTCCTCCTCCTTACCCACGTCAGTCTGCCCCTGCAATACCGAGTCATTACCTTTCAGCAGCCTCCTCTGACAGGGATGATGTTATAGCACAGGGTGTCCCAGGTCCTAGCAGCATATCTGCCAGGAGCACACCACCAGCTGTAAACTGTAGCCGAAAAATTTCTCTGCCCCATCTACTTCAGCGGAAAAAAATATACAGTCCCCGCCACCCACATGCCCACGTCTGAATGCAAGCTTGTTAAAGCTGTTGGCTCTCCAACTTCTGCCTTTCAGCCTGGCGGATTCTGCCCCCTTCCGTGAATTTGCACAATGTGCTGTACTACAATAGCAGGTTCCTAGTCGCTACTACTGTTCATGTAAGGCCATTCCATCTCTCTACCATAACGTGGAAGGGGAATGTTCTGGCGTCGTTGGGCAAGGCAGTCAGCCATAAAATCCACCTTACTGCTGACATGTGGTCCAGCAAGCATGGGCAGTTATGATATATTTTGTTCACAGCATACTGGGTAACGCTGCTTTCAACTCAAAAGGATACAGGACAGGGCTTGGTTCTGCAGCTTGTTGTGCCCCTACGTCTCCATACAGCTGGTGGGGATGATGCCAGACCTGTGAGCTCTACCCCCTCCTCCTCCTCCTCCACCACCTCTATGCCCTCCTTTGCAGAATTGTCCTATGAACATCAGGTACCCCTAAGCGTTCAAAGGGCTATTCCCAGAGCCAGGCTAAAAGGTGCCATGCAGTGCTTCAGCTGGTGTGTCAACGAGTATCTGCACCAGTACAGCACGACGACAGGCTCAGGCCGCCTCACCTTTTTTTCCCCACTCCAATGGCTGATTATTAAGGATGCATGCACTGTATTGTTACCATTTGAAGAGGCTACAAGGATGGTGAGCAGTGACAGTGCATGTATCAATGACACAATCACTGTTGTGTTCCTACTAGAGCAGACTCTGTGTGGCATTATGGACAGGGCACTGGAGGCAGAGCAACAGGAGGAAGAGAAGGACTTCCTTTCCTCTCAAGGCCCACTTTATCCAGACACCATCATTCCTATGTCACAGGACACACAGGAGGAGAGAGGGGAGGAGGATGAGGAGGAGGATTCTGGCACTTTCATAGGCTTCGAAGAAGTGGAAGACATGCGTCAATCTGTAAACAATGGCTTTCCAACCCCAGGACCCTTGGGAGTAGTACGTGGCTGGGAGGAGGAAGTTGTTGTTCCTAGTGCACTACATTGTGGCTTCATCATACAGAATGGCTCCCCAAGCCATTGCTTACAAAATAAAGAAAGCTTGCAGGAAAAAATAATTTTTTTTGGGCTGTATAAATGCAATTATTGCTGCAGCAGCTTCTATACACAGTACAGATGTGCCACTTTACAGGTGGACTAAGAGGACCCCAGGCACAATATTGAAAGGAATTTTTCATTTTGATGCTTTTACTTTAAGCATCAATAAATCACTGCTCATTTAAAAATGAAGTTTTTCACAAAATGTTTCATTGATACATGTCCCCAGGGCAGTACCCTGGCCTCCATAACCATTGTATGTCCAATTACTTGCAAATAAGCCTTCAAAATGGGCACTTTTGTTTTTTCACGTTCGGGTCCCATAGACTTCAATGGGGTTTGTTATTCGGTTCCAAAATTTCACAATGTTCGAAAGTTCTGGTGCGTACCGAACAGGGGACCCATCCCTAGTAAGCAGCCTTATATAGTGTGGGGGGTTTATAGCGCAAAAAAAAATACAAATACCACCAAAAGAAAACTCTATTTATGGGAAAAAAAATTACATCAATTTTATTTGGGTACAGCGTTGTATGACCACACAATTGTCAGATAAATTAACACAGTGCCATATCACAAAATTGGCCTGGTCAGGAAGGAGGGTTATTCTTCCGGAGGTCTAGTGGTTAAAGGGTACAAATTACCTCCGCTTAGGGCCAAACTGTTACTTTTCAACAAGTTACAAAATGTTGCTAATGTTCCCAGATGTATCAATACAAGAATATTCTCAGTATCTTGTCCAAGAGCAGTTTATTCTGGTATTGATGCTAATGCTAGATGAACTTTGCAGCAAAGATTGGGAGTAACTGTTTAACTTTTTGGATGCAGGTGCTGTGCAAACTGTTTGTGATTTGAAGGTTTGGGATGGCTTCATATCACACATAGGGAAACAAAACCTGTGGCTGTTTTAAAAGAACACTCATTTAAAGAGGAAGTAAACCATGATGGGTTTTACTTTCTTTCTTTCTTTCCCTGCAAAGATAAAGCATAATGGGCTACTATGCATCACATAGTAGCCCATTATGTGTCACTTACCTGAAACCAAAGCTTGCAATGTCACCGCTGTCCCCTTTTCCACGAAGCATTCATCTTCCCTCTGGGTATTGCTGCTCCGGCGCTGTGATTGGCCGGAGCTGCAATGACGTCACTCCCACACATGCACGCGGGAGCTGCCAGTCACGGCAAAATCTCCTTTAGAAATGGCACGCTTGCCGTTTCTAAAGGAGTCCTAGACATTGTTGCTCGTCTCATTTCTAAATAGCTCCAAAACCGTGGAGGTTTGGGAAATATTTTGAGCACCTACAGGTAAGCCCTAATCTAGGCTTACATGTAGGTAAAAGTGGTTGTAACCGGTTTACAACCACTTTAAAGTGGTTGTAAACCCAGATAAAAACAAAAATCTGCAAGACAAAGGCATAATGAGATAGAATGCATCGCATGCTAGCTCACTATGAAATACTTTCCTTAGAATAATTCTGTTGCAGCGGTCCTAGCACACCCTGTGAGT
Source organism: Lithobates sylvaticus (assembly GCA_028564925.1). Lineage (NCBI taxonomy): Eukaryota > Metazoa > Chordata > Amphibia > Anura > Ranidae > Lithobates > Lithobates sylvaticus. The sequence goes on from CM053036.1 coordinate 171,006,601, forward strand.
TATCCTTGGGTTTGTGGGCTCCTGCTCTGTGATTGGCCGGAGCTGCGATGACATCACTCCTGCACATGCACGCGGGAGCTGTCGGTGATGGCACAGCAGCTGAAGAAGCTGCACAAGTAAGCCGTTTCTTCAGTGCACATGTGCAGATGACTTTGGCATATGCGGATACAGTTAATATCTCCTAAACTGTGCAAGAGAAATTTGTGGTACCTACAGGTAAGCCTTATTATAGGCTTACCTGTAGATAAAAGTGGTTGTACAGGGTTTACAACCACTTTAATTTCTGTGAACACTGGTGCAGTAGAAGCAGGATGGTCAATCGCAAGTCATTTTCAGGATCTTTGTGCTTACTTTGAGCACTTTGAGAATTGTTTGTACCTTTCTGTTATGCCTGTCCTGCATGGGTGTAATTGCTCAACTTAATGAAATTTACCGGTACTGTATGACAGAAGAGGGTTTATCCCAGTTGTGTTTAAATACTTTAAATTACCTTGAATACACAATATGATGAAAGCAGTGCTATGTAACATAAATTGCTTTTTATGAGTATAATTCTGTAAGCCCGATCAATTAATGAAACTAACTAATTTGCTCTATTTAAAAAAAATATATATTAATAATTCCCTAGCCCAAGATTGCTGTCTAAATTTGCTTCTATACTACCCTAGTATCTTTTCCTAACAAGATTCAGTTGTAATTTATAACCTCTCTAATCCAATGTCTGCTTATTTGCTACTTGATAACACAAATTAATCTGTTATATACAGCTACACATTTATTAATTTGTATGACAAAGCAATTGTCCACTTCATAACTCAAAAAAACATTTATTTTACATCATGTTTTGTTTCCACTGAAAGTCATTACTTAGCTCTGTTTTTAATAGGTGCTACTGAAATATTAATTTAGGATAAAGGCTAAGGGTAACCAATGTGTGTCAGGCAGACTGGAAATCCTCAGTGATACATCTGAGAGTCTAGTCTTGTTTTGCAAGACAGATGTGCAGTTCAGTGGTTTCATGATTAATAATGGCTAATATTTTTCATAGTTTTAGTGTCTATATAATAATGAATCTTGGTAATTGGTTTACAATAACATTAGCATTATGTTTTTGATAACTTATTTATGTTAGCACTTCATGGTCAGTGTCCATAGTTCTTGCTTAGCTAAAGACAGAATAATGCAAATCAAATTAAAAAGATTGTTCACATGCCTTTTTTCATAGTCGGCATTAACTGCATCCAGTTTTAGTATTGGTACTATCACACCTACCCTTAACATTGGTGGTAAGGCAATATTGCTGGCTGCTTCACCTATAGCAGGCCCCTTTCAGATAAGGCAAGGAGGTCTTTTTTTCCCAGGTCTTATACACAATGCTATAGTGCCTTGCCACTACGCCAGAGCAAGTGTAAACTATGCACAGCAAACAAGTACTTGTGGTTGGCAGACAGGCATAGTGGTCCAGTGACATCTTGTTTTCAGAGCAGGCAGAGCTCAACGAGTAGTCAGGGTCAGATCCACAGTCAAAAGTCAGGCTGAATTTCTGAGCATAGTCAAAATCCAATCCAAGGTAATCGACAAGGGAATCAAAACTAACTTCCAAGGCAGAGCTCAGGTGAAGATAAAGGTCAAGGCACTGGAACAAGGCAGGAAAACAGGGAGATTGAAGCACATGTTATTAACACTATCACAAGCATGATACTGAGGGCTCAGCGGGCTTAAAACAAGCTTGAACACCACCCAGAGGCTGTGTCCAGCAATCATCCGGCAGGTGGACAACTACAGAGAGGACAGCTCAGCCAAAACCAAGATGCTGGAATGAGACCAGCACCTACCAGGGCTATGAGTGCTACATGCTCATGACAGGTTCATATTGTATTTTACAGAAGTTTTTAGACCATTTGATCACAAAAAAATAGCCTGCCTTTCATTATAAACCATTACTGTATATCTGTAGTGGAAATACAGTGCCTTGAAAAAGTATTCATACCCCTTGACATTTTCCACATTTTGTCATGTTACAGCCATGTAAATGTATTTTATTGGGATTTTATGTGATAAACCAACACAAAGTGGCACATAATTGTGAAGTGGAAGGAAAATGATAAATGATTTTACAAATAAATATCTGAAAAGTGTGGTGTGCATTTGTATTCAGCCTTCAGCATTTGTATTCAACCTTTCTCTGCAATTACAGCTTTTTGGGTATGTCTCTACCAGCTTTGTGCATCTAGAGAGTGACATTTTTGCCCATTCTTTTTTGCAAAATAGCTCAAGCTCTGTCAGATTGGATGGAGTGCATCTGTGAACAGCAATTTTCAAGTCTTGCCACAGATTCTCAATTGAATTTAGGTCTGGACTTTAACTGGGCCTTTCTAACACATGAATATGCTTTGATCCATTCCATTGTAGCTCTGGTTGTATTTTTAGATTTTTATGTCATAAAATATAAAAATATGCTATACAAAACTAAAAAGGCTATTCAAAGATATAAGTAGATTACAAAAATACATCACAAAATTTCCATTTGAGAATTTCAATCATAGAGCTCCAGATATTGCACACCCTTGCATACCCAACGCGTTTTAAAATTTGCTTTCGTAATATTCTTCATGGTTGAATAGAATGTAGAGGACAGGGAGTTATGTTCTATAATATAAACATAACATTAAGAATATTGACAGGAATACAGCATATTGCATATCAATTAGCAACATTTTTTATTTTTATTTTTTATATCATCAATACCTTTTCAAAGTAGATTAAAGTAGAAAGAATAGCCAGGATTAAAAATATGGAAAAATATGGGTAATGTCCTCCATTTGCCAAATGGGATCCGGATGGTCAACTTGTGAACTGCTGGGGTCGGTCAGAGCCAACAAATAGGGATACTCACAAATCACTGATTGGATATAAAAACACCGCTAATAAGCCAACATATTTTTGGGCCATAAACTATATAAATGGCACTTTAAAGCGGAGTTCCACCCATTTAAAAGTCAGCAGCTACAAAAAGTGTAGCTGCTGACTTATAATAATCAGACACTTACCTGTCCCACGGTCCAGTGATGCGGATGCACAAACCCTCCTCCTCTCCCCCTCCTCTCCGCTGCACCGGCATTCTAACTGTGGGTACCCAGCTCTGGCTTCACAGCCAGGTACACACTGCGCATGTGTGAGCCGCGCTGCGTGCTGTGAATGGCTGGGCAATCTTCTGGGACATGTGACGTGTCCCAGAAGATTGCAGGGAGGGAAGGGGGAGAGGTTATCTTCCTTCCGGTGCCAGGGTGCACCAGGGGAGGAAGTGGGAGCTGGGTGCCTGTAAAAACAGTGTACCCGCTCCCCCCTCCAAAAAAAAATGACAAGCCAAATGTGGCATGTCAGGGGATCACCAGCACTTAAAGCGGAAGTTCCATTCACCATGGGCATAAAATAAAAAAATATTAATTTTCTGTTAATAAGATAGCTGAGTAAGCCTAGTATTAAGATAGCTGGGTAAGTTTCTCATAACTATAAAAATGGATGGATGGATAGATGAATGTCTCTTACAGAAGAAGGCAACTGTAGACCTTCAGGCATATAGAAAATCCTCTGTGTGACCAGAGGCTGCAGGGTTGCTTAGCATAATGACATTCTGTGCAACAATAAGCTGGTGATGGCTGTGAAGGGCAAATGCAAAAAAAACGAGATTTGTATGAGAGAAAAAAAAAGGAGGATTATAAGGGGGAATTGAATACATGGGTTGATGCAACCCAGATTAAATTTCCATCCCACCTGCTGAAACCCCTCTAAAAAGGATCTGAAGTTCTGTGCCCCACTGAGGTCAGGGGGGGCTGTGGCATTTAAAGTGAAAATCCATCTTAGTTCAAGTTGGAAGAGGCTCTTGTTCCAGTCGCCTCCTTGTAAATCAGGGGTGATACGGTCCAGTATAAAAAAGATTGAATTCTGGGAAATTTGCCATTGTGAGCTTGTATAATGTGGCAGCCAAGAGGTAACTCTGGGTTGCAGGAATTCTCGTCCCGGTGGACAGTGTACATACTTATGCAATTTAGGGAGAGCATAAAAAGTGGGTATATGGGGGTATTCAGTTCTAATGAATTCCCAATCTGTTTTGGTGATGGTTTCATTTGAATATGCTGAATCCACTAATGAATAAAATGCATTGTTGAATTTCATGATTACAGAGTTTGATATAGGATGATACCATAATTTGTTTTGGAGGATTTTGGTACACATGACAATATACTGTTCATTACTCATGATCATGATATTGCCCCCCTTGTCAGAGGGCTTTATCGTGATACTTGTGTTTTTGGACAAATTTGATAAATCAGTTCTTTCCCATTTGGTTAAATTACCTTCTGTATGGGTTATTTTGAGTTTATTAATTTCTTCATATGTCAGCTTGATGAAAGCCGAGACATTTGAATTCAAGCTAAGCGGAAGAAACTTGTCAGATTTCTTTTTACATGTAGATGAACTGTTAGAGCCTTCATTATCTAGTTGCATTATCTAGTTGCCCAACCTGACCTAACAATTGGGATAGATCAAGATGATCAATTAGGTTGGGTGCCTTGTTGTCATCTAGTAGTGAAATTAGGTCATCAAGTGTTTGAGTCTGTGGGATTGGGTATAGAGGTTGCACTTTTACCTTTATCTTTGTAATTATATAGGGTCTTTAGAATTAATTTTCTGGCAAAAAGAAGAAGGTTTTAACTCCCTCAAATTTGTCCATGTTTTGAGTTGGACAAACCCTCAAACCTTTTGACTGACTGACATTATTCAATAGTACTGTTACCATTTAAAGTCCCATTTATGAGGGTTTATGTTCCATGTACTGGCTGTATGTTTAGGGTTGTTGTCCTGCTGGAAGGTAAACCTCCCCCCAGTCTCAAGTCTTTTTCAGACTCTAACAGGTTTTTTTATAGGATTGCCTTCTATTTGGCTCCGTCCATCTTCCCATCAACTCTGACCAGCTTCCCTGTCCCTGCTAAAGAAAAGCATTCCACAACATGATGCTGTCACCACCATGTTTTATAGTGGGGATGGTGTTTTCAGGGTGATGTGCAGTGTTAGTTTTTCTCTCACACATAGTGTTTTGCTTTTAGGCCAAAAAGTTAAATTTTGGTCTCATCAGACCAGAACACCTTCTTCCACATATTTGCTGTGTCCCCCACATGGCTTCTCGCAAACTGTGAATGGGACTTCTTATGGCTTTCTTTCAACAATGGCTTTCTTCTGGCCACTCTTTCATAAAGGCCAGATTTGTGGCGTGCAGGACTAATAGTTGTAGTGTGGGCAGATTCTCTCACCTGAGCTGTGGATCTCTGCAGCTCCTCCGGAGTTACCATGGGCCTCTTGGCTGCTTCTCTGATTAATGCTCTTCTTGCCCTGCCTGTCAGTTTAGGTGAATGGCCATGTCTTAGTAGGTTTGCAGTTGTGCCATACTCTTTTTTTATTTTCAGATGATGGATTGAACGGTGCTCCGTGAGATGTTCACAGATGCTGTTTGTTCACAGAACAGGGCTTCACAGAACAGCTGCATTTATACTGAGATTAAATTACACACAGGTGGACTCTATTTACTAACTAGGTGACTTCTGAAGGCAATTGGTTCCACTAGATTTTAGTTAGGGGTATCAGAGTAAATGGGGCTAAATACAAATGCATGCCACACTTTTCAGATATTTATTTGTAAAAAAAAAAAATTCAAAACTACTTATCTTCCTCCAACTTTGTGTTTATCTATCACATAAAATCCCAATAAAATACATAAACATTTTTGGTTGTAACATGACAAAACGTGGAACATTTCAAGGGGTATTGTAAGGCACTGTATTATTGTTTGCCAATGGTGTGGCATGATATTTTAAGGATATGTTTGTGGCTTGAAAGATAAGATTGCAGTGATTACTTAGGAAACTATAATTACACTTTATTTTTGGTCTGAGTTCCCTATGAGATTGTGTAGACCTGCTAATGACTTCTATCTTGAAGCTATGTAATGATATGTTAATATTCACCTTTAAGAATTTTAGTTCTGGAATACGTTTTTGATAAGATAAGATTATAATTATGATAAGATTATGTTTTGGGTTTATTTAAAATTAATTTATAGTCTGGGTTGCATTTCCATACTTTAAATGTTTGTTCTTGTTTCTAACACTCTGTTTGTGCAGCAAATTATTTAATGTTTTTTAGTCTTGTCCTATATACAGTCTATTTAAAACCATTTGCTCTAAAAAGTCTTGACTATACGTAAACCAGACAATTCGATTTTGAGCTATATTCCCAAATTTTATGTGGGTAAAGAGATATCACAGTTATCAAATTGTGTGTCTGTAAAATATGTTTATGAAGAATCTTTGGCACTTACTCTTTTGCAAATGCAGCATATTTTTGTTTTACATTTATCAAAAACATTTGCAGTTGTTCTTTACTTGACATATTCAGTAGTGACAGCTTACTCTGAAGAGTATTTATGGGTCCCAGATCATACCTCCCTTAGCAGCTCTTTGGAGGATTGATAGCTTATGCTTTCTGTTTGCTGTTTTTTTTTATAATAATATACAGTATTTATATTATCAAATGATAAAAATTACATCTGATGATTGGATCCAACCAATTCAAGCATATTGACAGTCTAGACAGTCTTTTGAGTTGTATTTACCATAAACAAAGGTATTCAAAGTATTACAGTATTACAAATTCACTGCTCTCCAAAGTTAAAAATCTTGAGGGACATTAATGCATATGTAAATAAAAAAGCAAAAATGTATCATTATTGTACATTGCAGCTTACCAGTCTGGTAGTGGTTGCATTATTTATAATTTTTTTTAGCCATTTTCTGCTTTCTTTTCACCTGCTAATCCTACAATTAACTTGTCACACACACCTGCTTCATGCTCCAGGTCTTTCCCTATGTGTGCTGACATTGGCTTCTTGCTTTCTCTGATGTTGCAGCCAGTCACAAAGGGATGCTGTCTTAAATGGGCTAGCATGCGGGTAGCTCATTGTTCAAGCATTGCATCCACATGCTAGCTGCCGGATTCCCTAGTTCCCAAGCATATTCTCAAGTGCCTCCCAGTGTTATCTTCATGACCTATAATGTTATTCTTGTCCATCCAGCATGTACCCAGCTCGTGTGTGTCTCAGTGATCCCAGCGTTCATAGTTACATGGTTGGTAATGTTGAATAAAGACACCAGTCCATCCAGTTCAACCTGAGTGTGTGTATATGTTTATCCTCTTCCCGACCGCCTCCTGCACATTTACGTCGACAGAATGGCACGGCTGGGCAAAAGGTATGTCCCCTTTAATTCCCTAGCCGTGGGTCGTGCGTGTGCCGGCGGCAGCGCGCTCGCGACCAGGTCAGGAGCTCCGTGACCACGGGCAGCTGGTGTTCCACGATCAGGTCACAGAGCTGAAGAACGGGGAGAGGTCTGTTTAAACAAACCTCTCCCCGCGCTTCCTACACTGCCTGTCACTGATCGGCTGTTCCCTGTCATCTGGAAAGCCGATCAGTGATGTCAGGCATAAAGCCACGCCCCCTACTGTAAAAAAAAAAACACACACGTCACAGACCTAACCCCTCCCTGCCCCCTAGTGGTTAACTCTTTCACTGCCAGTGTCATTTATTCAGGAATCAATGCATTTAAATAGCATTAATTGCTGTATAAATGACAATGGTCCCAAAAATGTGTCAAAAATGTCCGATGTGTCCGCCATAATGTCGCAGTCACAATAAAAATCGCTGATCGCCGCCATTACTAGTAAAAAAAAATATTAATAAAAATGCTATAAAGCTATCCCCTATTTTGTAAACGCTATAACTTTTGCGCAAACCAATCAATAATCGCTAATTGCGATTTTTTTTACCAAAAATATGTAGAACAATACGTATCGGCCAAAACTGAGGAAAAAAAAATGTTTTTTTATATATTTTTTGGGGATATTTATTATAGCAAAAAGTAAAAAATATTGCATTTTTTTCAAAATGATCGCTCTATTTTTGTTTATAGCGCAAAAATTTAAAACCGCAGGGGCGATAAAACACCACCAAAAGAAATCTCTATTTGTGGGAAAAAAAAGACGCCAATTTTGTTTGGAAGCCACGCCGCACGACCGCGCAATTGTCAGTTAAAGCGACGCAGTGCCGAATCGCAAAAAGGGGCCTGGTCCTTTGGCTGCAAATTGGTCCGGGGCTGAAGTGGTTATGTCACTACCATGTGGCTCTGAAGTAATGTTGTATGGATATTAAGGTGAACCCTGCACCCAAAAAAAAAAAAACAACACACTACACAAGGCCGACTTGCAGGCTGCCTTATATAGTGTGGGGCGTGGACTTAGTCCCCCAGAGCCATGATTGACGAAAGGCACCCTGCCTTTGGCCAGTTATGGCTCTCTTAGCTGAGGGCGCTGCGATTGGCCAAAGCATGCAGGTCATGGTGCATGCTCTGGCCAATCATCATACAGCAATGCACTGCACTCCCGCAGTGCATTATGGGCCATTAGGCGTCACTCGAATTTGGCACGAACGGCCCATAATGTTCTGTTTTCGACGAATGGGCGAACAGCCAATGTTCGAGTCAAACACATGTTCCACCGAAACAGAACGCTCATCCCTAATGGGCATGGATGAATGTGTGCTTTGGTTGAGTTAGCGAGCAGGATTGGTGTACAAAAGATATAGTCCAATCAGGGATAGTAATAGTGTGGGTGGGAATTAGTGGGTGTAAGCTTTAATGCCTATGTTATGGGCTCTCCAGGAATCTATCAACTGCAGCCCGCTGAGAGACCGATTCATAAGTTTAGAGAAGGTTTTATAAGAAGGTACTATTCGACTTGTGTTCAGAGCTGGGTGAGCCGCCATATTGAAGTCCCCCCCTAAAATCATGTGTGGGGAACTATACCGGTCCAGGGTATCCAAAAACGTTAAGAAAAAAAGAGTGTTGGGATTCATTGGGGGCATATACCAATGATATTGTCAGTAAACGGCTGGTAACAGTTCCTTTTATAATGATGAATCGGCTGTCATCGTTTTTGTAGACATTTTGAACATCAAAAATAATGGCATTGCGGACAAAGACGGCAACGCCTCGGGTTGTGTTGTGAAATGTGGTGAAGTATGATTGGCTGTAGGATTTATCAAAGTATTTTGGGAGATTTGTGGCTGAAAAGTTAGTTTCCTGCATAAGAATTATGTTTGCACCTAGTCTTTTATAGTGTTGAAAGGCTTTTTTGCATTTGTGTGGGGAGTTGAAACCTTGGACATTGTGTGAAAAGATTTTAAGACCCATTGGAAAGCATAAAGATAGAATATACTGAAGGTTATGTGCATGCTAGGGATGAGCTTTATGTTTGAGTCAAACTCATGTTTCGACTCGAACAGTCTCGCCAGTTCGCCAAACAGCGAACAATTTTGGTGTTTGCGGCAAATTCGAAAGCAGCGGAACACCCTTTAAAAGTCTATGGGAGAAGTCAAAAGTGCTAATTTTAAAGGTTTATATGCATGGTATTGTCATAAAAAGTGTTTGGGGACCTGGGTCTTGCCCCAGGGGACATGTATCAATGCAAAAAAAGTTTTTAAAACGTCAGTTTTTTCGGGAGCAGTGATTTTAATAATGTGAAACAATACAAGTGTAATATTCCTTTAAATTTCATACCTGGGGGTGTCTATAGTATGCCTGTAAAGGTGCGCATGTTTCCCGTTTTTAGAACAGTCTGACAGCAAAATTACATTTCTAAAGGAAAAAACTACTTTAAAACTACTTGCGGCTACAATGAATTGTCAGGTCCGAAAATACACATAACAATTCATTGATAAAAACGGCATGGGGATTTCCCCACATGGGGACCCCGAAACAAAATAAATAAAAATATGTGTGGAGGTCCCCCTAAATCCCATACCAGGCCCTTCAGGTCTGGTATGGATATTAAGGGGAACCCTGCGCCAAAATAAAAATATCCATACCCCTTCAAAATCCATACCAGACACTTCAGGATCCCGCTCCTTCTGAGGGACGTTACTGAATGTCCACTCAGAAGGAGAGAGCACCCACCCGGCCGTACATGTGCAGTGGCTGGGTGGGAAGTGGTTAAATAACAGAGGGCGGGGCCACCCGGTAACCCACCCTCCTCTGACGCACAGGGACTTCCCTATGGAAATATTTCAGTGTGCGCATGTCTAATTACTGTAATGTAACTTAGCACAACAAGTGCAACATTGCCCCTTGGGCATCTCTCCCAGGTCCCCCTGTGATTGCCACTGTGATCCCTCCAGTTCCCTCAGAATGATCAGGTGCAAAAGACACAGAGTCAGTTAGAAGGAATGCAGCCCAAGGGTTTAGGAGCTAGAAGAGGGCCCTGCAGTGAGTACGGGGGCATGCCCCATTGGATTCTGCTAAGGCTTCCAGCAGGGCTGCATGGCTCCATGGAAGGAGGAGTTCTTTAGGCCCCTGGGGTGGATGTTTCAAAAATGTGGAAGGTCATTAGAGTGGCACAAAATTTGGGTCACTCACGGTACCATGTGTCAGCGAGGATGTGGCAGGGATTCCAATCAACCTGAAGCTTCTCGGGGCCTGTTGAAGAATCGGGTTGATTCCCCATCCTGGACTCTCAGGCGCACTGGAAACAAGACACTGTAGCGTATCTCGCGGGATCGCATTGCCGCCTTTACCTGGTCAAATGATTTTCGTGGGCTTCTGCGTCTCCACTGAATATTCTGGGAATATTAGTAGTTTGCTGTTTTGGTAGCGGAGGTCTCCCAGGGTCCAGGATGCACGGAGTATTTCATCCCTATCCTGGAAGTTCAGTACCCGGAGTATGAGGGTCCTTGGCGGGTGTCCTGGGGGTCCTGGTTTAGGTGGGACGCAATGTGCTCTCTTCACTGCATAGTGGGGAGACTGTCATGCTTCAGGCAGGAGGGAGCATAGCATGTCTTCCACGCAGGTGGTCGAATGGTTCTCATTTACACCCTCGGCCAGGCCCACAATTTTCGTGAAACAGCCTTTTTTCCCCTACTGGCAGTCGTTCCTGAGGATCTGTGCTTCATCCAGATGTTGCAGGATTTGTTTTTAGGGTAAGGCACCGCCGGGATCCGGATAAAATCAAGAAGCCCAGCGAAGCTCGAGCAGGAAGCAGCCACTCACATCGCCATCTTGGACACGCCCTGAGAGTGTTGATTTTAGTATCGAGGTCTAGTAGTCTCTTCTGATACTCCTGTATTAGAAGTGTCATAAGATCAGTAGAACACTCTTTCAGTATTTTTTCCCATGCTTGTTGGAAATCGGGTTTGATTTTTTAGAATTTTAAGGGGTTAACGGGGCAATAAGCCCTAATTAGAACCATTAGGACGAGGAATAGGTAGGTATAGTAACCGGGTCTGTCTAATCCAATATAATAAAGAAAAAACAGGGCCTGGTGCCACTGGCACGGTCTAACCGCTCAGGACTTTAATAGACAGACCAAGTGAGTAAAATAAGTACATTTTATTGCAAAAAAAATCATAAAAATGTATAACAATATAAAATGCATCAAATACATTAAATGGTGATACCCAAATACATGCGTCTGCATGTAAAATAAGTTGCCCCTGGGGAATGAGTGGGCTAGCAAAGTTGCATAATGGCGGTAGCACCTGACATGTTTCGGACCTCATAGTCCTTCTTCAGAGGTTTTTATGCCATTTGAGTCATAGGAATTCTACAATATAGATATACAATATAACATACATTAGTGGAGTATATACAAATTTCTCGAGTAAATATACATATAATGCCAGATATGGTTTATGCCAATGTTCAACCCATACTTACAAAAGATGCACAAGCAGATAAAGCAGTAAGCCAGAGATGTGATGGTCAATAGCCTGCAAGTCACACAGCAGCACAGCCAAAGGAACCAATGATGGCAAAAAGTGGAATGGAAACACCGGGGAGGAGACAGTAAATGCCTCAGCTACGAGAACCCCTGCGCATTCGAACATGGGTCCCTGCCTAAAACTCAGTACTTCGGTGTTGATCTGTATATATAAGAACAGAGGAGGTCTCAATTAGAATTTGTCCATATTGGTAAAATATCTTGCAATAAGTCTGTATGTCTACAACTACCAGTGTCACCCCTTTACAAACAGTAATGTATGGGTAACACCGGGAAAAATAGATGTAAATTGTGCAGGAAGAAACCTTGTTGTGTACCATTAGACTTGTTGACGACTGTGTGTGATGTGTCCACCAGACAATCCTGCGGTCTCACGAATGAGGCCTGGATGTTGGTGGACATATCTATATAGGGCCTTGATTGTCCCAATTGCGTGTCATTGTGATTGGAGTCAGCTGGTCAGCAGGTGAGGACAGCGGCACCGGGTGATGGCGTCAGGTGGTCATTGTGGGATCCCTCAGCGCAGTAATATGTGGAGTTACGTCCCGGATCATCTCGCCACCGGCGCATATGCGGCCATCCATTCGCACTCCAAGGTGGAAAGCAAACCGTAAGAAAGCCAGCAGAAAACCATGGCTCTTAAGGCTGAATTGATCCAGAGCGCCCCCCCTAGAAAGGGGGTTGACAGGGGACCCCACGTGCCAGGTAGTTGGGCAAACAATGACACCCCCCCAGGATGTAACCCCAAAAGAAGCTTGTTGGCCGCAGACGTGGGACCACATGTAGATACAGGCAGGAACCCATGTTCCAATGCCAAGGGATCCTCGTAGCTGAGGCATTCACTGTCTCCTCCCAGGTGTTTCCATTCCACTCTTTGCCATCATTGGTTCGTTTGGCTGTGCTGCTGTGTGACTTGCAGGCTAACCCACTCATTCTCTATGGGCAGCTTATTTTACATACAGACGCATGTATTTGGGTATCACCATTTGATGCATTTTATATTGTAATACGTTTTATGACATTTTTGTAATAAAATGTACTTTTTTTACTCACTTGGTCTGTCTATTAAAGTTCTGAGAGGTTAGACCGTGCCATTGGCACCAGGTATTTTTTCTTTAGTAATAATATGATACTAGTGTTTGGTGGAAGCATGACAGCTGATCTTAATTAATATTGTAAATAAATTATATGATGTGAAAACACTTATTTGTCAGAAAATGGAAACTGGGACACTAGAATTAATATTTTCGCACTGCTTGCTCCTTTTTATAATTGATAGAAACATTTTTTATTTTTATGACTTTAGCAGTCTGCATTTCTGTAAATCAACAGCAATACTTTAGATGAAAGAAGCTCATGCATGAGTTCAAAGGCTCTGCCATTTGATGGGTATTCCCGCTAGAGAGAGATGAAATAGGTGGACTGGCAAGACTGTTTGGAATCTTCTAATGATTGCGGCTAAATTCAAAGCAATGTGTTCATCATTACTTTTCCCTTTGGACACACAATAAGCAGAGCAGTTTTTGTATGAATGATTTTTTTACACAGTATTTGAATAAAAACTCATTGCTACATGTGCATTCATAATATCCTTTGTACTTTTATGTAAAAAAAAAGTATTAGATAAAAACAGTGAAGGTAACCCAGAATCCCTTGGAGAGGCTGGGAAACACTTGTTTCAGCTCCCCAGGCCCCTCTTATGTATAAGTCACTCTGTGTCTATTAAGGGCAGAGTTGCCAACCCTCCGAAGCGAAATTTACTGGCAGAATGAGAAAAATTTACAAACGGCACCAATTTTTTAAAAGGTAAGTAGGTATTCCCGCGCTACTATAGTGGTGTACCCAGGAATCAATAAAATAGTGGATATATAAATATTAAAATTAAGTAAATAAAGATAGCATTTGGTTGCAGCAAACCACCGACAGGGGTGCAAACCCCACCCTATAAAATGTGTAAAAAATCAATATATGGTGTTGCGCTCCAGATAAATATAAGCAATAGATTCTCTAAAAGTAAAATATATATCTGTGGATAAATATAAACAATAAAATCCTCTAAATAAAATTATAATTATATCTGAGTGTGGAAATCTTGCTAAAACGAATAATATTGTGCTAGAAACAGCAAAATAAATAAATGTGCTAAAACATGGGATGATATTTAGATGCAGCAAATACAAGATAAACAGGATGCCTGTGGCCAATTACGACTCAGGGGGTTTAGTACACGCCCCACACTATATAAGGCCGCCTACAACATGGTGTTGTGGCTCATAGAGAGAGATAGACGGAGAGACAGTGTCTTAAATTCTTTTGAAGCTATTGCAGTTACAGTCGGTGTATTGTGCCACCTGCACAGTGTACACCTGAAGCTACCCCAATTGCTGGTGTTGTTCTGGTCCTATACCACAGGCAGCTTCAGCAGTTGCAGTCGGTGTATTGTGCCACCTGGACAGTGTACACACCTGAAGCTACCCCAATTGCTGTTGTTGTTCTGTTCCTATACAACAGGCAGCTGTAGCAGTTACAGTCGGTATATTGTACCACCTGGACAGTGTACACCTGAAGCTACCCCAATTACTGGTGTTGTTCTGTTCCTATACCACAGGCAGCTGTAGCAGTTACAGTCAGTATTATGTGCCACCTGGACAGTGTACATTTGAAGCTACCCCAATTGCTCGTGTTTGTCTGGTCCTATACCACAGGCAGCTGTAGCAGTTACAGTCGGTGTATTGTGCCACCTGGACAGTGTACACTTGAAGCTACCCCAATTGCTGATGTTGTTCTGTTCCTATACCACAGGCAGCTGTAGCAGTTACAGTGTATTGTGCCACCTGCTCATCCTATCCGCAGGCAGCTGTTGGAAATACAGTGGGTGTATTGTGCCATCTGCACAGTGTACACGCCTGAAGCTACCCCAATTGCTGGTGTTCTCATAATAATTATACTACAGGCAGGCAGTTGATTCTGATAGCTGCAGTATATCAGTATATACATCCAAGCTTTGTGCAGCTACATCTCCCTACAGGCCATTAGTATGTCTGGAAGGCCAACAAGGAGAGGCAGACAGTCACGAGGCAATAAAAAAGGGCAAGCAGGCTCTGTGTCTAGAGGCAAAACTGCTGGTCGTTGACACGGTGCATCCTCATGAGCACGTGGCCATGGGACACGCTCGTCCTTTTTTTCGGCAGCTGGACATGTTGAGCCACAACATGCCGAAGACTTGGTAGAGTGGATGACCAAGCTGTCCTCATCCTCCCCAGTCCTAATCCTCTCTCACCCAGTCTGGCAAAGCAGCCTCTTCCCTAGGCTCAATGGCATCAGTCACTCCTTCCCTAGCCCTTCCATGTCCTCCTGAGGAGTCCCCCGAACTGTTTGAGCACAGTCAAACACTGCAACACCTCACAGAAACTCTAGTTGGAGGGCAGGAATGAGCCCTGCTGTAAAGTATTCAAAAATTGTAATTACACGCCCCTGTTAAACAGGGGCTGAAAAATTGGGCCTTAGCCACTGGTGGTGGTGCCTAGAACCAAAAATGTTCTTACAGGCCATCAACATGATCATTGAGGGTGAAGAGGATAGTCACTCAGCATAACAGGATAGTCACTCAGCATCAGCATAGGCAGTCTTGCAGGGATCTGACATTTAAAAAAAAATATTCGGTTACATCAGCATCAGGTGCTTGGTAGCCGGTGGTGATCCAAGACTGATTCATTTTTATGAAGTTCAGTCGATCAACCGAGTCAGTGGGCAGGCGCACCCTGTGATTGGTTACAAAGCCTCCAGCAGCACTGAATGTGCGTTCCGAAAGAATGCTGGATACAAGACAGGCCAGTAGTTCAATTGCATACTGTGCAAGCTCTGGCCAGTGATCCATCCTCAAGAACCTAGAAATCCAGAGGATTTTCGGTGGGTAAGGTGTCCAAGTCTGATCTTGCCCCTAGGTATTCATGGACCATGTAAATCAGACGCTTGTTTTGTTTGCTGGAACCGATCATGCCTTGGGGCTGCGGACTAAAAAATTGTCTGAACGCATCAGTCAGACGGCCACCTTCTCCACCGCTCCTTCTGTGACTGACCGAAGCCACAGGCAACACGTTGTCCAGGACCAGGAATTTGGAACCTCCCAGTCTCTGGAAAAACGTTTGTAGCGGATCCTCAAGTCCACTGGGAAATCCTTGAAGCTGAGGCAGTGCTAACTTATTCACGGCCACCTTTTACCCCCCCAGTAACTGGACGACAAACAGTTCGGGGAGTCAATCAACAACTTTATTTTAGCCACAGCTGGCTTTTTATATGCTTCCCCATGCAAGGGGTTTCTTAACTAATTTTCCAGGGGCATTCCCCTAACAATAAAACAGTGCCCTACACATGACTAGGAGTGTAATTACATCCCATAGCAGATAATAGGTGGATTCATTAACACACTGAACCATAGGTGAATGGAAAGCTGCCTCAGACCCTACTTAACCCAATTTTCTTATTCAGACATCAGTAGACATTCTGTCTTCACCTCTCCTGGAATTCCCCTTCTAGGAGCCAGAGTTCCTGGCCATCAACCTCACAGTATATTGGGGACTAGATCTTTATATTTCGCTACAGCGTTGCACAGACCTTTCTGCAAGGCCCCCCGAAGATGTTTCATCCTCTGCTCTCTCTGCAACGGCAAGATAAGGTCTGCAACCTTACTCTTGTAACGTGGATCAAGGAGGGTTGCCAGCCAGTAATTATCCCCCTCCTTGATCCGACGAATACGAGGATCCTTCTGCAGGCTTTGCAGGATCAGGGAGGCCATGCAGCGTAGGTTAGCTGAGGCATTCGGTCCAGAGTCCTCTGGGTCACTAAGAACGTCATGATCCGCAGCCACCTCCTCCCAGCCACGTACAAGTCCACGGGTTTCTTGGGACTGTGAATGATCCCTGAAAGACTGCTGCTGATGCTGAGTGCCAGGCTCCACCTCCATGTTGACACAATCCTCCTCCTCCTCGTCCTCTTCCTGTGTGATCGGCAGGTCAGCAGGAACACTGTCTGGATAAAGGGGGCCTTGAGAGGTAAGGAAGTCCTCCTCTTCCTGCCTCTGTTCTGCCCTGTTCATTATCCCACGCAGCGTGTGCTCCAACAGGTGGACAAGAGGGACTTTTACAAAAGTCCAGTGAAATCTTCTGAAGAGGTGCACAGACAGCAAAAAAATATTACTGGGGTGATAACCCTTCCCTATGTTTTCTAAAAAGCTTAAAAATAGATTTTTGGACTGGAGCTACACTTTAAAAATCTACCAGTTCAAAATTACAAAAAGATTCTACTTAACAACAAACCTACACAGTCCCTGTCTTGTTTGCACTGCCTGTATACTGCTGTTCAGAGTATATAGGGCCTGGGGGCCCCACGCCTTTCCTTTTTTTAATTTGGTATGGGGTTCCACTTAATATCCATACAAGACCCAAAGGGGCTGGTAATGGGCAGGGGGGTACCCATGCCTTTTTTTCTCAATGATTTTCATCCATATTGCCGGGACCAGACATTATATTAAAACCGCAAGCAGATTGAAATTAATATTTTTCCGTTACAAATGTAATTTTATGTAGGGACTGTTCTAAACACGGAAAACATGTGCCACTTCACAGGCATACTATATACACCCCCCAGGCATGATATTTAAAAGGAATATTTCACTTTTTTTTTTCACTTTAAGCATCATTAAAATCAGTGCTCCCGAAAAAACTGCCATTTTTAAAACTTTTTTTGCATTGATACATGTCCCCTGGGGCAGGACCTGGGTCCCCAAACCCTTTTTAGGACAATAACTTGCATATTAGCCTTTAAAATTAGCACTTTTGATTTTGAACGTTTGAGTCCCATAGACTTTAATGGGGTTTAAAAGTTTGCACGAATTTTCGGTCGGTTCGCAGGTTCTGGTGCGAACCGAACCGGGGGTGTTCAGCTCATCCCTACCTCTGAGTCACCTAGGCTGCTTAAATTACAAGTTAATTAGCTCATGTTAATTTATGTTTCTGGTTACAGTTTGTATTGTTAAGGTAATATGATCAGGGGGGGGGGATACTTTCTTTTCAAGTGTATAAAAAGCCTGTATCCTTGTCCAATAAAACATTCCATGTTCCTATAAGCTAGTGCCGGATAGTGTTATACGGGTGGCTATAATATCTAATATCTGATGTTCAGACTGGAGGATGCTGTATAGTGACGGAAACACTCAAGTGGAGTGTGAGAGATACAGATACCAGCTGCCATGGAGATGGAATTCGGAAGGAGGTTGTGAGAGATGCAGATACAGCGCAAGGGACCAGTATCAGAGATGCTATCATTCTAGCCGCTGCAATCTCTGGAAGGAAACGCTAGCCTGTGAGAAGACTGGGGATTTTAATAGACTTTTCTGTAGAGGAGGAACCACCTAGCGAACCCCCAACAGAAGTGCTGGCAGCAGGACAAAGTCCTGCAGGCCCCTGCTCCACACCCATGCCAGTTTCAGAGGCCCAAGGTGAGAAGGTGGTGGTTCTTCTTCCCCAGTAGGGATGAGCCGAACACCCCGGGTTCGGTTCGCACCAGAACCTTCGAACCGACCGAAAGTTCGCGCGAATTTTCGAACCCTATACGTTATAATGGACGCGAACGTTCGAAATCAAAAGTGCTAATTACAACGGCCAATATGCATGTTAATGTCATAAAACAGGTTTGGGGACCCGGGTCCTGCCCCAGGGGACATATATCAATGCAAAAAGAACTTTTAAAAACGTTTTTTCGGGAGCAGTCATTTTAATGATGCATAAAGTGAAAAAAAAAAAAAAGTGAAATTTTCCTTTAAATATGGTACCTGGGGGGTGTCTAAAGTATGCCTGTGAAGTGTCATGTGTTTCCCGTGTTTAGAACTGTCCTTGCACAAAATGACATTTGTAAAGGAAAAAAAGTAGCCATTTAAAACCACTTGCGGCTTTAATGTCATGTCTTGTCCTGGCCGCCATATGGCTGAAAATCCTTGAGAAAAATGGCATGGCTACCCCATCACCCCCCCCCCTTTGGGTCTTGTATGGATATTAAGGGGGACCCCGCACCCAAAATAAAACCCTATACCTACAACCCTATATACTCTGATCAGCAGTATATAGGTGGTGCAAACAAGACACGGACTGTAGGTTTGTTCTTAAGTAGAATCTGAACAGGTACATTATGAAGTGTAGCTCCATCCCAAAAAAATCAATTTTTAAGCTTTTTGGAGAACATAGGGAGGGGTTATCACCCCTGTAACATTTGCTGTCTTTGCACATGTGTTCAGAACATGTCACCTCACTTTCCGTCCCAATGACAAATGTTTTTGGAAAAGTGGGGTTTTAATTGAAACAAGGATTGGTGATAAAGTATCAGTAGAGAGAAGATACCTTTTTCCCAAATTAAATCTAACAGGATAGAATTTCCCTTCCTAGGGGTAGATTTCCTCTCACTTCCTGTTTTCTCTTTCCATTTGCAAGTAGGAGTCGTTTGTAAGTTGGATGTCTGAAAGTAGGGGCCTGGCGTATATACTCTGCAGAAATTTGCCCTATTAGATGTTGGTGTAGCCACAAGACTGGTGGGCACAGGAATGGGCCCTGCTGTGAGTTAATAGATCAAGATTTGTACTTGCATGCACCTGTTGAACCGGGCAGAAAAATTGGCGGTGGTGGTGGTGGTGGGGGACGGTGTTGCCACAAGACTGTAAGCTCTCACAATTACTCTTGGTGGGCGCAGGAATGGGCCCTGCTGTGAGTTATTAGATCAAGATTTGTAATTGCATGCACCTGTTGAACAGGGCAGAAAAATTGGGCCTTTGGCGGTGGTGGTGGTGGTGGTGGTGGTGGTGGACGGTGTTGCCACAAGACTGTAAGCTCTCACAGTTACTCTTGGTGGGCGCAGGAATGGGCCCTGCTGTGAGTTATTAGATCAAGATTTGTAATTGCATGCACCTGTTGAACAGGGCAGAAAAATTGGGCCTTTGGTGGTGGTGGTGGACGGTGTTGCCACAAGACTGTAAGCCCTCATAGTTACTCTTGGTGGGCGCAGGAATGGGCCCTGCTGTGAACTATTAGATCAAGATTTGTAATTACCCGCCCCTGTTAAACAGGGGCTGAAAAATTGGGCCTTAGGCACTGGTGCTGGTGCCACAACACTGCAACCCCTCACAGATACTGTACTTGGAGCACAGCAGTCACACGTGTTGCGAAGCATTTTTTTTTTAAAAATTGTAAGTACCCGCCCCTGTTAAACAGGGGCTGAAAAATTGTGCCTTAGGCACTGGCACGGTGCCACAACACTGCAACCCCTCACAGATACTGTACTTGGAGCACAGCAGTCACACGTGTTGCGAAGCATTTTTTTAAAAAAAAAAATTGTAATTACACGCCCCTGTTAAACAGGGGCTGAAAAATTGTGCCTTAGGCACTGGTGTGGTGGCATGGATCATTGAGGAGGAGGAAGAGGATAGTCAGTGAACATAAGAGGACAGTTACTCAGCATCAGCATAGGCAGTCTTGAAGGGATGTGACATTATAAATTATTCCGTTATATCCGCTTCAGGTGCCTGGTAGCTGGTGGTGATCCAAGACTGATTCATTTTGATGAAGGTCAGTCGATCAACCGAGGCGGTGGACAGGCGCACCCTATGATCGGTGACAAATCCTCCAGCAGCACTGAATGTGCGTTCGGAAAGAACGCTGGAGGCAGGACAGGCCAGTAGCTCAATTGCATACTGTGCAAGCTCTGGCCAGTGATCCATCCTCAGGACCCAGTAAGCCAGAGGATTTTCGGTGGGAAAGGTGTCCAAGTCTGACCTTGCCCCAAGGTATTCCTGCACCATGTATATCAGACGCTGGCGATGGTTGCTGGAACCGATTATACCTTGGGGCTGCGGACTAAAAAATTGTCTGAACGCATCGGTCAGACGTCCACCTTCCCCATCGCTCCTTCTGCTACTGACCGAAGCCTCAGCAACTCGTCGCCCAGGACCAGGAGTTTGTAACCTCCCAGTTTCTGGGAACGCGTTGCACAGACCTTTCTGCAAGGCCTCCCTGAGATGTCTCATCCTCTGCGACGGCAAGATAAGGTCCGCAACCTTACCCTTGTACCGTGGATCAAGGAGAGTGGCCAGCCAGTAATGGTCCCTCTCCTTGATCCGAAGAACACGAGGATCCTTCCGCAGGCTTTGCAGGATCAGGGAGGCCATGCAGCGTAGGTTAGCTGAGGCATTCGGTCCGGAGTCTTCTGGGTCACTGAGGATGACATGATCGCCGCCACCTCCTCCCAGCCACGTACAAGTCCACTGGTTTGTTGGGACTGTACATCATCCCTAAAAGACTGCTGCTGCTGATGCTGAGTGCCAGGCTCCACCTCCATGCTCACACAATCCTCCTCCTCCTCCTCCTCATCCTCATCCTCTTCCTGTGTGATGGGTGGGACAGAAGGAACACTGTCCGGATAAAGGGGGCCTTGAGAGGCAAGGAAGTCCTCCTCTTCCTGCCTCTGTTCTGCCTCAAGTGCCCTGTCCATTATCCCATGCAGCGTATGCTCCAACAGGTGGACAAGAGGTACAGTGTCACTGATGCATGCACTGTCACTGCTCACCATCCTCGTGGCCTCCTCAAATGGTGAGAGGACAGTGCATGTATCCCTGATCATGCTCCACTGACGTGGGGAAAAAAAACCAAGCTCCCCTGACCCTGTCCTGGTGCCGTAGTCGCAAAGGTACTCATTGATGGCCCTCTGCTGCGTGTGCAGTCGCTGCAGCATGGCCAACGTTGAGTTCCACCTGGTGGGCATGTCACATATTAGGCGGTTCTTGGGCAGGTTCAGCTCCTTTTGCAGCTCAGTCAGCCGAGCACTGGCATTATAAGATTGGCGGAAATGCACACAGACTTTCCTGGCCTGCCTCAGGACATCCTGTAAGCCTGGGAACCTGCCCAAGAACCGCTGCACCACCAGGTTGAGGACGTGAGCCATACAGGGCACATGGGTGAGCTGCCCCTGTCGCAGGGCGGAGAGGAGGTTGGTGCCATTGTCAGAAACGACCATTCCTGGCTTAAGCTGACGTGGCGTCAACCACCTCTCGGCCTGCCCCTGCAGAGCTGCCAGAACCTCTGGCCCAGTGTGGCTCCTGTCCCCCAAACACACCAGCGCAAGCACGGCATGGCATCTTGTTGCCTGCGTACTTGCGTAGCCCCTTGTACGCCTACGGAGCACCGCTGGTTCCGAGGACAGAGCACTGGAGGAAGAAGAAGAGGAGGGGGGGTGGAGGAGAGAGGTGTGTCACAACCAGTAGCAGTAGTAGCGTTTTGGAGGCGTGGTGGCGGAACAACCTCCAACACTACTGCACCTTGTCCTGCATCCCTCCCAGCTGCCAATAGAGTGACCCAATGGGCCGTGAAAGAAAGGTAACGTCCCTGTCCATGCCTGCTGGACCATGAGTCAGCGGTAATATGCACCTTACCGCTGACCGCCCTGTCCAGCGAGGCATGGACATTGCCTTCCACATGCCGGTAGAGAGACGGAATCGCCGTTTGGGAACCTGCCACTGAGGAACCGCACATTGAACAAACTCACGGAAGGGGGCCGAGTCTACCAACTGAAAAGGCAGCAGTTGAAGTGCTAGCAATTTAGCCAAGCTAGCATTCAACCGCTGGGCATGTGGATGGCTGGGAGTGTACTTCTTTCGACGGTCCAGCAACTGGGGCAGGGAAATTTGCCTGCTACAATCGGACGTCGGTGTACTGCAAGTACTTGGTTGTGACACACCTAATTCTACACCTTCAGTCCTCTCACAGCAGCTTTCAGAGAGGACTGAAGGTGTACTGGGGATGGAGATCCCAGCTGATGAGGAGCAAGGAGAGGTCCGCTTAGTTCTTTGGTGTGGGTCTTTTATGTGTGCCTGCCAACGAGCTGCATGGCAGGTCGACATATGTCTGCTCATGCTTGTGGTGCCCAAGCGGCTGATGTTTTGGCCACGCGAGATACGCTTGAGACAAATATTGCAAATAGCAGTGGTGCGATCTGATGCACTCGTCTCAAAAAAGGCCCACACCAAAGAACTTTTCTGATAACGTGCAGAGGCAGCGCCCTGCACAGGCGGAGCTCTGCGGTGTTGTACAGTTGCTGTGCTGGCCTCTACCTGGCCTCCAGGGGGCATCCTGCCTCGTTGGACATGTGACGCCGCATCCTCCTCCTCCTCCTCCTCATCCTCTCTCCCTTCAGGCACCCACGTGGAGTCAGTGACCTCATCATCCCCTCCCTCTTCACCACTAGAGCAAACCTGGCAGTAAGCTGCAGCTGGTGGAACAGTACTGCCAGATTCCTCAAGCTGGGTATCATCATCCGAGCCTTCGAATCGTTGGGCATCCTCCTGGAGCATGTACCCAACACTGTGCTCAAAGAGTTCGGGGGACTCCTCAGGAGGACATGGTGGGTCTAGGGAAGGGGTGGCTGATGATGCCATTGAGTACGCGTTGGCAGCTGCTCTGCCAGTACCCTGAGCCTGGGTGAGAGAGGATGAGGAGGATGAGGAGGGCTTGGTCATCCATTCTACCAAGCCTTCAGCATGATGCGACTCCACATGTCCAGCTGCCGAAAACAAAGACGTGCGTGTCCCATGGCCACGTGCTGATGACGATGCAAGACCACGGCCACGTCCACTAGAAACAGAGCCTGCCTGCCCTGTGTTCTTGGCTCTGCACGCTCTGCCTCCCCTTGGCGGTCTTCTAGCCATTGTAGTCGGTAGTCCTGTGGGTGCTGCTGAGAAGAATATATAGGAGCTCTGTGTGATGCCACTAACACACTAGAAGTCCTATGGGTGCTTCTGCAAAGAAAATATAGGAGCTCTGTGTGATGCCACTAACACACTAGAAGTCCTGTGGGTGCTGCTGAGAAGAAAATATAGGAGCTCTGTGTGATGCCACTAACACACTAGAAGTCCTATGGGTGCTTCTGCAAAGAAAATAGAGGATCTCTGTGTGATGGGACTAACACACTTCAAGTCCTATAGGTGCTTCTGGGAACAAAATATAGGATCTCTGTGTGATGGGACTAACACACTTCAAGTCCTATAGGTGCTTCTGGGAAGAAAATATAGGTCTGTGTGATGGGACTAACACACTTCAAGTCCTATAGGTGCTTCTGGGACCAAAATATAGGATCTCTGTGTGATGGGACTAACACACTTAAAGTCCTATAGGTGCTTCTGGGAACAAAATATAGAATCTCTGTGTGATGGGACTAACACACTTGAAGTCCTATAGGTGCTTCTGGGAAGAAAATATAGCTCTGTGTGATGGGACTAACACACTTCAAGTCCTATAGGTGCTTCTGGGAACAAAATATAGGATCTCTGTGTGATGGGACTAACACACTTAAAGTCCTATAGGTGCTTCTGGGAACAAAATATAGAATCTCTGTGTGATGGGACTAACACACTTCAAGTCCTATAGGTGCTTCTGGGAACAAAATATAGGATCTCTGTGTGATGGGACTAACACACGTCAAGTCCTATAGGTGCTTCTGGGAAGAAAATATAGGTCTGTGTGATGGGACTAACACACTTCAAGTCCTATAAGTGCTTCTGGGAACAAAATATAGGATCTCTGTGTGATGGGACTAACACACTTCAAGTCCTATAGGTGCTTCTGGGAAGAAAATATAGGTCTGTGTGATGGGACTAACACACTACAAGTCCTATAGGTGCTTCTGGGAACAAAATATAGGATCTCTGTGTGATGGGACTAACACATTACAAGTCCTATGGGTGCTTCTGGGAAGAAAATATAGGTCTGTGTGATGGGACTAACACACTTCAAGTCCTATAGGTGCTTCTGGGAACAAAATATAGGATCTCTGTGTGATGGGACTAACACACTTCAAGTCCTATAGGTGCTTCTGGGAAGAAAATATAGGTCTGTGTGATGGGACTAACACACTACAAGTCCTATAGGTGCTTCTGGGAACAAAATATATGATCTCTGTGTGATGGGACTAACACACTACAAGTCCTATGGGTGCTTCTGGGAAGAAAATATAGGTCTGTGTGATGGGACTAACACACTTCAAGTCCTATAGGTGCTTCTGGGAACAAAATATAGGATCTCTGTGTGATGGGACTAACACACTACAAGTCCTATGGGTGCTTCTGGGAAGAAAATATAGGTCTGTGTGATGGGACTAACACACTTCAAGTCCTATAGGTGCTTCTGGGAACAAAATATAGGATCTCTGTGTGATGGGACTAACACACTACAAGTCCTATGGGTGCTTCTGGGAAGAAAATGTAGCTCTGTGTGATGGGACTAACACACTTCAAGTCCTATAGGTGCTTCTGGGAACAAAATATAGGATCTCTGTGTGATGGGACTAACACACTACAAGTCCTATGGGTGCTTCTGGGAAGAAAATATAGGTCTGTGTGATGGGACTAACACACTTCAAGTCCTATAGGTGCTTCTGGGAACAAAATATAGGATCTCTGTGTGATGGGACTAACACACTTCAAGTCCTATAGGTGCTTCTTGGAAGAAAATATAGGTCTGTGTGATGGGACTAACACACTTCAAGTCCTATAGGTGCTTCTGGGAACAAAATATAGGACCTCTGTGTGATGGGACTAACACACTTCAAGTCCTATAGGTGCTTCTGGGAAGAAAATATAGGTCTGTGTGATGGGACTAACACACTTCAAGCCCTATAGGTGCTTCTGGGAACAAAAATATAGGATCTCTGTGTGATGGGACTAACACACTACAAGTCCTATGGGTGCTTCTGGGAAGAAAATATAGCTCTGTGTGATGGGACTAACACACTTCAAGTCCTATAGGTGCTTCTGGGAACAAAATATAGGATCTCTGTGTGATGGGACTAACACACTACAAGTCCTATGGGTGCTTCTGGGAAGAAAATATAGGTCTGTGTGATGGGACTAACACACTTCAAGTCCTATAGGTGCTTCTGGGAACAAAATATAGGATCTCTGTGTGATGGGACTAACACACTTCAAGTCCTATAGGTGCTTCTGGGAAGAAAATATAGGTCTGTGTGATGGGACTAACACACTTCAAGTCCTATAGGTGCTTCTGGGAACAAAATATAGGATCTCTGTGTGATGGGACTAACACACTACAAGTCCTATGGGTGCTTCTGGGAAGAAAATATAGGTCTGTGTGATGGGACTAACACACTTCAAGTCCTATAGGTGCTTCTGGGAACAAAATACAGGATCTCTGTGTGATGGGACTAACACACTACAAGTCCTATGGGTGCTTCTGGGAAGAAAATATAGGTCTGTGTGATGGGACTAACACACTTCAAGTCCTATAGGTGCTTCTGGGAACAAAATATAGGATCTCTGTGTGATGGGACTAACACACTACAAGTCCTATAGGTGCTTCTGGGAAGAAAATATAGCTCTGTGTGATGGGACTAACACACTTCAAGTCCTATAGGTGCTTCTGGGAACAAAATATAGGAGCTCTGTTTGCTGCCAGTGCCTGCCTGCCACGAACACACTACAAGTCCTATAGGTGCTTCTGGGAACAAACTATAGGAGCTCTGTTTGCTGCCAGTGCCTGCCTGCCACGAACACACTACAAGTCCTATAGGTGCTTCTGGGAACAAAATATAGGAGCTCTGTTTGCTGCCAGTGCCTGCCTGCCACGAACACACTACAAGTCCTATAGGTGCTTCTGGGAATAAAATATAGGAGCTCTGTTTGCTGCCAGTGCCTGCCACGAACACACTACAAGCCCCTCTTTCTAAATGAATCTTTCTAAATGAATCTTTCTAAATGAATCTTTCTAACTGAATCTTTCTAAATGAATCTTTCTAAATAAATCTTTCTAAATCTATCTAGCAGAGTGACACAGAATGAGCCTGCTCTCTCTAACGCCGGAACGCATGTGACCGGCGCCGACGGCGTGGCGGCCTTTTATAAGAGGGGGCGTGTACTAAAGCCCCTGAGCTGTAATTGGCTACAGGCGTCCTGCCTGTAGCCAATTATGGCTCTCCGAGTTTCCGGCGCTGTGATTGGCCAAGCATGCGGGGTCACAGTGCATGCTTGGCCAATCATCAGCCAGCAATGCACTGCGCCGGCCGCGCCGGCCGCAATGCATTGCCGGGCCGCTCGCATCACACGAATGTGATGCGAACGGCCCAAATAGTTCTGGGCTCGCCGATCGAGCGAACGCCCGTGCTCGATGCGAACATGGGTTCGCATCGAGCACCGGGCCCATCCCTATTCCCCAGTAGATTTCAGAGCCAGGACAATGGCAGAACATATCCTTCTTTGGACGGTTCTTCGGATGGTCAAATCCTCCGACTGTGTAGTTGTCTTCTACACCGCCTTGGTTCTCTGTTTAGCCCATTGGACTATTTTTCCTACTCCAGCCTTACCCCCAACCTCTTATATGACTCACTAGAGGTGCAACCACTTCTACAAGTTATTCTCCCTCACGGGCTTACACCCCACAAGCCAGTGATTGAGATCAAACAGTTTGGTAAGGTTGTGCACTTTGGAATGTTTTCCACCCCCCTCCCTCACCCTCCCCTCCTCCCAGTTTTAAGTCACCCATCACCCACCCCAGAAGATGTATATCACCTGTCCTGGTATGGTAGCCTTCAAGTTGGTATCTATATGCTTGATTAGAATTCATGACTGTTGTTACCATGTTTTATGTTTATATTGCCTTTTTCCCTCATACTCAGGTCCCCCATCACTTTTAATTTCCAGGGGGCCTAGTGGCCGGAGCGGTTCAGCTTGCCACTCCTTCTGTTGTGACTTAGAGGTGTGAATCTCCTCTAGTGACACCAGAAAATCAACCTTTACTTGGGTTGCCAATATACCGGTCCCTACATATCATAGGGTATCGGAGCAGGACTTGGCTGACCAGAAAGATCAGGTTATCTGTTATCTTGGACTCCCTATCTCTCACAGTCTACTTCTTCTTTCGCTTTTTCTTCTTCATGTCTGCCTCCTATTTATCCGCTTTCTCCTTATCTCCCTTTCAGGTACCTACACGTAGAGCTTACCTAACCTCAACAGCTTTCTCTTTAGGTTTGTGCAGGTCCCTTTATATGGGGCCTCATCCATCACCGTAACAGGTATGTACCTTGCACATGTACTCACACCCCCCTCCTCGTATCCATGGCTGACTCCACCCTCCTACAGGTGACTCTCAGGGTTGCTTCCCATAACACACAGGGCCTGAGTTCTCTGATTAAGAGATGCAAGGTTTTTCATAGCTACCATTCTAGGGGTATAAATATACTCATACTCCAAGAAACCCACTTCCCACAAAGAGCTATAATCCCTCCTTTCTGCATCACAATTATCCCACATTTTACCTTGCTAATGCAGATATTAAGAAAAGAGGGGTTGCTATCCTAATTTCCAAATGGACCTTCTTTACTCACTCTCAAACCATTAGGGACCGGGAGGGTCAATACATCCTAGTCAAGGGCCACATCAATGGCGTTTTATACACCTTTATTTCCTATTATGCACCGAACCAAGGCTAAGCTACCATTCTTCTCCACTATGCTAACTTCTCTCTCCCCCATTTTAAAGGCAGGGTAATAATAGGATGAGACTCCAACATTACCTTTGACCACCTTTTGGACAAATCAGTACAAGGCATCCCCCAAACAAAGCCTCTGCACTCCCTGGGCCTGACAGACACTTGAAAAGAATTAAACCCTTCAGCAAAAGATTACACACACTTCTCAGCCTCACATAGGATGTATGCTAGAATAGACCACATATAGTAACCCTCAAGATTGCAGGAGCCCCATCCTCCATGGGACCTCATCCGTGGCGCCTTAATGAAACCATCCCGAACAACCCAGTACATTGCGTCATGCTAGAAAAAGAACTCTGCGAGTACTTCCATATTAATGATACAGCTGACATTTCTCCAAGCTCCCTATGGGGGGCCCTTTAAGCGGTAATGAGGGGGAAAATTATCCAGCTAGTCTCACGATTGAAGCGTGAACGGTAGGTGGATGTAGCAAACCTAGAGAAGGAATTAAAATCACTTAGCAAGGAGCACAAACGCAAACCCACGCCCAATACTCTGGCTAAACTGGAAACCACTAGAATAGCTCTAAACTTGGCTCTTACCTCTAGTGCAGAAAAACACCCACAAGATGGGTGAGGGGCCGGTTTTATCTCCGAACTGATGAAATTGGTCCACAACTCACAGCCAAACTATCCCCTAAACATTGGATTTTTTCCTTACCCAAAATGAAATCCCTGGCCAGATTCCTGACTCAGAACTCCAAACGTATTCTAGAAGTCTTCCACTCATTGTACTCTAACCTTTATACCGAGAACAGCCCTAGCACACCTCATAAATGAAATACCTATTTAGAAGACATTCCCCTCCCTAAACTCTCAGATCCCCATCGCTCCATATTAGACTCCCCTATCCTAGAAGACGAAGTCATTAAAAACCTCAAAAAGGGCTCGGCCCCAGGCCCAAATGGCTTTTTAACTCACTACTATAAGATGTCCTTTCTCCTTATCTGGTCCGATTCTTTAATTCCCTCAGCAAGTTTTCTCCTTTAGACTCTGCAGCAAATTTAGCATATATTTCTGTGATCCCCAAACCTGGAAAAGACCCGAGTGAAGTAGGTAATTACAGACAGATCTCATTAATCAATAATGACTTGAAAATAATGACAAAAATGTCAAATCGACTAGCATCCTTCATAGGGTCATATGTTCATAAGGACCAGGCGGGATTCATTCTGGGGAGACAGGGTCTGGACCAGATAAGGAGGGCTGTAGATGTCATCTCCCTCATGAAGTCGGGCTGGGATGACGGGCCTCCACAGGAGGGCTACCTTCTATCCATAGACCTTCAAAAGGCATTTGACACTGTCTCCTGGCCCTACCTGTTCACTACACTGGAAAGATGGGGCTTCGGTCCTAACTTCCTCAAAATCTTGGAAGTCCTCTACTCTCACCCCCAAGGCACAAGTCAGACTTCAAGGGCACTACTCAGGCCCCCTTCCCTATTACAAAAGGAACAAGGCAGGGATGCCCCCTCTCTCCTCTCCTGTTCGCAATTGTCATAGAAACCCTAGCTATTGCAGACGGCACCCGGACCAATGTGGTCAGTCGACCCATAAATGTGCACTATTTGCAGATGATGTCCTTCTATTTGTTACATCCCCTCTTATTTAGACCCCTAATATTCTCCAACTGTTCAGATGAGTCTCTGGCCTTCAAGTAAATATGTCTAAATCTATACCCCTAATGTGTCAACCCCCCCAACCCTGGTAGACAGACTATAAGTCACCTTCCCTTCTCTTGGAGCAATTCCTCCATTCTGTACCTAGGTATTCACCTTTTGGCCTCTATAAATCTTCTTCACAAGCTTAAAATACCCGCCCATGTTTAAAAAACTAGAGGCAGACCTTGCTCAATAGTCGCTGTATAGAAAACAACCTAGTACCAAAGGTACGGTGAAGAAACCCCTTATGCGGCGTACACACGTTCTGACTTTCCGGTGGGATTGTCCGCCGGACCTAGTCCAGCGGACAAACCGCCAGACTTTCCAGCGGAGGTCCGCCGGACTTTCCTAGCGTGTGGACTTGCCCACACACACCCGGACTTTTCCGGCGGGCAATCCGCGGGAAAAAGTCCACGGGACTTTTGAAATGAACGGACTTGCCGACACACGATCGGAAAGTCTGTTCATTTAGAACGTAACTGCAGGTAGACGGGACTAGTGAAGGCAGTGAATGCCGCCGCGCTAGCACTGTCACCTGGCATGGATTAAACGGGAAATCCCTACGCCAAAAAAACGGCGTGGGGGTCCCCCCAAATCCATCTCAGACCCTTATCCGAGCACGCAGCCCGGCCGGCCAGGAAAGGGGGTGGGGACGAGCGAGCGCCCCCACCCTCCTGAGCCGTACCAGGCCGCGTGCCCATAACATGGGGGTGCCCCAGGGAAAAAGGGGCCGTGCACCCCCCCCCACCCCAAAGCACCTTGTCCACATGTTGATGAGGACAAGGGCCTCTTCCCGACAACCCTGGCCGTTGGTTGTCGGGGTCTGCGGAATCCGGGAGCCCTCTTTAATAAGGGGGCCCCCAGATCCTGGCCCCCCCACCCTATGTGAATGAGTATGGGGTACGATGTACCCCTACCCATTTATCTAAGGTGTAATAGTGTAAATAAAAAAAACACACAATTTTTTAAAATATTTTATTGCACTGCTTCGGGGGACTTCTTCCGTCTTGGGGGGTCTTCTCGCCGGACTCCTCCACTCTCTTCTGCTCTTTTACCTAGCTCTTTCACGAGCGGAGGAGCCCGGCTTTGTTATTCGTCGCCGCCATCATCGTCATCGTCTGGGGGTCTCGTTCCGCCTTCGGGGGTCTTTGGGGGTCTCTTCTGTTCTTGCTGCGGTCTTCTGCGCAGCCGTCTTCTTCTTCTTCTTCCGATGTTGACTCGTCCCTCTCTCTGGCCGGAATGGCAGAGACACGCGGTGATGTGACTTATATAGGGACAAGGGGCGGGGTCACATGCTCATGTCACATCGTGACCCCGCCCCCTATGATGTCACAGTCCCGGAGGAAGAGGAAGGTGGGAGTTCTGTCAGGTTGTCTAAGGAAGTCAGGGGAGGATTGAAAGGGACCAGGTTCAAATTTGTTTACTAGCATTTTATGGGGCTTGTTTGAATATTCATAGAACTTCTGCTTGGACCATAGAAGGGATTTGTCAATTTTGCTCATAGTCAGGGATATAAGTTGGTTTCGTAATGACACTACAGTCCAGCCACCGTGGAGGAAGCTAACAGTAGTTTCTCAGCCGAGCGTAGTTTAGTTTTGATAGATGAGTATTGAAATGCAGCGTCTTTTAAAGACGGGAACCTATAGCTATACATTGTCCTCGGAAACGGCTTTATGTGCCTCCCACAGAGTGGAGAACTCTGTGACTGTGCCCTTGTTAAGTTGAAAATATTCCATCAGGCCATTAGATAGGAGTTCTTTAGGTTCAGGGGAGCGGAGAAAGGTCTCATTCAGTCTCCAGTGACATGTTTTAGGGGAGGCAGAGGAGAGGTGGACATCAAGCTGGACGGAGGAGTTGTCATGTTTTAGGGGAGGCAGAGGAGAGGTGGACATCAAGCTGGACGGAGGAGTTGTCCGACCATGTTATGCGGTTGATTTCAGAAGAAACAGTTGATGTCAGGAGATTAGTTTAGAGATAAAAAAAAATGATATAGCCTAGAATAAAGTTTGTGGGGTGCGAATAGAACGTATATTGTTTGTGGGTAGGGTGTTTAATCCTCCAAATGTCTAGGAGATTTTTAGTTCTTATTAAGCTACGGAATGATTTAGATAGGCAGTTGGCCCTGGAGGGTGAGGTCGACGGAAATAATGTACAGTGGTGTGAAAAAGTGTTTGCCCCCTTCCTCATTTCCTGTTCCTTTGCATGTTTGTCACACTTAAGTGTTTCGGAACATCAAACCAATTTAAACAATAGTCAAGGACAACACAAGTAAACACAAAATGCAATTTGTAAATTAAGGTGTTTATTATTAAAGGTGAAAAAAAAATTCAAACCATCATGGCCCTGTGTAAAAAAGTGATTGCCCCCTTTGTTAAAACATACTATAACTGTGGTTGTCCACACCTGAGTTCAATTTCTCTAGCCACACCCAGGCCTGATTATTGCCACACCTGTTCACAATCAAGGCATCACTTAAATAGGAGCTGCTTGACTCAGTAAGGTCCACCAGAAGATCCTTAAAAGCTACACATCATGCCGAGACCCAAAGAAATTCAGGAACAATTGAGAAAGAAAGTAATTGAGATCTATCAGTCTGGAAAGGGTTATAAAGCCATTTCCAAAGCTTTGGGAATCCAGCGAACCACAGTGAGAGCCATTATCCACAAACGGCGAAGACATGGAACAGTGGTGAACCTTCCCAGGAGTGGCCGGCCGCCCAAAATTACCCCAAGAGCGCAGCGACGACTCATGCAAGAGGTCACAAAAGACCCCACAACAACGTCCAAGGAACTGCAGGCCTCACTTGCCTCAGTTAAGGTCAGCGTTCATGCCTCCACCATCAGGAAAAGACTGGGCAAAAATGGCCTGCATGGCAGAGTTCCAAGGAGAAAACCACTGCTGAGCAAAAAGAACATCAAAGCTCGTCTCAATTTCTCCACAACACATCTTGATGATCCCCAAGACTTTTGGAACAACATTCTGTGGACCGATGAGACAAAAGTGGAACTCTTTGGAAGGTGTGTGTCCAAGTATATCTGGCGTAGAAGGAACACTGCATTTCAGAAAAAGAACATTTTACCAACAGTAAAATATGGTGGTGGTAGTGTGATGGTCTGGGGCTGTTTTGCTGCTTCAGGACCTGGAAGACTTGCCGTGATAAAAGGAACTATGAATTCTGCTGTCTACCAAGAGATCCTGAAGAAGAATGTCCGACCATCTGTTCGTGTACTCAAGCTGAAACGAACTTGGGTTCTGCAGCAGGACAATGATCCTAAACACACCAGCAAGTCCACCACCGAATGGCTGAAGAAAAACAAAATGAAGACTTTGGAGTGGCCTAGCCAAAGTCCTGACCTGAATCCTATTGAGATGTTGTGGTATGACCTTAAAAAGGCCGTTCATGCTCGAAAACCCTCTAATGTAACTGAATTAGGACAATTCTGCAAAGATGAGTGGGCCAAAATTCCTCCAGGACGCTGTAAAAGCCTCATTGCACGTTATCGCAAACGCTTGGTTGCAGTTGTTGCTGCTAAGGGTGGCCCAACCAGTTATTAGGTTTAGGGGGCAATCACTTTTTCACACAGGGCCATGATGGTTTGGATTTTTTTTCACCTTTAATAATAAACACCTTCATTTACAAATTGCATTTTGTGTTTACTTGTGTTGTCCTTGACTATTGTTTAAATTGGTTTGATGTTCAGAAACACTTAAGTGTGACAAACATGCAAAGGAACAGGAAATGAGGAAGGGGGCAAACACTTTTTCACACCACTGTATGTCTATCTTTTTCGGTGGACATGTTCATGTTAAAGTCTCCTCCAATCACCATAAAGGGTTGGGAGAATTTGTCTACGGTGTCAAACATGGAGGACAATAAGCTAATCTGAGTTGGGAGCATAAACATTGAAAAATGTAAGGGACTGGGTGAGAAAAGAGCATTCTAGAATGATAAATCTGCCCTGGGGTCCAGGTGGGAAGATTTAACTCGGAGGGGGCAGAGTCGGTTGATCAAAATAGCTATGCCCGCCTTTCCCAACGGATCGGAAAGCTATAAAAGATATCTGGAAATGCTTGCTAGCGAATTTGAGGGATCCCCCAGGATGGAAACGAGTCTCTTGAACTAGGATTATGTCTGCTTTGGAAGCTTTAAACTCCTTCAAAGCCAGCCATCGTTTTTGAATGGAGTTTAAACCTTTAACATTATAGGTCAGGAATTTCAGTGCCGTATCAACTTAGTCAGAAGAAAAAGCATTACAAACTTTATATAGTATACAATAGGGGAGGGATTTCTTGGAACATTGTAAATAAAATACATATCAAGCCCAACCACACACTGAGGGCTTCGAGACCGGAGTTTGTGAACTAGACCTTTAACTTATGGTCTCCCACGTTTAAGCACCCACACCCCAACACACACTGCCTGTATTATTATTATATCTCTTACTCTGTTGATTGGATGTTTCCTCACAGCATATAGGAATATATGTTCATGTACCTCATACTGTATATGTATTGATATATGCTCTTCTGTATGTATTATTGACACATGTTTTTTCCATTCATGCATTATATACTGTGCATCAAATTGCTACATGTTCTTTTCCCCTTCCCTCCAATGGTTTACAGGCCATATATATTACTAGGTTGTCTATTGTACCAAACCTGCATGTCCCCCATCGCTCATTTGTGATTATCCGCCCTTTATGGACCAACCTACTAACATTTCACCTGCATTTTTCTTTTCCCCCTCTATTTTGAATACCCGGCGCGGGTAAGACCAGGTGCGCGTGCGCATCTGCTTCACTGCGCACGCGTCACCCCTTCGCCTCCCATCTAGACCAGCTTCCTGGTCTACTTCCTGTTTGCGCTCCACCGTGGAGCGCACCAGGAAGTCGGCGACCGTCTGTCCCGCGTCGGTGACGTCACGACGCCGGACGCGGCCGCGCCGTCATGACGCGGCCGCGCCCGGCACCGCCCCGTCAGAGGTCCACACTGGGAGGTTACCACAGCGCTTTCTGGCGCCCGCCTCCCAACAACACAGCAGCCAATTAGCACTGCGGCCTCAGGTTAGTTGTTACACACCTACCCACAGCTGTTGTCCATTATCTGACCCCATATAAACCCTCCACACTCTGGCTTCAGTCTCATGCTGCTGACTGACCAGAGTTGACCTCCTATCCTCTACTCACAAATTATACTCAGGTAAATACTAGGTCTACTCCTTTTTAGCCAGATACTCCTACTTTGTTTTTCCTAGTCTCTGATTATTCCCATTTTACTTTATTTTTACAGTGACACACTCGCTGACCCACTGTGTTTAATACAGGACTTGGGCTTTCAGCCCTAAACCCTGTATGTTGGACCTTGTATTCTGAGGGGGTTCTCAGCAGGTCTCTTATACCCCAGTGTATAAGTACACTCTGTTTTTACTGCATACACCCTTGATTCCCTGGATCCCACGCTCAGTGGCTTTTCCATATGACAAACAATTGAGCTTTGGCAGGACATGTGAGTACCTCATTGTGTTTTTTCCTCTTTTTGAGATAAATCTCCTCCAGCAATATAGATTTTCTCCAGTGCAAATATAATGTATTGATATATTGAGACTAATTATATGACCTTTCATCTATTCAGATGAGTTTCTAAGGATACAAATTGCCTTGACAAAGGACCAAACTATCAGAAAGGTATATGCAACAGTGGTAGCAAAGTGACTGAATGGTAATGACTTTGTAAAAATTAGCAGCCTCAGGTTAAGAAAAAAAAACCTGAGGAAAAAAACTAAATAATAATAAAATTAAAAATGAGAGGAAGAAACTGAACGTCCAACAAGTAGAAACCTGGAAGGCCGGGTGCCACCAGGAAGCCCAGGTCTAAGCCGTGGGTCAGGAGCAGGGACATGGAGACCTCCGAATCCAGGGACCAGGGGGTCTCCCACCACTCTCCGAATCGAAAATTGCCTGGAATCTAAGAACAAAAACTGTTAACAAAAAACGTTTAACCAGGGCAGTTGTAATTTATTCGGCCACCTACCCCCCAGGCCATGGTTAATGCACCATGAAACCATTAAAGGGTTGTTGACCACCCAAAAAACATAGTAACTTGGGGTCAAGTAAAATAGTGTACTCAGTTCAGTCGTTGAAAAGAATATTCAGGTTGGAGGGGCGTGGCTTCCGCCGAGCAGTATGGACAGACAGCTTCCGCACCGAGCAAAGCACCAGAGCGATCTCACCGCTAATCACCAGCAAATACATGGCTGCTCTGGATCCCCAGACCCACAGCTACCCCTCAGGCTCATCCCGCAAGCGGAAAGAATACCATCAACCAAAGAAACTGACCGATTTCTTTAACATCCCGCCCGGCAGACGAAACCAAGATGGCGCCCACAGAGCCTTTCCTCACAGCACCGCCGCCTACACAGATCTCCCAGACGCGGACGGAGAATCATCTACACATCCAGCCGAAGCTGCCTTTCCTTATTCATCCTTTCAGCAGACATCTGTATCTAACAGCCCTGCTAAAGCATGGATGCGCTTGGATTCCTCCCCACAGGCTCCTGAGGTAAGATCATCCTTAGACGCCATATTAGACCAACAGGCCCAGCCATCCCCAATTGCGACCTTTTCCACGGCTAAAATGCCGGTCATGGACACGACACTGAAAGAGATGTTGATGTCATTTCACAGCTCACTACATGCTGACATATTTACCATGTTTAAATCATTTAAAGAAGAAATGTAATTTATTGGCCAAAAAGTGAACCGAGTGGAATGCAAAATGACTGACATTGCTGAAACAGTGAATGACCTTGTTGACGCACATGACCATACCAGAGATGAACATCACTGGGTCAGAGCCAAAATGGCGGACCTCGAGGACAGGTCCAGGCGTAATAACATCAAAATACAGGGTAACCCTGAATCTTTCCTACCACCTGACCTAAACCCCTACGCCAGAAAATTAATTTCAACTCTCCTTCCAGACCTGTCCCCGATGGAAACCATCATAGATCGCATTCATCGCCTCCCTAAGCCCCCCCACCTACCCGCAAGCGTCCCAAGAGATGTCCTAATGTGAGCACACTTTTACCACGCCAAAGACATGCTTCTGACCAAATCAAGACACCTGGGTCAACTTCCAGCTCCTTGTTCAAAACTACAACTGTTTGCTGACATCTCAGCCTTTACACGCCAACAAAGACGACAGCTGAACACGCTCACCAAACCTCTCAACAACCACAAAATACCCTACCAATGGGGATTCCCGACTAAAATAATACTCAACAGAAATGGCCTGAAACACCACATCACATCTGTAGGAGAGGGAATCCAACTACTCCGCACCTGGGGAATCATTCATGAGGAAACACCCCAACCCAGCTTCCACAACCCTCCTAGCGCCCACAACGCTGGCAACAACAGTATCGTCGCCCGTGCAACCTGAACACCGGATTAGCGGTACACACATTTCTAAATAATCTTTAACTGTACCATGCTTTGTCTCGGTGCCTGCTCGTTGCTGACAGCACACAAACTTTTACCCCCAAGATTCCTCCCGGAGATTTTCAGCAGTCCGGAATTCCCATTGCTTCGGTTTCTCTCACCCTTGCTTTTTTCCCTTAACCCCTCTTCTCTTCTTATACCCTCTGCTCTGAGAACACAGGAACCAACTCATCCAGAGACTTCGACCTCATCCCCTCAAGATCAACGGAAACTTCCTCGACACCTCCCAACTCCTCTTTGAGGGTCCTACCCAACACAACTAACTGTAAGTCTCCATTCTTTTCTTTTTTTTTTTCTACACCACTCACTCACACCTGTATACAGAATGCCAAAATTCCTTTCACTTAACGCCAAAGGCTTGAACCATCCAGCCAAAAGGAAATCTATGTGGCGCACTGCACTTGACTCTCACAGTGAAGTGATTTGTATCCAAGAGACTCACTTCAGGAACACAGCAGAACCCCATTGTTCGAATACCCACTTCCCCACATATTCAAAGCCTCTGGGCCTCAAAAGAAAAATGGTGTCCTAATAGCCATCAAGAACACTGTTTCGTTTACCCTACATGACACCTTAACAGACACAGATGGAAGATTCCTAGCCCTCGAATGTACCTTGAATAATGTAAGATATACACTTGTAAACCTTTACGCCCCCAATTCCAACCAAATCAAATTCTTTATTTTTTTTTTTTTTTATTCGTTTTTATTGAAAAATTAGATTACAAACATTGTATGGTAAATATAAAAGAAGAAATAGCAGGTTACATAGTATGACATGAAACTTCCAAAATTACAGTGCAGTCGCTTCTTAAGTGCTTTAAGTATAGATCAGAGATGGGTAGGGAGTCTTTCCCAGAGATATACATATTTCTATTATAACCAGAAGTAGGTAGGGTAGGAGGAAGGGGGGTGGAGGGGAGGAGGGGGGGGGATGGAACGCACAGAGGTGGAACAAGAGAACATTTCAAGAGAAACATTTCAGGCAGCTGTACAAAATAAGTGAACAGTTATCTATTGTCTTTTATACCATGAAGACCATACATTCCAATGACTTTGTAATAACTGGTTTCTGCCTTCCTTGTTTGCTATCATTGACTCAAAAAGGTAGTTAGTATGCGTTATATCTAAGACCTCAGATACATTAGGGGTTACGTTTGACTTCCAGTTTTTAGTTATGATTGATCTGGCAGCAAGAAAGATGTGTGTTACTACAGTACGATAGTTAGGGGGAAACTTCTCAATATTGAGGTTCAATAAGGCCATTCCAGGGTCAGGAGACAGGAGGATTCCAGTGATCCGAGATATACTTGAAAAAACACTTTTCCAGAAACTGGTCAAGTTCTTACATTTCCAGAATATATGTAGTATGTTACCTACGTCCCCGCAGTCCCTCCAACACAGGGGGGAATTGTCGTGGTAGCATTTGGACATTCTATACGGGGTGAGGTACCATCTTTGAGCTATTTTTAACGAGAGTTCCCAGTGGTTTACACACCTAGAAGCTTTGTATAAGGATTTGAATGCCAATCTCCATTGTTGGCTCGTGTAGGATTCTCCTATCTCCTGTTCCCATTTGTGAAATGGTGGTAGTTTAGTGAACAGTGCCTTGTTTTGGAGGTGGTTGTAGAAAAGCCTTATGCCCTTTGTGGAGTTGGAGTCTCTGCTAAGAAATTCCCTCACGTCACCTTGTATGAGGATATGTTTTTTTTTTTTTGTGAATTCAGGAAATGTGACAGTTGGAGGTCTTTAAAGAAGTCGGTCTGGGGGATAGAGTATTTTGAAATTAAGTCGGTAAAGGGTCTGAGTAGTTTGTTGTCGTATAAGTCAGATAGTGAAGTGATGCCCTGTCTTACCCATCCAGAGAAGTTTGCGTTTGGGATTGCGCTGTTCATGACCTCTAATGGAATCGTAAGATGTGAGTCCATGTCGGAAGGCGCGTTATTTTTGCGGAGGTCCCTCCATGCCATGAGTGTTGCTCTAATAGTGAGTGGGAGTGTTTGAAGGGAAAATGGTTTCCAGGTATCTATAAGCAAGAGGTGGTAAAGGTTGTGTGTTGGGCATAGTGCTTGTTCCAGTCTGCACCAGGGGTTAGTTGGCTGTGAGGGGAACCAGTACTTGAGTTGGGTAAGTAGTGCTGCTCTGTGATAGTCTTTTAGATCTACAAGTCCCATGCCCCCAGCTAGTCTATGCTTGACAAGGAGTTGTTTAGAGCATCTCAGGCGTTTTGAGTTCCAAATGTACTGTTTTAGTAGGAGATTGAGTGCCTTGAGATGGGATGGTTTTAGTGGAATAGGGAGAGTACGGAATGCATACAAAATTTGGGGGAGATGTAGCATTTTAAATGATGCATGGCAGCCAGACCATGTCAACTCGGTTTTAGACAAGCGTTGAGTATCTGACGTCAGTTTGGTTATTAGAGGAGTGTAGTTGGCTTCTGCTAGTTTGCTAGGATCTGCTGTTAAATGGAGTCCTAGGTAGGGTATACTGGAGGAGCTCCAAGTATAGGGGAAGTTGTGTCGCAGTTGTTTTTGGAGATATGCGGGTAGGTTGATTCCTAGAATGAGGGATTTAGTGAAATTCACTTTGTAATACGATATTTGGCTAAATTGGACAAGAATGGTGTGGGCTCGGGATAGAGAGGTCTGGGGGAGGTCAAAAGGAGGATGATGTCGTCTGCAAAAAGGTTTATGTTATGGGATTCACCAAGTATATTGAAACCTGGGGTTCCTGGGTGGGATCTAATTTTCTCAGCTAGTGGTTCCATGACCAGGTTAAAAATTGAGGGAGAAAGAGGGCATCCCTGCCTAGTACCGTTGGTAATAGAGAAGGGACGGGATAACATGTTCGAGGTGTATACTTGAGCGCAGGGAGAAGAGTATAGGGCAAGGATTGCCGAGAGAATGAAGCGGGTGAAACCGAATTTCTCCAACGTTTGCTTCATGTAGCCCCAGTGGACTCTGTCGAATGCCTTCTCCGCGTCCAAGGACAACAGCAGAGAAGGCACCCGACAGGAGTCCGCATGTTGCAGGATATTCACAACCCTACGTGTGGTGTCAGCTGCTTGTCTGCCTTTAGTAAACCCGGGCTGATTTGGGCCGATCAGCGTTGGTAAAATTGACAAGAGTCTGTAGGAGATAATTTTGGCGTATAATTTTACGTCCGTATTTAGAAGGGAGATACGTCTGAAGTTGGGTGGGGTGTCGGGTGGTTTGCCAGGTTTTGGGATAGTAACAATATAAGCATTCAACATTTCGGATGGGAAAGAGGCAGAGGACGCCACTGCTGAAAATACTTCTTGGAGTGGAAGAAGCAGGGTGTCTGAGAATGTTTTATAATAACTTTTCGGCAGTCCATCTGGACCTGGAGACTTACCGTTGGGTAGTGTTTGAATGGCCTTGCGGACCTCAGACTCAGTAAAGGGAGAGTTTAATGCTTCAAGTTGTGATGTTGTAAGTGTGGGGAGCGATAAGTCATTCAAAAATTTGCTGATTTCCTCCGATGAAGGTTGGGGGGTGTTTGAGTCATTTTTTAAGTTGTAGAGGGAGGAATAATATTCAGCGAAGGAGTCAGTAATGTTCTGTGGGTTATAGATTTTTTGGCCGTCTGACGGGCTCGTGAGGTAGGAAATTCTAGTTTTGGCCCTTTGGTCCTTTAGTTTTTGGGCTAGGAGCTTCCCTGCTCTATTGCCAGCTGAGTAGTGGTTGGCTTTAAGGTACAGTAAATGTCTATTGTGTTGTTCTAGCAACATGAGTCTGAGATCCGCACGGAGGCTGTCTATTTGGTTTGCTGCTGAGGGGTCAGGGGTGGTTTTATTTTGGGCTTCTAGAAATTTAATCTTGGATAAGAGTGAGTAAATTTTTTGCGTCCTCTGCCTTTTTGCCCTAGAGCACATCTGAATTAGTATACCTCTAATATATGCCTTATGGGCACACCATAAGGAAAAAGAGTTAGTAACAGAATCCTTGTTTATTTTAAAGTATTCAATTAAGTGCTTCTTCACTAAAGCTACTTGTTCCGGTTGCTGCAACAAGGACATATTAGCTCGCCAGATGTAGGCTGGTGAGGGTGAGTGTTTCTCCTCCACCACCACGGAGACAGGCGCATGGTCAGACCATGTTATGTCATGTATGGTGGAGGAGGAGATTCTTTGCAACAGGTTTTTGTTCGTTAAGATAAAGTCTATGCGGGAATAGGTATTATGCCTGGAAGAATGGAAAGTATAGTCTCGTTCTGTGGGGTGTTGACATCTCCAGACGTCATACAATTCTTCGGAGTGTAGGATGCGTTGAAGGGACGGTGGGGGTCTTTTGGCTTTAGAGGTAGTGTCAATTTTGTAATCTATTGTTGCATTAAAGTCCCCACATACAACAACCGCTCCTGTTTTGAAGGAGTTAACCTTGTAGAATAGTTTCCTCAGAAACCGTACCTGGTGTGTGTTAGGGGCGTAGATATTTATCAAGGTGTAAGGGCGGTTGTTGAGTGTGCAGTTCATCATTAAGTAGCGACCCTTAGGGTCTGCTTGCGATTCTTGCAGGGAGAATGACACAGAGTCTTTTATTGCAATAACCACGCCTTTTTGCTTCTTGGTGGAGGAAGCATGGAAGACATGAGGGAAGCTTCTATGATGAAAAGAAGGGGTGTCTGTAGAGGACCAGTGTGACTCCTGTAGACAGATAACATCTGCATGGAGTTTGCGAGCTTCCTTCCAAACTGATGCCCTTTTGGCTGGATGGTTCAAGCCGTGGACATGGGTGTGGTGTGAAAAGAGAAGAGTACCTTAGATGCTTCATATGCGGTGGTCTGGGGTCCAGGCGGCGGGTTGCAGCAATTGAGGTGTCCTGAGGGAGCATTTGTTTCCACGGTGTACGATCCATCCGGGGGAGGGGTAAAAGGTTAGGGGGAGACAGGTGGGGAGGAAAAGAGATCAGAGCGTCAATATTTAAACAAAACAGAAAAAGTTTTAGTAAAAAGGTAGATTCCTTGCGGGATCTGATGGCAGTCAAACTGCACATAACTCATCTAGGGGAGCTAAGTGGGTTTTCCGCTCCAGCTTTTGTGTAAACTCGTAGGTTTGGGTTGAGAGTCATATACGAGGTCCATTTTATTTATGTGATTTATGTGATTTTTTCTTGTGTGACACTAGTTGCCACTCCTCCAGAGTGTTTGTCTTAGGCGACATCCGTCTTTCATCAGCTGTATTTTCGGGGAGTATGTCCCACTCTCTCAGTAGAGCTAAGCCTTCGTTGAGGGAGGTGATCACTGATGTTTTCCCGTCATAGGTGACGGTTATTTTTGTGGGGTAGCCCCATCTGTAAGTGATGTTGTGATTACGTAAAGCCTTGGTTACAGTGACGAGAGACTTATGTTTCTGCATGGTGTATTGTGACAAGTCTGCATAGACTTGTATATTGGTGTACTGATCAGTAGGTTGGGCACATTTCCTGAAGGCGGACATGAACTGGTCCTTTACATGGTAAAAGTGTACCCTCATTAACACGTCTCTTGGGATGTTGTCAGGGAGATGGGATGGCTTAGGGAGCCTGTGGAATCTATCTATTACCAGGTCTGATGCGGTCAGTGTAGGTAAGTATGTTGATAGAAGGTCTTGGGCGTATTGCTGTAGTTGTGCAGGCTGGATGGATTCTGGGACCCCTCTGAACTTTACATTGTTCCTTCTCGACCTGTCTTCGAGGTCGGCGACCTTTGCCTTCAGCCATGTGACCTCATCTAATTGTTCATTATGGGAATCAACTAGGGTGTTGTAGGAGGTAGCATACTCCCCCATTTTGGATTCCACGTGGTCTACTCTGGTCCCCAGCTCTCCTATTTCAGATTTAAAGTTGCGCATACATTCCATCATGTCAGCATGCATGGAGCTGCGTAATGAGACAAGCATGTCTTTTAAAGTGGTATCTGACAGTGGCTGGTTGGAGGTGGGGAAAGCGTTAATGATGTCAGCTAATTTTCTGGTATCATCAAGGGATGTGGCTGAGTCACTGACCTTATGGCCGCCTGGGCCTGGTGTCATCCGGGGCCTTGATTTGGCTGGGCTGCCTGATGTAGGGGTTGAGGCATCCGGCGATCGCTGCTGGGGGTCTGGTTCAGGGCTCAGGCCCGGTGATGATTTCTGGGAGCCGCGTGAGGAGGCCGGAGAGCAGCCGCCGGCGCCATCTTGGACTAGGCCGCGGGCCTTGGGAGGAAAGAAGTCGTTTAGCCGTTTCGGCTGGTTCGGGTTCTGCCGCTTCCTAGTCATCCCTGCGGTCGAAGGGGTCCCTTGGGGATCCGATTGCGGTGTTTTCTGGTGTTAGGGTTGCCTCGTTGTAGCTGGGTTTCCGTCGCTGGAGCGGAGCTCACGGTCTATGCGTCCATCAGCTAGCGCGGTAGCCACGCCCCCCCAAATCAAATTCTTAAACAAATTAATGGCAAAGATTGACTCTTTCCGCCCCTGCCACCTCATTCTCTGTGGTGACTTTAATCTAGCTCCAGATGTTTCCATTGACACCTCATCCAGAACATCCAGACGTTCTTCACCTTTACTCACTTTTACTAGAAACAGAGACTTATACGATGTATGGAGATACCACCACCCTACTGAATGTGACTATTCCTTTTTCTCCCATCGCCACAACTCCTATACGAGGTTCGATCTCTTCTTAGTGGACAAATGGCTACTACCCAACATATCTGATTCCCAGATATCCACTATAACGTGGTCAGACCACGCACCCATCACCATGTCAACAACTGACACCTTAACCAAAACCTCCTCACCTGTTTGGAGAGAAAATGCTCAGATACTTCATTCTCCAGAACTTTCGGCTTCTATCCAGGAAAAACTAGAAGGATTTTTAACTTAAACGAAGGAACTGTGTCTAATGTAACTACTTTGTGGAATGCCCACAAGGCATTCATAAGAGGGGTTATGATTCAAATATGTGCCAGAGAGAGAAGAAGGAGGACTCAGCGTCTAGATAACATAATTAATCCAACCCAACTCCCCCACTGAAAGAAGAACTAACTTGCCTTAGACAGGAATTAAGATCCCACCTACTAGACACCTATGAAAAAGCCCAACTGCGCTTCAGAGCCACCCACTACTCCACTGGTAACAAAGCTGGGAAAGCCATGGCCAACAAAATTAAAAGTCACTTAACTAAATCGAAAATCTCTTTCCTATACCACCCTACCTCACAGAAAAAACTACTGGAACCCCAAGCCATAGCAGATGCCTTTAGCCTCTACTATGACAAACTATAAAATTTGAAAAACGACTACAACACTGTACAACCCTCCACCCATCAAATAGAA
The DNA here is from genome assembly GCA_028564925.1 of Lithobates sylvaticus. Classification (NCBI taxonomy): domain Eukaryota; kingdom Metazoa; phylum Chordata; class Amphibia; order Anura; family Ranidae; genus Lithobates; species Lithobates sylvaticus. Next base: position 171,051,541 of record CM053036.1, read on the forward strand.
ACCTTCCTAGCAAAAATGAATCTCCCCAAACTGACCCAGTCCCAACTCGAATCCCTTAACGCTCCTTTCACGTCTGAAGAACTTCTCTCGATCATAACAGCTTTACCACCTAACAAATCTCCTGGACCAGATGGTCCTACAGGCGAATACTATAAAAGATTTAGCAATTTACTCGCTCCCTACATGACTAAAGTATACAATGACACTGCCTCCTCCTCCTCCTTTCCTCGAGAAATGTTATCTGCATTGATCTCCACTAGGGATGAGCCAAACACCCCTGGGTTCGGCTCGCACCAGAACCCGCGAACGGACCTAAAGTCCGTGAGAGCATTAGAACCCTATTAATTACAATGGATGCGAACGTTCAAGGGTCTGGTATGGATTTTGAGGGGGACCCCACGCCATTTTTAAAAGAAAAAAAATATTTTTTATCAATTACTTTTTTTTAATGACTGGCTTTCAATGAATGACTGTTCTCTGTGTTACGGGAGCAGTCAATACATTAGCCGCGAGTGATTTTAAATAGCTTTTTTTTCCTGCAAAAATGACACTTTTTGCAGGGACAGTTCTAAGCACAGGAAACATGCGCCCCTTCACAGGCATACTATAGACACCCCCCAGATGTGATACTGCAATGCTGTACTAACAGCACGCACACACTAATCCCCAGAATCATAGCACATAATGTCTGCAGTCAGCAGCACATAACACTGACGCTGGAACACAACACAATATGCAAGGCTGCTGGCGCGGCAGCCTTTTATACTGTGGGGCGTGTACTAAACCCCCTGAGCTATAATTGGCCACAGGCATCCTGCCTGTGGCCAATTATTGCTCTCCTCGCCGCTGGCTCTTTGATTGGCCAAGCATGCAAGTCACAGTGCATGCTTGGCCAATCATCAGCCAGCAATGCACTGCAACTGGCGCAGTGCATTGCGGGCCGCTCGCATCACATGAATTTGATGCGAGCGGCCCAAATAGTTCTGGGCTCGCCGAACAGGCGAATGCCCGATGTTCGATTCGAACATTGGTTCGAATCGAACACCGGCTCATCCCTAATCTCCACAATACCGAAGCCAGGGAAGGAACCCACCTTACCCCAAAACTACTGTCCCATTTCGCTCTTGAACCTTAATACTAAATTGTATGCAAAACTCATTGCCACTAGATTATTGAAGATTATGCCCCTATTGATCCATAAAGAGCAATCAGGTTTTACCCTGGGAAGACAGACTTTTGACACCACTCGCAGACTGATAAACCTAATACATACAGCTGAAACATCGCGAACACCTTCTCTGCTCCTCTCCTTGGATGCAGAAAAGGTGTTCGACAGGGTCCACTGGTCCTATCTTAAAGCAACCCTATGCAAGTTTGGCTTCCAGGGCCCAATTCTTTCAGCCATACTCGCTTTGTATTCCACACCAAATGCACAAGTTCTCACTTCAGGAGTCTTATCCAAACCCTTTAATATCAGTAATGGCACCCGTCAAGGCGGCCCGCTTTCACCATAGATTTTTAATCTCCTTATGGAACCATTAGCAGAACATGTCAGAACCAACCCATCTATTACTGGTATCAGAGTGGGATCCCATGAACATAGGATAAATCTCTTTGCGGACGATGTAGTCATCATACTCACCAACCCCCTATCCTCCCTGGCTTCGGTACAACAATTGCTACAGAGATTTAGTTCCATATCTTATTATGAAGTAAATGATCATAAGTCTTATGTACTAGATTTGGGTCTTGATGCGATCACTAGCAACTTACTCAGACACAAATTCCTATTACAGTGGGCAGATGTTGGAATCTCATACCTCGGTATCACACTTACCAAATCCTCTAAAGGCCTCTTCGCAGCTAACTACACCAAGCTCAAATAACTGCTTCTTAAAGAAACCACAGACCTTTCGAAACATGAATTCACATGGTTGGGTAGGCTTGCAGCATTTAAAATGCTAATACTCCCTAAACTTTTATACATCTTCAGGACTATGCATCTTCTATTACCTAAATCCTATATCCATTCACTTTAATCTATATTTTCCCGCTATATATGGCAAGGAAAAAAACCTAGAAGCAACCACTATTTACTCATTAAACACAGAACTAAGGGTGGTATGGGATACATTGACCTGAAAGACTACTACTTAGCCACAATACTCACACAACTGAAAGATTGGCTATCGGACGAACCCTCGACACTCTGGGGCAACATAGAAAATGCTCTCACACCAGGTCTTAACCTTAAAGACTGGCTTTTCTCCTCCATCACCAACCACACATACTCCAACCACTACTCTCCCAACATCAGAGCTTCCATTAAAGCCTGGAAGTCCTTACACAATCTCAAATGGCCACACCTCCCGACCAAACTTGTCCACATACCTCTGACTACACATACACATCTTTCACCAGACCTACACATACCCACTTGGTTAACGTCTCAGGCATCTCATAGATCAGCTCTCCACTCCTTGATTGATAACAAATCCTTCCCACAAATACAGAAGGAACTTAATGCCACAGACTTTTTCACATACCTTAGACTAAAATCCTGTCTGACAGCCCACCCCTGCTTAGAAATGACACTTCCTACTAAGATTTGTCACTTCCTCTTTTCTGACAACACACACTCTAAAGGTGCCTCTTTATTCTACTCCTCTTTCCAAAAAAAAATACGTATTTCAAAAATCCAAACCACTAACAGATTGGGAACACGATCTCCAAGAACACTTCACCGACCTCCAATGGCAGACAGCTATTAATGCCACCTACAAAGCCACCAACTGCACCGAACTATGGGAAGTGGCACATAAAACCACAATGCAATGGTATTTAACACCCCTTAAACTAGCAAAATATTACACGTCAACATCACCTCTATGCTGGAGAGGTTGCAACCACACAGGTTCTCTATTACATATCATGTGGTCCTGCCCACCAATTAGACAACTATGGACACATATAGAACTTCTTCTACAAAACGTATTGGAACTACCCATTTTGCTGACCCCTCAACTTAGTTTGTTAAATTTAACTATCGAAGCGCTCCCTCCCAAACTCAGACCCATTACCTCACACATACTCCTGACAACTAAACTACTCATAGCCATAAAATGGAAATCCCAAGAAACCCCGACCATCTCAGAAGTCACCTCTTTAACACATACTCCCTACCTCTACGAACTCACCCTCTCTAGAAACAAACCCTCCTTCCCCAAACTAAAAGAGCTTTGATTACCTTGGATACAATGGTATAATAAACTACATCCATAAGTTTCTTAATGAATACTGATTATTAACCCCAACTACTCCCGTATTCTCCTGTGTTCTCATACTTCTCGCCTCTACTCCCCTCCTTCTTTCTCCTCCCATCATCCCTCCCCACCCTCTTTCTACTACCCCAACTTGTCCCTCCCTCCTCCCCTCCCTTCCCCCCTCCTTTCCTTCTCCCCCTTCCCCCTACCCACTCACCTACCTCCCCCGCCTTTGGTTATCCTAAGTTATGGATAGTAATTTTCTTCTTCTACAGTTATTTCTTTTTGGGTTACTCTCAATGGTTAACCTCCAGTTGTATGTTATAACTTGTTCATTGAGTTTTTGCTAAATACTTTTTCACATGTCTTATTCCAAAACCTATTGATGTTCTATATTATCCTACATGCTCAAATTTACTTTGTACTGTAAAAAATGTAATAAACACTATTTTAAAAAAAAAAAATGAATATTCAGGTTGGAAATCTTGAGGCCTGGCGCTTCTGAGGTGTGAAATTTTAATTGGATGGCTTCTGTCTCACCAGGGTCCAAATACGGCTCAGAGCCATCGGCGGTTTAGCAGTAGCTGGGAGAGGTGGAGGGTCCTCGTCAGGGAGGGGTGGTATACCCAAGTTGCATAAGAAGGTGTCGCTCTCTTGCAGATCTCGTAGTGAGTACCGTAAGCCTTCCCTGGATGCAGAAAGGCAAAAAGGGGAAGCCCCAGCGGTAGATTACTTTGTTTGATTGAAGATGCAGGGTTAGGGGGCGAAGATTCCTCCTTCTAGTTAAAGTAATGGGTGAGAGGTCGCTGAATATTTGGATCTTATATCCCTTGAATTAAATTCTGGATTGATTGCGAGTGGCTAAGGTCAGAGCTTCCTTACTGTCATATTAATGGAATCTAACAATCACATCTCTTGGGTTGGCCCCCGCTGGGGGCTTTGGGGCAAGTGACCTGTGAGCTCTGTCCAAACATTTTCATCAAGTAAATTATCAGGCTGCATGGAGTACCAGATAATATTGTTTCCGATAGAGGAGTACAATTTACTTCCAGGTTCTGGAAGGACCTCTGCAAATCCTTGACAATTGAAGTTTGTCTTTCATCAGCCTACCATCCACAAAGCAATGGCCAGATTGAAAGAACAAATCAGACCTTGGAGCAATATCTTTGGTGTTTCTGTACCTGCTCTCTAGGGAGAGAGCATGTAAGTTCGACTCGAGCATCGGATGTTCGCCTGTTCGCCAAACAGCCAATATTATGGGGTGTTCGTGGCAAATTTGAGTGCTGTGGAACGCCCCATAATGCATCAATGTCTGAGGATTGGCCAAAGCATGCACCTGACCTACATTCTTTGGCCAATCCGCACGCTCTGCTGCGAAAGCCATAATTGGCTAAAGTCCACACCCCACACTATATAAGTCTGCTTACATAGCAGCTGTGTATAGTGTGTGACTGTGGATGGAGATAGATTGAGCTATATTAGGCAGGCAGGTTAGTTAGTTAGTGGCAGCGTATTTAGAAAAATAAAATTAAATAATTATATATATATATATATATATAAACACACACACACACAGTCTTGTATTTATATATATATATACATAGTATATATATATATATATATATATATATATATATATACTCTGCATTTAGTGTAGCCTAAATATTCAGTGTAGACTAAATATTCAGTGTAGACCTTATATTCATAAAAATATTGTTATGAAGTGGTTAAGGGGGACCCCGCGCCAATTTAAAGGGCTAAGGGGAACCCCACGCGAACACCCCCCCCCTCCTGAACCATATCAGGCCACATCCCCTTGACATGGGGGCTCTTCCCAGCAACCATTGGCTGTAGTTGTGGGGGTCTGTGGGCAGAGGGCTCATTTAAATATGGAAGCCCCCATGTGAATGAGTACATTCTACCCTACCTATTCACCAAAAAAGTGACAACAATAAATAAAAACAGTAGACAGGTTTTATGACAATTCCTTTATTTAAAAAATAAAAAAATAAAGGGGGTGGGGCCACCAGGTTATGTTGCCAGGTGGCCTCGCCCCTTACCTATATAGGAACTGTGAAATGGCAGAGCCTGCTGTAGGCGGTCAGCATTTATTGACAGCTAATAGAGAGACTTGTTGGAAGGCTGCACGTGTGCTGGGAGCTGCCAAATAGCCAGAGTGGGACTGTGTTAACCTTAGGAAGAATCCTGTCTATGAACATAGCATTTCCTTATGTCTCCTTTATGCTGTTTGTGCTAATGATAAGCAGACTTTTTGTGTTGTATTTTATTTTGCTGCTGGAAGCTTTTGTGTTAAAGAAAAATAAACACCTTTATGTTTAAGACAGACGGCTTTGCACATGGTCTTGTGGAGCTATACCCCTGAATATTACATAGTGTGCATATATATATATACAGGGACTTGAAAAAGTATCCATACCCCTTGAAATGTTCCACATTTTGTCATGTTACAACCAGAAACGTAAATGTATTTTATTGGGATTTTATGTGATAGACCAACACAAAGTGGCACATAATTGGGAAGTGGAAGGAAAATGATAAATGGTTTTACATTTTTTTTACAAATAAATATCTGAAAAATGTGGTGTGCATTTGTATTCAGTCCCCTTTATTCTGATACCCCTAACTAAAATCTAGAGGAACCAATTGCCTTCAGAAGTCACCTAACCAGTAAATAGAGTCAACCTGTGTGTAACTTAATCTCAGAATAAATACAGCTGTTCTATGAAGCCCTCAGAGGTTTGTTAGAGAACCTTACTGAACAAACAGCATCACGAAGGCCAAGGAACACACTAGAGAGGTCAGGGATAAAGTTGTGGAGAAGTGTAAAGCAGGGTTAGGTTATACAAACATATCCCAAGCTTTGAACATCTCACAGAGCACTGTTTAATCCATCATTTGAAAATGGAAAGGGTATGGCACAACTGCAAGAAGAAAGTCATTGTTGAAAAAAAGCCATAAGAAGTCCCAATTGCAGTTTGCGAGAAGCCATGTGGTGGACACCGCAAACATATGAAAGAAGGTGCTTTGTTAAGCTGAGACCAACATTTAACTTTTTGGCCTAAAAGGCTATGTGTGGCAGAAAACTAACACTGCACATCACCCTGAACACACCATCCCCACAGTGAAACATGGTGATGACAGCATTATGGGGGTATGCTTTTCTTCAGCATGGAGAGGGAACCTGGTCAGAGTTGATGAGAAAATGTATGGATCCTAATGCAGGGCAATCTTAGAAGAAAACCTGTTAAGCCTCGTACACAGGATCGGATTTTACGCAGACAAAACCTCTGACTTTTGTCCAAAGGCGTGTGCCTGGATTTTGGTTTGAATACAAACGGCAAGGAATTGTCGGCCAACAAACATGAATGTACTGATGTACTACATAGTTTTTCAGCTCTTTAGCGCCACCCTTTGGGCTCCTTCTGCTAATTTCTTGTTAGAAGTTTGGTGAGTGTGGATTTGCGCTTTTCAGTTTGCGCTTTTCATTTCGTGATTTTCAGTTCGTTTCTGAATGGCCATTCGTTAAGCAGACATGTTGTGGAATTGGAGGAGAGAATGTGTTATTTATTATTGGCCTTGGAGTTATTACTTTGACCCAAGTTCAGTCCAGGAACAGGAGGAGGAGGAGTTTTGGACAAAAATTTGTTTGTCATATGTCATATGCCATTGCTGCGGGAGCCTAATCCAGATGATTTTCGGACCCCTGCTTTCACCAACTCTTGGCATTGTTGACTCCCTATATTAAGAAGCAGGACACATGCATGAGGCTTTTATTTTATTTTTTGGTTGAATAATAATGATTTGATTTGGTATATTTTCAATATTTTTGGATGCATAGAATGCACTTTTTGGTTAAGTTCTATTGGTAGATAGAAATATACAAAAAAATGTGTAGACAAGCATTTGGACAGGCATTTGTCCATGGAAAATTTTAAAACCTGCTATCCAACATTTGTCCATGGAAAATCCAACAACAATTGTCCAATGGAGCATACAAATGGTCAGATTTTCCGCCAACAGCCTGTCATCACACAATTCCGTTGTGACTTGAGACTGGGGCAGAGGTTCACATTCCAGCAGGACAATGAGTCTAACTAAACATACAGCCAGAGCTACAATGGAAGGGTTTAGATCAAAGCATATTCATGTGTTGTGCTGCGTACACACGGTCGGAATTTCCGATGGAAACAGTCCGATGGGAGCTTTTCATCGGATTTTACGACCGTGTGTATGCCCATCAGTCTTTTTCTGTCAGAATTTCCGACAGACTTTGGATTGAGAACCTGTTCTTAATTTTTCCGAAGGAAAGCCTTTCTATCGGATTTTCCGATCGTGTGTATGCAATTCCGACACGCAAAATTCCGACGCATGCTCGGAAAAAATTTGACGCATGCTCAGAAGCATTAAACTTCGCTTTTATAGTGCAGTCGAATGTGTTTTATGCCGTGGTGTTATTGACCGTCGGAATTTGGTGTGACCGTGTGTAGTCAAGACAGTTTGAGCGAAATTCCATCAGAATTCCGACGGGAAAACCATCAGAGCTTTTTCCGACGAGAATTCCGACCATGTGTACGCGACATTAGAATGACTCAGTCAAAGTCCAGACCTAAATCCAATTGAGAATCTGTGGCAAGATTTGAAAATTGCGGTTCACAGAGGCTCTCCATCCAATCTGACAGAGCTGGAGCTATTTTGCAAAGAAGAATGTGCAAAAATGTTACACTCTAGATGTGCAAAGCTGGTAGAGACATACCTGGGGTTACGGCGCTGAATACAAAAAAAAAATTGAAAACCTTTCCTTTTACTTCACAATAATGTGCTACTTTGTGTTGGTCTATTGCATACAGTTGGGGAAAAAAGTATTTAATCCCCTGCTGATCTTGTACGTTTGCCTACTGACAAAGAAATGATCAGTCTATCATTTTAATGGTAGGTTTATTTTAACAGTGATACTGAATAACAACAAAAATATCCAGAAAAACGCATTTCAAAAAAGTTATAAATTGATTTGCATTTTAATGAGTGAAATAAATATTTGATTCCCTATCAATCAGCAAGATTCCTGGCTCCCAGATGTCTTCTATAAAGGTAATGAGCTGAGATTAGGAGCACTCCCTTTAAGAGAGTGCTCCTAATCTCAGCTTGTTACCTGTATAAAAGACAGCTATCCACAGAAGCAACCAATCAATCAGATTACAATCTCTCCACTATGGCCAAGACCAAAAAGCTGTCCGAAGATGTCAGGGACAAGATTGTAGACCTACACAAGGCTGGAATGAGCTACGAGACCATCGCCAAGCAGCTTGGTGAGATAGTGACAACAATTGGTGCGATTATTCGCAAATGGAAGATACACAAAATAACTGTCAATCTCCCTCAGTCTGGGGCTCCATGCAAGATCTCACCTCATGGCATTTCAATGATAATGAGAACAGTGAGGAATCAGCCCAGAACTACACGGGAGAATCTTGTCAATAATTTCAAGGAAGCTGGGATCATAGCCACCAAGAAAACAATTTAAAACAGATTGCAGAGTTTTTTGGCACAAAGTCAGAACTGGTACAAAATTTCTTTTTAAAATGAAAAGTCAATAATCAATAGCTGTAAATAGTCCATATAAAGTCCATTTAAGCACATGTATACACATATATCTATGTGTATATATGGAGCATGGAAGGCGGCAGCTATCCTCAGAGTATACAAAAACAGGTGTCACTATCTATAACTGGCCATCGCAGTAAGCAGCATTGGGGGGGGCGACCTAAGCTAAAAACAGGGCCAAGGATAAATTCAAGGGAAAAAGACCAAGCTTACTTACCGACCAGCTCACAGACAACCAAATCAACCTGTCTAACAGTATGTATACTTATATAGAGGCTGGGTCACATGCTGCACTGGCCAATCACAGCCATGCCATTAGTAGGCATGGCTGTTATGGCTTCTAAGGGCACACAAGTTAAACGAATGTTGATTGGCTGCCCTGCAGCTTTTTAAAAAGCGTCATTACATTGCCGAACACCGAACCCGAACATACAGTAAATTTTTTGGGTCCGAGACCCAAGAACCCAAATGTCCGGCTGAAAAGGTGTCAGTGCATTGCCTGTTTTTGTATCACTGTATAGTTGTCAGGCAAAGCACTGACACCTTTGCAGCCATTGAGCTACATGCTGGGTGCTCAGTGTGCTCTTGTACCTTTAAGAAGCGGTGGGCTCCCCTTCAGTCCACCTGCCCTCATCCAACCATCAGAATGCATATGCTTCCAGTGTGGAGACACTTATAAGTTAGTGTTAGGAACCACAGATACCAGGGTGCCGTGGTGAGGCTCTGTGACTTACGCATGCATTTGCAAATGCGTGCAGATAAAACCCATGTAATGGCGCTTTTTAAAAAGCTGCAGGGCAGCCAATCAACATTCGTTTAACTTGTGTGCCCTTAGAAGCCATAACAGCCATGCCTACTAATGGCATGGCTGTGATTGGCCAGTGCAGCATGTGACCCAGCCTCTATATAAGCTAGAGGCACATAGCACAGCATGTCACTCTGCTTTAGATAGTGTAGGGAAAGGTTGCTGCCACTGCTTTGAGGGAGAGAATTAGATAGGAGTCCTGATTCAGAAATCTAATTACTCAGCGATCTACCTTGATTTTGTTGTGTGGGTGCCGTGAACAATCTTTTTTACACTGCCCTGAGCCCAGTGCCAGAGAAAATATAACTTTTATCTGTCTGTTAGTTAGGTTGGCATCGGCGGGCATTTTATGCAAGCTCAGTGCACCAGCACTGCATATGTTACTGTGAGATACACCCTTTAGATACTGTTGGTCTATTCTGCTATTCTTTTTTTTTTATTGAGCTTCACAAATTACAAAGAATATCATTACTTAGAAACAACAATCTGAAATAAGGTATAAAAGAGGGGTACGCAGACCCCTTTCTCCTTGCGCCTCACATGAAGGAAATATCCAACAGTAGCTATTACATTATTATATACTTTTCTAATTCCAATCATATGCACTTCTTTTATAGATGGGGAAATGCTTGATTTCCACTTCCGCGCTATAACCAATCTGTGCATCACTAAAGTGCAGCTTGAGGGGGGGTATAGGTCCATATTTACACTTAATAGGGCCTGTTCCGGTTTAAGTGGATTTAGGATCCCAGTTACTTTCGCTATCAGCCTACCCATAGCTCTCCAAAAGCTACGTAGAGCTACACAGTACCAAAGCATGTGTGCTAAGTTCCCCACCTGTCCACAACCTCTCCAGCACAGTTTTGAATTGTTATTGCTATTGTGTAGGGTGTCCTGTACCATCTCAAGTAAATTTTCTGGGCGGATTCCCTAATGTTTGAACATCTGAAGTACATGTAATTTGTTTTAACTGCTCTTGCCCATTGCGCATGGGAAATCGTTACATTTAGATCTCCTTCCCATTTAGATAGTGGTTTTGTGATTTCCCTCTCAAAACTCATGAGCAAGGGTTCAAAGTTATTTTTAAATAGTTGTGTGAGGGAGCTGGACATCACCACTCCCAGGTACTGTATAGTTCCATCGGACTTAGTTTAGGGGAGTGATTGTTGAATCAGTTTCTGAACCTCAGGGTCTACTGCTATACCCAAAATGCTGGCTTTTTTTGCATTGATCTTATAGTATGGGATTGCATTAAATCTTTCCAACACTTCATGTACCACTTTCAGGGACTGAGCCGGATTGGTAAGCGACAATATCACAGTGTCCACAAATAGAGTTATGGTATGTTTATATTTACCCGTGGTGATACCACAGTGGGTCCTAATCCTCTCCGCCAGAGGCTACATCATAAGAGCAAAGATCAGGGGTGACAAAGGGCACCCCTGTCTTGTCCCATTTGTAATACGGAACTGTTCTGAGAACAGGCCCTCCGCAAACACATGAGCAGAGGGGTCTGAGTAAAGAGCTGCAATGGCGGAAAGGATCTGGCCCATGAATCCAAATTTCAAAAGGACCGCCGAGAGATAGCCCCAGTGGACTCTATCGAAAGCTTTCTCGGCGTCCAGCGACAAGAGGACCACAGGCTCTCTGTCCCTGGACGCCGAGTGGATCAAATTCAATACCCTCCTTGTGGCATCTGTGGCTTGCCTGTCCACCACAAACCCCACTTGATCAGGTTGTACCAGTGATGATAACAGAAGCAATGGCGTCCCTAGGGGGGGCCAGATGGGGCCCTGACCCCCCCAACATTATGCTGTGCCCCACCATGTGCCCCTCATGTCTTTTTGTTTGCATTCATAGAGGATGCGCTACATCTTACTCAGGCTGCCGCTGGAGTAACACAGTCTCTATTGAGAGGGAGAGTATCCCCAGTCAGCTCCTGCGGGTGATTCCTCCCCCCTCCCTCTGCTCGCTGACACTGCATAATGCGAGCGCTCACACAACCACGGCAAGACAAGAGTGGTGACTGCAAGCTGAGCCGAGTGTCAGTCTATTACACTCTTTCACAGCCCAGCGAGTCCAGCCACCCTCTCTCCCTCCTCATGTACGTTAGAGCAGAGATGAATACAGCTCCTCCTCCTCCCCCCGCCCCTGATCCTCCTGAGTCTTCCAGTCCCGCCCACACTATCCCCGGCATGCAGCTGTATCTAAAGAGAGGGGATGTGTGGGCTGGAAATATGAAAATCAGCAGCATTCCTGGCTGTGTGTCAATGCCTGAGCTTCTAGCCTGGACCCGTGGGTAAGTGTGTGCACTGCAGTACACTGTAATCACTGAACTGCATTATCTCCATCCCTTCTCTCCTGTTTTTTCAAGACCTTCACAACTTACTTTCACTTTCAGTTAGGCAGGTAATAGACTGTGCAAAATTCTTTCCTGCATCCACAGATTGCAGGAAAGAAACTTGCATGATTCTCCCATCAACACAGACAGTGGTGACAGGGGAATATCTTTCCTGCCCAGCAATTGTATTCTCCCAACAAACAGTGATTATCACTAGTGACTATAGCAACCACTAGTGATAATCATAAGAGTATCTGACAGGCTGGTTGTTCCCAATTTGATCGATAAACTTGGTACATTCAGCCTGCTCATTAATGGTTCAAATCTCAGCCTCTTCCTGCTGAACCAGCTGATATTTAAACTGCCTATGGCTGGTCTTAGCACTTAGGCAACCCATACTTTGATCACTTTTTTTCATTTAACTAGTAGGTTGCATGAAAAAAAAAAAAGAAATGATCCAATTCTCCCATCTACACTTTATAGGTGGATGGGGGAATCCTCCCAGTGTGGACCAGTGATGGAACTACCAGGGTTGCTATCCTATCCTATGTTATCCCGGCTATTCACAGCGCTGGTGTCATGGTTAGGCAGTAATCTTCCTCTGTTTGCTTACCTCTCCTCATGTGTTCAGACTAAGAGGCCAGCCACTTCCACCTGTTTTTTTTTATAACCTCTCCTCTAAGCATGGCTCCACCCCAGGCCCTTTTAGGGAAACCTATATTAACCTGTGCACTGCAAGCCAGTGGTGCTGATCAACCATTGTGTATCCATTGTGTTTTCAGATTCCTGTTTCCTGCTTGCCGTGTGCGTTACGTTTTTCTCTGTTACCGACCTTGGCGTGTTCTCAACGATTCCTGTCTGCTTGTGACCTTGACCTTTTGGCATGTCCCCGACCATCCCTGTCTGCCTGTGACCCTGAACCTTTGGCGTGTACTCTGTTGTTCCTGTCTGCTAGTTGCCCTGACCTCTGCCTTATCCCCTTACTAACCTTGTCGTTCCAGCCTGCTGCTTCCTTCTCCTTCAGTCTACTGAGAGCGTGAGCTGTGAGACCCTAGGGGCAGCGACCTGGAGCCAGACTGCAGCAAAGTCCATCCTCACCACTGGAGGCCCTGGCGAACACCTGCTGGCTCTTAGACTCCGCGCCCTGGGGAATATATGCTCTAGCTCCCACTGGGATCTGTGTTAGGGATCCAGTAGACCTGTGTCCTGAATCTCCCTGGGTACAATCCGCAGCAGTCAGTCCTAAGGTCCACTACCTAGCGGTGAACTTCTGACTCCTACGGAGTGCATCTGTCACCTGGTCTCAGGTGACCTGACAGCTGGTCTCTGTCTCCATGGCAGCACATTGGAACCCAGTGCTGGTTACTTTATGGGGCTGATGTACAGTAGGGCCAGCACATCTTGTTGTTAGGGATGGGCTGGGCATGTTCAAAATCCCACATGCCCAAGCACGCCAGGAAGCCCACACTGCACAGCGCTAATCACAGGCAGTGAGACATTTGCCGGTCCGCAGCTGCACAGATCAGGAATGTCTCACTGCCTGTGATTAGCCGTGTGCAGTGTCGGCTTCCTGGCGGGATTGGGCATGTGGGATTTCAAACACACCACAAACACAGTTGACCTCCCTGCAGGTTGCTTAGCAGCAGTGCAGCCTTCTCTGACATGCTGATCGTGATGCAATCCAGGTGATGCTTTTAGTAAAATCCTAGTGTTAAATATCATAGTGATTTTATTGATCAAAGCTAGGGATGAGCCGAACACCAGAACCTGCGAACGGACCGAAAGTTCACGCGAATATTCAAACCCTATTCTTAACAATGGACGCGAACGTTCAAAATCAAAAGTGCTAATTATAATGGCCAATATGCATGTTAATGTCATAAAACAGGTTTGGGGACCCGGGTCCTGCCCCAGGGGACATGTATCAATGGAAAAAGAAGTTTTAAAAACTGAAGTTTTTTCGGGAGCAGTCGTTTTAATGATGCATAAAGTGAAAAAAAAAAAGTGAAATATTCCTTTAAATATGGTACCTGGGGTGTGTCTAAAGTATGCCTGTGAAGTGGCATGTGTTTCACGTGTTTAGAACTGTCTCTGCAAAAAATGACATTTGTAAAGGAAAAAAAGAAGCCATTTAAAACTGCTTGCAGCTTTAATGTCATGTCTTGTCCTGGCAATATGGCTGAAAATCTTTGGGAAAAGTGGCATGGCTACCCCATTAAACCCCCCCCCACCCCAGCCCCTTTGGGTCTTGTATGGATATTATGCAGAAATTTGCCCCGTTAGATGTTGGTGTTGCCACAACACTGTAAGCCCTCACAGTTACTCTTGGTAGGCACAGGAATTGGCCCTGCTGTGAATTATTAGATCAAGATTTGTAATTGCATGCACCTATTGAACAGGGCAGAAAAATTGGGCCTTTGGTGGTGGTGGTGGTGGATGGTGTTGCCATAACTCTGTAAGCCCTCACAGTTACTCTTGGTGGGTGCAGGAATGGGCCCTGCTGTGAACTATTAGATCAAGAATTGTAATTACACGCCCCTGTTAAACAGGGGCGGAAAAATTGTGCCTTAGGCACTGGTGCTGGTGCCACAACACTGGAACCCCTCACAGATACTGTACTTGGAGCACAGCAGTCAGACCTGTTGTGAAGCATTGCTTAAAAAAAATTAATTACACACCCCTGTTAAACAGGGGCTGAAAAATTGGGCCTTAGGCACTGGTGCCACAACACTGCAACCCCTCACAGATACTGTACTTGGAGCACAGCAGTCAGACCTGTTGCGAAGCATTGCTTAAAAAATGTAATTACACGCCCCTGTTAAACAGGGGCTGAACAATTGGGCCTTAGGCACTGGTGCCACAACACTGCAACCCCTCACAGATACTGTACTTGGAGCACAGCAGTGTTGCCTTATGCGCTTATGTGAAATCTACATTAATATCTGTACAATATTGTAATTAGAAATATATTTCAGTTAGAGGGAAATATATATATTTAAAGTATTGAGGGTTGTGTTGGTGTTACTGTAATTAGTTCAACTTCAAAGCTTGGCCTTTTGTTTTCCCTGATAACATCTCACCTGGGTAGTAAACAACAGCCTTCTTTGATTCATCCAATCAGGCTGTGCCCAATAGACATGTACTAGGTGACCAATTAGGGAGAATTATATTAGCCACACTACAGGAAGTAGGGGGGGATATAATGCTTTGTGAGCAAGCTAATGTTGGCTTTTGCTAGTAGGGGAAACACACAGCAGTCATCATGGGCTGAACTGAACAGGTAATATAACTCTATACTTGCACCTTATATAGTGTATTGTAAATATGGTTCTGTGAGTAATATGTAAATATCATGTAATCCAGGGGACATACACTGTACATTGTGTTGTAAATTCTGTCTGGTGTGTAATTTGTATATATATTATGTAACCCTATCAATAAATGTGTATTGCGGATTGAACTACCTCTTTTGTACAAAATCTCTCAGATCTAGATATGTATATGTCCATACTACCACAATGATTGAGGTGTATGAACATATACAAATACTTAGACTACAAATGGCTACCCACGAAGGGACAGAAAAATTTGGTGGTCTCTTTCAGCAATATCTCACGGGGTTGCAAATATCTACAAAAAGCACACTATGAAGGGATTTTTCATTTGAATGCTAAAAATGAACATTGGTGCTCTATGTGCTCAATATAGAAATGGGCTATAAGAAATAGCTGTGTTGTACAGTGTGTAATCATTAGGGGGCCTACTGTTAGTATACTAAGGAACACATAACTTAGGATAAAAGCTAAATATAATATAGAATTTGTACATGAAGAGTCCAGATGCATTAGAAGGAGATGAAAAGAGCTGTTGCCCAATGTTATGCATGGAGATTCAGTCTATTTAAAAATGTTTGAAAGATGTTTTCCTGCAGGGGATGAAGTGCATGTATGCCCATCAACAGGAATTGGAAACACAGCACAAAAGATGGATAGGGAGAACGGACAGTCTTTAGAAAATGTGCTACTTGTAGCTAACAATATTGGCAAACTATTGCCAGGAGTGCACATAACATTTCATGCAGATAATGTCTTGCAACGATGTAAATTGCTGGGAGTTGCCAACTCCAGAGATCAGGTTAAAGTTTTACTATTAACAGTTAACTTAGACACATGGTCTTCCCTACCAGACCATGTTAAAGAAGGAAGAGCAGATTACAATGAAACTGTAGATGAATTGCTAAAAATATTATATCCCTCTGACCTAGGCTTAATAGCAGCATTTAGAACAAAACAGGAAAATAATGAGAATCCACTTCTTTATGCAAACAGGCTATGGTCAGCTTACTATGTAGGCAAACGGAGAAACGTACACAGAGAAGACCCAGAGTACAAAACCATCCTAATATCTAATGCCCATCCAAAATTTAAAAGTCAATGTGGATTTTTTATAAATCCTCTTAAAGATTCATATCATATATATATTTCTTATAGGGCACGAAACCAGATTGCTCAAACCTTTCATCAAAATCAATTGATTGACATATGGCGATTAATGCACTCTACAGAAAAAGATTATACTTTCTACTCCTCCCCTCATAATTCATATTCTCGAATAGACTACTTCTTGGTTCCACATGCGCAGCTACACTCGGTGCGAGAAACAAGTATAGGATCAATTACATGGTCGGACCATGCGCCTGTTTTCTTAACATATACTTTGCAAAACTCCTGGAATAAGGGTCCAACTCAATGGAGATTAAACGAATCCCTCCTACAGGACAAAGAAGTCCTGGAAGAAGTAACCAAGGAAATAGAATATTATTTTAAAATAAATGATACCCCAGATTGTAGTCCGGGTATTATTTGGGAGGCACATAAACCAGTCATCAGAGGGATATTGATTAAACATGGGGCAAGGTTAAAAAGAAAGCGGACAGAACAGTTAAAAATATTGCTAGAAGAATTAGTAGAGTTGGAATCCCGGCACAAAAAAAATTTATCTCTATCTTTAGAGAAAGATCTTAAAGTAAAACGGACACAAATCTCAGACCTTCTTTATTTTAAAGCCAAAGCAGCATTACAAACCTGCAGAAAATTCTCATATGAATCGGGGGATAAATGTGGGAGATCCTTAGCAAGAACTTTACGAGAACAGAAACTAACAAATTATATACCACATATTGTCCAAATGAATCAAACTAAAGTTACGAAGCCCCACGACATTGTTAGGGAATTTCGAGAATACTATAAATCTCTATATAATCTGCAGATTAAGCGCCCCACTCAAATTCAAATAGATCAATACCTCTCACGATCATCGATGACTCAATTATCAGATAAAGAGAGAGATGATCTTGAAAAACCTATTACGGCAGAAGAACTCCAAGGAGTGGTAAAAAACACTAAATTGAGAAAGGCACCGGGCCCGGACGGCTTGACAGCCCAATATTATAAAACACTGCTCCCATCCCTGACCCAATATATGATTAAATTTTTCAACGCCCTGGGGTCGAACGCAACCTTTGCAAAAGAGACAATGCTAGCACATATTTCAATAATACCAAAGGAGGGGAAAGACCCGACATCTTGTGGAAGTTACCGGCCGATCTCTCTACTCAATCTAGATTGCAAGCTTTTCTCTAAAATACTGGCAAATAGGATTCAACAGTATATTCCGTCTCTAGTACACTTAGATCAAGTAGGATTCGTCCCTAAAAGGGAAGCAAGAGACAACACTACGAAAATCCTTAACCTGTTGCACATAGTTAACAAGACTCAGTCACAATGCGTATTGGTAAACACAGACGCAGAGAAAGCTTTCGATAGGGTTAATTGGAGTTTTTTATTGGCAGTTTTGAGGTATGAAAGGTTTGGAGAGAAAATGATGAAATGGATAAGCTCTATTTACTCTGGCCCAATGGCCAAGGTAAGAGCCAATGGAGTACTGTCGGAAACCTTCCAGATCTCAAACGGGACACGTCAAGGATGTCCTTTATCGCCACTCCTCTTTGCCCTCTCGCTAGAACCCTTTCTATGCACAATTAGGCTAAATCAAGATATCACAGGAGTACAAATAGGAAAGGTGCAAGTTAAGATTTCGGCCTACGCAGACGACATGATGTTCTCTTTAGTAAACCCACTGATCTCCATTCCAAACTTGATGAGAGAGTTTGAGAAATATAGCAGGCTGTCTAACCTTCGTATTAACTTTAGCAAGTCAGAAGCAATGGGACTCAACTCCCCTCAAACTCTAGTGGAGCAACTTAAACAAAATTTTAAATTTAAATGGACTGATAAGGCGCTTACATACCTGGGGACTATGATTCCTAATAATATAAATAAGATCTTTGAATTAAACTTCCCCCCATTGCTGCAAAAAGTGAAGAGTCTATTAGATAAATGGAAACTAGGCATATACTCTTGGATAGGGCGTTGCAATATTATTAAAATGAATATTCTTCCTAAATTTCTTTATCTTTTACAAGCACTTCCAATAAATATTCCAGTAAAATATTTTAAACAATGCCAGAAGTTAATTTTTGAGTTTATATGGGCAAATAAGAAACCTCGACTACAACGTAGACAACTGATACTCCCTAAGAGTCAGGGAGGATTGGCTATACCCGATATATGTAAATATTACCAGGCCATACACCTAGCTAGGTTAATAGATTGGTGCAGGCATAAGGAATTTAAATTATGGGTACAGATTGAGTACGCACAGTCGCATATCCCTCTGAGAAGAACACCCTGGTGCTATGCACATCTACCTAAGGATTTGATTAAACATCCTTTAATAGGGAATACGATTAAAATCTGCACAAAGTTATTTCCATCCATGGGTATAGCGCCAGAGATTTCTCCTCTTTATCCCATATTAGAAAACCCCCTCTTCCCACCGGGGTTAGAAGACAGGGCTTTTAAGTATTTAATAGATATAGGTCTTACACAAGTTTCTAGTTATATAAAGGAGGGAAAATGGCGAACTATATCGGAGTTGATGGATAAAGAGGAGACATATAGATTGAGATTTTGGAGCGCGCTCCAAATTACCCACTTTCTTAATACACTTCCAGCCCCGGAGAGGTTCAACAGACCCCTCACTACTTTCGAGAAATTATGTTCGGCAACGGGAGTAATGCCCCACGCGTTATCAGTTAATTATGGCTTACTAATGATGACAGCGGAAATAGACTCCTTGAGATGCATTAGTGAATGGGAACAAGAGCTGGGAGGAAACTTTAACACAACACAAATACAACAAATCCTTAGTCTCACGCATGAATCGTCGATCTGTGTGAAAACACAAGAAACAAACTTTAAAATTCTAACACGCTGGTATAGAACACCAGATAAACTGAAAAAAATGTACCCTGACCTCTCAGATCGATGTTGGAGATGCCAGAGGGATAAAGGTACTCTGTTACACATCTTTTGGGAGTGTCCTAAATTAGAAAACTTCTGGACAGAAGTTAGACAGTTTGTTCAAAATTTTACAGAACACACAATCCCAAGAGACCCAGCTCTCTTCCTCCTTCATGTTTCTCATATACCAGAAAAGGCATACAAGGAATCTATAATCTGTCACCTCTTAGATGCTGCGAAGGCGTGTGTTCCACGAAGGTGGAAGTCGGAATTACCCCCGACAGTAGGAATGTGGCTTCGCAAAGTGAAAGAGATTAGCAAACTGGAAGATATGGTCCTTTCAGCACGATCTCAAGGAGAGAAATACTCTAGGACCTGGCGACTCTGGAACACTTTTATGGCCTCGGAGGAAGGAAGTACACTCCTAGAAGAAGATTAGAAGTAAGACCACTTTTTATGATTATAAATACATCAAAGTGATAGGCGGACTCGGGAATGATCTCCATGGAAAGACTCTGTTTGGATAAAAATTGGTGGGGGTTTTTTTTTTTTTTTTTTTTTTTTTTTTTTCTCTATTTTTTCTGTGTGTTTTTTTTTTTTTTTGTTTTTGTTTGTAATTTATTTTTTTATGTTTTTTGAGGGGGGGGGGTTTATGGGTGGGGTGGTGTGTCTTGATTTATTTTGTAATAAAAGACAAATATGTTAGATGAGTGGTATGGGTCCGGGGCTCGGCGAGATGCAGAGAGAAACTCGTGGGGAGTGGAGATATCCAAACTAGATGACTCAAACTGATACAGGGCTTTTTTTTTTTTTTTTTTTTCCTATTATAGAGTAAAGTGTAAATGAGTTGTAAATCTATTGTCACAGACTATTAATTTCTCTCTAATGTATATTCCTAGATTTCTGTATATGCCCTTGTACGTGTACTACTTTATTTAAATAAAGAAATAAATTGAAAAAAAAAAAAGATTCATATCAATGTATCATGGACTGTATGCATAATTTTTTTCATGTAGCAAGAAAGTCTGAATCTGTGAAATCAAAAATACATCACAAGAGTACAAACAATACCTGTTTAGCAAGTCACCCTACAAGAGACGTGGCCACCTTTTCAAACAGAAAGAGGCACCATTACAATTACAATGCCTCCAAAGATAAGATCTATAGGCATGGCCCAGCAGTTACTAGTCAAAGGCAAATAGCCACATGCTCCCCTTTGAATGTAAATCCTATGGAAAGCGATCTCAGATTACAGCACAGGAAATCAGTTCTAAAAGAACTTAAGTTGATAACCACAATTACCTCTCGTGAAAATGAGATTGAACTACTGAAGTCACATATTCATGATTGGGAAAATACCAATAAAATAATGGAAACATCACAACATGCTCTTAAGGTAAAATATGAAGCATGCCATGCAGATTTGAGACAGTGTAATAAAGAACTGAAAGAAATAAAACAATCTTTTGATCAAATTGTTAAGGTCCCACAGAAAACCGTCTGTTCCATTCAAACACAAAATAAAGGACGGAGGGCCAACCTATCTATATTATCTGCTAGGACTTCCCCTTACGGGGAACAAAACTTAAATATTAGCAATGTAGAAACAGCGAAAGAAATACCAGATCTAATGTGTCATTCCGATGTCTATGATCTGAGTAATTTATTTTCACCAGATCCAAGTGTGAATGTCAGTGAACATATGCCTATGTAAATGCAACAATGTGGCAGTGTTTGCTTTCTTTGTGTCAAAGAAAGGGAAAAGGATAATAACTTTTGTCTAAGTTTTATTTTCCAGGTGCAGGGAGCTCATGAGAAAGTATTTACATATTAAGCAGGTGTATTAATATAGATGTATATACATAAATATATACACCTAAGGTAATGTATATTAGGCTAGGTATTCAAACATGGTTATTAGTAATGCATGATCTTCCCCAAAGGATCAGAAGACTGTCATAAATATTCAAAGGTATAGGGTACAAGTATTTCTTAGTACAAAAGCTTACTCTCGCTTCATTGTATTTATTTTTTGTTTCTGGTGGGTGTTCTTGGTTGTTTTTTTTTTTTTTTTTCCTTTCTCCCATTTACAGAAACGCCTAACAATTAATTTGCAATTACCAAAGCGTTATCCAGAAGGTATGGGATGCAAACCAAATGAATGTGTATGTGTGAGCGATGGAATGCATGAGTATGAACAGTACATGTATAAACTAAGATTTGTTTTTTTGATAGGGGGTGCACCCAACATTGTTTTATGGCCATCAATAAGTGTGATCACACTAATGCGCATGCGTTGCACTGTTTATGATTATTTTATTAATATTTGTTGTTTTTTTTCCCGTTTATAATGAGCTCAATACTGGTACCAGTTAAAATTTATAATTTTTTTTTTTACAAGTTTTAAGTATTCGCGAATAAATAACCTGTGCACAGATATGAATTATTTTCTTTTATGTCCTTTCTGGGGGCTTACAGTGAAGATTCATTCACTCTGACACTTGGAACTTACATGATACATTACTTTGCACATTGTGGCATCTTAGGCATTCAGTAGGTCTTGTGTTGCGTGTTGTTTTCCCTTCCAAATTCACTCATGTGAAGATTATAGGTCTACATGTTGTATTCTTAGAATGTAAGTATTTATAAACCCTACAGAGTTTTCCTATAATTTTTGGCTATCAGAGTTTAGATATGGGGTGGGTCCTGTACATTTTTGACTTTACTTACGGTTGATGGATTCATTACCTCTGCTGGAAGGCGGTTCCAAGCATCCACTACTAGTTAGGCCAGTATGAACCTCTCAGAGAGGTACAGTGAGATGTTATTAATGATTTTTAAGTTTTGTATTATAGGATAAATGCACAAACAAGGACGGATGATTGGACCCAGATGTGTACCCAAATACAAATAAGGACCTTAAAGAACATCATTTTTTTTTTGTGTATGTTCTTAGGAGAAGCCTTAAATATTATTAATTACAGGCCTAGGTAAATTCTAAACACTGGTTTGGGGCAGTCTGTTTCAATAAACAGACGCCCTACCCTCTAGAAAAACAACTTTTTGTGGCCTTTTTGACTTGCAAATGGGTTTGCACTGAGAGTCAATTAATATGTTAATCACAACCGGGAGAGGGGGTTACCTTTAGTATACCTACAATGCTAAAGGCAGTTTTTCAAATGTTTTTTTTTTTTGGGTTAACAAGACACAGATTTAAGCCCCTTCAACAAAGTTAAAGTTTGGGCCAGCATTCAATCTGTATGGTTTAATTATTTTGTCTTATTTTTTATTTATTTTTTATTTTAATTTTATTTTTTTTTTTTATTATTTTAATTGTAATTTTTAATTTTTTTTTTTTTTTTAATCAATTTATTTTTTTTTTGTTTGATTTTCTTCTTTTTTTTTTCTCTTAAGGGAAAGGATTTTTGTTTTTTTTTTTTTTTTTTTTTTTTTTATTTCTTTCCTATATCACCTTATTTTTTTTTATTTTTTTTGGTGATTCTTCAGTTTTGCGTGACTATGGTCAAATAAAAAAAAAAAGAGGGGAGTGAGTACGGGGAACACTACATGGAGAACATTTAAAGCGATTAGAAATGTTGATATAGAATATTAAGGCTTCCCTGTAGCATTTTGGGGATGGGCCAAGTCCCAACAGGTGTTAGTTTTCTCTTATGACATGGGATAATCGTTTTATATGAATTTAGGTCATGGTAGCTATTTATCATGACCCTAGTAATATTAGGGTTTAACAACAGTCATGTGACTATTTTCTGTGTAAATGTGACATACAATCCTCTCTACAGTTCTAACATTTGGGCAGTCATCAGATGTGGTCATTGATATTGTTTTTTTTGTTGGTCAGGTTTTCCTTTGTGTGCCATAATAAGTCAAAGAGCATTGCGTGAATATAATATAGATATACTGGGACTGGTGAGACTCATAGTGATTGGCAAATAGCAGGGAGTATAGTACAATTGTACTTACATTTTTTTTTTTTTAGTTTGATTGTTCCTGAAGCCACTAGTGACTGGTGACATCACACTTATCCATATTCTGAAATCAAGTTATTTTTGTCTGCGTAGATGACACTGCCTAATCTGCACATAGATCTCTCATAGTGGTGACCTCTTCTGTAGCCTGCTAAAGGCAGGACGGTACAGTAGCTACCCATGGTAGCCAAGGACGGAGCTATATGCCCAAAGGTTTGGCACCAGCACTGAACATAGCTGCAGTAAAAGGAGCTAGTGGTGAGTTGCGATGGCAACAAAATCCCCCTGGACACTTAAAGTGTCACACACACACACACACACACAGTGGTATTCAGCAGAAGGGGGAGCAGAGTTACTTGCAGGCATATGACAATGGAGGAAGAAAGATGAGGGGTGAAATCAGAAACCTGGCTTAAGGACGTAAACCTAAAACCTAAACCTAAAATTGTTACACATGTCACTGGGAAAAGGGTCTCACTTTATGTTGCAGTATATCTATGGCAATTAAAAGGTCCTTACTGCTCAGACTTACCAGACAAGCATTCAGTTGAATACATATGTCCCAAATGTACTTGTGTATCTCTTTCTCTACCTCTGTCCACATTAATAAAGTATAATCTTAGAAAGCCCGGATGGCTGTTCCAAAGGCCATTACTGTATGCTGTATCCAACTGGAATCACCATGGAAGGCTGTCCCAGAAGCAAGGGCAACATGACCAGATTGACATTATGGACTTTCGCACTATTATTATTGGACAGTTGAGAACAAGGATCCTCATGTTTTTATTATTATTAATTTTTTTTCCCCCTTCATTTTTTTTTTTTTTTGGGGTGTGTTTTTATTTTTCTCTTTATTTATCATATGATTTTTCTTTTATTATTATGGACTTATTACATCCAGAACAAGTGATGACTACCGATACTGGGATCCAGAAATGTGAACTGTAGAGATGGAGAGTTTAAAAGTTTTTTTTTTTCTCTTCTCAAAGAGTTTTATTTCATTTCAGAGGGCAAAGCTGAAAAGTTCCAAATATTAAAGAAGATTGCACATAAACCATTATTCTATGTGTGGCCGAGTCTCATATACTCAACTGGCCACAAGGGGCCATCTGTTGCCTTATGCGCTTATGTGAAATCTACATTAATATCTGTACAATATTGTAATTAGAAATATATTTCAGTTAGAGGGAAATATATATATTTAAAGTATTGAGGGTTGTGTTGGTGTTACTGTAATTAGTTCAACTTCAAAGCTTGGCCTTTTGTTTTCCCTGATAACATCTCACCTGGGTAGTAAACAACAGCCTTCTTTGATTCATCCAATCAGGCTGTGCCCAATAGACATGTACTAGGTGACCAATTAGGGAGAATTATATTAGCCACACTACAGGAAGTAGGGGGGGATATAATGCTTTGTGAGCAAGCTAATGTTGGCTTTTGCTAGTAGGGGAAACACACAGCAGTCATCATGGGCTGAACTGAACAGGTAATATAACTCTATACTTGCACCTTATATAGTGTATTGTAAATATGGTTCTGTGAGTAATATGTAAATATCATGTAATCCAGGGGACATACACTGTACATTGTGTTGTAAATTCTGTCTGGTGTGTAATTTGTATATATATTATGTAACCCTATCAATAAATGTGTATTGCGGATTGAACTACCTCTTTTGTACAAAATCTCTCAGATCTAGATATGTATATGTCCATACTACCACAATGATTGAGGTGTATGAACATATACAAATACTTAGACTACAGCAGTCAGACCTGTTGCGAAGCATTGCTTAAAAAATGTAATTACACGCCTCTGTTAAACAGGGGCTGGAAAATTGGGCCTTAGGCACTGGTACCACAACACTGCAACCCCTCACAGATACTGTACTTGGAGCACAGCAGTCAGACCTGTTGCGAAGCATTGCTTATAAAATTTAATTACACGCCCCTGTTAAACGGGGGCTGAAAAATTGGGCCTTAGGCACTGGTACCACAACACTGCAACTCCTCACAGATACTGTACTCTGAGCACAGCAATGAGACCTGTTGCAAAGCATTGCCTAAAAATTGTAATTACACGTCCCTGTTAAACAGGGGCTGAAAAATTGGGCCTTAGCCACTGGTGGTGGCACCCAGAAACAAAAATGTTCTTCCAAGATATCATCAAGATCATTGAGGAGAAAGAGGATAGTCAGTCAACATAACAGGACAGTCATTCAGCATCAGTATAGGCAGTCTTGAAGGGATGTGACATTATAAATTATTCAGTTATATCATCTTCAGGTGCCTGGTAGCTGGTGGTGATCCAAGACTGATTCATCTTTATGAAGGTCAGTCAATCAACCGAGTCGGTGGACAGGCGCACCCTGTGATCGGTGAAAAAGCCTCCAGTAGCACTGAATGTGCGTTCGGAAAGAGCGCTGGATGCAGGACAGGCCAGTAGCTCAATTGCATACTGTGCAAGCTCTGGCCAGTGATCCATCCTCAAGACCCAGTAAGCCAGAGGATTTTCAGTGGGAAAGGTGTCCAAGTCTGACCTTGCCCCTAGGTATTCCTGCACCAAGTATATCAGACGCTGGCGATGGTTGCTGGAACCGATCATACCTTGGGGCTGCGGACTAAAAAATTGTCTGAACGCATCGGTCAGACGTCCACCTTCCCCAGCGCTCCTTCTGCTACTGACCGAAGCCTCAGCAACTCGTCGTCCAGGACCAGGAGTTTGTAACCTCCCAGTCTCTGGGAACGCATTGCACAGACCTTTCTGCAAGGCCTCCCTGAGATGTCTCATCCTCTGCTCCCTATGCGACGGCAAGATAAGGTCCGCAACCTTACCCTTGTACCGTGGATCAAGGAGAGTGGCCAGCCAGTAATGGTCCCTCTCCTTGATCCGAAGAATACGAGGATCCTTCCGCAGGCTTTGCAGGATCAGGGAGGCGATGCAACGTAGGTTAGCTGAGGCATTCGGTCCGGAGTCTTCTGGGTCACTGAGGACAACATGATCGGCCGCCACCTCCTCCCAGCCACGTACAAGTCCACTGGTTTGTTGGGACTGTAAATCATCCCTAAAAGACTGCTGCTGCTGCTGCTGATGCTGAGTGCTAGGCTCCACCTCCATGCTGACATCCTCCTCCTCCTCCTAATCCTCTTCCTGTGTGATGGTTGGGAGAGAAGGAACACTGTCTGGATAAAGGGGGCCTTGAGAGGCAAGGAAGTCCTCCTCTTCCTGCCTCTGTTCTGCCTCAAGTGCCCTGTCCATTATCCCACGCAGCGTATGCTCCAACAGGTGGACAAGAGGTACAGTGTCACTGATGCATGCACTGTCACTGCTCACCATCCTCGTGGCCTCCTCAAATGGTGACAGGACAGTGCATGCATCCCTGATCATGCTCCACTGGCGTGGGGAAAAAATCTGAGCTCCCCTGACCCTGTCCTGGTGCCGTAGTCGCACAGGTACTCATTGATGGCCCTCTGCTGTGTGTGCAGTCGCTGCAGCATGGCCAACGTTGAGTTCCACCTGGTGGGCATGTCACATATAAGGCGGTTCTTGGGCAGGTTCAACTCCTTTTGCAGCTCAGCCAGCCGAGCACTGGCATTATATGATCGGCGGAAATGCACACAGACTTTCCTGGCCTGCCTCAGGACATCCTGTAAGCCTGGGTACCTGCCCAAGAACCGCTGCACCACCAGGTTAAGGACGTGAGCCATACAGGGCACATATGTCAGCTGTCCCTGTCGCAGGGCAGAGAGGAGGTTGGTGCCATTGTCACAAACCACCATTCTTGGCTTAAGCTGGCATGGCGTCAACTACCTCTCGGCCTTCCCCTGCAGAGCTGACAGAACCTCTGCCCCAGTGTGGCTCCTGTCCCCCAAACACACCAGCGCAAGCACGGCATGGCATCTTTTTGCCTGAGTACTTGCATAGCCCCTTGGACGCCTACGGAGCACCGCTGGTTCCGAGGACAGAGCACTCGGAGAGGCCATGGAGGAAGAAGAAGAGGAGGGGGTGGAGGAGAGAGGTGTGTCACAACCAGTATTAGCATTTTGGAGGCGTGATGGCGGAACAACCTCCAACACTACTGCACATTGTCCTGCATCCTTCCCAGCTGCCAAAAGAGTGACCCAATGGGCCGTGAAAGACAGGTAACGTCCCTGTCCATGCCTGCTGGACCATGAGTCAGCAGTAATATGCACCTTACCTCTGACCGCCCTGTCCAGCGAGGCATGGACATTACCTTCCACATGTCGGTAGAGAGCCAGAATCGCCTTCCGTGAGAAAAAGTGGCGTTTGGGAACCTGCCACTGAGGAACCGCACATTGAACAAACTCACGGAAGGGGGCCGAGTCTACCAACTGAAAAGGCAGCAGTTGAAGTGCTAGCAATTTAGGCAAGCTAGCATTCAACCGCTGGGCATGTGGATGGCTGGGAGTAAACTTCTTTCGACGGTCCAGCAGCATGGGCAGGGAAATTTGCCTGGTAGAATCGGATGTCGGTGTACTGCTAACAGAGTGCCCGCAAGTACTTGGCTGTGACACACCTAATTCTATACGTTCATTCCTCTCAGTGCAGCTTTCAGAGAGGACTGAATGTATAGTGGGGTTGGAGATCCCAGCTGATGAGGAGCAAGGAGAGGTCCGCTTTGTTCTTTGGTGTGGGTCTTTAATGTGTGCTTGCCAACGAGCTGCATGGCAGGTCGACATATGTCTGGTCATGCTTGTGGTGCCCAAGCGGCTGATGTTTTGGCCACGCGAGATACGCTTGAGACATATATTGCAAATAGCAGTGGTGCGATCTGATGCACTCGTCTCAAAAAAGGCCCACACCAAAGAACTTTTGTGATAACGTGCAGAGGCAGCGCCCTGCACAGGCAGAGCTCTGCGGTGTGATTCAGTTGGTGTGCTGGCCTCAAGCTGGCCCCCAGAGGGCATCCTGCCTCGTTGGACATGTGCCGTCTCCTCCTCCTCTCTCCCTTCAGGCACCCACGTGGAGTCAGTGACCTCATCATCCCCTCTGTCATAGTTATGCAGTAATCTTCCCCTGTTTGCTTACCTCTCCTCATGTGTTCAGACTAAGAGGCCAGCCACTCTCACCTGGTGGTTTTTATAACCTCTCCTCTAAGCATGGCTCCACCCCAGGCCCTATCAGGGAATCCTATATTAACCTGTACACTGCAAGCCAGTGGTGCTGATCAACCATTGTGTATCCATGGTGTGTTCGGCTTCCTGGTTCCTGCTTGCCGTGTGCTCTATGTTTGTCTCCGTTACCGACCTTGGCGTGTTCTCAACGATTCCTGTCTGCTTGTGACCTTGACCCTTTGGCATTTCCCCGACCATCCCTGTCTGCTTGTGACCACTGAACCTTTGGCGTGTACTCTGTTGTTCCTGTCTGCTAGTTACCCTGACCTCTGCCTGATCCCCTTACTATCCTTGTCGTTCCAGCCTGCTGCTTCCTTTGGGGTTTCTATCACTAATTGACCCTGAGATACGTGGCCCCCAAAGTCGGGTCGAAAAATGTCATTCTCTGCTGCAGAAAAGTGCTTGACATTTTGCGACCCGACTTTGGGGCCACGTATCTCAAGGTCAATTAGTGATAGAAACCCCAAATGTCATTGTCCACTTGCCACAACACCTGCCACAAGTGCCAAGACACCTGCCACGAGTGCCACGTGACCGGCCACGGGTGCCACGTGACCGGCCACGGGTGCCACGTGACCGGCCACGAGTGCCACTTGACCTGCCACAAGTGCCACGTGACCTGCCACGTGACCAAGTTGTGGATTGTCCACTTGCCATGTCACTTGCCACAAGTTATGGGGTTCCTAGCACCAAGTGACCCCCAGATATGGGGGACATGTCAAGTACTTTTTTACATCAGAGAATGAAATTTTGTGACCCGAATTTGGGGCCACGTATCTCGGGGCCACTTATAGCTAGAAACCCCAAATTTGGTATGCAAACACAGTCGAACTAGCACTACAACATCTCTAAAGTTTCTATCACCAAGTAATCCCGAGATACATGGACCCAAAGTCGGGTCGCAAAATATTTTCGAATCCGGTTGAATTAGTATCAACATGATTCGAAATTATTTCAACTGCATTTGAAACTATTTCAACCGAATTCGAAAATATTTTGCGACCCGAAATTTGGGTCCACGTATCTCGAGGTTACTTGGTGATAGAAACCCCAAATTTGGGGTTATTGTAGTGCTAGTTCTAATGTGTTTGCATACCACATTTGGGGTTTCTAGCTATAAGTGGCCCCGAGATATGTGGCCCAAAATTTCATTCTCTGCTGCAGAAAATTACTTGACCTATCGCTCATATCTGGGGGTCACTTGGTGCTAGGAACCCCATAACTTGTGGCAGGTGATGTGGCAAGTGGACAATCCACAACTTGGTCACGTGGCAGGTCACGTGGCACTCGTGGCAGGTCTTGTAGCACTTGGACAATGACATACAGCATATGTACATGCCTTGCAATCGACATCCGTGACAGCCATTTCACATCTTTTTTTTTTTTATGTGACAGATGTATATAAGTAACTAACCATCTTCCAAAATGTATAATTCAAATAGAAAAGATTAGAACAGGGGGCGCATGCGCGAAGCTCGACATGGTGGACGCCTTCCATTAGAGCTCCGCACTCCCCGCTTCACACTCGGGATCTTTGATACGGACTGAACCGCCCTACCTCCGCCCGCTCGTCAGGACAACTCTGTGAACCTCCCCGGCACACGTCGCCATGGTCCTCACGGGCCACAGAGGGAAAACTAAGCCGAAACCCATAAAAGAAGCGCTGGCCCGCGCTTCCTCCAAGATGGCGGCGAAGGCCCTAGCTAAGCAAGCTATGTCTCCCCTCCTCCCGGATCCTCCAGACACAGACGAGGAAGATGACACGGACTCAAACCTTGGAGCCTCTCCAACTGTACCCTCATCAGGTATGTCACAAAACGCCTTCCTGAAGCACATGGAGAACATGTTGCAGAAGGCCCTGAAAAACACCTCAGAGCAGATCACCAATAGGCTCTCACGTTAGATACGGGAGATAGGCCAACGCACTGCAGATCTTGAAACCAGGGTGGACGATATAGAGCTCACCCTCCAAGACCATGCCCAAGAGCAAGCTGCACTTAGGGATGAAAATGCCACCCTTGGGCGTGGCTTGGCGCGCAACGGAGATGGCAGCTTGCTAGAGGAGCTCCGGAGAAACCGCAGCCTAAGACCCGCTCTTTGACGCTTTCAACCCCCGATAATGAGCAAACTGGGCTATCGGACACCGCACACCAGATCAAAGAAGTCGGCGGCAGCTTTGCGTGGACGGAATATCTCAGACATTTTCAAAAGCCAGTCCCGCTCGCTGCCTGGAAGTGAAGGCCCCAAGATGGCGCCGACACGTGTAGCAGAAGACTTCAGTGAAGACTCCCAGTCGGCCGCAGAGGACAACGGTAGGGGATCCTCTCACCCCAATCTCCCCCTGACATACTCAGACATGGCCATAATAGCAGCGGACATTAAATCGTCCTTTTCAGCGGCCATCGTAGACCTCAAATCCAGCTTCTCAGTGCTAAACGACCGCATGATGGCCGCGGAATCGGCAGGGAAGCAGAGGGAAAGGGCCATTCACAGACTGGACAGGGTCGCCATCTCACATTCCAACCACTTTATTGAAATGAACAGGCACCTGGAAGACTTGGATAACAGGGGGAGGAGGTGCAACATCAGGGTAAGGGGGATCCCCGAAACAGTCGAAGCCGATCAGATCAACCCAGCACTCAGACGTGTCTTTAACAGTTTACTGGAGAGACCAGAGGACACGGATATAGAATTTGTGCGAGCACACAGGGCTCTGAGGGCCCGCGGGCCCGACAATATGCCACCGAGGGACGTAATCTGCTGCCTGCAGAGCTTTACATTAAAGGAGGAGATAATGCAAAAAGCACGCAGAAATGAACAGATCGTTTTTAATGGCGAAACCATAATGCTATTCCATGATCTTTCTCAAATAACACTAAGGAACAGGAGGGCTCTCCGCCCCCTGCTGGACAGATTACGTGAGAAAGAACTCAGATATACCTGGAGGTTCCCATTCGCTCTGATTGTATCGCACAATGGCAGACAACATGCTTTACGTTCTCCCGAGGACCTAGACGAATTTTGTTCTGCACTACACCTGGGCCAAGTAGACCTCCCTGAATGGTACCAGGAGTTCCGCTTGCCTCCCACGGAACGTAGCCCCCCAGGCTCGCCATTTACCTCACCTGAAAAGCGGCATCAAAAAAAGAAGCTAAAGCAGAGCCGCGCTGGCGGATCTCAAGCAGGCACACCAAATAACAGCAGAGCCTACGCATCCAGAGCCCCTGAGGATGAGACCTGATCCCCCTAAAACGACTAAGCCTCCACCGCTGCTCAGGTTCACACTGCAGTCCATGTTTTAGCCTGGGACACTGGAATTATCTGACCTGCCTATCAGATCCTGCTCCTTCACCCCCCCCTTAAGCTGGCACCAGACCAGTACACGAACTGTTCCTACTGCATTCCGACAGAAGCCCATTATAATTGCATACCGAGGAATTACACGGCCCACTCAAGCTTTCTCCTCAGGGGATCAAAGTTAAGATCACGTTCGTATGCTCAGGGTACGCCTGAACATGCTTCATGACGGAAAGACTCTGATTGCATAGGAGCCTATGTACCAGAGTTGCTTTGTCACCTAACCAACATTGTGATACACCGTAGACGGTACACCGAACGGCCCATAACCGATCCACACGTCTCAGCAAGAAATAACATTTGGGCACAATTATACTACGGGCGCTTTTTCCAGCAAGAAATAACGGAAACTGCTAGACACCCCACATGCAACTGACATGGGGAAACATGACTCTCCACTCCATACCACACAGGAATGGGAATCGGATGACAGGAGCGTACGGAACAGAAGATCAACCCGGAGAGGATAGTGAACGCAGGACTCTTTTCATCTTTTTTTTTTTTCTTTTTTATTTCTTATTTTGCCTTATTCTCTTTGTATCAGCCTTACAGTTTTCTTACCTGATCACTCCGCATGATCTTATCCAACCCACTATATGGCTAACAAGTTATTGGACATGGGCAGTGTTAACCTGGAAGTTTTCTTTTTTTTTTTTTCTTTTTTCCCACGCGGTTCCGAAATGTTACATGTTTTAAAAGTTTGTTTGACTAGAAGATAGAATCTCAACATACACGCGGCTGAAGAGCCGGTAGTTCATAGTGCACCTTAGCGTCAAAGGGCACAAATAGCACCCTTTAATAGATACTTAAGGCTGCGGCCTCTATTCCTCCACATTTTGTTACCACCACCCACTCACTAGACGATCCGCTTATTCTGAATTGTCAGAATAGAGTGTCGCCTCCCCCTACCCCCTAAAGGTGCATCCTGTGGGGA
The DNA here is from genome assembly GCA_028564925.1 of Lithobates sylvaticus. Taxonomy (NCBI): domain Eukaryota; kingdom Metazoa; phylum Chordata; class Amphibia; order Anura; family Ranidae; genus Lithobates; species Lithobates sylvaticus. Next base: position 171,084,351 of record CM053036.1, read on the forward strand.
CCAGGATCCCAACAGGATACACAAATTTACACCTACACAATAGTATACTATTGCTTAGGTTAGAACCCAATTAATCTCTCATCTAACCCCCTCACACAACTCTTCCACCAAAGTGTCTACTACACTAGGTGGTGTTCGCACTCAGACAGTTTTCACAGAATATACTCTACGTGATTGAATGTTGCCTTATAACCCTATCTTAACTGTTTTCTCCCTGTACATCGCAGTGCTTATTGGTGTCGTCAGCGGATCCTCTCTCTCTGGGTCTCTCCGGTCTTACAGCATGGCGTACTCCACGATGGGCTCACAGGCCACAGTGATCTCTCACAATGTTCAAGGTCTGAACATTCCGGAAAAAAGGTCATCCTTGTTGAGGGAACTTAAGAAAGGTAGGCCACACTTTGCTTTCCTACAGGAGACGCACTTTAAATCCCCAAAAATACCCAGGCTCACTGATTCCTTTTTCACAGAGGCACACCATGCTACCAATGATCAGGCAAAGACAAAGGGAGTCTCGATACTTGTCAGTAGAGAGGCATCCTTTGCTCTGAAAGACAAACTATTAGACCCGGAGGGGAGGTACATACTCCTTAAAGGCCTCTACAACGGCAACCCCATAACATTGGTTAATGTCTACTTTCCCAATAGACTACACCTAACCTTCTGTAGGAAGCTAATAAAAATAATAGAGGGATTCAGCGAGGGATGTATTATTCTGGGGGGTGACTTTAACCTCCCCTTAAACCCCCTATATGATACCTCCACAGGCAAATCACACATGACTTATAGAATGCTGAGATCGTTCAAGAATCTCCTACATTCTCTACACCTAATCGACTCCTGGCGCTTTCTCCACCCGGAGGGTAGAGATTACACATTCTACTCAGCACCTCATGCCAAATACACGAGGATCGATTATCTATTCATCTCTCGTAGAGACCTACATCGACTGTCTGGAGCGAGGATAGGGATCCAGACATTCTCGGATCACTCTCCTATCTCCCTCAAAATCTCTGCTGACACTCCTAGAAAAGGATCCCTCACATGGAGGCTAAACTCCTCCCTTTTGACCGACCATGCACTGTTACCAGAAATAACCTCCCACTTGGGAGAATATTTCAGACACAACACTACGCAGGATATGGATCCACTCATGATCTGGGAAGCCCATAAGTGCACCATGAGGGGAACCCTAATGAAACTGGGTGCCCAACGTAAAAAAAACAGAGACAAAGAAATCATCAGAATAACCGATAGAATATCACAACTAGAGACGCGACACAAACTGTCCCTGACTAAAACAGTGGCGACCGAACTACTAGACACACGAAAAGCACTACAACAATCCATGGAAGCTACCTCCAAAAGATTCCTATTCTTCAAACGAAAAATATACTACGAATATGGTGACAAGACTGGGAGATTTTTAGCTAGGGCACTGAAAGGACCTCGACTCAGAAATAACATAATGGGTATACGTAATAAAGCAGGCAGACTAGATATTACGGATGACTTAATTTCAAAACACTTCCATGAATACTACACACAACTCTATAACCTCCCTCAACAACACAAACCAGCAAATTTAATAGGGAACAGGCAGGATTCCATACAGAATTATCTATTAGCTTCCAAAATGCCCAAACTATCAGAAGCAGATAGCAAACTTCTTGACCAACCCATAAGATTAGATGAAGTCCAACTAGCAATACAAGAACTAAAAAATGGCAAAAGCCCAGGCCCGGATGGGTACACTTCTATTTACTACAAGACATTTACCGAGATACTGGCAGGCCCCCTCACAAAAGCCTTGAATTCCTTTATGGTCCAAAGGGACAACACAATGTCCCTCCTAGAGGCACACATCACAGTGCTACTAAAACCCGACAAAGATCCGTCACTCTGTTCAAGCTATAGACCTATTTCCCTGCTGAACCTAGACGTGAAAATAATGGCCAAAATTATCGCCAATAGACTAAAACCCTATCTACATAATCTAATTGGTCCAGAACAGGCGGGCTTCATGCCTGGGAGGGAAGCGAAAGACAACGTAACGAAATCACTCAACCTTATTCACGCAGCCCATGTGCGAAAAATCGAGGGCCTTCTCCTCTCTACGGATGCGGAGAAGGCCTTCGATAGAGTAGCCTGGGATTTCATGCTGGGGACATGCAGACACATCGGACTAGGCACACATATGTTATCCTGGGTAGAAACCCTATATAGAAATCCAACCGCCAGGCTCCGTATTAACGGAGCTCTGTCAGACAGGGTGCAAATAGCTAATGGCACGAGACAAGGATGCCCGTTGTCACCCATTCTATTTATACTCTCACTAGAGCCCTTTATTAGGATGATACGGTCTAACCCCGATATTCAAGGATTCCGCGTCTCTGACATGGAATATAAGATAGCGGCTTACGCAGATGATTTGCTCTTTTTTCTGACCAAACCACATATATCCCTACCGAGCCTGTTAAAAGAATTCTCTGTATATGGATACATCTCCAACCTGAAAATAAATCTGTCCAAATCAGAAGCCCTAAACGTAAACATCCCAGACAATACACTTAAATTGGTGATAGACAATAACCCCTTTACATGGGTAACAAAAGCGCTAAGATACCTAGGGGTATGGCTACCCCCGCAGATCTCACAGGTATTCGAATACAACTTCCCCCCACTCCTCAAGACAATAACTACAGATATGACGAGTTGGCACCCCAGAAACTTCTCATGGTTCGGAAGGGCTGCCATTTGTAAAATGGTAGTCCTTCCTAAACTACTATATCTCTTTAGGACACTGCCAATATATATACCATCAGCCTTTTTCAAGCAACTTCAGTCGCTACAAAACCAATTTGTGTGGGCACACAAAAAGGTACGCATCAGACACTCACTCCTGACCCAACCAAAGGGAAACGGAGGGATGGGCCTACCGAATTTTAAAAAGTATTACCATGCGGCACATATTGCTAGGATAATAGACTGGCACTGCCACAATAAGGTCAAGGATTGGGTGACCCTGGAGAACGATCTCTGCTCACTACAGCTGAGGTTCTCTCCCTGGATCCCAGAATCCCGCTACCCTATGGATATGAAGCAACACCCCCTGGTCAGTACCACCCTACGAACCTTTCACCTTTTAACCAGGGACCTTGACATTTCTACTCCCCTAAGCCCACTTACACCGATATACCAGAACCCAGACTTCCCACCAGGGACAGGTCGACAATTCTTGAGGTCAACGACTCCCCCCACACCACTAATAGCCAAACACTGCTTCCAAAATACACGACTGAAGGACTTCACAACACTGAAATCAGACAATGATATACAACACATGCCTCTGTGGTCATACTTTCAACTTCGTAGCTACCTCAACCAAAGATCCCATAAACAATACTTTACTAAACAATTAACAGAGATGGAATCAGTGTGCCTGGAAGGGGCTCCTGTCCAGAGGGCTACTTCTGTGGCCTACTCGTGGTTACAAGACACGGATGTTTGTGCGGCGGAGAGATTCAGAGAGAGATGGTCGGAAGCCCTGGGTATAGTAATTACAGACGAGCAATGGCGAAAGGCATGTATACTAGCACATAAATGCTCATTAAGCACCAGAATACAGGAAACCTCATACAAATTGTTAACACACTGGTACGCTACACCTGAAAAACTACATAAATGGTACCCCCAGACATCGGATCTCTGCTGGCGGTGCCAGAAGGAGACTGGAACTTTGCTACATATTTGGTGGCAGTGTCCAATGATAACTCAATATTGGTCGAAGGTAATAGAGATCATACAACACGTAACAGAAACCTCTATGAGACTAGATGCTGCTTGCTGTCTACTACATGTCACCACATTCTCGTTCAGGCGATACAAGAAATCATTGACCAGACACCTCCTAAATGCGGCTAAGTCCCTCATACCACTTTATTGGAAATCTGCTAGCACCCCCTCAGTAAAGGACTGGCTGTCGAGAATCAAAGATATATGTGACATGGAGGAGACCATAGCACAATCTAACGACTCAGTTGAAAAGTACCATACTACCTGGATGCCGTGGCTCACCTTTAGACATACTCAATACTATGAAGATCTTAGAAGTTAGTCTCCCGGGACTGCGACCATTTGAGATCAATCACGATGACACTGGTTGAAATGGCAACCTCAACCTATCTTTTCTCCTATTATTCTCTTCTCGAGAAAAATACATCTTATTGTAAAAGAAGTGCGAACGCCACCTACTTCTACCTTCTATACCCCCTTTCACTACCCCACCCCCTATACCCCCCTTTCTCTACTTCTACCCCCCCTTTTCTACGCCCCCTCTATTAATCCAATCCACTGATTGAGCTGACCATAAGAATGACCTACAACTTACAATAAGTGAACTGAGTTGCAATTGACTTCTATCTGAGTTTGATGCTTGATTAATCATTAGGTAACGTGTAAGATGCATGATGTTACATATAGCACCTTAATGATACCATACCAAAGAAATGTAACAATCTAGTTCTACTGTTTTTTTTTTTTTTTTTACACAATTCTTGCCCTGCCACCCTTCTCTCACGCTTAGAAGACGATGAGAACCGCTCCCGCAGGTCCAATTTACCCATCGATACCTGAAGTAATAGATGATGTCCAATCTTTCACAACTGCCCTATTCCAGGAACTGGCCCCCTCTATACCCATCGAGAGGCTAGAATTCGACCGAGTCCACAGGGCCCTCACACGCCGCCAAACTGATGGCCCCCCCCGGGATATCATAGTGAAGCTCCACTTCTTCCGCACCAAAGAACAGTTACTCACTGCAGCCCGCAAAAAGGATGAGCTTATATTTCAAAGTCATCCATATCAACTGTTCTCGGACTTGGCCCCCCTTACTATAGCCAAAAGGCGAGCAATGAAGCCGCAACTGCAAATATTGATCCAGCACCAAATTAAGTACACTTGGAAATTCCCGTTTGCTCTCCAATTCACTCACCAGGGCCATCAGCACACCAGCACTACCCCGCAAGCCCTGCAACGCCTTTTAGAAAGCCTCCATCTAGCTCCTCCAGCCCAAACTTCAGAAGCGACGCTACCACGCACCCCAGCCAGGCTCCCTCCTCAAGCATACTCCGCTACGCCGAACCGTCACCCTCCAGGACCCTCCTCAATCCGTAAAGGGACCCCGGCAAGATACCAAGAAGAAGAACAGTTCCTCAGCCCGAAGTCCCGCACAGCACGCTGACACCTCAGCTATAACTCTCCTTTTTTTTTCCAGCTTGTCCCTCCTGTGTCCTCTCTAGGTAACCGTGGAACCAACATGCACGTATGAACAGACTGCAGCAGCATCCGCCCTTATCGTTTTGTTTTCCAGGTTTGAACTTTTGATTTGGACGCCATGCTGTGCTGGCTTTTCTTCCACCCCGAACCCTAGAAGACAACAGCTGGGTATGTAACCTACACCCCCAGTAGGACAGTTCCTGACGCCCACTTACCTCCTCGGAGGTCCACCGATGGTTCAGTCACCATCCCCATCTGTACCGCCCCATACTCTCACATGCCCCTGTCGTATTATATTGTAATACATTTTGTTGTATTTTATTTTATTTTATTTTTACACTTACTTTCATTTTATTTTATATCAGTTACCTGATGTGTATGTCTGATATTCAGTTCTCCCTTTTTTTTTGTTATCCTTATCTTCCCCTCCCTCATCAAGTTTGATCGCTACACTGCCTCATACTTCTGGCTTGGCTAAACTCCAAGCTAGAAACATGACGCCCACTGTGCTAGTAGTTTTAATAATGGTCTCACCCTAATGACCACCATACATGACATGTATATACCGTTTTGCTCACTAGCATTTCTTTCTTAACTAAACCAGCCCTTCCCTCCCCCTCCTCCCCATTCCCCTCCTTCCTCCCCATTCCCCCCCCTGCCCCCCTCCCCCCTCCCCCCTCCCCCTTTTTCCCCCCCCCCCCCCCCCCCCCCCCCCCCCCCCCTAACGCCTCCCCCCCCTCTTACCTCCTCCAAACCCCCCCCCCCCACCCCCGCTCAACTTTACCCTGCTGGGTCAGATGCATTTTGATTGACTATATCAAGAAACCCGACCACTGTGGAACACTTAAGGGAAACCGTTACTTTCTTCATATACTCTCTCTATTCCTTCTCTCCTTTTCCCTTCTCTCTTCCACCTTACGCTCTCCTTTTAACACCTTCCCCCTCCCACATGCTGAAATCAACTGATCGACCTCTCTACCCTTCCACCATATGAGCCTTAACCACTCAATTTATCTCAGCCACGCTACACCCTTGTGCAGCGGGGAGCAGTCACTGCCCCCCCTACTACTTGGTACTCTCACTCTCTGGCCGGGTTTTTAGCCGCAGAGTCTGAGTGCCCCCCTGTCGGGCCTATTTCAGCCCCACAGTTCCAGTTCTGCATCCAATGTTTAGCCCTACGACCAGTAAACCTTCTTCTTTGTCCCCGCTCCCCTTTCTTCTCCCCTCCCTCCTACCCTACCTCACTCTCTCTTCCTCTCCCTGCCTTGACCAGGAGGCTCGCCGGACCTGCGCAAACGGTTATGTTAACTTCCCTCACCCACCCAAATGGCTCCTTTAAATATATTATCTCTGAATGTTAAGGGGTTGAACTCCCCTAATAAAAGGGTTAAAGCGTTTCAGAACTTTGCTTCATTAAAAGCGGACATTGTCGCCTTGCAGGAAACCCACTTTTCTACCCGCACTACCCCAAAATTCTTTAGCTCCCGCTACCCTAGAGTGTTCACAGCCTCGGCTGATACCAAACACAGAGGGGTCCTTCTTGCCTTCCATCACTCCCTTCCATTCACCCCAACACTAGAGATAAAAGACCCGAATGGTCGCTATATAATACTAGTTGGACTCTTACAAGAAGTGGAAACGACTTTTGTCTCATATTACGCCCCAAATGTCAATCCGACGCCCTTCTTCTCCCATCTCCTAAAAGTCACCAAGGATCACTGTAGAGGAACGCTCTTTATGTGTGATGACTCTAACCTGGTATTGCATTCCCACCTTGACAAGTCCCCCTACACCCCTGAACAATTCTCTCTCTCCACGCGGTTCCGTGGTTTGATGCAACAAGCGGCTCTACTTGACTCATGGCGGGAATGCAACCCCCTAAAAAAGAATTATACTTTTTACTCCCACCCACACAAATCTTTCTCCAGAATCGATCACATCTTTATCCCAATAGCCTCTGCCCCCATTCTACTCCACTCCTCCATTCACCCAATCACTTGGTCGGATCACTGTGCAGTAGTCACCACTATCTCCTCCCTAATCCCCCGGAACGGGGATAGATCTTGGAGCTTGAACGAGTCCCATCTCACGAACCAATCTTACTGCCTAGACATCACAACACAACACCCGATATCTCTCCGATTTTATTGTGGGAAGCACATAAGCCGGTGATCCGGGGCAAGTGTATTTCAGTAGCCTCACATATCAATAAGATTAGGAAACTTAAACTCCAACAACTCGAATCAGATTTTCAAAATTTATTCCTACAATTTCAACTATCCCCCACAGAGGCCAATAAATCCTTAATGGAAAAAGCCAAGTTGGAACTTGACCTCCTTTTGGCCGAATCTGCGGATAAATATATCCGCAGATCCGGCCATAGGATTTATACCAAAGCAAATAAACCAGACACATTTTTAGCTTTGCGCCTACGTCAATCGTATCATGCGCATAACACTATTAGGCTCAAACTGGCCTCTGGCATTCACACCAGTAACCCACTAAAGGTTCTCTCCGAGTTCCGCACACGCCTTGCTAAACTATATGAGGCAAAGGGCCCCTTACCTCCTAACCAGACGGAAACGCTATTCCGTGACCTCCCTATCCCAAAGTTGCCAGAGACCAGTTGTGAGACCATAGACAGTTCTATCTCAGTGGATGAAGTCCTTATGGCCATCAAAAACCTCAAACCAAATAAGCGCCCAGGGCCGGATGGCCTCCCGGGCTCGTACTATAAAAAATTTGCCCCCACTCTCGCCCCCCTACTCGCCAAATCCTTCAATGCCCTATTGAAACAGCAATCATTTGGTCAAGATACACTGACAGCCACGATAGCAATGATCCCTAAGCCCAACACTGATCACACCCAGTGGTCCAACTACAGACCCATATCCCTCCTGAATGTAGACGTAAAGCTCCTGGCCAAAATTCTAGCCCTGAGGCTCAACCCGATAATAGGAAGCTTAATCTCCAAGGACCAGGTCGGTTTCATACCCCTAGACAAGCTAGCGATAACATTCGCCGTATAATCCTCTTGCAGCATTTAGCCAAATCCCGCAAAATCCCTATGCATCTCCTGTCATTAGACATCAGGAAAGCCTTCAACACAGTCTCATGGCCCTATCTGCACTACATCCTGCAAAGGTGGGGCTTCGGCCCCAACTTCCTTACATGGATAGACGCCCTCTACACCCGCCCCCCAGGCTTATGTACAATACTCTGGCTTCAAATCGGCTTGTTTCCCGATCCAAAGAGGCACCAGACAGGGCTGCCCCCTTTCCCCTCTAATATTCGCCTTAGTCATTGAGCCCCTGGCTGCCCTGATCCGTTCCAATCAGAGCATTCAGGGACTGGAAATAGCTGGCACCTCCCACAAATTATGTCTCTTTGCAGATGATGCGCTACTATTCATCACCTCCCCACACACCACTTTACCTTACCTTCTACACCTATTGGACAAATTTGCTACAATATCAGGACTGGAAGTCAACCGGGAAAAATCAAAAGCCCTTAATGTGTCTCTCCCTCAATCTGATCTCCTCCGACTACAATCCAATTTCCCTTTTACATGGTCCCCTTCTTCCATCCCGTACCTAGGAATTAAACTAACTAGTGACCCTTCCCACCTGTTTCAGGCTAACTACCTTCCAATGCTGAGAAACCTCTCCTCCCTTCTTAACACCTGGCTCCCACTGTGTGTCTCATGGCTGGGCCGAATAGCTGCAGTAAAGATGTCCCTTCTACCGAAACTTCTCTACCTATATAGAGTCTTACCCATCGCAATCCCCCCTTACTTTCATAGGGTGATACAACACCGCGCACTTAAATACATATGGGGTACCAAAAAACCCAGAATTACACGTTCCACTATTCTCCGTAGTAAACTCTGGGGAGGCCTAGGACTACTTCCACGCATCCCAACTAGCCCAATTATCCTTATATCACGCGAAGATGGAAATTCCCCTATGGGTGGCAATAGAAGCAGTAGATTCCCACCCCATCCCGGTCTCCAATTTGCTATGGATCCCCAAATCAAGCCGAACTTCTGTCAGGAACCCGGTTACACTCCATTCGCTGAAAATTTGGGATAGGCTTTCCAAAACTTTCCGTCTAATATCACCTCATCAACCACTCCTCTCCTTCTTAGGTCACCCACTCTTCCTCCCTGCCTACACTGATCCTCCCGCCTTTCACGCCTGGGGGCAGGCGGGTCTGACTCGTATCCGCGATATGCTCTCTCGAGGTAACATAATACTATTTCCTGACCTGCAGACCGGCTCGCATCTCCCTCCGAGGGAATGTTTCCGTTACCTTCAAATTTCTCATTTTATTCGGACCACTATAGGTCCGAACATCACCGGCACGAGCCTAACCACGTTCAAGAGTATATGCGAGTCAGACCGGCATGCTCCAGGCATAATCTCCCAGCTCTATGCCCACCTTACATCCCCGCCAGCCTTCCCACCCTCATATGTGACGACATGGTCCAAAGACCTCCAAATAGATCTAGACCCTGAAGCTTTGTCAACAATATGGACCAACACAAAAATAGCATCTCAAAATATCGTTGCCTCAGAAGCCAATTACAAAGTCCTTATGAGATGGTACCTGGTTCCGTCCAGGATTGCTAAATACACTCCATCATGCTCTCCTAACTGCTTCAGAGGATGTACAGAAATAGGCACCCACCTCCATATAGGGTGGACCTGCCCGATCGCAAGAGGCTTCTGGACAACGATATTCCACATGGCCTCATCCCTCCTTGGCCACGACATCCCTCCTGACCCCTCCCTTGCTCTTCTGAACCTTCCCTCAATGGACCTACCAAAGGCGCAATTACGCCTCCTGCTCCAACTCACCACAGCAGCCAAACAGACACTAGCGAGAAGTTGGAGGACTCCTAACCTAAATATAGCCGAGGTCAGAAATAGAGTCACACAAGCGATGATACATAGTAAAATCGAAGCTACGATACTGGATAGAATCCCCCAACATCTAAAGATCTGGCGACCCTGGGCAGACAAATTCCTTCCGCCTGACTTTGACACCACGTTATTGGAACTCTGAGCCTCCTCCAACCCGATTTCACCGTAAAAACTGTACCTTACCACTTCCGTGCGAGTCTCCTGGCCAAGCTTTCTTCTCTCCCCCTGGTCTCCCCTCCCTTCTAACCCCCCCACACTTCTTTCCTTAACCACTACTCCTAACTCTCCCATATGTTTCCCCCCTTTCCTCTCTGACTTACTCTCCTGCTTTACCCCTCCTTGTCCCTCCCAATAAGGTAACCTATATTTACACCTTTATGACCCTTGCTGTTACCACCCCCACTATGGCAGAGCTTCCCCATAACCTCATGTTATTCTTTGTTGGGACCTTGGTCCTGGTTTGCACTTGTTTATGTGCGATGTACACCGTTCGTGTTACGATACAGCACCGGCTGGTGTACCGTTCTTGCCTTACCTCAACTACTCGTTTCGCACCAGTTGTAACCCATTGCTCTGTATAACGTTGTATATTGTTATAAGATAACCTGTAACAGTGAAAGTTTCATTACTCTGTACCTTCTTTGTTACCAATAAAAATATTTGAAAAGAAAATATTAGAACAGAATAGAAAAAAAATATAATTTAATAGAATAAAATAGAAAGAATATACAACCATTTTCTGAAATTCGAATAGAATAAATTCGAATTACGAATAGTATGAATTCAAATTTTTTAATTAATTAATTTTAACTTTGGATAGAAAAGATTATAATAAAATAGAAAATAGACTAGAAAAACAATAGAACAGAATAGAATATATTATATTTTATTCTATTCTGTTCTATTGTTTTTCTAGTCTATTCTTTTATATTCTATTAAAATCTTTTCTATTAAAATCGAAATCATTATATACTAAGAGGGTTATATATATTTTTTTCCGACATTCGAATTTCGTATAGAATGAATTCAAATTTGAATAGAAAAGATTAGAATAGAAATAGAGCATAGACTAGAAAAACAATAGAACAGAATAGAATATAGCTACTAACTATTTCATTTAAATTTTTTTTTGCAGAATGCAGATTACTATTTGTTCCCATAAGATCTCCTGCAGACTATTAGCATCTATTTCATTTTTTTTGCAGATCTCCTGTAGACTATTAACAGCCATTTAACTTCTTTTTTTTTTTTGCAGATCTCCTGAAGTCGGGTCGTAAAATATTTTCAAAACCGCTTGTAATAGTATCAACATGATTCGAAATTATTTCAACTGCATTTGAAACTATTTCAACCGCATTTGAAACTATTTCAACCGCATTTGAAAATATTTTGCGACCTGACTTTGGGTCCACGTATTTTAGCAGATCTCCTGTAGACTATTAATAGCCATTTCACTTCTTTTTTTTTTTTTGCAGATCTCCTGCAGACTGTTAGAATCAATTTCATTTTTTTTTTTTCAAAGTCGGGTCGCAAAATATTTTCGAATCCGCTTGAAATAGTATCAACATCATTTGAAATTATTTCAACCGCATTTGAAACTATTTCAACCGCATTTGAAACTATTTCAACCGGATTCGAAAATATTTTGCGACTCAAAATATTTTCGAATCCCGTTGAAATAGTTTCAAATGCGCTTGAAATAATTTTGAATCATGTTGAAATAATTTCGAATCCGGTAGAAATATTTTCGAATCCAGTTGAAATAGTTTCAAATGCAGTTGAAATAATTTAGAATCATCTTGATACTATTTCAACCGGATTCGAAAATATTTTGCGACCCAACTTTGGGTCCACGTATCTCAGGGTCACTTAGTGATAGAAACCCCAAATTTGGAGATGTTGTAGTGCTAGTTCTACTGTGTTTGCATACCAATTTGGGGTTTCTAGCTCTAAGTGGCCCCGAGTTACGTGGCCCCAAAGTCGGGTCACAAAATATCAAGCACTTTTCTGCAGCAAAGAATGACATTTTGCGACCCGACTTTGGGGCCACATATCTCGGGGCCACTTGTAGCTAGAAACCCCAAATTTGGTATGCAAACACAGTAGAACTAGCACTACAACATCTTCAAACTTCTATCTAGAACTATCAAGTTTCTATCACTAAGTAACCCTGAGATACATGGACCCAAAGTTGGGTCGCAAAATATTTTCGAATCCAGTTGAAATAGTTTCAAATGCGGTTGAAATAATTTTGAAAATAGGTTGAAATATTTTCGAATTCGAAAATCGGTCGAAAACTAAACAAAATCCGAAAACGAATTTAATGAATTTAACGAATCTAACTAAACGAAATTAATTAATTAACGAATTAAAACAAAATGAAACAAAACAAATTTTTTCCTTTTGTACATGTCTACTCATGACAGATAGAGGCTGAGGTGGTTTATTGTGTGCTGTACTAACACAGCACACACACACACGCTAGCTCCTGCAAATGCCTGGCTGCCTTAGATGACAACAACAGGGCCTTACGGCAGATAGTGGCTGAGTTGGTTTATTGGTTTATTGTGTGTGCTGTGCTGTACTCACACAGCACACACACACACGCTAGCCCCTGCAAATGCCTGGCTGGCTGCCTTAGATCACAACAGGCCAGAAGGATAAAGGTAATGTGATACTGCAATGCTGTACTAACAGCACGCACACATTAGACTAATCCCCAGAATCACAGCAGATAAAGTTAGACTCAGCAGCAGATAATGTCACCACTCAGCACGTGTGTATAACGTGAATGTATAACACAGCACAGCACTGCAGCAGTGCAATCAGCAGAATGAATATACAATCAAATGATCAGCATGAATCAGCATCAGCAATGTAGAATGATCACAGTCTGTCTGTATCACTGACACAGTCACCGGAACACAGTACACTAGGCCGCCACAGCGGCGGCCTTTTATAGAGTGGGGCGTGTACGAAAGCCCCTGAGCTATAATTGGCTACAGGCATCCAGCCTGTAGCCAATTATGGCTCTCCTCGCTGCCGGCGATGTGATTGGCCAAGCATGCGGGGTCACAGTGCATGCTTGGCCAATCATCAGCCAGCAATGCACTGCGACTGGCGCAGTGCATTGTGGGCCGCTCGCATCACACGAATGTGATGCGAACGACCCAAATAATTCTGGGCTTGCCGAGCGGGCGAACGCCCGGTGTTCTTCGAACGTGGGTTTGAATCGAACACCGGGCCCATCTCTATTTAAAGCCCACACCTTACAGGCATAGAGCCCACATGGTTGCTGAACATACGGTTGATGTGGTTGTACTCTCGATGCTAATAAATACTGTGTTTATTAGATCTGACTGGGAGCATCACCTGGATCACATCCCGATCAGCATGTCAACAGAGAAGGTTATACAGCATTACTGCTGCTAGGTGACCAGCTGGGGGCTCGGCTCTCTACAACCAATAGTGCCAGCCTTCCCCTGCATGCACCCATGTCACCAGCACTAGGTCCTAATAGACTGCCGCCACTGCCAAGGAGAAAGATGCCAGACCAGCACTGTCAATAGCAGGGGCAGGACAGCAAGAGGAGGCTGGGGAACACCACAGTGGCAGAACACCAAGGCCCAGTGGCGAGACAACCTTTGCAACCCTGATAGTTCTCCCACTACTTTGGACCCTTATATTTTCTTGGTATGCTGGTGACATATATCTCTTGTTTTCTGCCACCCTTGGGGGCCCCAATACAGTAGGAATGGAGCTCACTGCAGAACATGTGAAAGGACCTGTTGTGGGATCCTAGTAAATTGCATTTTATAGTTGCCCCCCTACTTTTGTCCTGTCCCCCCATGTGCCCCCCTTAAATATGAAAGCTGGAGACACCACTGAACAGAAGTGCTATCCTATTCGCCAAAAGCTTGGCGTAAACATTCACATTTAAAAGCGATATGAGCCTGACATTTTGAGCTTTATCCGGCACCTTCCCTGGTTTGGGTAAAGTGATTACTGTAGCTTGCAACATTTTAGGCGGAAATAAGGCAGAGGAGGCAGCTGCGTGGAACACCCTTTGCATTATTGGTGAGAGAATATTTGAAAAAAGTTTTGATAGTACTCATCTGGGTCAGGTGCTTTGTTAGTAGGCATACTTGCCACTATATTTTGGATTTCTGAGATTGAGAATGGGGCATTCAGTATATCTAACTCAGCTGGTTGTAGAGTGGGAAGCTTAATCTCCTGGAGGTTGGTTGGGATGTTGTGTTATCTTCATGTAAGTTGTAAAGGCTGCTGTAATAAGTACTGAATGCGTTAGCTATCTCCTTCGGGTTGGTGAGTTTGGTGCCGTTTGTAGGGTGAAGTATATATGGGATTCTTTGTTTAAAAACGTTGTCTTTGATTTGATTGGCCAATAGTTTCCCTGCTTTGTTACCATGTGTGTAAGAGTTTGCTTTGATTTTGTGGATGATGCGTATGTTCTGGGCTAGTAGCATGGTGTGAAGAGTATTTTGCACATCCGCTAGTTTGTGACTTGTGACAGAAGATGGTGATTGTTTATTCAGGGTTTCTAAATCTGCTATTGCTTTCAAAATGTCGTCCATACGCTGCCTCCTCATCCTCCTCAGCCCCACACTCTTTTGGATCAATAGACCCCTTACGAATGCTTTATGGGCATTCCATAATGTAAACGGGTATATATCCTCAGTATCATTACTTTCAAAAAATTCTTGCAATGAATTAGTTATATCCCTTATCACAACTGGGTCGCTGAAAAATTGTGGGTCATTCCTCCACCTGTTCGCACGTGTGGAGAAGATATTGTCCCCCATCCTGATCGATATAGGAGCGTGGTCTGTCCATGTTATGTTGCCAATCTCTGATTTGGTGATCTTTTGTAATAAAAATGTATCCACCAAGAAGATGTCTATTCTGGAGTACGATAGGTGGACCTGTGAGAAAAATGAAAAGTATTTTTCCGTGGAGTGCTGGCATCTCCATACATCATACAAGTTGGCAGATTTTGTAAAGTTGGATATAGTAGGCCTGCTAGAGACTCTGGGCGAGATGTTAGATATGTCCATTTGTAAGTCTGAGACCGCGTTTAGATCTCCACAAAGAATCGTGTGACCTTTTCTCACATTTTGCACTTTTTTCCAGAGTTTGTTTAAGAAGTGCACTAGCAAGTTGCAAGTTGCCTAGTATTGGGTGCATAAGTGTTGATTACTGTATACGTGACATTGTTGATTTTGCATACGAGAATGATATATCGCCCATCCTTATCACAGTGATGAGCCATGTATTTGAAGGCGACTGAATGCTTAATCAAGATGGCCACTCCTCTTTTTTTAGATGGTGCATTAGAGTAGTATATGTTAGGGGATCGCCTATGGGTCAAGTTCGGATGGTTACCTTCTTTGAAGTGTGTCTCTTGTAAACAGAGGACATCACAACCCTGGGAGAGAGCTTCCTTCCATAACATATGTCTTTTTTGTGGGCTGTTCAAGCTGTTAACGTTTAAATAGGTTATTTTGAAAGACATCTTTAAAGCTTACTCGTCTCTGTTGTAAGTCTGTGAGGTGGGGTTATCCCTTAAAGTAAGTAGTTAGTCTTACCTTTGTGAGGTCTTTTGGGCCCTTGCGGTTGTTAATATCCGATTATAAAGTTCAGTCCCGAATGTAGTCTGGTCTGTTATGCCTTTGTGGAGTGATGAGTCGCAGAAATTGCTGCGTGTAAGCGATCAAACTATGAGGCTACAAGGAGAAAGAAAGAGTTAAAAATTTGCAAATTACTTAACTAAGGAGTAACTTAAGCACTGTATTGCTTCAGTGCTGTATAGTATAAAAACTTTGTGATTCTTTAGAATCTGAGCAGATAAATAATATTTAAAGTCTACAACCAGCTTTACCAAATATATATATATATTTTTATATATATATATATATATATATATATATATATATATATATATATATATATATATATTATGGCCAATAGAAAAGTGCAGCTCTTGTGAAATATTCACCATTCATCTAGTACTATCCCCTACAGACACTTGGCTCCAAAAATATTGCCTTCTCTGCTCTTAAGTTGAATGACATCCAGCATCAATAAACCTATATCCTGTGAGCCCAGGCCATCATGGGGGTTGACCATCATTCTTGCTAGGATTGGCTGGAAGAAACCTGAATTTTAGGTAGGTCTGCACAATTTTTTTTTAATGTATGGGCAGGTGGAGAGGAACTGGATGCTATGGGAGCATGCTGCTTTAAGCCTTACCAGAAACTGCTCTTCTCACCTCATGTGCAATCTTTAAGAAATGTCCACCTACCCAAATTTTATATTTTTATAACCAGACTTTTTCAAAATGGAAATATGGGAGCTACCATGCTTTTGGAAGACCATTTTACTACTCAATTAGTAGGTGGTCCAGAATAAGCAAGGTAACCCTATACTGAATATAAATGATGCTTGATCCAAGGTAAAGACTTGATAAGTAGCAAAGATACAATTGTTCCTTAGGTGTTTGTTTTTAGAGTTAAGTAACACATAGCAAGCAATCAGAATGAATCTTCAACAGAATTAATTCTGATTAAAACATGAAGACTAAACTTTTTTTTTTTTTTTTAATAAGATCACTAATGTTTTTCAGAGGAACTGTAACTTAAAATTTGCTCTTGGCATTTAATGGACAAAACATTTCTTTTGTCAATATTGCTGTCTGTCACCCTTCTTATTAGCTTGAGCTTTTGAGGAAAGTGTCTCATATCCCTCATTAAAACCATAAAATATATTAGTGCCATACTGTCAAAGAACAAAAGTTAGGACTCAACAATGAGCAAAATATTCAGCTAAAGAATTGAAAAATAGGATTTCCCTGTCATCATTTTAAGTATAACAGCATTTTCAGCCTCTCAAAATATTGTATTAGTAGGCAAGACATATGATAGACAGACTGTTTATGGATTTGTTTCTGCCTGTTTAGCAGCAATAGTGATAGAGTTAGGAAAACTTATGGGAGCCATAATATACAGCAGTGGCTGCTGTCTCGTTCTTGTTATGTTCTTTCATTGTAGTTGTGTATGCTCTGATGCACTTAGCACATGGCAATCTTACAGGTACATTGTCTAAAAGAACCAAAACGGAATCTCAATAACGTTAGCAAGATTCTTAATTGCTAGGTAAGTTCTTTTCAAGTCCTTAGCTCTTGTATTAAATGACAAGATAACCCCAAAAGTACACATGTTGCTGTGTTGTTTCAGCATTTATGAATATTTCTTGCATTGCAATAGAATTAACTTTTCTTTTCTGCTAATATTATACTAGCAAAAGTGTTCCCGTTGGTACACATGTCAAATTGGGATGAAGTTTGTTAAAAAGAGAGAAATGGAAGACAAATTACAGACAATATCCACCTAGTTACTAATATAATACAAGATGCCAATCTACACTCCAAACATGCACTTCTCCTCAGCCTTGATATACATAAGGCAATTGACAGCGTCAGTTGGTCATATTTAGACCACCTGCTGCCAAGATTTGTTATCACTGGTGAATTCTTACAAGGATTTCACGCCTTATATAGGTATCCCCAAACTCAAATAAAACTTCCAGGTAATAACTCTCGAGAAAGGTACCAGACAGGGATGCCCCTTATCCCCCCTTTTATTTGCTCTAGCTATAGAGCCCCTATCCTGTGCCATCTCAGAAAATGTGAATATCAAAGGATATCATAAAGGATCCAAATAATTTAAACTCAGTCTTTACGCGGACAATGTTCTTTTATTTTTAACAAACCCATTGATTGCATTACCCAATCTAATCTCTTTGCTGGATTCCTTCAAGTCTATATCAGGCCTTGGGGTCAATTTAGCTAAATGTTCAGCCATGCCAATTAATATCCCAAATTACCTTGCTACCTCCCTGCAAAGCCACTTCTCATTCACTTTGTCCACCCACACATTCCGTTTTCTTGGTATACAGCTTACTCCTAATTGTAAAACACCTTTTCAAGCTAACTACCACCCTATTGTAGCCAAAGTCAGATCCCTACAAAAAATTTGGAATAATTACCACATATCATTTCTGGGGAGAGTCACAGCCAATAAAATGGCAATTTTACCCAAGCTGTTATTCTTTTTTAGGTCTCTCCCCATTTATGTTTCTAAATCTTACATAGAATCACTTCAAAGAGATGTTAATAAATTCATATGGCATCATAAAAAACCTAGGTTTCACAAATCACTACTATAAAGACCTCAACACCTAGGAGGATTAGGTCTCCCTGATCATTGGCGTTACTATTTATCAGCCAGATTAGCACAAACAGCTCAATGGCATACCCCTTCTACCAATATACCATGGCTTACTTTCGAATCACAAGCTACTCACCCCTTCCTCCTATCGGGATTATTATGGTCCAAGTCAATTAAATCAAGACATTTCACCCTCCTAAATACAATAGTATATCAATTATTACATCTGTGGTCATTATATAGCGAAAAATTCCAATTACCGTATATACTCGAGTATAACCCGAGTTTTTCAGCCCATTTTTTTGTGCTGAAAGTGCCCCCCTCGGCTTATACTCGAGTCAAGCACTTTTCTGCAGAAAAAAAAAAATGTTGGACCCGACTTTGGGGCCCTAGCACTACACCATATCCAAAGATGGGGTTTCTAGCACTAAGTGGCCCCCGAGATACGGGGCCCCAAAGTCGGTTCTGAAAATGTCATTCTCTTCTGCAGAAAAGTGCTTGACATTTTCAGACCCGATTTTGGGGCCCTATATCTCGGGGACACCTGGTGCTAGGAACCCCAAATTTGGTATTCAAACCCAGTGAAACTAGCACTACATCATATCCAAAGATGGGGTTCCTAGCACCAAGTGACCCCGGGATACAGGGCCCCAAAGTCAGTAAACTCTGTATATCTGCAGCAATGTAATTTCGGGACCCTTTGGGTCCAGAGACCCCAAATTTTGGCTAGGGGGCAGCTAGGAACCCTTAACTACCAAGTTTGAAGTTTGGGGGACCTATGGCTGCAAATGGGTACAGTAAGGCATTCAATTGGGCACAGTGAGGCTGCAAATGGGCATTGTTGACCCTCTTTTCCACTTACAGTAGCTGCGCATTTCTCACCCTAGACTTATACTCGAGTCAATACGTTTTCCCAGTTATTTGTGGTAAAATTAGGTGCCTCTGCTTATATTCGGGTCGGCTTATACTCGAGTATATACTAGCTTCACCTCTATCTCCCTTATACTCCTTTATTGGGATCCTGATTTCCCTCCAGCATTTCACGACAGAGTCCAGTTTCTCAGGTGGTGCACTGCTGGAGTTACCACGCTCCAATCCCTCAAAGTAGGACATCACTTTAAAACCTTTCTTCAGCTACAAGCAGATCATGACTTCCCTCACTTTGAATTACACAGGTACATACAAATGAAGCATTTTTACAATAGTAAGGACACCTTGGAATCTCGTACACACTGCACTCAATATGAACATATTTGCACACATTCTTGCAGGGATAAAGGTGTTATCTCCAAACTCTACCGTCTACTCAATTAGTTTGCCCTAGAAGATAAAACTAAACCAATGCTTAACTTGGGGAGAGAGACAGGTCTAACCTTTGAACCGCCTGATTGGACTGACATGCTACCTAACATGCTTAAACACACAATGTCAAACTCAGTCCGTGAAACTGCTATCAAACTTCACACAAGGTGGTACATGACACCAGAGAGAATTCACTCTATCTACCCCGATGTATCTCCTCTCTGTTTCCGAGGCTGCAACGAACCAGGCTCATTATCTTACATCTTTTGGAGCTGTAAATTCCCATCTGGCAGAAAGCAGCCTCGAAAGCCTCCACCATTGCAGGTCGATTAATCCCATTAGCTATACAAATGTGCCTATGCTTCACTCATATACCGGATATTCCTGCACCTTGTGAAAAATGAATCCACACACTTTTTGTTGCCATTCATTGGGTTACAGCTTTAAATTGGCGAACTTCAACTCTTCCTAGGCCACAAGTGTTGGCTAGGGTGGAATCTATCAAATTGTCTGAATGCATCCAGCATACAATATATGACACTATGCATATCTATAATAATAAAGGGAAACATTGGAATACAACTTATTCATGACTTAGATAAATATTGTTAAGACTTCTCCTCTGATTGAACAATGTTCTTACATTGACACAATGTTAAATGTTTGTCTTCTACTGCTAATCCCTATTTACCTGTCTGTAAGAGTACAGTAAGAGTATTTAGAGCCGCTATATACCTTTCCAGACATTGGATATTGTCCGACACAATGATTGTATGTTATTAACCTTTTAATAAAAGCGTTTGTAATCCAAAAAAAAGAAGAAGAGAGAAATGGATGAGGGAAGGGCAGAAAATTGATACTCCTCTTTCTGTAGGAGAGAAAATTGAGTACTGTCTGTGATACTTTTTTTATTTGCACTAACATATGTTTCCCCTTGTTCAAGGTCTAAGCAGTACTGATTCACAAAGGTTTTAGCAGAAGGTAAAATGTTAAAAAATAAATAAAAAATCTCTGAGAGAAAGGAAAAAGAAAAACAAACACATACGTATACAAATCAATAGTATGGCAATGGTAATAAAGCTATCAGCAAGTGAGATAAGACAGAGGGAAAGCTATAGACTAGAGGAGGAGTGGGAAGGATCACAGTCACAAAGGGGGGTCATAAAACTCTAGTATAGTGGGTGAGGAAACCAATATCCAAATTTAAGCTATTGTTTTTTTGTGTCAAAAAGAAGTATCATTCTTAGCTCAAATGTTTTCCTTTCCTGGATAGTTCTGAAATTCCCTTTAAGAACTAAAACATTGCAGTCTTCTATAGTGTGGTCCGGTTGTGAGAAATGATGTCCCACAGGTGTGCAGAAACCATCTTCCTTATGTTCCTTGATGGTGTGTCTGTGCAAATTCATCCTCACTTGTAACTTCTGTCCTGTTTCACCAACATAAGATCCTTTGCTACCCATGTTGCATTGGATGAGGTACACCACATTACTGGAGTAGTGATGAGCCAAACACCCCCGGGTTCGGTTCGCACCAGAACCTGCGAACGGACCGAAAGTTTGCACGAACGTTAGAACCCTATTAATTACAATGGACGCGAACGTTTGAAATCTGAAGTGCTATTTATAATGGCCAATATGCATGTTATTGTCCTAAAAAGGGTTTGGGGACCGGGGTCCTGCCTCAGGGGACATGTATCAATGCAAAAAGAAGTTTTAAAAACTGAAGTTTTTTCTGGAGCAGTCATTTTAATGATGCATAATGTGAAAAAAAAGTGAAATATTCCTTTAAATATCATACCTGGGGGGTGTCTAAAGTATGCCTGTGAAGTGGCATGTGTTTCCCATGTTTAGAACTGTCCCTGCACAAAAGGACATTTGTAAAGGAAAAAAAAATTAACCACTTAAGTCCCGGACCAATTTGCAGCCAAAGGACCAGGCCCCTTTTTGCAATTCGGCACTGCGTCGCTTTAACTGACAATTGCGCGGTAGTGCGACGTGGCTCCCAAACAAAATTGGCGTCCTTTTTTTCCCACAAATAGAGCTTTCTTTTGGTGCTATTTGATCACCTTTGCGGTTTTTATTTTTTGCGCTATAAACAAAAATAGAGCGATCATTTTGAAAAAATGCAATATTTTTTACTTTTTGCTATAATAAATATCCCCCAAAAATATATAAAAAAACGTTTTTCTCCACAGTTTAGGCCGATATGTACTCTTCTACATATTTTTGGTAAAAAAAAAATCGCAATTAGCGATTATAGATTTGCGCAAAAGTTATAGCGTTTACAAAATAGGGGATAGTTTTATAGCATTTTTATTAATATTTTTTTTTTTACTAGTAATGGCGGTGATCAGTGATTTTTATTGTGACTGCAACATTATGGCGGACACATTTTTGACACATTTTTGGGACCATTGTCATTTATACAGCAATCAGTGCTATTTAAATGCAGGTGTATGCTGTGCAGGAGGCACACTACACTGACTGAATATTAGGCAGATGCCTGTGTTGCACAAATCAACTACACAACACCAGCAATGAGGGGGTAGATTCAGGTGTATGTTGTGCAGTTTGCAGGAGGCACACTACACTGACTGAATATTAGGCAGATGCCTGTGTTGCACAAATAAACTACACAACACCAGCAATGAGGGGGTAGAATCAGGTGTATGCTGTGCAGTGTGCAGGAGGCACACTACACCCACTGTAACAGCGCTAGGTTAGGAAGCAAAGCAAAGCTGACACTGTCCCTGCCTATCCTGCTCTCTCCCTGAACACTACACTCACTGTAACAACGCTATCTAAAGAAGTATAAAGCACAGCTGACACTGTCCCTGCCTATCCTTCTCTCTATGAATGCCGCACAACACTACACAAGGCCGCCGCACTGGCGGCCTTATATAGTGTGGGGCGTGTACTAAACCCCCCTGAGCTATAATTGGCCACAGGCATCCTGCCTGTGGCCAATTATGGCTCTCCTCGCTGCTGGCAATGTGATTGGCCAAGCATGCTGGGTCACAGTGCATGCTTGGCAAATTATCAGCCAGCAATGCACTGCGACTGGCACAGTGCATTGTGGGCCGTTCGTATCACACAAATTTGATGCGAACGGCCCACAAAGTTCTGGTTTCGACGAATGGACGAACGACCAATGTTCGATTCGCACATGGGTTCGAACCGATCACCGGGCTCATCCCTATACTGGAGGTACAGTTGTATGATCCCGTGATATTGAAGGTCCCATTTGTGTGTGTGACACTGTTGGATAGATTGATCTGGTTGCATAGTTTGCAGCGTTTTTTATTGCATGGTTTGCTTCCATTATTTGTGACTTTATAATCAGCAGGAAACTTCACTCTGATTATAAAGTCACAAATAATGGAAGCAAACGTCTGTATGAGGTTGGGTGGTTGTCTGAAAGCCAATAATGGGGGTTGTTGGAATATTTTTTTCAGAGTTTCATCCTCTGTTATCCCTTTCATGACTATGCCTATTTCTGACATTTGGTGTTTACAAGTTAAAATCCATATTTTTTGCTAGAAAATTACTTGGAACCCCCAAACATTATATATATTTTTTTAGCAGAGAATCTAGAGAATAAAATGGCGATTGTTGCAATATATTATGTCACACGGTATTCGTGCAGCAGTGTTTTAAGCGTAACTTTTTGGGACAAAGATATTTTCATGAATTTAAAAAAAACGAAACAGTAAAGTTAGCCCAATTTTTTGTATAATGTGAAAGATGATGTTACGCCGAGTAAATACATACCAAACATGTCACGTTTTATAATTGCACGCACTCGTGGAATGGCGACAAACTACGGTACCTAAAAATCTCCATAGGCGACGCTTTAAAAATGTTTTATGGTTACCAGGTTAGCGTTACAGAGGTAGTCTAGTACTAGAATTATTGCTCTTACTCTGACGATCGCAGCAATACCTCACATGTGTGATTTGAACACAGTTTACATATGCAGGCACGACTTCCGTATGTGTTTTCTTTGCTGCACAAGCTCGCGAGGACGGGGGTGATATAAAAAAAAAAAATTCTTATTTATTTTATTTAATTTTATACAATTAAATTGTGTTTAAAAAAAAAAAAAAAAAATGATAATTTTTATTGCTGTCACAAGGAATGTAAACATCCCTTGTGACAGTAATAGGTGGTGACAGGTACTCTTTATGGAGGGATCGGGGGTCTAAAAGACCCCCGATCCCTCCTTTGCACTTCAAAGTATTCAGATCACTGAAAACGGCGATTCTGAATACTGTATATTTTTTTAAAACCCGCGCCATTGGCAGCCGAGTAAACCGGAAGTATCTTTGCGACGTCACTTCCATGTTTACATTCAGGAGCCTGGAACAAAGCCATTTCCGGCTTTGTTCCAGTCTGTCTCTAGGCGCCGGAAGTGGCGCATCACAGATCGCAGCTCCCGGTGGGACGGGACGCCCGGTAAGAGCGGCTAGAGGCGGAGGGAGGGGGATGTCCCCTCCCGCTCCTGCGGTATAACAGCTGAGTGGCTTTTAGCCGCATCGGTTGTTATACCTGGAAAGCCGATCGCCGGCTCTAAAAAACGGTACCGGGATGATGCCTGCAGCTGCGGGCATCATCCTGGTATAACCCCCGAGAGCCGAGTACGCATATCTGCGTACGCTTGGAGGGAAGGGGTTATTATGGGTTGTAAATCTTTTTTATCCCTTCTAGTACTGGGTTGTATGTGGTGACTAGAGGTACACATTTTTTTTTTCTCTGTGTATTGGAGGAGATTTTCTCTTTGGGTTTTCAAGGCTGTGTTTATGCTGTTATTGATGGTTTTGTCTTTGTAACCTTTCTTATGGAAGGAGTCTGCCAGTGCTCTGAGATGTTTATCTCTGTCTTCTGGGTCTGAACATATTCGGTGGTATCTGATGGCCTGGCTGTGTATGATGGCTCGTTTAGTGTGTTTGGATGAAAACTGGAACTATGGAGATAGCTGCATCAGTCAGTCGGTTTTCTGTATATCGACGTGTGAAGCTTATCATCCCTGATGTATACTGTAGTGTCTAGCAAGTTGACATGTGTGTCCGAATAATCCATTTTTAGTTTGATAGATGGGTGAACAGTCTTGATCAATGAGAATTTTTTTTTAGATTTTCTTCACCTTCAGTACATATCATGAAGATATCATCAATATAGCGGTAATATCTGTATGGCTTTTGTTGTATGCTGTTCAGGAAATTATCCTCCAGGTCAGCCATACATAAATTTGCATATTGGGGTGCCATTTTACTTCCCATAGCAGTACCCATACATTGGAGATAGATGTCATTGTTGAAAGTAAAGTAGTTATGTGTAAGAATGAATTTGATGAGCTGTGTAACTTACTCAGCAGTGTATATGTGGTTTGTTGAGGATGATAAGAATCTGTGACATGCTGCCAACCCATCCTTGAGGGATGTTACTGTACAGAGATTCTACATCCATAGTGACTAGAAGTGTTTTTGGTGGTAATTGTTGTATATTGTTAAGCTTGTTCAGAAAATCAGTGGTGTCATGCAGGAAACTAGTAGTGTTCATGAGCAACGGTTTTAACATGTTTTCTACAAAGCCTGAGATATGTTCGGTAAGTGTATTCATACCTGTTTTAATGGGTCTGCCTGGATTTCCTGGCTTGTGAATCTTGGGCAGCATGTAGAAGTCTCCAATTTCTGGATTATCTGGAATCACATCGATAAGTTCTGAATTTAGGTGAATTGGTATCGTTTTAATGAGACCTTTTAATTGCTTAGTAAAATCCTGGGTCGGATCATAATCCAGTTTTTTGTAGTAGGTGGTATTTGCCAGCTGCCTCTGGCCCTCGTGTATATATTTGTCTGTATCCATCACAACAACTGCTCTCCCTTTATCTGCTGGTTTGATGGTTATGGTCTGATTATTGTGCAGATCGTGTACAGCCCTTCGCTCCAGTGGTGAAAGGTTGTATAATATTTTCTTTTGATGGATGGATATCAGGGATGTGACACGCAGCCTGAAGCTGTCAATATAGGTATCCAGTTTCGGGTTGCGTCTTTATGGAGGTGTGAAGTTTCTGTTCTTTTTCTTTTTGTCACCTCCTATTGTTCTAGGATTCCTTTCATTACAGTGAAAATAATCTTTGAGCCTTAGTCTCCTGAAGAATTCCTCCATATCTGACCATGCCTGTAAATTATCCAATTTGGTGGTTGGGCAGAATGTGAGGCCTTTGGAGAGGACTGTTATTTCTGGTGTGGAAAGTTTATGATTTGACAAATTTATGATTCTGAGTTCCTCTGTTATATCCAAATTTTCCGTCAGGTCAGCATTTACACAAGGGATGCGTTGGGATTCTGAATTGGGTTCCAAGTTGCTGATAGCAGGAGTTATAGAGGTTGTGTTTGTTTTGTGTTGTTTAGGTTGTATCTAAAAGGTGTGCTCTTGGTGTAGCTTTTGGAGTTTTTTTTGCTTCCTGTTTATGGCAAGTTTTTGCAGTTGTCTTTGTAAGGTTTAAATTTCATTCATAATTAGGTTGATGTTTGTAGGGTCCAATGATGTTGAGGGTTCAAACACCAACTGCTTTTGTTTTCTGATTGTTTCCCTTTTACCATACAGTTTATGAATGAGGTTGTTCCTTAACCTTTCGCTGGTACGTCTGCAGAGTCCTTCTGCATAAGGAGAGTTCAGTGTATTTGCACAAGGATTTTTAATCCGGAGACCTTGTGGTATGAGATTCCTCTTTTTGCATCTTGAGAGAAAGAAGATGTCGCTGTTGACCTGTGTTTCCTTTGTGATCAGGTTGGTCAACTGCTTCTTCATTCGGCTATATGTAGTTTCTTCCATCATACTTGAAGTGATTGTAGCCGCATTAGTGCAATTGTGACAGAGAAAATTGAGTACTGTCCATGATACTTTTTTTATTTGCACTAACATATCATTTTTCATGGACGAGCTTTCGGGGTGTGTTCACACCCTGAAAGCTCGTCCATGTAAAATGATATGTTAGTGCAAATAAAAAAGTATCATGGACAGTACTCAATTTTCTCTGTCACAATTGCACTAATACGGCTACAATCACTTCAAGTATGTAGGAGAGGAAAAACATGTGTACACTTATTCTGTAAAGGAAGAAAAAAAAAAGGTTAGAGATGCCCTCAATACAGGGCACTTTCACCCCCTTCCTACCCAAGCCATTTTTCAGCTTTCCGCGCTGTCACACTTTGAATGACCAATGCGCGGTCATGCTACACTGTAACCATGTGAATTTTGTATCACTTTCTTCACACAATTAGAGCTTTCTTTTGGTGGTATTCAATCACTTCTGGGTTTTCTATTTTTTCCTTAAAAAAATACCTAAAATTTTGAAAAAAATATGTTTTTCTTAGTTTCTGTTTGTAAATTCTGTAAATAAGTATTTTTTCTCCTTCACTGATATGCACTGATGAGGAGGCACGAATATACCACACTTATGGACACGGATAGGTGGCACTGATATGTGGCACTGATGAGCTCTGATAGGTGGCACTGGTGGGCACTGATAGGTGGCACTGACAGGTGGCACTGATAGCCGGCACGGATAGGCAGCACTGATGGGCACTGATAGGAAGCACTGACTAGCATCACTAATGGGCACTGATTGCTGGCACAGGTGGGCACTCATTGCTGGCACTGTGGGGGCTTTATTGTAATCAGGGCACTGATGATCATTACCTTGATTACATACCTAGATTTCCTTTGCGAGGAGATGCCACTGATTGTCTCTCCTCTCCTCACACTCTGTCAGTGTGAGGCAAGGAGCTTTGATTACCAGCATCTCCATGTTTACATGTGACCAGCTGTGTTTGGACACAGCTGATCACATGGTTAGGAGCATACCCGCTGTTTTGGGGTTGGAGAAAGAATAGCTCTACTATGGTTCAAAGAGGGAGGAGGGACCCTTGGCATGCTCTGCATAGTCCATCTTCCATGATGGCAAATAGAACTTGTAGTAATTTATTGACAGGGTGATGACAGACCTTGATTACACAGCTGTACAGGCTGAGTCATGCACAGCTGTGTAAAATTCAGATAATTACAATAGTAAAGGTGTTGCTTACACTTCCCACTTCTATATGTGATCATGAAAGCCTCCCATCAACATGAGTGGCATGCTCAGTAGTGGTCAATCTGTATTGTCACTACTGTGTACTGTAGGTGCACGATATAGCTGCTATGTTTCTGATATTGCTAGAAACATAGCCTTGTTGCCAGACAGTTGCTGACCTTCGCCTGTTCCTGACGTTGCAGTTGTTCCTGAATCCATACTTATCTGCCTGGCTTCCACTGAACAGTTCTGGTGATCAGTCTCCACGCCTTCCTCCGAGAGGATCCTGTATCTCCGAGCTCCAGCCTTCAGGCACCTGCACCCTTTTGTTGCCCCAGCACTCCCTGTCCTCACTACCAGGGGTGTTGGGCTCCGGGAACCGTGCAAGAGGCCACCCTCAGCATTTCGGACTCCGCTGTAAGGTACGTGACAACTACATTCTACTCTGTTGGTGTTCATATATGCCATAAACAATGAAAAGTTGGACATATTGGGAAACACATTGAATATGCATGACACAAAAAGGTACTGGGAATCAAATTTCTATTTTGTACAAGGTCACTTATTTAATAGACAAAATCCAAAGCCAAATGATGTGGTTGTTGTTTTAACAAAGCATTTTCTAGTATAACATCATTAAACATGGTGTTAAAATATTATTTATAACTTAGCGCCTGTGTGTAAGAAAAGTTTGCTCAGTATTGAGAAGCTGAAAGTAGGTTGCCATTGCTGACCATTCCATCTGTAAAACCTTTTGCCTAGCTGGAATGCAATTCCTTGCCAAGCGATTAGCATGGTACATTGGCCTTTGATTCTGGAATCACTAATTTGGAAAAAAATATAACAATACATTTATAACATGCCTAGAGCATGTTTGTTCAGAGTCTGTGACTCAAAGAAAAAATGATCTTTAAAACCCAGCTTCAATTTTTGCTTAGTAAAGAGTGAAGTCTCCAGAACTCTATGCTTCAGGTCCCATTAACAGAAGCTGAAGGAGGGTGGGCCAGACACAAGTCAGGTTTGATCACCCTGAACCAGAAAGACGCACCAACAATCAGTGAAATCAGGACCAAAAACTGTAGTGTGGGACCTGGACATTGACAGCCGCACAGCGGATCTCAACAGGACAACACTGAATGTGATAGGGTTGCAGGGTTCCCCTCCCACAGTGCTAAAATAAAAAAAGAAACTCCTTATTTCTGGATATTTGTTTAAAGTGATTACCTTCTCCTGTACGGATTCCTTCCCATCCGCATCATTTATGGTTACACAGCAGGAAAATAGAACAATAGGGGGTATCTTCCTTTGCTGCCTTAAAATTACACAGAAGGCAGCATATGGGCACAAAAAGGCAAAATGCCTCTAGCAATTTTACTTGATCTAGTTCAGGTGGACCAATTTTCTCATCACTATTCAGATTTTCATCCTGGTAAGCCAATTCAGATTAAAGTTTTTTTTTTTTTTTTAGATCAACATTATCCTGCAGATCTTCACCATAGAATTTAAGCAACAATAGGCATTTTGAAGGCAAATGCAATACTGTATCATATTTTAAAATACAACCCGGACAATATTAGCTAATGTTGTAAGTTAATATAGCATGATTTGTTTTAAATAAAGAAAGGGCAATCGAGAAGTTGCACATTTTCAAAGACACCAACTTATTTAGCCAGTTGTTTTTATAATAACAGCTCTAATTATAATGCAGTGTAAATGAAGTAAGAGATGCAGAACCCATTGCAGATATAAACTATTGCAAAGCAGAAGTTCATTGTGCCCGTTATGGTGAGTAAACTTGCCATGCTAAATTTAATTAGAATGTCCTCTAATAAGGTGATCATTTTCATTTAATAACTTTGAATAAATAAAACAACTTTGGCATTTAGTTCTTGCAAAAAAGACAATGTAAACACCTGCAGCACAGCAAGCAAAATAAGTCAGATGGAGTATCTCTGAAAATCAAAGTGAAATAAAAGATTGCAATGTTTAATTAAGTTTGTTTAGCAGAATTAGAAGCCTGGGACAGAACTATTGTAGTTCTGCCAGATTTATGAGCTTTTTCACCGTGTATTAAACTGCAGTACTAGCTGTCATACATCAACAGACTTTGCTGCCTTATTATTGATAATGCAGAAAAATGCCAATGTCATTACAGACTTGGAAAAGGCAATGTCTGTATCCATGGCAATAAAAATGTGCAATTAATTGCTTTATTCTTGCTGCCACAGTATAAACTGGGAAATGTATTTCATATCCTGTTTAGTATCTCCTTTTTAAATTTTTTTACACTGGCTTTTTTTACAGTGACATGTTAGATGCTTCAATGCTGATAACAAGCTGTATATTTTTATATAAAGCCACCAATGAGCTATATATAATTTTAAAGTTTATAAATATGTTTTTAAAATTAATATTGCTTTTCACCTTATGTAGCATGTGTGCCAATGGAGATTGAGAGGCTCCAGAATATAGTAGAGAAAATATATTGTTTTTTATTTTCTCTGGGTATTAGATAGTTACATAGTTACATAGTAGGTGAGGTTGAAAAAAGACACAAGTCCATCAAGTCCAACCTATGTGTGTGATTATGTCAGTATTACATTGTATATCCCTGCATTTTGCGATCATTCAGGTGCTTATCTAATAGTTTTTTGAAACTATCTATGCTCGCCGCTGAGACCACCACCTATGGAAGAGAATTCCACATCCTTGCTGCTCTTACAGTAAAGAACCCTCTACGTAGTTTAAGGTTAAATCTAATTTCTACTCTAGGTGCGGCTGGACCAGAGTCTTGTAGAGCGGGAGAATTATCATTTTATCTCTGGAGTTGATCCCCTTTTTAATGCATGCCAATATTCGGTTTGCTTTGTTAGCAGCAGCTTGGCATTGCATGCCATTGCTGAGCCTATCATCTATTACAACCCCCCAGGTCCTTTTCCATCCTAGATTCCCCCAGAGGTTCTCCCCCAGTATATAGATTGCATTCATATTTTTGCCACGCAAATGCATTATTTCACATTTTTCTACATTAAACCTCATTTGCCATGTAGTTCCCCACCCCATTAATTTGTTCAGATCTTTTTGCAAGGTTTCCACATCCTGCGGAGAAGTAATTGCCCTGCTTAGCTTAGTATAGTCCACAAATAGAGAGATTGAACTGTTTACCCCATCCTTCAGGTCATTTATGAACAAAATAAATAGGATTGGTCCCAGCAGAGAACCCTGTGGGACCCCACTACCCACCCCTGACCATTCCGAGTACTCCCCATTTATCCCCACCCTCTGAACTCGCCCTTGTAGCCAGTTTTCAATCCATGTACTCACCCTATGGTCCATGCCAACTGACCTTATTTTGTACAATAAACGTTTATGGGCAACTGTGTCAAATGCTTTTGCAAAATCCAGATACACCACGTCTACGGGCCTTCCTTTATCTAGATGGCAACTCACCTCCTCATAGAAGGTTAATAGATTGGTTTGGCAAGAACGATTCTTCATGAATAGGGTTGAGCGAACCCGAACTGTAAAGTTCGGGTCCGTACCGGACTTTAGGGTGTTCGGGTCCCGGACCCGAACCCGAACAATTGACTGTATGTTCGGGTTCGGGTCCGGTGTTCGGGATTTAATGTTGCTTTTTAAAATGTCTTTTAAAAGCACTCGCGGCTATATGAATTTATATTCATATAGCCGCGAGTGCTTTTAATACAGAGAACAGTCATTGAAGTCATTTATTTTTAAAAAGTTAGTAATAAAAAGTGTTTGGGGACCTGGGTCCTTCCCCAGGGGACATGTATCAATGCAAAAAAAACTTTTAAAAACGGCCGTTTTTTTCGGGAGCAGTGATTTTAATAATGATTAAATTGAAACAATAAATGTGTAATATTCCTTTAAATTTCGTACCTGGGGGGTGTCTATAGTATGCATGTAAAGGGGCGCATGTTTCCAGTGCTTAGAACTGTCTCTGCAAAAAGTGTCATTTTTGCAGAAAAGAAAGCTATTTAAAATCACTCGCGGCTAATGTGTATTGTCGGCTCCCGTAATACAGAGAACAGTCATTCATTGAAAGTCATTCATAAAAGAAAAGTCATTGATAAAAAAAATAAAAAAAACAAAAAAAATAAAGCGTAGGGGTCCCCTCAAATTCAATAACCAGGCCCTTCAGGTCTGGGATGGATATTAAGGGGGACCCCAGCCCAAAAAAAAATAAATAAATGGCGTAGGGTCCCCCTCAAAATCCATACCAGACCCTTGAGGTCTGGGATGGAATTTAAGGGAAAACCCAGCCAAAAAAAATGGCGTGAGGTCCCCCTCAAAATCCATACCAGACCCTTATCCGAGCATGCAACCTGGCAGGCTGCAGGAAAAGAGGGGGGACGAGAGCGGCCCCCCTCCCGCCTGAACCGTACCAGGCCACATGCCCTCAACATTGGGAGGATGCTTTGGGGTCCCCCCCAAAGCACCTTGTCCCCATGTTGATGAGGACAAGGGCCTCATCCCCACAACCGTGCCCAGTGGTTGTGGGGGTCTGCGGGCGGGGGGCTTATCGGAATCTGGAAGCCCCCTTTAACGAGGGGACCCCTAGATCCTGCCCCCCCCCTGTGTGAAATGGTAAGTACCCCTACCATTTCACCAAAAAAGTGTCAAAAATTGTAAAAATGACAGGAGACGGTCTTTGACAATTCCTTTATTAAAATCTTCTTTCTTCTGGTCTTCCTTTCTTCATCTTCTCCTTCCGGCATCTTCTTCTTCCATCTTCTTCTTCCTCCGATCCGCTTCTTCTTGGCCTTCTCGTCCAGCATCGGTGTCTCTTCTGGGCCGCTCCGCGCAATGGGAGGCTCCCGCTGGGTGAGGCTTCTCTTCAGTATCTTCTTCCACGGCGTCGGTCTCTGAGGCTTCTCTCCGGTATCTTCTTCCAGGGCGTCGGTCTCTTCTTGGGCCACTCCTCGCAATGGGAGGCTTCCGGTGTGTGAGGCTTCGCTTGGGCTGACAGTTCTTTTATAACGTAGGGCGGGGCCACCTGGTAACCCCGCCCCCTCTGACGCATGGGAACGTCATGGGGACTTCCCTATGGCTTTCCCCCACGTCACGGGTAAAGCCGTAGGGAAGTCCCCATGAAGTTCGGCCGAACCTGCTGAACCCGAACATCCAGGTGTCCGCTCAACTCTATTCATGAATCCATGCTTCATCCCCTACAAGAGCTTGCATACTATTGATGTTGGGCTAAGTAGTCTGTAATTCCCAGGGATGTATTTTGGGCCCTTTTTAAATATTGGTGCTACATTGGCTTTTCTCCAATCCCCTGGTATCCTTCCAGTCAGTAGACTGTCAGTAAAAAATAGGAACAATGGTATGGCAATTACTTGACTGAGTACCCTCGGATGCAAGCCATCTGGTCCCGATGATTTATTAATGTTAAGTTTCCCAAGTCTAATTTTAATTCTGTCCTCTGTTAACCATGGAGGTGCTTCCTGTGATGTGTCATAAGGATAAACACTGCAGTTTTGGTTACTGAAGCCCCCCTGATTCCCTTGTGAAGACTGAGTAGAAGATTAAATTCAATACCTTCACCATCTCCCCATCCTTTGTAACCAGATGTCCTTGCTCATTCTTTATGGGGCCAATATGGTCTGTCCTCACTTTTTTACTGTTTACATATTAAAAGAATTTCTTGGGATTTTTTTTTGCTCCCCTCCGCTTTCGTGTTCTATTTAGCTGCCCTAATTGCACCCATACATTTCTTGTTGCATTCTTAAATTATAAAGTCTGAATGCTGATGATGAACTTTCAACCTTGTATTTTTTGAAGGCCTTCTCCTTTGCTTTTATATGCATTTTTACATTGGAGTTAAGCCATCCAGGACTTATGTTCGCTCTTTAACATTTATTACCCAATAGGATGCATTGGCTAATGCCCTTATTTAATATGCTCTTAAAGGAAATCCATCTTTCCTCCATGTTCTTTGTTCCTACGATTTTATCCCAATTTATGCCTTCTAACAAGGTTCGTAGTTTAGGAAAGTTGTCTCTTTTTGATATGATGTTCTCATATTATCATCTCATGCTCCCTATTGAGGTATGTGAAAAAACAGGATATAGGGATCAACAGGAGGAACCACTGGGTGCTTTGGGTGAGGCCATAAATCCAACATTGCCAGAGGTTTAAAATTCTGAGGAGTCTTCCGGAAGGAATTTTACTTCATTACAGCAGCCTTCAGCAGAGCAAGCAGCAGGGAATTAGTGTGTTTAACCACATGCCGACCGCGCCATAGCCAAAAGACGTCTACAGCGCCGTCGGCTTGTTCTAAGTGGATGTCCTACGGACGTCCTCCCAGAAACTTGTTCCCGCGTGCCCCCTGTGTCGCGCACTCGGGAACATCCATGACCGCCGGGTCCCTAGGACCCGGCGCATCACGGATCATGGTAAACGGCCGCTGATAGCGGCCGTTTACCACGTGATCGCTCCGTCAAATGATCACATGTACACAAACCGGCATCACGTCATGACACCGGTTCCTCCCTCCCCTCTCTGACCGATCGGTACAGTGAGAGGGGAGAAGCGGAAAGGGGGAGAGACGGGACCAGCGCTGTGGGCTGGATGTGTAGTGCCCACAGCGCTGGTCAGTGCCTGCAATACACTGCCACCACTGTGAAATACTGTGCAATACTCTGCAACCACTGTGCAATGCTCTGCAACCACTGTGCAATGCTCTGCAACCACTGTGTAATGCTCTGCAACCACTGTGCAATACTCTACCAATACTGTGCAACACTGCAACACTGCAATACTCTGCCAATACTTGGCAATACTTTGCCAATACTCGGGAATACTCTGCCAATACTCGGGAATACTCTGCCAATACTCTGCCAATACTCGCCAATACTCGCCAATACTCTGCCAATACTCTGCCAATACTCGCCAATACTCGCCAATACTCTGCAATAATTTTTAATAGAAACAAAGAATTTTTTTTTTTTTTTTTTACTGAATTTTCAGTATTTTTTGATTTATAGCGCAAAAAATAAAAAACCCAGCGGTGATTAAATACCACCAAAAGAAAGCTCTATTTGTGTGAAAAAAAGGACACAAAATTCATTTGGGTACAGTGTTGCATGACTGAGTAATTGTCATTCAAAGTGTGAGAGCACCGAAAGCTGAAAATTGGTCTGGTTAGGAAGGGGGTTTAAGTGCCCAGTGGGTAAGTGGTTAATGCTTTGCAAGAAGTACATGTTTTCCAATTTCAACTTAACAACATGATCCCTTAATATTGCCCTCATATTACTTCCGAAGAAGCTGCTGGAAATTACCCATGTTTTTTTTTTCCTGTAGATTGCCCCTGTCAGAAACCATGAACCAG
Organism: Lithobates sylvaticus; assembly: GCA_028564925.1. Classification (NCBI taxonomy): domain Eukaryota; kingdom Metazoa; phylum Chordata; class Amphibia; order Anura; family Ranidae; genus Lithobates; species Lithobates sylvaticus. The sequence goes on from CM053036.1 coordinate 171,119,531, forward strand.
ACTGAGACAGAAGTTGTTAAATCACACTTGTTTAATAATAATAAAAAAAGGTAAACAGAGTAAATGTAGTCAAAAAACATAGCCAGTGTTCAGGAACTGGAACGGATACTCAGGCCAGCCAAAAAGTCAGGGAGCCAGAGAGGAGCGTAGTAGAACAGCAAGCAGGATCTGGAGCCAAAAGGAATGTCAGCCAAGCAAAACTTTAACAGGAACACAGGAGATTGTCTCTAGAGATGTGTAAACAAACCTCTCCCCGCGCTTCCTACTCTGCCTGTCATTGATAGGCTGTTCCCTGTCATCGGGAAAGCCGATCAATGACGTCAGATGTACAGCCACGCCCCCTACTGTAAAAAAAAACACAACACCTCACACTAACTCCTCCCCGCCCCCTAGTGGTTAACTCCTTCACTGCCACTGTCATTTACAAAGGAACCAGTGCTATTTAAATAGCACTGATTTCTGTATAAATGACAATGGTCCCAAAAATGTGTCAAAAATGTCCGATGTGTCCGCCATAATATCGCAGTCACAATAAAAATCGCTGATCGCCGCCATTACTAGTAAAAAAAAAAATATTAAAAATAAAAATGCTATAAAACTATCCCCTATTTTGTAAACGCTATAACTTTTGCGCAAGCAAATCAATAATCGCTAATTGCGATTTTTTTTACCAAAAATATGTAGAAGAATACGTATCGGCCTAAACTGAGTAAAAAAAATGTTTTTTTTATATATTTTTAGGGGATATTTATTATAGCAAAAAGTAAAAAATATTGATTTTTTTTCAAAATTGTCGCTCTATTTTTGTTTATAGCGCAAAAAATAAAAACCGCAGGGGCGATCAATTACCACCAAAAGAAAGCTCTATTTATGGGGAAAAAAGTACGCTAATTTTGTTTGGGAGCCACATCGCACGACCGCAATTGTCAGTTAAAGCGACGCAGTGCCGAATCGCAAAAAGGGGCCTGGTCCTTTGGCTGCAAATGGTCCGGGGCTGAAGTGGTTAAAGACAACAATACTCAATTAAGAGAAAAATTAAAAAAAAATCAAAAGTTAAACAGTTTTAAAAATATATATATATTTTTTTATTTGTCCATTCGTACGAAAGGATATAGTTTATGCTTCTCTGTTCCTTGATGTCTAATGTCATGTTCCCTGGAGCATTTGATTGGCACAAGAACGGATCCAGGATAGTGTTTAAAGTGTTTAATCCTCAGTTGCCACCTTTAAAAAAAAAATTTAATTAAAAGGAGGACGTTATAGGACTACAGAACACCCTCTTCTTTCCTTTTCTCAATACCATAGGAATGAAGTATGTTGCAGTTCACAGAGAGCTCTTTTTAACTCCTCCACTGGTGAGATTTGTTACCAGTTACAAGGAGTATGGTGCCAGTGGTTTTAGTCTTCTTGCAATGGTCTCTTTTAGGGCCTCTTTCTGCATACATTTATATGCCGTGGAGATGCCTTTTTGATCTGGCCACTTTGGTTTCCTCCCATTAACCTGTGCAGATGGCGGACTGTGAGTGGAGAGATCTGGGGATGGCTTGTTTCTTTCTCCCCCTTCTTCCCTCCTATCCATTTATTGTTGTGCACGGGCCTCCCCTAGGTCTCTCGCCCGTGTCTGGACTTTAGGATAGAGTGAGATTAGGTTTATCTCCTCTGCCACCCTTTGGGTGGAGTGTTGGGCCATTTGGTCCAAAAGTCATCATACTCTGGGTTGAGGCTGCAATCGCAGCGTCACCTAGGGGTAGGGATGCAGTGACGGTGCACGTTCCGGCGTGCTGCGTCATCGGATCCTGATTTGATGGCATCCTATTAATCTGTTAGGGATGTGTTTTGAAACAGGAAGTGCCATGCCTCAACTGCGGCCTCTATCGTTGGGTGATCTGTTTTTTGGGGTTTTATGTGAGTTTTCTGAGCTAGCAGAAGAGAGCTTAAATGCCTTCAGGTAATAACCCCAGCGAATCCTATCAAATGCCTTTTTGGCATCTAAGGTAATGAATAGATTTGATATATTATGTTTTTCAGTAAAATATAGGAGATTTTGTATTTTTCGTGTGGCATCTGGGGCTTGTCTGCCTAGCGTGAACCCTACTTGCTCGGGGTGTATGATGTGGGGCATAATGGGGGTTAATCTCTAAGCTATTAATCTGGCATACAATTTGAGGTCATAGAGAGATAGGGCGGACATTTGGGGGGTATCCAGCTCCTTCCCTGGTTTGGGCAAGGTTACAATATTGGTAGAGAGCATTTTATTTGGGAATTGACCAGAGGACACAGCACCGCTGAACATATCACAGATATGGGGGGTTAAAGTTTTGTTGAATAATTTGTAATATTCGGCAGAGAAGCCGTCCGGGCCCGGACCTTTACCGTTGGTAAGTGTGGAAATAGCTTGGGAGATTTCTTGTATGGAGAATGGAGCGTTGAGGGATATCAGTTGTTCAGAGGAAAGTTTGGGAAAATTAATTGATTCTAGAAAGTCTGATATGTCAGAATCCATGGATTGTATTATGTTGGGGTCATATTTTAAGTTATATAGCGTGCGATAATACACACCAAACGCATTAGCTATATCTTTGGGGTGATACACTAAGTCTCCGGTAGAGGGATGTAGGATAGGCAGAATTTTATTTTTGTTCCGCCTTAGTTTGATTTTGTTTGCTAACAGTTTACCAGCTTTATTACCGGCTGTGTAGAAATAAGATCGTATTTTTTAATAGTGACTTGGCGTATTTGGCATTTAAGAAGGTTTTAAGATAATTTCTGGCCATAAAAATGTTATCGCTATTGAAGTGCGTGGGGGATACTTTATTTATCTTTTCTAAGTGTTCAATTTTATTGAGTAGTTCTGTCAGCTGCTATGTCCTTTGGCGCCTTGTTTGTGCATTCAGTTGAATTAGAACACCGCAAATAAACGCTTTGTGGGCTGTCCACTATGTAGCAGGATTGCTAGCTGTAGGCATATTAATGTTGAAGTATTCTGTCAGACGTTTTTGTATGAATGTTGTATTAGCAGGTATAGACATGAGGTATGGATCATTTCTCCAGTTGGTGGCAAATGAGTGAGATGACTTGTCTCCTATACATATGGGTGCATGATCTGACCATGTTACGGTGTGAATTTTTGTCTCAATGGTGTCTTGTACGAGTTGTTTGTCTCTGACAAACAGGTTGATTCTTGATTCTTCTGGTACTCAATTTCTGAATTTTGTACTAATAAATGGATTAAAATTATTGCCACACAAAGACGTATTAAATATGAACAATTAGTACACCAAATACAGATATTTTTTTCCCCAAATTTCTGACATGACTTTACAGTTACCTTCTTTGTGGTGGTCTATTATTACTAAAAAAATCAATAGGAAAGAAGATTTACCGTATATACTCGAGTAAAGGCCGACCTGAATATAAGCCGAGGCACCTAATTTTACCACAAACAACTGGGAAAACTTATTGACTCGAGTATAAGCCTAGGGTGAGAAATGCGCAGCTACTGTAAGTGGAAAAGAGGGTCAACGATGCCCATTTGCAGCCTCACTGTGCCCATGCAGATGGACACAGTTGACCGATTTGGGGCCCTTTATCTCAGGGTCACTTAGTGCTAGGAACCCCATCTTTAGATATGTTGTAGTGCTAATTCCACTGGGTTGGAATACAACATTTGGGGTTCCTAGCACCAAGTGTCCCCGAGATATGGGGCCCCAAATTCGGGTCAGAAAATCTCAAGCACTTTTCTGCAGCAGAGAATGACATTTTCTGAACCGACTTTGGGGCCCTGTATCTCGGGGCCACTTAGTGCTAAGAACCCCATCTTTGGATATGTTATAGTGCTAGTTAAACTGGGTTTGAATGCCACATTTGGGGTTCCTAGCTCCAAGTGTCCCCGAGATATGGGGCCCCAAATTCGGGTCAGAAAATGTCAAGCACTTTTCTGCAGCAGAGAATGACATTTTCCGAACCGACTTTGGGGCCCCGTATCTCGGGGCCACTTAGTGCTAGGAACCCCATATTTGGATATGTTATAGTGCTAGGTCCACTGGGTTGGCACACCAAATACGGGGCCCCAAAGTCGGGTCGGAAATTTTTTTTTTTGCTGCATCAAAGTGCTTGACTCGAGTATAAGCCGAGGGGGGCACTTTCAGCACAAAAAAATGTGCTGAAAAACTCGGCTTATACTCGAGTATATACGGTACTTATTAAAAATGATAAAGTGTTTTCGTGGAGACGTGGATCTATGACTGATCCTCCACCCCTTATGAATATTAACCCATACGCTACTCATATTTATTGGCCTATAGATCACGCACAGAACAAATCATGTTCTATACCATCTAAAAAATCCAGACCACCAAAAAAAGGTGATAAGTACCACTGTTTCGCCTCCCTTACTAACTGTGTCATTAACAATGGATACAGATTCCCAACCTATGCTATCACAGAAGACACCGTCTGCCTTATTGGCACACACAAAATCTCCCTCCCACTCTTCAGCTACTCATTTGGTAGCCCCTGTCCTCCCCCCTTGTATCCACTTAAATGCTGGTCCCTTGGTTAATGCCGCATCCATGTCTGTTGATTCTGTTAGTGGAGTACTGCTCGGCCCACCCGTTTCATTTGGTCCTAACACTCTCCTTGCAACATTAACCCCTAGTGCTCACCCTGTTGATCCTTCTTCGGTCTCTTTTTTAGTACCCGACCTCCCTCGCTCCAAGCCTCAAAAAAGAAAACACGAGGTAGAGGTTGCCGAGGCCGAGGAGGTAGACCAAAGCCCAGACCCAATGAGAAAGACAACACTATAAAAATCTTTAATCTCTCCACCCATTTTGACTACTGATGAGAAATCACTACTGAGTCATGGTCTTAATTTTGCACCCTCTGCCCAGCCCAACCCTTTTCTCCTCTTTAAGGATCGAATAAATTTGTTCGTTGCCTTTCTCTGAAAAGATTTTATAACATCCAGTCCAAGAAACATAATCATAGTCACCTTCAGGCTAACTCTAGTCTCATTCTGTCAATTCTTCTTGTAATGATACTACAACTCATATTGATCCAGATTGCCTTGCTATTCTGGAAGAATTATATGCCCATAACACAGATTCTAGTAATCAGTACAATACTCCCCCCTTTTCCAAATTTTGTACACCCAACATCTCATGATTAGACCTACATCAGTGTTCTACCCTACCTATTCCAAGGGTTCCTGTATTGATGCCTTTTACCGTATCGTATACACAGAAATACTGGAAATGTGTAATTCAGCAAAAAATAAAAATAGGACCTATTCCAATCTCACATATCCTGAAAAGAAAGCTCTAGACACTTTAACTAATAATTTTGATCTGGTAATAAAAAGTGCAGATAAAGGAGGAGGCATAGTTGTACAAAATAGAGCTGACTATGTCAATGAAGCCATCAGACTCCTTTTGGATACTAACACTTATATCAGATTAAAAACTGACCCATTACCCAGGTTGACCTTGGAGGCTACTGTGTTAGTTAAAGACGCACGTAGCCAAAAAAAATATTACTCCACAGGAAGCCTCTTTCTTGATTAAGGATGTACCTTTTACTCCGTATCTATATCATTTACCCAAGGTGCACAAAAATATGACCAACCCCCCTGGATGACCTATTGTGGTGGCCATGGGTAGCATTACCAGTGGTTTGTCACAATCTTCAGTCTTATATTAGAGATAGAACCGTCTCTAATATAAGAGACGGGTTAGAGACGGAACTAATTTGCTGGAATTGCTTTCTCCTTATTCTTGGGAGCCCAGCTATCTCTGGATCTCCCTAGATGTCCAATCTTTGTATACCTCCATAACACACGATGTGGGATTAGGTGCCATACAATCCTTTTTGTGTCAGGACCCAATGTTTAACCCAAGGCAAGCAGCCTTCATTGTGGAGGCCACCTCCTTCTGTCTCACCCACAATTATTTTAAATTTGATAATGATTTTTTTCTACAAGTAAATGGGACAGCTATGGGTGCTAATTTTGCACCGTCATATGCCAATCTCACTATGGGTCATTGGGAATCCTCCCACGTATGGTGTAATAATCCTTTCCTTTCCCACATCGTGTTCTATGGTCGTTACATAGACGACGTGATTACTATCTGGGATGGCAGCGCATCCTCAGTTTTAGATTTCGTTACGCATTGTAACAATAATAATATGGGCCTACAGTTTACTTCTGTCCTGGACAAGGATAAGCTAGCCTTCCTCGATTTGGAATTATTTTCTGTTGGCAAAGAAATTCATGCTAAGAATTTTACTAAACCTACCGCGGGGAATTCATTCCTCCATTACAAACGTTGCCATCATCAACAGTGGCTCAATAACATACCCAAGAGCCAATTTTGTAGACTCAAGAAGAATTGTACTAGAAATGACGACTATAACAATCAGAGTAAAACACTAAAAGCTAAATTCCTCGATAAAGGGTTTCCAGAAAATCTTATTATAAAAATATAGTTCTCCCTTTACATACCTCTACTCATGGTAGTACATATTTGAGAGACCTGCGCTTCATCACTCAATTCCACTCTCACCATAAACAGATGGAGAGCATTGTACGGAGACATTGGCCTTTGTTGCTTCAGGATGAGCATCTTCTCTCTGCTGTTCCTGATAAGCCAAAGTTTGCGTACAGAAAAGCACCAAACATCAAGAGCAAGGTCGCACCAGGTAAACTTAAAGAGAAACCTTCTCTTTCTGATTGTTCCATTCAAACTTTTTTAGCTATCTCAGGTATGTACCAATGCTGCAAATCCCTATGCAAAACCTGTCAGTTCGTGAGACATGGTCAAAAGGATTTTTGTGTAAAAAGGTAAAACATACCCTACTGTGCTCTACTGATCATGTGGTCTACTGTCTAACATGCCCTTTCGGCCTTTTCTATGTAGGGAGAACTATTAGACCACTACGTAAACGGTTTGGCGAGCACCGCTGCTTTATTTCTGGTGGATTGGACAACCATAGTGTTCCTAGACATTTTCTCGAGTTCCATCAAAAATCTACAGATGGTCTAAGGGTCTGGGTTATTGAGGCAATGCCAAGAAACCTCCCCCCAGCTGAACGCTTTAGAAAACTCTGTAATAGAGAAATGTTTTGGATTTTTTCTTTAAATGTTCTTGCCCCTGGAGGACTGGAGGACTTCGAAATTAGTGCTATTCTCTGAAATCCTTCTTTCCTAATACATTTTGTGCGAGATCTTTCAGCAAAAAGCTTATTAATTTAGTATACCTGTAAATAGTATTTTTTTAACATTTCAATAAAATTTGATATATACACATATATATACATGGTAATAATAATTGAATACCACTATGATATACTTTCCAAAATGCAAATAGTGTTTTGCCAATTCTCTTTTCCTATCCTTCCACTCTCATATATATATATATATATATATATATATATATATATATATATATATATATGCCCAGTTGAACAAATTCTGAAGGCTATGCCTGGTATCAATCCATGTGTTTGTGTGTACATATATATATATATATATATATATATATATATATATATATATATATACATACACATATACTCTGATATATATATATATATATATATATATATATATATATTATATACTTTTTACTTTCAGATTTTATGTTCTACTGTTGTATGTATGTATGCGTTACTATTAGGACGGTGACTATTTTTCTGTCATCTCTATTATCCTGTTATTGCCATAGCGCTCTGTTCATATCACTATTCAAACTCTCTGCCCTGTAAGCCCGCCCATATAGTATAAATTACCCCTCCATCCACACAGTCATCAGGTTGATAAAGGAACCAATCAGTTGTTCCGAAACACGTCCCCTTTTGATGACTGCTTCCTGTTTCCTGTTTGTGTTCCATGCTGGTTGTCGTCCCTTGCCGTTGATGTCTCTTCCGGTTTCTGTGCTTCCTGTGTTTTTGACTGTGGCCGCGGACCGGCTTGCAATTTCCCTGTGAGTCCCTTGCCGTTTCCTCCTGCTGGCACCTCCGTGATCCCACATCAATCGGAAAAACAGAGCATCAGAAGCCTGCACACGCCATCAATTTCACCCATGTCGGATCACCCACACAAACCATATGCCTTGTCATTCTACATATTTTGTAAGTGTTTTTAACCCTTTTGGGGCAATTAAACATTTTTACTTCTACACTTAGAGGCACCTTTCTTTTGTTTTCTTTTTCTTCTTGGATAAGTGCAACGTGGTTTTGAAAAGAAGGTAAAGTCCTTTTCCATGGAGTGTTGGCATCTCCATATGTCAAATAAGCCGTTGGCTTGTAGTAGGCCATGCCCCCCATCTTTATTGACAGGGACTTTCCCCACTGTCCTACATATCATGTTCTGATGTCTGTCATGCATGCTGCAGCTACACACCTGCTAGTTTGACAGCGACTGTCTACACAACTGTCAGGGAAATAGGCAAATCCCTATGCCCAATTGTCAGGGTAATAGGTGCATCCCTATGTGCAATTGTCGGGCAAATAGGCGCATCCCTATGCGCAATTCTGCAAGGTTAGCAAACCAGCATAGGCAAGGTCGTGCTAACGCGCATCGGCGCACATGGATGCGCAATGTCTCTACTAGACAAACGGCCGGTGCCGCGGTCGGGCGAACGCCTTGTTTATTTTAAGAGTCCACTGACAGTGCTGCATCGCTGGATTATCATCAGCGTTCCCTGTATACCTGTGTTTGCGATTCCTGTTACCTGATCTCCTGTGTATCGACCCAGCTTGTTTGACCTGCTCCTTCTGACCTCCTGGCTCTACCTACCGGCTTGCACCTGACTTCTCCCTGCCTGCTTCCTGCATCTGACCCCGGCCTGGCTAACGGACGTGTTATCCTGTTTCCTGTACCTGGACTTGTGGCTCTGATCTTGGACTGTCTTACCGTGTTTGACCCCTGGCCTGGCTTCTGATTCTGCTACTGGACTTCCATTGGTCCTCTCTTCTGGACCTCTTATGCACATCTGCCTCCAGTGACTTTGTTCTACCAAGCTCCTGGCATCAGCTGCTACTACCAAGCAACCCGTGCTTCTGTGGGCCCCTTTAGGGTTGTGCTGCACTCGGTCGAAAGGGGAGCCCTCCTGGCATCTCGGCCTCCTACCAAGTTCCTGACAACAACATTCTGCTGTCCATCATTCTGTTACCCCCCTGTTTGATTGACAGCAGATTTCCCTGCTGTTCTAAACATCATTCAGCTGCTTGTCCCCGTGCGGTAGACATGCCCCCCGCATTTGGAAAGAAGGAAAAAAGAGAGTTAATGCAACAATATAATTACTGATGATGGTATCACTCCCTTCATCTTGTGACAGGGCTTGGTCTTAGTAAATGGCTGTTAGACCAACCCATGCAATGTATCATGGGAGCAGGTCACATGCTTTCAAATATCCAGAAGTACTGAGTTTTTCTGGATACAGCCTACCCACCTGTGATATAAATAAGGGGGAAGGCTGGGTCCGAGGTGGTCGTTCGGTGGCCCGCTCTAAAGAGGATGATGTGGTTGCTGCTCTTTGCAGCCCATAAAAAACCCCAGGAGCCCGGAGACCCTCCAAGAATTGGAGAATGCCTAAAATGGATTACTAACTTTTTGGAGGTACGTCTGGGTAGCCAAGTAGAGATAGTCAGGGACATTTTAAGGTTATCGTTCATGCTGAACTGTATTGTTAAAACTTTTGAGTAAAGTTGCTTCAACTGTTCCAAGCCTGGCCACAGCCCTGCCTGGTCCCGGGCATTGATGAGCATGAAAACAGAGAAAGGTACCCCCACGTGCAGGATGAGTGGCCCCATCCACATTTGTACATTACAAGGATTTAAACTAACTTTGTTGCAGATTCCTAACCCTTGTTTTTCTGAAGAAATAGCTGTTTGCTTGTCTGTATCCATGACGATGAATGTAAATGTATTCATGCACGATGAATGTAAATATGAGTGACTTATAATTATAAATCAGCTGCTCCATTTGCAGGGTTCTAATGATGTTAGTCAAAGAGTCTGAATCCCTTTAGATATGATTTCCCTTTGGGAGTCCCTCAATAAAAATTAAATAGCTTTTTCAGGTGATGCCCAAAATGTGACTGTTATCTTAGTACAGACTTTTGAAAAATGTAATAAGCCAACCACAAGCAGGAAATTACATTTCTGGGGAGGGCTCAGTACACCATCTGTGTACAGAATGCCCCCAGGTTGCCATATTGCTTTGCACTTTACATAAAATTGCATCACTGCAGATTGAAAAGGAAAGGTCATTTTAATAACAATATGACTTGTGTATACTATATTAATTGTTTTATTTGTTATTTTTCCCCCATGAAAGTTTTAAAATACGTTTACACTTATAATGGGGCATCCAAGGCCAAGTCTACAGTTTAATACATTAGTAAATAGATAGTTAATAGCCAGGGGTGTACCTGCAGGGGTCGCATAAATCACAATTACAACCTGGCCCTATGCTGCTGAATGCCTGTGGGAGGGAGAGGAGAAACAGGCATTCAGTGGCTACAGGAGGAAAATATGCAGTCTCCCCCCCTGTTCCTCACCATTCCTCCTATCCAGTTTCCATCTGTTATCCCCCTTGTGCTCTCCAGTCCCCCTGTGCTCTTTCCTGCCCCCCCCCCTTCCTCCGCCACAGCTCTGTTGGGTTTCCTCCTCCCCTCTCCTGTGGGCTGCAGGAGGGGTTCTGTCAGAATGGAGAGTGGGGAAGAGGCCAGTAAATGTGCCATTTACTGTCCCATTCGTTGTCTTAATGTATAGAGTTTTTTTTTTCTGTTCCCCCCATTTTTCTTTTATTCATTGCTGTTATTGACTGGTAATTGGTTGATGTTATTGGGTGCAATACTATCACTATCTATTCGGTGTTATAGGTGGTCAAGTGCATATTGCATTGCGTATTCTGTCCTTGACACTAGGCGTCTATTTTTAACATTTAAATAAAATACTATTTTTTATATTCTTGTTTATTATGATGGTCTGATTAAAGTCCCAACCTAGGGGGTCTTTTTTGGTCTACACTCAGGGATGGGACCACCACAATTCGCTCTTTATCACAGCGGGAGTTTACCTTTTTTGTATTAATGTATAGAGTTAGGGATCTGTACCGATTACTGACTCTGTTCACTCATACCTAGGCATAGTAAACTGTGTTTATTATGCTTCAGTTTCTGAATAAACTGGAAGCTTTTCTGTCTCAAGTGTGGATCATCAGAGGTCTGTTTAGAACCTCAGTTTATAATGGGTGGCGCAGTGGTGTAGTGGTTAGCACTCTCGCCTAGCAGTAACAAGGGTCACTGGTTCAAATCCCAACCACGACACTACCTGCCTGGAGTTTGCATGTTCTCCCTGTGCCTGCGTGGGTTTCCTCAGGGTACTCCAGTTTCCTCCCACAATCCAAAGACATGCCGTTAGGCTAATTGGCTTCTGTCCAAAATTGGCCCTAGTATATGAATGGGGACCTTGGATTGTAGGCTCCTTGAGGGTAGGGACATGTGATGTGAGTGTGCAATGTACAGGGATAGGGACAATTGTGGATGGACTGGTGTCTTTATTCAACCTTATCAATTATGAAACTATAAAACTATATCTCACCAAAGCCTACAAAATTGTAAATAATATTGTAAAAAAGTAAAAAAAAAATGGAGGGCGGTGTGGCAAAACTATCAGGGTCACAAATTTGCACTTGCGACTGGGCCCTGGCTTTTTACCACCGGGCTCAGAGGGAAGGAACCCAGCTGGGGTCAGGGGGGCATTTCATGGTTTCTTGCACCGGGGCCCTAAAGGTTCTAGTTATGCCACTGTTTACAGCAAAAGTTTCTTAAAATTTTCCAAGGCAAACGCAAGCACAGGTAGACTGGGGATAAGTTATAGTAATATTGCTGTGCTCAAAACAAACATTTCTACAGGGAGAAACAGCCCAGCTCTGCAAATGTCATATTAACTAATTTCTACATAAACATAAAATTTACTCATTAAGGTTTTCAGATTTTTTTTAAGATAAGTTTTAACCACTTGCCTTTACTTACACTTGTGAATAGAGCTGACGTTTGGAAGAGAATCTTTGAATAAGCCCTGATGAAACTGGACTATATTGTATAATTACCATGTACAGTATGTGATTATTTTGTTTACCCTCTGTACTTGTGCACAGAGATGTTATTGACTAGGGAAATGGCATGCATTAAAATCAAGCCAAGAACATTTAGCAATCCAAACACAGGAATACATTTTCATGTTATAAAATACGCAATTTATAAAAGTTAGAACAAGTTAAAGTAAGTCTGGCATACCACTTATGCTTTTTGTTTTGGTAAATATGGTAATAGTAAAACTCGTATCACACATGTAGATCAGTATTACTGCAGACTGCACTAATACAACGTATACAAAACACTTGATATAGGACATCTTACAATCAAAAAGCTGTTGTAATTAAAGACTAGTGTAGTACCCTGCCAAAAAGTTAGGCTACATTTAGTTTTTGGCTCCACTGTACTCAGTGGAGCAATGATCTTTTTTTGGTCCGGTCTGTGTCTCAGTGGTTGATTGCTCCAGTCTGCTTCTGGAGGTAGCTTCCAGAAAATAGAATAGGATCAACTACTGATTTATGAATATTTATCAGACCCCAGAAAATTCCTGGGAGGAGGCACCCACAAGGTGGCTGAGGAAGGTGATAAATATTTGTGAGACCTTTCCAAAGTTTTCTTTCCTTTTCAAGGAGGGTTCCAGTTCTCCTGGGGCTGCTGCCCCTGGGAGGCAGGTAGATTGTAACTAGAATTGTTGTTTGGGCCTCAGCAGGTGCATGGATGAGGGCCTGGAGAATATTGCTAAAGGACTATTGCTAAAGGGCATAATTTTGGTGTCCTGATCTAGAGAAGGATCTTTTATATTGTGTGGAACACCCCCGGGTTCGGTTCGCACCAGAACCTGCGAACGGACCGAAAGTTTGCGTGAACGTTAGAACCCTAACAGTTACAATGGACGCGAACGTTCGAAATCTAAAGTGCTAATTATAACGGCCAATATGCATGTTATTGTCGTAAAACAGGTTTGGGGACCCGGGTCCTGCCCCAGGGGACATGTATCAATGCAAAAAGAAGTTTTAAAAACTGAAGTTTTTTCGGGAGCAGTCATTTTAACCACTTCAATCCCGGACCAATTTGCAGCCAAAGGACCAGGTCCCTTTTTGCGATTCGGCACTGCGTCGCTTTAACTGACAATTGCGCGGTCATGCGACGTGGCTCCCAAACAAAATTGGCGTCCTTTTTTTCCCACAAATAGAGCTTTCTTTTGGTGGTATTTGATCGCCCCTGCGGTTTAAATTTTTTGCGCTATAAACAAAAATAGAGCGACAATTTTGAAAAAAAATCAATATTTTTTACTTTTTGCTATAATAAATATCCCCAAAAAATATATAAAAAAACATTTTTTTCCCTCAGTGTAGGCTGATACGTATTCTTCTACATAGTTTTGGTAAAAAAAATCGCAATTAGCGATTATTGATTTGTTTGCGCAAAAGTTATAGCGTTTACAAAATAGGGGATAGTTTTATAGCATTTTTATTAATATTTTTTTTTTACTAGTAATGGCGGCGATCAGCGATTTTTATTGTGACTGCGACATTATGGCGAACACATCGGACATTTTTGACACATTTTTGGGACCATTGTCATTTATATAGAAATCAGTGCTATTTAAATGCACTGATTCCTATGTAAATGACAGTGGCAGTGAAGGAGTTAACCACTAGGGGGCGGGGAGGGGCTAAGTGTGACGTGTTGTGTTTTTTTACACAGTAGGGGGGCGTGAAACATTCCTTTAAATATGGTACCTTGGGGTGTCTAAAGTATGCCTGTGAAGTGGCATGTGTTTCCCGTGTTTAGAACTGTCCCTGCAAAAAATGACATTTGTAAAGGAAAAAAATAAGCCATTTAAAACTGCTTGCGGCTTTAATGTCATGTCTTGTCCTGGCAATATGGATGAAAATCTTTGAGAAAAATGGCATGGCTACCCCACCCCACCCCCCCCCACCCCAGCCCATTACCAGCCCCTTTGGGTCTTGTATGGATATTAAGGGGAACCCCGCACCCAAAATAAAACCCTATACCTACAACCCTACAGTGGTGTGAAAAAGTGTTTGCCCCCTTCCTCATTTCCTGTTCCTTTGCATGTTTGTCACACTTAAGTGTTTCGGAACATCAAACCAATTTAAACAATAGTCAAGGACAACACAAGTAAACACAAAATGCAATTTGTAAATGAAGGTGTTTATTATTAAAGGTGAAAAAAAATCCAAACCATCATGGCCCTGTGTGAAAAAGTGATTGCCCCCTAAACCTAATAACTGGTTGGGCCACCCTTAGCAGCAACAACTGCAACCAAGCGTTTGCGATAACGTGCAATGAGGCTTTTACAGCGTCCTGGAGGAATTTTGGCCCACTCATCTTTGCAGAATTGTCCTAATTCAGTTACATTAGAGGGTTTTCGAGCATGAACGGCCTTTTTAAGGTCATACCACAACATCTCAATAGGATTCAGGTCAGGACTTTGGCTAGGCCACTCCAAAGTCTTCATTTTGTTTTTCTTCAGCCATTCGGTGGTGGACTTGCTGGTGTGTTTAGGATCATTGTCCTGCTGCAGAACCCAAGTTCGTTTCAGCTTGAGTACACGAACAGATGATCGGACATTCTCCTTCAGGATCTCTTGGTAGACAGCAGAATTCATAGTTCCTTTTATCACGGCAAGTCTTCCAGGTCCTGAAGCAGCAAAACAGCCCCAGACCATCACACTACCACCACCATATTTTACTGTTGGTATAATGTTCTTTTTCTGAAATGCAGTGTTCCTTCTACGCCAGATATACTTGGACACACACCTTCCAAAGAGTTCCACTTTTGTCTCATCGGTCCACAGAATGTTGTCCCAAAAGTCTTGGGGATCATCAAGATGTGTTGTGGAGAAATTGAGACGAGCTTTGATGTTATTTTTGCTCAGCAGTGGTTTTCTCCTTGGAACTCTGCCATGCAGGCCATTTTTGCCCAGTCTTTTCCTGATGGTGGAGGCATGAACGCTGACCTTAACTGAGGCAAGTGAGGCCTGCAGTTCCTTGGACGTTGTTGTGGGGTCTTTTGTGACCTCTTGGATGAGTCGTCGCTGCGCTCTTGGGGTAATTTTGGGCGGCCGGCCACTCCTGGGAAGGTTCACCACTGTTCCATGTCTTCGCCATTTGTGGATAATGGCTCTCAATGTGGTTCGCTGGATTCCCAAAGCTTTGGAAATGGCTTTATAACCCTTTCCAGACTGATAGATCTCAATTACTTTCTTTCTCAATTGTTCCTGAATTTCTTTGGGTCTCGGCATGATGTGTAACTTTTAAGGATCTTCTGGTGGACCTTACTGTGTCAAGCAGCTCCTATTTAAGTGATGCCTTGATTGTGAACAGGTGTGGCAATAATCAGGCCTGGGTGTGGCTAGAGAAATTTAACTCAGGTGTGGACAACCACAGTTATAGTATGTTTTAACAAGGGGGGCAATCACTTTTTCACACAGGGCCATGATGGTTTGGATTTTTTTTCACCTTTAATAATAAACACCTTCATTTACAAATTGCATTTTGTGTTTACTTGTGTTGTCCTTGACTATTGTTTAAATTGGTTTGATGTTCCGAAACACTTAAGTGTGACAAACATGCAAAGGAACAGGAAATGAGGAAAGGGGCAAACACTTTTTCACACCACTGTATATAGTCTGAACAGCAGTATACAGGCGGTGCAAACAAGACAGGGACTGTAGGTTTGTTCTTAAGTAGAATCTGTTTGTAATTTTGAACAGTTAAATTTGCCCCTGTTATATTTGTGCACCTGTTCAGAACATTTCACCTCACTTTCCGTCCCAATGACAATTGTTTTTGGAAAAGTGTTTTTTTTTATTGAAACAAGGATTGGTGATAAAGCATCAGTAGAGAGGAGATACCTTTTTCCCAAATTAAATCTAACAGGATAGAATTTTCCTTCCTAGGGGTAGATTTCCTCTCACTTCCTGTTTTCTTCTTCCGTTTGCAAGTAGGAGTCGTTTCTAAGTTGGATGTTTGAAAGTAGGGGCCTGCCGTGTATACTCTGCAGAAATTTGCCCCATTAGATGTTGGTGTTGCCACAACACTGTAAGCCCTCACAGCTACTCTTGGTGGGCACAGGAATAGGCCCTGCTGTGAATTATTAGATCAAGAATTGTAATTGCATGCACCTGTTGAACAGGGGCAGAAAAATTGGGCCTTTGGTGGTGGTGGTGGGGGTGGACGGTGTTGCCACAACACTGTAAGCCCTCACAGTTACTCTTGGTGGGCACAGGAATGGGCCCTGCTGTGAATTATTGAATCAAGAATTGTAATTGCATGCACCTGTTGAACAGGGGCAGAAAAATTGGGCCTTTTTGGTGGTGGTGGTGGTGTACAGTGTTGCCACAACACTGTAAGCCCTCACAGTTACTCTTGGTAGGCACAGGAATGGGCCCTGCTGTGAATTATTAGATCAAGAATTGTAATTGCATGCACCTGTTGAACAGGGGCAGAAAAATTGGGCCTTTGGTGGTGGTGGACGGTGTTGCCACAACACTGTAAGCCCTCACAGTTACTCTTGGTGGGCACAGGAATGGGCCCTGCTGTGAATTATTAAATCAAGAATTGTAATTGCATGCACCTGTTGAACAGGGGCAGAAAAATTGGGCCTTTGGTGGTGGTGGTGGACGGTGTTGCCACAACACTGTAAGCCCTCACAGTTACTCTTGGTGGGTGCAGGAATGGGCCCTGCTGTGAATTATTAGATCAAGATTTGTAATTACACGCCCCTGTTAAACAGGGGCTGGCAAATTGTGCCTTAGGCACTGGTGCTGGTGCCACAACACTGCAACCCCTCACAGATACTGTACTTGGAGCACAGCAATGAGACCTGTTGCAAAGCATTGCATAAAAAATTGCAATTACACGCCCCTGTTAAACATGGGATGAAAAATTGTGCCTTAGGCACTGGTGCTGGTGCCACAACACTGCAACCCCTCACAGATACTGTACTTGGAGCACAGCAATGAGACCTGTTGCAAAGCATTGCATAAAAAATTGTAATTACACGCCCCTGTTAAACAGGGCCAGAAACAAAAATGTTCTTCCAAGCTATCATCAGGATCATTGAGGAGGAAGAGGATAGTCAGTCAACATAACAGTCACTCAGCATCAGCATAGGCAGTCTTGAAGGGATGTGACATTTCCAAAAAAATGATTCTGTTATATCAGCTTCAGGTGCCTGGTAGCTGGTGGTGATCCAAGACTGATTCATCTTTATGAAGGTCAGTCGATCAACCGAGTCGGTGAACAGGCGCACCCTGTGATCGGTGACAAAGCCTCCAACAGCACTGAATGTGCGTTCAGAAAGAACGCTGGATGCAGGACAGGCCAGTAGCTCAATTGCATACTGTGCAAGCTCTGGCCAGTGATCCATCCTCAAGAGCCAGTAAGCCAGAGGATTTTCGGTGGGAAAGGTGTCCAAGTCTGACCTTGCCCCTAGATATTCCTGCACCATGTATATCAGACGCTGGCGATGGTTGCTGCAACCGATCATACCTTGGGGCTGCGGACTAAAAAATTATCTGAACGCATCGGTCAGACGTCCACCTTCCCCACCGCTCCTTCTGCTACTGACCGAAGCCTCAGCAACTCGTCGTCCAGGACCAGGAGTTTGTAACCTCCCAGTCTCTGGGAACGCGTTGCACAGACCTTTCAGCAAGGCCTCCTGGAGATGTCTCATCCTCTGCTCCCTCTGCAACGGCAAGATAAGGTCCGCAACCTTACCCTTGTACCATGGATCAAGAAGAGTGGCCAGCCAGTAATGGTCCCTCTCCTTGATCCGAAGAATACGAGGATCCTTCTGCAGGCTTTGCAGGATCAGAGAGGCCATGCAACGTAGGTTAGCTGAGGCATTCGGTCCGGAGTCTTCTAGGTCACGACATGATCCGCAGCCACCTCCTCCCAGCCACGTACAAGTCCACCAGTTTCATGGGGCTGTAAATCATCCCTAAAAGACTGCTGCTGCTGCTGCTGCTGATGCTGAGTGCCAGGCTCCACCTCCATGCTGACACAATCCTCCTTCTCCTCCTCCTCCTCCTTTTCCTGTGTGATGGGTGGGAGAGAAGGAACACTGTCTGGATAAAGGGGGCCTTGAGAGGCAAGGAAGTCCTCCTCTTCCTGCCTCTGTTCTGCCTCAAGTGCCCTGTCCATTATTCCATGCAGCGTATGCTTCAACAGGTGGACAAGAGGTACAGTGTCACTGATGCATGCACTGTCACTGCTCACCATCCTCGTGGCCTCCTCAAATGGTGACAGGACAGTGCATGCATCCCTGATCATGCTCCACTGGCGTGGGCAAAAAAATCTGAGCTCCCCTGACCCTGTCCTGGTGCTGTAGTCGCACAGGTACTCATGATGGCCCTCTGCTGCGTGTGCAGTCGCTGCAGCATGGCCAACGTTGAGTTCCACCTGGTGGGCATGTCACATATAAGGCGGTTCTTGGGCAGGTTCAACTCCTTTTGCAGCTCAGCCAGCCGAGTACTGGCATTATATGATTGGTGGAAATGCACACAGACTTTCCTGGCCTGCCTCAGGACATCCTGTAAGCCTGGGTAGCTGCCCAAGAACCGCTGCACCACCAGGTTAAGGACGTGAGCCATACAGGGCACACGGGTCAGCTGTCCCTGTTGCAGGGTGGAGAGGAGGTTGGTGCCATTGTCACAAACCACCATTCCTGGCTTAAGCTGGCTTGGCGTCAACCACCTCTTGGCCTGCCCCTGCAAAGCTGACAGAACCTCTGCCCCAGTGTGGCTCCTGTCCCCCAAACACACCAGCGCAAGCACGGCATGGCATCTTTTTGCCTGCGTACTTGCGTAGCCCCTTGGACGCCTACGGAGCACCGCTGATTCCGAGGACAGAGCACTCAAAGAGGCCATGGAGGAAGAAGAAGAGGAGGGGGTGGAGGAGAGAGGTGTGTCACAACCAGTAGTAGCATTTTGGAGGCGTGGTGGCAGAACAACCTCCAACACTACTGCACCTTGTCCTGCATCCTTCCCAGCTGCCAAAAGAGTCACCCAATGGGCCGTGAAAGATAGGTAACGTCCCTGTCCATGCCTGCTGGACCATGAGTCAGCGGTAATATGCACCTTACCGCTGAATGTCCTGTCCAGCGAGGCCAAGACATTGCCTTCCACATGCCGGTAGAGAGCCGGAATCACCTTCCGTGAGAAAAAGTGGCATTTGGGAACCTGCCACTGAGGAACTGCACATTAAACAAACTCACGGAAGGGGGCAGAGTCTACCAACTGAAAAGGCAGCAGTTGAAGTGTAGCAATTTAGCCAAGCTAGCATTCAACCACTGGGCATGTGGATGGCTGGGAGTGAACTTCTTTCAACGGTCCAGCAGCTGGGGCAGGGAAATTTGCCTGGTACAATCGGACGTCGGTGTACTGCTAGCAGAGTGCCTGCAACATATGTCTGGTCATGCTTGTGGTGCCCAAGCGGCTGATGTTTTGGCCACGCGAGATACTCTTGAGACAGATGTTGCAAATAGCAGCGGTGCGATCTGATGCACTCGTCTCAAAAAATGCCCACACCAAAGAACTTTTGTAATAACGTGCAGAGGCAGCGCCCTGCACAGGCAGAGCTCTGCGGTGTGATTCAGTTGGTGTGCTGGCCTCAAGCTGGCCCCCGGAGTGCATCCTGCCTCGTTGGAGATGTGCCGCCTCCTCCTCCTCCTCCTCTCTCCGTTCAGGCACCCACGTAGAGTCAGTGACCTCATCATCCCCTCCCTCTTCACCACTGGAGCAAACCTGGCAGTAAGCTGCAGCTGGTGGAACATGACTGCCAGATTGCTATCCTTGAGCATCCCCTCTCTCTGCGCTCACGCTACTGCCCTACTGCCTTCCTCTAGCTGGGTATCATCATCGGAGCCTTCAAAACGCTGGGCATCCTCCTGGAGCATGTACCCAACACTGTGCTCAAGTAGTTCGGGGGACTCCTCAGGATGACATGGTGGGTCTAGGAAAGGGGTGCTTGATGATATTGAGTACGCGTTGGCAGCTGCTTTGCCAGTACCCTGAGCCTGGGTGAAAGAGGATGAGGAGGGCTTGGTCATCCACTCTACCAAGCCTTCGGCATGATTCGGCTCAACATGTCCAGCTGCCGAAAATAAGGGCAAGCGTGTCCCATGGCGTCGTACTGATGACGATGCACCAGCACTGTTGTCTCTAGACACAGAGCCTGCTTGCCCTGTTTTCTTGACTCGTGACTGTCTGCCTCTCCTTGTTGGTCTTCCAGACATGGTAATGGCCTGCAGGAAGATGGGAAAACCAGCAATTGGGTAGTGTATATTGTGCTGGAGTCACACAGCACACACACTAACTCCTGCAGATGGCTGTCTTAGATGACAACAGGGCAGAAGGGCAGATACAGGGTAAGGTGGTTTAGTGTGCTGTGCTATACTCACACAGCACACACACACACTAACTCCTGCAGATGGCTGTCTTAGATGACAACAGGGCAGATACAGGGTAAGGTGGTTTAGTGTGCTGTGCTATATTCACACAGCACACACACACACTAACTGCTGCAGATGGCTGTCTTAGATGACAACAGGGCAGATACAGGGTAAGGTGGTTTAGTGTGCTGTGCTATACTCACACAGCACACACACACTAACTCCTGCAGATGGCTGTCTTGGGTGACAACAGCGCAGATACAGGGTAAGGTGGTTTAGTGTGCTGTGCTATACTCACACAGCACACACACACGTACCCCTGCAGATGGCTGTCTTAGATGACAACAGGGCAGATACAGGGTAAGGTGGTTTAGTGTGCTGTGCTATACTCACACAGCACACACACACTAACTCCTGCAGATGGCTGGATTGGTAGAGAACAGCGCTGAGAAGAACACACTATCCCTGCCTATTTTTCCTCTATCCCAACACTTTCCCCCAAGCAAAGGCAGAGAAGAATACACTATCCCTGCCTATTTTTCATCTTTCCCTACACTTTCCCCACTTAGAAATGATTCACATATAGTGTGTACATGTACAGTACACTGTCCTTGTTCCTCAAGCCGGAACACACTACACGAGGCCGCCGGCGCGGCGGCCTTATATAGTGTTGGGCGTGTACTAAATCCCCTAAACTATCATTGGCCACAGGCATCCTGCCTGTGGCCAATTATTGCTCTCCTCGCCGCTGGCTCTATGATTGGCCAAGCATGCGGGGTCACAGTGCATGCTTGGCCAATCATCAGCCAGCAATGTACTGCGACTGGCGCAGTGCATTGTGGACCGTTCGCATCACTCAAATTTAATGCGAACGGCCCTCAGAGTTCTGCCCTCGACGAGCGGACGAACGGCCAATGTTCGATTCAAACATGGGTTTGAATCAAACACCGGGCCCATCCCTAGTGGCAGACAGCTCCTAGTACATTGTGAGTAAAACCTGATTTTGGGACTCTCAGGTGTGCCTGCTGTTAGAGAAAAGTGAGTGCCAAGGGTTACTGTATAGACTGCCGCTATAGAGACCTAGAGTTAGGTAGAAGGGCATCAAAATTTACTAATGTTTACTCAGTAACATTAGTAATGCCTATTGCATTTGGGTGTGCACCCCAAAGCTCAAACACACATGCGTGTGTGTGCATATATATGTATGTGTGTGTGTGTATATATATATATATATATATATATATATTGACAGTATCAATAGGGCAGAGATTGGTGTCAGTAGGGGAGAGGATGGTGTAAGTAGTTTTTAGTTTTTATTAAAAAAATAAAATAAAAATTGGAGCCCCATTAGGGGGCTTTGGTGTAATATCAGGGGTCCAACCAGGGGTATCTGTGCCACATGGGGTGATTAGGGTGTGCCTGGCACACCCTGTGCACAGGCCTATGCTCAGGAACTTGTGACGCATGTGTGCA
Organism: Lithobates sylvaticus; assembly: GCA_028564925.1. Classification (NCBI taxonomy): domain Eukaryota; kingdom Metazoa; phylum Chordata; class Amphibia; order Anura; family Ranidae; genus Lithobates; species Lithobates sylvaticus. Next base: position 171,141,529 of record CM053036.1, read on the forward strand.
AGGGACAAAAACTATGTGTAAAGACCTGAGTAATGTTGAGTATAGGCAAGTAAAAGTGTGCAAGTGTATAGATGCATATAGATGAGTAAAATTTATCTTCATTGCCATTATTGTAATGTACTCACAAACACGGAAGTAAATTCCTGCACTCAAATGTAACATTTTCTATTTTTGTTTTACTGTTCTGTACTTAACGCTGTGTTACTGATCTTTACTCAGCTATGTGCAATGTCCCATAGAGAACAATGCATCTCATTTCAGATCAGTAAAAAATTGAAAAAAATATACTCTTGTGTACAACAGGCCTTACAGGCCATTTCCTATCACTTCCAGTGAAGGATACAACTACAGGATTTGTGATAAGACGTTTGTCCACCTATTCATTTCTCTTAAACTTTTGTAATATCCTGCACCCTATCCCTCCCCCTGTTCATGCTTTCTGCAATAAATTCATAAAAGGCATCCCCCAGACTGAGTCTTTATTGTTTATGTGCGGAACTGTCTGAAGCAGGCAGCAGCATTTCAAAGGCACTACAACACTATCCTTCATCCAGTCAAGCCTTTATTCAGGGATTCTTTGTATAACATTTGTATAACGTTTTCTGTTGATTTTTTCATATGTACACAGTTCGGCCTTCTTTACTTTGCACCACATACATTGTGCTCATAGAAGCAGATGTGCAGGATGGTGGCATAACTGCATGGCTTCTACAAACATGTACACAATGCAGACCTCAAAATTTCCATTTGCCTGCTCGCATTTGGCGAGTGGAAATAAGCTGTTTGGCGAGTGACCTGACTCGGGCGGAGAGGCGGGCTTGCTCAGCTCTGCTCAGCTCAGGCGAGAAGGCAGGTGGGCTCAGCTTGGCTCCACTTGGCTTGTCTAGCTCAGCTCGGCCTTGGCAGGTGGGGAGGATGGCTCCCCTCAGCTCGGGCAGGCTGGGTCAGCTGGCTCAGCTGGGTTCCACTTTGCTTGAGCGGCCAGGGACACCGACTCGGCTCTACTCAGCTCGGGAGGAGAGGCAGGCAGGTCCACTCGACTCGGCGGGCGGGCTGGCTTAGCTCAGCTTCACACGGCTCGGGCGAGCCTACTTGGCTCAGCTTCACTCAACTTGGGTGAGGAGGCAGGCTATTGTAGTGTTGTGTGGGTAGAGGAGCACTGTCAGCTAGCTGAAAAGTGAGGGAAGGGGATCATGGCCATGGAGGCAATTATTGGGACACGTCCCCCTGCAGCAGATGAAAGCTAGTAGATATAAACAAATAAATAATGAATTACTCCTGCGCTTGTGAAGGTGCTGCTGGTATAGGAGGGTAGTACTTTCAAAGGCAGTGAATTTAAGAAATGATCGTGCGTGTCCCGCTAACTAAACTGACCAGGGGTGGTCCGAAAAGAGCCAGGTGAAGGAGAAAAGATGGAAGGCGCGTGATCTGATGCTTTGATCAAAAGATGTATACAGTTTATTCACATAAAAAATGATAAAAGCATATGCAAAGTATCTACATATTCATAAAAGCAGGTTTACAACATATTCACAAAAAATTGTTTTTAAAAACAGACATGCCCATACAAGGACAAGCATTCAAAAGGTGGGCTAACGTGTTTTGAGGATGTCCTCTTCATCAGAGCCTTGAGTAACAATACGTCTGCACAAAATATATATATATATATAGAGAGAGAGTGGACCAACATGAAAGGGGAGTGGTTAGTAGGGAGATGTCACATGTTACGTGATGATTACTCCTTAGCTTTGCAGCTATCCATGTCCCAGCGCTCTATGCAGTGTAGAGGAATGTAGTTCATGAGGTTTTATATGAATATAAACAGAATGTTTCCATGTGTGTGAAACGGTTAAGCCTGTATCCGAGTGTCTATAGATGTATTGCAGCTTACAGGCATCAGGAAGCAGATGCTTCAGTGTGTATTCTGAGTGCTGCTTGTCAGAAGGTTTCCTTGTGCTGCCAGACAGAGTATAACTGTTTCAGTGTATAAGACGTTATCCTCATACGCACATGAAAGCTAACAGTCCAGAGTGGACATACATTTAAGGCAGTTCTAGTGGTGGGAAGCAATGGGCCAGGATGGATGTTCCCAGTTGGTTGGAGCAGTGATCTGTAATCACCAGATGATTGGGACAGGGATGCAATGTGTATACTGTATTCAGATCTTCCATAGGATCAATCTTCTGCCAATTGACTTGTCTGTGTCCACAGCCAGCCATCTGATCTGTATTGTCCACATTTAAAAATAGCATGGAAAAAGGCAGATGATGGCATGATGTCTGTGCTGTCTCTGTATTCCTATAGTATAGGCTCTTCAAGCCTGGGACATGGCTCAGACTGCACTGATCTGTTTAATAAATAACAATTCACTAATTGACCAGATCTGGAAGCTACCCAGTGTCCAGACAGACAGATTTGGGTGGCTAGTACAAAGTGGTAATCCCTACACCACACTAGGCCTATGACCTTGACCAAGACTGCTGTTAGAAATCATGAGGCCCCGTACAACCTACCGAACGGGGCCGGTACTGGAATGGGGGAAGGGGGGGTGAGCTCTGTACTGGGGAGAGTTTGGGAGTACACAGCACATCCCTCAGCCCTGCACACTGTACATAACGCACACCTCAGCCCTGCACTCTGTAAGTAGCACACCCCTCAGCACTGTGTACATAGCACATCTCTCCACCCTGCACTCAGTGCATATTTACTTAACAAGGCAGTAATGATGTGTACAGTGCCTATAGCAGCCAATTATATTTTTGTTTTGTTTCATAAAACAGCCAATTATATTGTATCCTTATTATATTTATCACAGTCAGATCAATGAAATATGCTTTTTGTTAATATTGTTAAAGTTGTTGATGTTAATATTTATTTTGGTAACTTAATTCTGCATAAAACATTAAACAAGTGTAATTTCATGAGATCATTTACGATGGCCTGTCTAGGGGCAGAACTAGGGGGGAGGTTGGGTGGGGCAACTGGTGGCAAGTAACTCTTGAGGCCTGGCTAGTAGCTCAGGACTTGAAATTTTGAGCCCTGCACAATGTTTGTAAAAAGACCCTTACTTGAAGTGAGTTTAAAGGATAGGTTCACCTTTAGTAACATGTTATACAGTATATTACACCCAAATTCAGTTTGTGGCATGTAACATGTTATTTAGGCAGCAACTTTGCACCCTCCTGATCCCTCACTGTGACAGTAGGCGGGGGGATCCTCTCCCTGAACCCACTGTCTCGTTTTAAATCCAGTGCGGCTGTGCAGGGCTCAGCCTACACAGCCATGTTATTCATTCCTAGAGCTTTGTCAATAAATGAAATACATGTCCAATCTGGCACCGTGCCAGATGGCCTGTAGTTCTCCATGATTTGCAAGTGAGCTGGTGAGTTCTCTCATAGTTCATTGATTATTCCTGCTCTTCAGTAACTATCTGCCTACACAGGAGATATGGCCACACTTCTGTACTGACTGTCTGCAGGAGCCTGACATTGCACCTGCAATCAGCTGACACTCCATTCCACGACTATGCCTTCTACTGGGAAACACATCCGGAGGAGACAGGAACTGTGACGTACCTGCTGGAGCAACCCACGGTCTGATCCCTCTCTCTACCGTTTGTTTTTTTATCAACTTTTTGTAAGTGCAATTGCCTTATTTTAAATAAATGTTTTCTGGATGTATTGCACAATGAATCTTCCATTTTCATTCACATATACCACGGTCCGAGATTAAAGGGAAGCATACCTAAGGTTTGTATTGACGTCTGACATATATGTGTGGAGGTTGGGACGCCCACCTTTGACTTGCGACCCATTCCTGATTAGTGCTGCTGTGTCTATAGATTTGAGTGAACAAAGGAGACCTTTGATCTCATGCCATTCATGATCCCCTATAATATAGAGATCATGATGATCTGGTAAGCAGCTGATTTTTTATGAGCACAGGTGAAGCACGGATGTACTTTATGAATTTGTCTATTACTACACAATGGGAGCAGTGCACCTTTGTCTATTTTCATTTGAAAATGATATGGACACTGTTATATTTTGAGTAAACCTTTTTCTTTTCGGACACTTATTAATTTTGATTCAATAAACACTTGTTGATATAAGTGTTTCTGTTTATGAGAACTAGATACAATTACATGTTTAATTTATACTGTCCTTTTTGGAATGATTTATCACTTGAGGCACCTTTGTGTGGGAATTAATTTTCTGTCAACACCTTTGTTTTACCTTTTCGAGCTGATGGTAGGTGCAATGCTTTGCAGCCTCCATTTAAAAAAAAAATAAAATAATAATGCACATTTGTACATTTATTATTTTTATTAAAAAAAATTAAAAATCTTAGGGATATTTTACATCAATCTGAAACAGGAGTCATAGTAATTTCATATACAGAGTGATAAAAGAAGCTAACAGTCAATGTACATCATGCACAGTGGTTTAGGAAGCTAGTCAGCATTAAATTGAGGCTCCTATGTACATAGATAACCTAATTTTCCTGTTGATATTTAATGCCATGAAGGCAATGGCCCAATAATTTGACAGGTAGAAGGAAAAGACGTAGAAGGAAAGAACAAGAAACAAAGAAAAATAGAATAAGGAGAAAAAGATAGACATAGAGATCTCTGTCAATGCCATCACCTGTTTAATCATCAAGCCATATGTTCACATACTCAGCCCTGGGACCCATGTTTTTTTTAATTGCTATCTTATCATTCATTTTTTTGAGATTTTGTGTTCAGTTCGAGTTAAAGAAACTGAGTATTTTTTCCATGATCCTGCAATCACCTTTTTTTTTGTTTCATAGATTTTTTTTAAAATAAGCATAACATCATACAGTACAACAAGCATTTGAGCATGTGGTGCTCTGATGGGAAACTGAACAGTATATGTTGAGAAACCAAGGATTGATTCAATTGTTCTAAAGTTCATGGTACTTGTTGCACAGAACAATTAAGTAATAACGAATAACTTTTCAGGCATAGAGTCACCAGGAGGGTAGAACAAAAAAGCAAAGTAAAGTAATAATAATACTAATAATAATAAAGCAGCAAAAAGTGGAATAGTAGAACAATGCTGCAAATGGTCGGTAACAGAATGTGGTCTGACTATGTGTTTTAAACGTATCATACTTAACGGGTTTTACCCATGTATTCCATAGGTTTCAGCTATGATCGAAGAGTCATTTGTTTCCATGTCTGTAGGCCATTAGGCTTTCAAAGACATCACTTTGCTTCACAATATCAGTTACTTTAGACATGTTAGATGACAGATTTGTTTTCCATCGTCTAGTAATAAAATAAGCATCATGGCAGCCAGCAGGATGTGAGAAACAACTCTATGACACTCAGGAGGGAAGGGTTCTATGCCTAAGAATCGCCAAAGCTGGAGATGGTGAGGCAATGATCCCAGTAATCTCAGATATTGTGCAGAATATCTTGTTTCAAAAACTGGTTGGGTGTTTACATGACCAGAAGATGTGGATAAGCTGTCCGATCATTCAACAGCCCCTCCAGCATAGCGGGGATTGCAATAAGCAGTGGTGAAAAGAGACTCTGGACAGCCACACACCGGAAAAAACTTAAAATCCTGTGCTTTTTATTTGCAAAAAGATCACATCAAAATAAAACAATCCACGGCAATGAGGGGTGCACAAAAATTACTGACGCGTTTCGCACCAAAATTAGTGCTTATTCATAGTGGGGATTGTGTTACAAGAAATTTAGAGATTCTGTAGTGGGTAAGGTACCAGCTTAGCTCTATTTTTTGGGACAATTCCCAATGGTTGGCACACTTAGAGGCCTGGTATATAGATTTAATTAAAGTTTAAAATTTAAGTTTAAAATTTAAAGATATTGCCTTTGGTAAGCAGTGAAGGTTTCCCATAGATGCTTTTCCCATGTTGTATATGGGGTGGAATTGTGGAATATGAGTCTATGTTGTAAAAGATTGCAGAAAAGAGAGGTTCCTTTTACAGAGGGTGAAACCTCAAGGAAATATTGCCAAACCTTGTTTGTGTACAAGTATTTCAGGGGAAGCAAGTGATTTCATGAAGTGGGACATTTGAAGATATAAGTAGTGATCGGAGGTCGGGATGTGTAACTCACGCCGGAGAGGCAGGTTCCTTCCCAGGTTTCGTTTTCGTTACTATATAGGCTTGTAGCATCTCGGGTGGAAAGGAGGCCAAGGTCATTTCAGCCGTGAACACTGAGGAGAGAGTTGGCGTGAGAGATAAGGCCGCTGGTGATCGTGGCTGTGATGCTTTAGAAGTCCCAGATTGTGCAGAGCTCTGTGTAGAGCAAGAGGAGCCACTAGATGAGGCTGGCGATCCGCCGCCATTTTGAGCATGCGGCAGCTCCATGGGGAGGAAAAAATGAGTCAGTTTCTTTGAGCCGGCAGTCACCTTCTTCTTCCGGGCCATCTCCACGGATACAGAGACTCTGTGGCAGGTAGATGAGGAGATATCAGCCACGGTGATAGCCTCTATTTGTCGTTCTCCTTGGCTTTCTGGAGGAGCTGTTCATTCAAGCTTCCATCCAGCAGCCCAGTAGCCACACCCCCTTCTGCAATCACCTTTTTAGCTGCTAAAAGAATGAAAAATGCCAGCCTTTGCAAGCTAGGAGAAGCATCAGGCATAGGCACACTACTTGCCGACTGCCCTGTAGCAGTTTTAATTCCAGGTAGAGGGCACAAGTGCACACCATCGGTGGCTCGCTCCTGCTGTGATTCTACACAGTGGTAGCCGATCAGTGGGTCCCGCAGATTTGATGTCTACCAGCAACCACTACCAGCTGATCGTTCCGTAGACAGGCAGAATGGCAGTCTGCCTATGTAAACAAGGCAGATTGCCATTCTGTCAGTAAGGTAGGCATGGATCTTCTGTTTCTGCAAAGCAGGGACATGGATCAATGCCTTTCCCTGGTAAAAGCACCTCCCACTGTACAATAAAACACTAGCTAGGCAAACAGTTAACCCTTTGATTGACCCTGAGGTTGACCCCTTCCCAGGCAGTGTCATTAGTACAGTGGCAGTGCTTATTTTTTAGCACTGATCACTGTATTAATATCACTGGTTCCCAAAAAAGTGTCAAAAGTGTAGGTTAGTGCCTTATCTGTCCACTGCAATATCGCAGTTTGCTATAAGTCACTGATTGCCACCATTACTAGTAAAAAAAAAAAAACTATAACTTTTGCGCAAACCAATCAATATATGCTTATTGGGATATTTTTTTTTTTTTTTACCAAAAACATGTATCAGAATACATATTGGCCTAACTTGATGAAGACAATTTCATTTTTTTTTTTTTTTATATTTATTGGATATGTTTTATAGAAGAAAGTAAAAACTTTTTTCAAAATAGTTGGTCGTTTTTTTTTTTGTTTTGTTTATAGCGTAAAAATAAAAAAGGCAGTCGTGATGAAATACCACAAAAAGAAAGCTCTATTTGTGGGGGGAAAAAGCTTTATTTAGGTTTTGATATACCTGGATGGGGCTCTGTAGTTTGGAGATTCCATAGTGTCTTGGGTGGGACAGAATCTCCAACCCTGTGTCCGGATTTTGTGGAGGACCAGCAAGGTGTGTGCTAGGGGGCACACAGTTCTTATAATGGAGGTTTAGAAATACCTCAGGACTCCCAGTTGGAGACGGCTGCACCCAAGAGAGACAGGAGGTCTCCAGGATTCATAAAGACTGCATGTGGCAGCTAAAAGCATGTGTGTCTGCAAGAGACAGAAAATGGCCTGAGGACTAAGGCCAGAGTGGAGCTGTGGGCTCTATAGGGAAGTTGTCTGCACTGAAGAACCTATGGTCTGGGTGACCAGCATTAAGAGCAGAGGTACTACGACTAAAGCTGAGGGAGAGCTTAACCACTTGCCTACTGGGCACTTTAACCCCCTTCCTGCCCAGCCCAAAAAAGGCTGAAAGTTTTTCTTAGTTTCTCTCAGTAAATTTTGTAAATAAGTAATTTTCTCCTTCACTGATGTGCGCTGATGAGGCGGCACTGATGGGCACTGATAGGCTGCACTGATGGACAATTATGGGGTGGCACTAATTGTCACTGATGAAGAGACACTAATATGGCACACTGATGGGTGGCACTGATGAGTACTGAAAGGCAGCACTGACTGGTATCCCTAATGGGCAATGATTGATTTCACAGATGGGCACTGCTGGGATCACTGATGATCAGTGCCCTGATTACCTGTACAGGTCTCCCCCGCGAGGAGATGCCACTGATCAGCTCTTCTCGCCACACACTCTGTCAGCGTGAGCCAAGGAAACGGTACTTCCTTGTTTACATGTGAGCAGCTGTGATTGGACACAGCCAATTACATGGGTAAAGAGCCAAGTTTTTTTTTAAAGGGCTCTTTGCCAACCTTGGTGTCACCGAGTCCTAGGCATACTGCGGGCAGGGCGATCGCCATGCTGCACACCCCGCAGGCGTGCAAAAGCAGCGAGGTTTAGGGTGCCATCATATGTTGTCATTGCAGAATGAGAGTGCCACCCCACTGCTTTAATCTTACTATAAGGTGGTTATATCTGTTTATTTGTATTTACTCAAAATATGGCAATATTGTAAGCACTTAAATTAAAAAGTCCGTTATAAAATTGCAGCAGCGCTTAATGTCCTTCATCCACTTTGGACATTAACCCCAATCAGTTCATTTACATAAAATGGTGAGAATGGCGGAGAAATATCCTGTGTTCTGTGTGTTCTAGCTTCCACCACAATAAAGCACCACGTGTGGTCAAAATCTCCCCTTTGGGGATGCACTCAACAGAACCGAGATCAATAAGAGCCTTTAAAATCCAAAGCCAGATCCACTTCTCCACCGCTCTTCTCCCATCTACCACTAGGTGTCAGAGTGTCTGGTCATGGTTCCCCGCATACATGCAAAAATAATATCCATATAGCGTAGCACTGTTTGATATGTTTATTATAATAATCCAGCCCCCTCCCCCCTTAGTACATAAATGCGTACCAGAAATAAAAATTAATTGAGCATTGAGAATAAAAGTGCATGACTCTGATGCGTTTCATCATATCCTGACTTCGTCAATGCCCTCAGATCAAGTCAGGATATGACGAAACGCATCAGATTTGTGACCTACCGGAAGTGACGCTTGCGCCTCAATGTGCGCTCCAGCCGACGATTAAAACGAGGAAGTGGCTGTTCTATACAGCGGATGTGAATCTCGTGCTACGGCAGAGAACTACACACAGGCACAGTGCACTTTTATTCTCAATGCTCTATTAATTTTTATTTCTGGTACGCATTTATGTACTAAGGGGGGAGCGGGCTGGATTATTATAATAAACATATCAAACAGTGCTACGCTATATGGATATTATTTTTGCATGTATGCGGGGAACCATGACCAGACACTCTGACACCTAGTGGTAGATGGGAGAAAAGCGGTGGAGAAGTGGATCTGGCTTTGGATTTTAAAGGCTCCTATTGATCTAGGTTCTGGTGAGTGCATCCCCAAAGGGGAGATTTTGACCACACGTGGTGCTTTATTGTGGTGGAAGCTAGAACAAACAGAACACAGGAAATTTCTCCGCCATTCTCACCATTTTATGTAAATTAACTGATTGGGGTTAATGTCCAAAGTGGATGAAGGACATTAAGCGCTGCTGCAATTTTATAATGGACTTTTTAATAAGTGCTTACAATATTGCCATATTTTGATTCCTTTTATTTAAGTAGCTGCTTTACCATATATATTATATGATGTATTATTATGTAATATTTATTTATTAATTTTGAGTAGAACTTAGGACGTTGTTATCCAAAGAGCGCGGAGGGGTGTACCTAAGGGCGGAGATTGGTGACATCCTTCATTTTTTGTATTTGTATTTACTTCAGAAGAACCCCTGTGTGCAAAACCCTATATGGTATGGACTTTTAATTTGCCTTTTAATAAAAATGGGCTGCCATGCCCTAAAACTGAAGTGCTGACTGACCTGAATCACGTCATATATACACTCTGATATAATGTGTAATCAAAGTGATTGTTGCCTAATCAATAAGCCCATAGTTAGAATGTAAAAATTTGCTCTGGTCCATAAAAATCGTACAGGTGTTAAAGCTTGTTACAAATAGGAATATTAAATATCATTATTGTTTTGTTAAAATATGTACATACGGAATAGGAAAATAAATAATTATAAACATGATCAAATGAGTCACACAGAACTTCTAGCTTTAGTCTTGCAATGTTTGTTTTTTTCAAATATTTTCTATAAAGTGACAAGTATTAATTTGTTATTTCCCCGCCGTCCTGTAGGAGAGCTATATAAATGGAATGCCACATCGAATGAATAATGTTACCTATTAAAATATGCTGTACAATGAAATATATGATCAGATAGTTATAGGAATTAAACAATAGATTTTAATGATTTCAGATACGCTTTACAACACAAACCTGCATACTTTGTCAATCTGCAAGTTATCCAGAAATGCAGACAATTTTTCATCAACATGTTGTAAAAATAAAACAAACAAATAGAGACCAAATAAATCACTGTAGTCTAAGAGGTTCAGAGCTATTTACATATTTATTTTAAAGGCTTTAAATAGCATGGTACCTTAAAAATGGGTTTAAATAAAAATTTTATTACTTTTATTTTTATGTATTTAAAGGCTAAGTTCATCTTTAAAAAAAAAAAAAAAAAAATATAAAATATATATATATATATATATATATATATATATATATATATATATATAATAAATGCACATCTTTTTGAAGGTAAAAAATAAATAAAAATTTGCATTTTTTTTTTTTACATTGCATCCTGTAAAGCATTGCACCTGTGATTAGCAGATCTCCTGAATCCTGCAAACTCTTAATATAACCTATGATTGTACCTTCGAAATGAACAGGCAGTTACTGAATGACAGGGAAAAAAAATGAACTACGGGAGTGCTCACCAGTTCAGGACTTTTTAAAATGGCCTAAGGATGGCAATAGGGATGGGCGAACAGTTCGGCCCGAGCATAAGTTTGGGACAAACTATGGTTGTTCAGACGTTCTGCAAACAACAAACATTATGCAGTGTTCGCGGAAAATTTGAAAGCCGCGGAACCCCGCTAAAGTCACAGAGTGGCCTCGCCCTCAGCTATATAAAAGCTGTCATCGAGAAGAAGAGTCACTCGGCGGGAGCCTCCAATGGAGGCGGAGCTGTTGCAGCATTTTTTTTCTTTTTTCGGCTCGTTGGTTGGCGTGAGATGGATCTACATCACGGGACATTTTTATTTTTTTATTACCATAAAAAATAATTATCACTTTTTATTGTCTTTTTTATGACAATATCTTGCATATAAGCCTTTAAAATGCGCACTTGAAGTTTTTTTATGTTCTTGTCCCATAGACTTTAATGGTGTTCTTGTGTTCATCAAAATTTTTTGCCTGTTCGCAAGTTTTGGTGCGAACCGAACCGGGGGTGTTCGGCTCATTCTTAAGCCCCATACACACGGTCGGACTTTTTCATGGATTCTGTCCGATCGGACAAGGTTGTTGAAAAATCAGACCGTGTGTATGCACCATCGGACAGTGTTCGTCGGTTTGACCGACGGACAAAGTCTTATCTCCTGCTGGAAAGATTTGCCGTCAACACGGTCCGATCACACCAAATCCGATCGTGTGTACGGTTGTCCGACCGGACAAAGTGCTACGCATGCTCAGATCACATTACAAGACCAAAGCTATTGGCTACTAGCCTCTACGTAGTCCCGTCGTAGGCAACAAACGTCACCACGTTCAGAATGATCGGATTTTCCGACAACTTTGTCCGACCGTGTGTACGCAAAACCAACGTCGGACAAAGTATGACGGACATGGTCCGACGGACCTGGTCCGCGGATTGCCCGACCGTGTGTATGGGGCTTTAGATGGCAAGTGGTTAAGCTAAATTAGGGAAGAAATAAAGACCCACAAACAGCTCCTGCCTAGGACACAGAGGCTGATGTGAACAAAATGTCAATCAATTGGAAAGTTATCCATGCTTTGATCTTTACAGTGTCTATTGCGTGTTTGCTAAAACATGCTGTGGAATAGACTTTGGGATGGATTTTATATGAGATCTGAGATTTTGTCTATGTTAATTTGGTGGATTAATAACTTAAATGCATAAGTCCAATTCACATTTCCTTATATTTGAGTAGGGTAATGAAATGATGATTTCCAAAATAATGACTGAACATTTGTTTTATTAACTTTGTATAGATCTGGTGACATTTCCATCATGCTTTGCTGAGCCAGTTTTTCTTTGGCAATATGGGGAGCATGCACTGTCTACAACAGAAATCTTAAAGTGGAACTACACTGCTCCTGAGAATTTTTAATATTCAAAGCAACCCCCCCCCCCTCCATCCATGTCTTAATGCTTTATTTTGTTGAGAAATCACTTTGAAAAACACCCCCCTAGCATTTCTGGCCATGGCCATCTTGAGTGGTCAGATGATTTATGTAGTATTTACTTCCTGGAACCCATCTGCCCCTTAGCTTAAGCATCCATGTAGCAGAGTATGCTTAGCTGAGAAAACCCCTCCCCCTCCTGAAGACTTCTGGGATGTATGACATAATTTACCTAGGCAAGAAACCCGGAAGTAATTGAAGAAGCATAAAAATTTGTTTAAAACAAGTAAATATAATATACCTTCCTATCTATTTACTAATGCTAGCAGCATGAGAATTCAAAATTATCAATGTCGTTTGGAAGAGTGACGTCCAATTTAAGATATTGTATGAGTATGATAGAATAAATTAGGTATTTAATCACACATTCCACAGGCAGTCACTTTTCTGCAGATGTTTGGCAGTCAATTCCGCATTTAAAACTTTAATGTCAGAGCTCTGGTAAATACTTCTTAGGCCCCTTTCACACGGACGTAGTCAGTTTAGGCACGTCAAAAACGTATCCGTTCTTATCCGTTGTCTCATCCGTTTTCATCCGTCATCCGTTCCGTTAATGTCCGTTTACATCCGTTTTTTGGTCCGTTAACATCCGCTTACATCCGTAAGTGTACACGTTTACGTCCGTTTTTTCATCCGTTTTTTCATCCGTTTTGGTCCGTTTACAGTAGTTATATGTGTGCCTGTGCCTTTAAGAAAATTACCCAGAAGGCATTGCTCCTCCCATGCTGCATTGCAGTTACAGTGACTGAGTTCCCCTTGCTGTGTGCTTCCTTTGTCCTTGTGCCTGTGTGTGCTAGCAGCATCGAGCAATGGATTGCAGTATTTTTTGGGACAGCGTGACAGTATTTGTCCTATTTGCGTACATGAGGAGCATGGAGAGGAAGAAAAAGACGATTATGCCTAGGACACGTCGATTTTGGACCCACCCCATGCTATTGAAGCGGCCTTCGGAAGGATTTGTGGCTTTGCATTATGCACATCTACGCCAGTATCCAACAAAGTTCTTTAACTTTACCAGGATGACCGTACCCACATTTGACTACTTACTGGCCCAGCTGCACCCACGACTGGAGCGCCGACATACCAATATGAGAAGATGTGTGCCTGCAGATGAACGTCTCCTAGTGACCTTGAGGTAAGAAGTCATTCAATAATAACTGTTTTATTGCCTACCCCTGGTCTACTGTGTGTATACAGTATGTATAGATAATAAATATCTTCTACTTCTTCTTCTCAATTTATGTGGCAATATAAATCTTTTTTACTGATCTTTATTTTATTTTTTTTTCTAGGTTTCTTGCAACTGGCCAGTCCTACACATCTCTCAATCATTACTTTCTACTGGGCATTTCAACTATTTCAGAGATAGTTCATGAAACATGCCTAGCCATATGGGAAGAGCTGTGTCCATCAGTGATGCCGTCACCAGAGGTAAACATGTGGCAAAGAATCGCAGAAGGGTTTTGGAATCGAGCCAACTTTCCCAATTGTATCGGGGCACTAGACGGAAAACATATCCGTATCCAAAAACCTCCAGGTTCTGGGTCTCGATTCCATAATTATAAAAAATATTTTTCTTTGGTCCTCATGGCTATCTGCGATAGCGATTATAAGTTTATTGCTGTGGACATTGGGGCATATGGCAGCAGCTCAGATTCAAGAGTTTTTCGTGAGTCATTAATGGGTCGAAGACTGCGACAAGGGCGATTCAACATACCATTTGATCGGCCTCTGCCTGGAACTGAAGGACCAGACCTACCTTTCGTCCTTGACGCAGATGAGGCGTTTGCCCTATCTCAACATCTTCTTAGGCCGTATGCCAGAAATAATCTTGACGACAAGAAGAGGATCTTTAATTATCGGCTGAGCCGGGCAAGACGACTCATAGAATGTACATTTGGTATACTGTCTAGTAAATGGCGTGTTTTTCAAACACCTTTGCAGCTCAGTCTGGAGAATGCTGAGTTGGTAATTAAGGCCTGCTGCATTCTACACAATATTATCCGTGAAAAGGAGGGCATCCACATTGAGGAAGAAGAAGAGTTCCACCTGCCCTCCGTACAATACAACACAGTACGTGCAGCGAGAACAAACATTGCCATGCGAGAAAAATTTGCTGACTATTTTCTATCTCCATCAGGAGAAGTTCCATGGCAGTATCAATATATGTAACTAAATTTAGTAGTTACTCAACTTTTTTTTTTTTTGTTTTTAATGTTTTTATTATTCAGAATCTGTTTATACAAAAAATTTTTTTGGTTATAGTTACTAAATGTTTTTTATCGAGCATACCAAAAGGACAAAAGCACATTATGTTCAAAATGTTTTTATTAATCTTCATCCGTTTATAATAAAACTTTTTTTTTTGATTAATAACTGCTTATAGTCTTTATCAAAGTAAGAACAAAGCATAAAATACATAACATAGCATAAAATATGCCAACCATTGCAAACAATTGTAGTTTAACATAAAAACCATAAAAAGCAGCACTGCAAAATGGAACGTGGCGCTATGTTTTGTTAGAAAAAAAAACATAGTTTTCACTACATGGAAATAGAATATATATTGCTCCAATACTAAAAATAAATAAATAAATGTAATAATAATAGTAAAAAAATAAAATAAAAGAGAGATTTTTACACAATATAGATATATATCTATCTATCTATCTATCTATCTCTCTATCGCTCAATACTGCTTCAGCAGGTCAAGAAAAATGTGGGTACAGATATATATGTACCCACATTTTTATTGACATGCTGAAGTAGGAGAGAGAGAGAGAGAGAGAGAGAGAGATCATTACTTTCTACTGGGCATTTCAACTATTTCAGAGATAGTTCATGAAACATGCCTAGCCATATGGGAAGAGCTGTGTCCATCAGTGATGCCGTCACCAGAGGTAAACAACATGTGGCAAAGAATCGCAGAAGGGTTTTGGAATCAAGCCAACTTTCCCAATTGTATCGGGCACTAGACGGAAAACATATCCGTATGCAAAAAACTCCAGGTTCTGGGTCTCGATTCCATAATTATAAAAAATATTTTTCTTTGGTCCTCATGGCTATCTGCGATAGCGATTATAAGTTTATTGCTGTGGACATTGGGGCATATGGCAGCAGCTCAGATTCAAAAGTTTTTCGTGAGTCATTAATGGGTCCAAGACTGCGACAAGGGCGATTCAACATACCATTTGATTGGCCTCTGCCTGGAACTGAAGAACCAGACCTACCTTTCGTCCTTGTCGCAGATGAGGCGTTTGCCCTATCTCAACATCTTCTTAGGTCGTATGCCAGAAATAATCTTGACGACAAGAAGAGGATATTTAATTATCGGCTGAGCCGGGCAAGACGACTCATAGAATGTACATTTGGAATACTGTCTAGTAAATGGCGTGTTTTTAAAACACCTTTGCAGCTCAGTCTTAAGAATGCTGAGTTGGTAATTAAGGCCTGCTGCATTCTACACAATATTATCCGTGAAAAGGAGGGCATCCACATTGAGGAAGAAGAAGAGTTCCACCTGCCCTCCGTACAATACAACACAGTACGTGCAGCGAGAACAGACCGTAGACCATAGAGAGAGAGAGAGAGAGAGAGAGAGAGAGAGATATCTATCTATCTCTCCATCGCTCCATACTGCTTCAGCAGGTCAAGAAAAATGTGGGTACAGATATATCTGTACCCACATTTTTCTTGACCGGAGAGAGAGAGAGAGAGAGATATCTATCTATCTATCTATCTATCTCTCCATCGCTCCATACTGCTTCAGCAGGTCAAGAAAAATATGAAAATCAATGTACTTCGAAATGTTGTCCTGAAAGTCATGGATGTTAGACCGTAGAGAGAGAGAGAGAGAGAGAGATATCTATCTATCTCTCCATCGCTCCATACTGCTTCAGCAGGTCAAGAAAAATGTGGGTACAGATATATCTGTACCCACATTTTTCTTGACCGGAGAGAGAGAGAGAGAGAGAGAGAGATATCTATCTATCTATCTCTCCATCGCTCCATACTGCTTCAGCAGGTCAAGAAAAATATGAAAATCAATGTACTTCGAAATGTTGTCCTGAAAGTCATGGATGTTAGACCGTAGAGAGAGAGAGAGAGAGAGAGACACATATCTATCTATCTCTCCATCGCTCCATACTGCTTCAGCAGGTCAAGAAAAATGTGGGTACAGATATATCTGTACCCACATTTTTCTTGACCGGAGAGAGAGAGAGAGAGAGAGAGATATCTATCTATCTATCTATCTCTCCATCGCTCCATACTGCTTCAGCAGGTCAAGAAAAATGTGGGTACAGATATATCTGGGGTTGTAACATCAAAACCTTGTTACAAATCCTGATAAAAAGAGGTGTGGGGTGGGGAATAGGGAGTGGAAATTTGGGAAGAAGAACCAGAGCTGGTTTGGCTATTACCTTGAGAACCTTCAGCCGAATTTACGCTCGTATTTACACTCTGAGGGTATGTTCCCTGTGAGGAAGGAGCAGGAGACGAAGCATAAGGCCTCTGGGTATTGGGCATTGAACTGTATGCACGCACAGGGGTCTGTGGATATGGCGGTAGATATGGCTGGGCAGGAAGACATGGTGACTCATAGGGATATTGACGGTATGACCTCGGAGGGGTTTCATACTGGCTAATAGTGGGCATTGGCATTCCTAACTCTGCAGCTCTAACACATGCTCCTACATGATTATATATGGCCATATGGATGTCCATCTGCCTATCTGCTGGTGCTTTTAGAATTGCATGATATATTGTACGCAGGAAGGATGCATTAGAGTTGGTTGGATCACAGAATGGATCTTTACTCTGTATAGACTCCTGTCTTTTAAATGAAGTCATCTCGTCCATAAAGGACTTCATGGCTTTATCCATGTCTTGACATTCTGCCCTTTTGTTACGTCGCGAGGACCGTGATGTTGTCGGCCTGTCATTACTAACCTGTAGAGAATAATAATATGCCGATTTAGAAATGAAATGTTACCTTGGGGTACAACAGATACAGTATAGTAATCAATAGTATCCTTACATTTACGGATCTTTGGGAAGAACATGGACCTGCAATTGGACGTGCTGTCTCATCCACAGACTGGGACTGCTGGGACTGCCCTTCTCCCTCTTGTGTGTCTTGCGTGGCTCGCTCATCTTCCTGCACTGCTTCGGTATGATTGTCAGTGTTCTCCTCACAGTCTGTCAGGTTTGATGATGTACTACAATAAAAAGGATGAACATTTGCTCACAAAACCTTACTATATACTATATGGAGACCTACTTTTTAGATGTAACATCCAAACGAGACTTACGGTCTAACATCCATGACCTTCCTTAGGAAGGACAACATTTCGAAGTAGATTGATTTTTTCTTTGTGGTAGCTCCGGAACCACTTGCAACCTGTGCCTCATCATGCAAATCTCTCCGGAAACGGTCTCTCAGAGAACGCCACCTTTTGTTAATGTCAGTTCCTGTAAACACATGTAGCAAAGAAAATTTCAGTATTTTTACATTACAAAGATTATGGAAACATGTGAGTACTGATTAGTCTCTCACTGCAGCAGAGCCAAAACATGTGTCACTATGCTTTGTATGTAATGCATGCAAATAACCATGCCCTCTCTGCTAAACATTGTCTTAAAAAAATGGCAGTGTTTGCAACATTTTTTTAATACAGGCATACTATAGTGAAATAATGACATTTTTTATTATAAACAATAGAAACACACTGTCAAGAGAGCAAGCTGCAGTTGGGCATCACTTACCACGTTGATCACGCTGTTTGGGAGTCATGGAGGACCAATTTGGTGTCACCAGCTTTGTAATTTCTTCCCATAGCTGTTGTATTTTAACTCTGTCGCTGTGGTCCCGACAGCTTGAGTCCCATAAGCCAGGCCTTTCGTGCACCAGGTTGATCAATTCCTCGTGGGAAACATCTCTTGCCATGCTTGTTTGTGCTTCCTCTTAAATAAAGTTACAGGGGATGTACTTCCTGTTGTCCAACTACTGCCGGGTCATAGGTTGAGTTCACAGATGAACTCAATTATTTTTTTTTTTCTTGCAAACGGATCTTAACGGATCGGACGTAAACGGACGATGTCCGTCAACGTCAGTTAATATCCGTTTTGACGGATCTGAACGTATCCTTGTACGTTTAAAAAAACGGATAAAAACGGAAGCGGATGTTAACTGATGGTGACGGATGTTCATCCGTCTGCCCATAGGGATGCATTGTCGTCCGTCGACGGATGGAAGAAAAACGGATAGACGGTCCGTCCGTGTGAAAGGGGCCTTATGCTGTAGAAAGATTTAATGTAAGATCAGTACTTTTCCACATGTCTGTTATTTTGTATATTGTCGCTTTCAACAAGACCAATATGTCTGTATTTCAGCATTCATATACACACACACACACACACACACACACAACTTTCACATTCTGACAAATATATACTGTGTGCTCAGGGGATTTCTGCACAAAAATGTATTGAAATGAAAAACATACAAAAAATGTATCAAAAGTGTTCCATTGGACAGTTACAGTTTCGGGCTATATTGCTAGCATCCTTCCTCAGAATGCAACATATGACAATTTAAGTATTCTTTTCACAACATTTATAAGAAAGCATAATTGGAATCAATTGCATTAACAAGGTCATTATCCATCATGACATGTGTCAAAGATCTCTTTAATCAAAAATAGCAAAATGAAAAAGAGACTGGATACAAATTCCTATTCACTCTAACATGCATCCTAACATGGACACTAAGAATTAGGAGGAAGAAAATTGGAAACAACTGTCGAATAGGGATATATACATGCCTCTTGACTCTAGTCCTGTATTTCGGGTACAGACTAGGATCAAGGAGACGTTCACACAAGCTATGACAGATTGGATCATTGATCAAGAAACTTGTACTTATCTTACTGTTGATTACCTTATTACACCAGTAATGTACATTCTGTCCAAAACTCCTAAGCACCCTACTAATCCCCCAGGCCACCCAATTGTTTCAGGGATGGAATCAGTAACTGCCCCTCTGGCTAAGTATTTGGATAAAGTGTTGACACCTTTGGTGTCACATAATAAATCCTATATCAAAGATACAAGTGATTTTCTTAACAAAATTAAGTAGCTTCTGATTCCATCCTAGTCACATTGGATATATCCAGCTTGTATACGATTATACTGCATGAATTGGGAGTTGAAGCATGTTATCGGCTTCTAACCCAGTCCCGTCAATATGAAAATGTACAGATTACATATTTGTTGAAATTATTGGCCATTGTACTTTCTTTTTAACGAGGCTCATTTTCTTCAATTGAAAGGAGCAGCGATGGATTCCAATGTTGCACCTCCATATGCGAACACTTTCATGGACATGATTGAGAATTTGTTTATTTTTAATAACAAATTGTTTATGGACCACTGTAAGGGGTGGTCCAGATTCATTGATGACATATTTGCTATATGGGCAGGCGACTTGGAATCACTTTTATTGTTTCATGATTATTTGAATTATCTTGTGCCAGGTCTGCGATTTAATATCACCTATGGTACAACACAGGTGTTATTTTTAGACACCATGTTGACCATACAAGGATTTAAATTCATTAGTGATCTGTATATAAAAGCTACAGAACGTAATCAGTTATTACATTATACCAGCTTTCACCCTCCAGGTGTATTTAAATCCATTCCCAAGGGGCGTGGTTTCCACACGCAGCTGATCGCCGCTCGTTAGAGAAGCTCCAGAGCATCGAGAGGAAATAAAGTATCCAGGACCCGATTTTAATGGCCACACCACCACTACCAGCTGGCTACAGCCCCCTCACCCTCCTGAGGATGACAAGAAAGTGCAAGGAGGAATGGTGGCCTCAAAAGCTGATGGAGTTCTTTCTCCAGCCTCCACGTGGCGGCGGAAAGGATGGAGCCGGCTCCTCGGCCCCTGCTGCCACACACAGCAACTCCGGTTACTACACAGACCAACCTGATGATAATCCACTAGCTAAGATAATTCCATGGGCTGCATTGCCCCATCCGACCTCTCCTCTGTCAAGTCCTCCTTATGCCAGCCCTGCTAATGCTAGAATGAGACTGGACTGTGATCCGAATGGTAACCTGGTGAGTCAGGGGGAGTCCCCTTCTCTGCCACATAACACTGTGTTGCCTCCTTTCCCACAAGTAACCAGCCTGTCATGGACACTTTACTCAAGGACATGTTCCTATCACTGCAGCAATCTCTACATAGTGACATCACCTCCCTGTCCCAATAATTTTGCGCGGCATACCTTAGTCAGGACAGTCTTCAGAGCTAAAACAATATGCTACCGACTTGTTTCATGCTCTCCTCCCTACTCTCCTCCCTGACCTTCCACCGATCGAATTAGCCATCAACCGCATCCATCACATCCCAAAACCTTTGTTTCTGCCAGACACGATTCCTAGAGATGTACTCATGAGAGTGTACATTTGCACAACCAAAGACCAAATCCTAAGAAAGTCCAGAACCTTGGGAAAACTACCAGACCCCTACGAAAATGTCCAAGTATTTGCGGATCTATCCAAATACACAATGGATCTTAGGCGCCAATTAAATACAATCACAAAAGCCATAATATTGGGTACAAATGGGGCCACCCAACTAAGCTGTCTATTGACAGAAATGTAAGATCATTTACTATCAATTCACTTGAGGCTGGCCTTGCCTAAACGAGTGGGGAATTATCCCTGACCCACCACCCACATCAAACTCTCGGAATACTCTAGGTCCAATTCCACCTCTTTGGCACAAATCCAACCAAAACTTCCAACCAAGATTCTGAAGGATCTTACACCCCCTAACAAATCCAGCAACATACCTCCCCCTCCGGATGCTCCTCGGCTGCAGTGCTAAACCTGTTTGAACTCATCTCCCTATCTCAGAATATGCAGCTATACACCAGTACCTCCAGCTGCACATTTTTCTTTTTGGGTATTTTTGTTTTAGTTTGTTCATGTGCTTTACTTCTCCTTAGTCTGCAACTAGTTCCACAGTCACTGTGCAGTTCCACCACTGAAATGATGACAACTAAACCTACAGATTATGAGCCAGCATCCCACCTCTCCAGAGCCAAAAGCCATCTACCAACCATGAGTATATCTACACCCAGCACATCCACAATTTACAATGTGCATTAAAATAACATCTATCAACACTAAAGGGCTTAATCCTCTGGCTAAAAGAGCCTCACTCTGGCAAATAGCCCTAAAACTGAACTACGTAATATTCTGTGCACAAGATACGCACTTCAAAGACATTGCAACCTCTTAGATCAAACATAACTCCTTCCCCCATGTATTTTGTAGCCTGTAGTTCAGAAAAGAAATGTGGAGTTTTGATAGTATTTTTAACAGCCATTGACTTCCAATTATTGGAACAAATCCCAGAAACGAATGGACGCTATCTGATCCTGACATGCACACTGAATTCAGCCCCATACACATTGGTCTGTCTATACGCCCCGAACTCTCGATAAATCTCATTCTTAAACAAACTACTGAGAAAAGCACATAAAGCCCAAAAAGGCTCCCTAATTCTTTGCGGAGACTTCAACATTGCTCCTGACTACAATCTTGACACCTCAAATAGGAACCTGAGACACACCTCCCTAATGCATCACTTTATCATAGCAAATGACTTGTATGATGTATGGAGATGCCATCACACCTCCGAGAAAGACTTCACCTTCCATAGCACATAACTCTTACTAGATGATCGACTATTTTCTGACTGACATGTGGCTACTCAAACGAATCTCGGATTCAACTATAGAACCAATAATGTGGTCGGACCCTGCTCCTATCTGTCTAACAATTGACTCACTCAATCCACCCAAGTCCACAAAGCTATGAAGGACTAATGCATTTGTCATGAAATCCTCTCCTTACGCAAATGAGATTCAATGTCAGAAAGACGATTATTTCGCACACAACGTTGGTTCAGTGGATAAAGCCGAAACTTTGTGGATGGCGCATAAAGCGTTCATTAGGGGGGTGTTGATAAAACTGGGGTCTCCTGCAAAAAAGAGGAGGATGCAGCAAATTGATGGGGAAATCTCACAAATAGAGTCCACTGAGTCCCTCAACAAATTGACACCTTCTCATTCCTTCAAATTAAAACTCCTGGCCCTGAGGCAAGAACTTAGGTTCCTATTACTAGAATCCTTAAAAAAAACAAAAAAAAAAAAACACGCAGGCTCAAGCCTACTCATACTCCATTAACAACCATGCGGAAAAATGCATGGCCATGTGCCTTTGTGGTCTTCGCACCAAGGCCAGGATACCAGTCATCTTCTACCCCACCTCTAAGGGCAAGATTTTAGACCCCCAAGGGATAACTAATGCATTTAGCAACTATTATGAGTCCCTAAACAACCTTAAAAAGGACACCTCAACCAACTACTGCTAACATTGAAGAATTTCTATCCCAAATAAATCTTCTGATCCTTTCCACTAGCCAACTAGAAGTACTTAACTCTCCCTTTACCGTCCAAGAAATTGCCCAACATATCGATTCCCTCCCAAATTATAAAACACCCGGCCCCAATGGGCTTCCAGGGGAATATTACAAACAGTTCAAAGACACTCTAGCTCCTTTTTTGTGTGACCTCTTCAATGAAGCTGCCTCCTCCTCCTTGTTCCATCTGGAGTTAGTAGTGGCCCTTTCTAAACCTGGGAAAGAACCAACACCACAAAACTTCAGACCAATCTCTCTGCTCCATGCAGACATAAAACTTTATGCTAAACTTCTTGCCTCCAGGTTGATGACTATCATTCCTTCCCTAATAGACTGAGACTGTATGCTAAACTTCTTGCCTCCAGGTTGATGACTATCATTCCTTCCCTAATAGACTGAGACTGTATGCTAAACTTCTTCCCTCCAGGTTGATGACTATCATTCCTTCCCTAATAGACTGAGACCAGGCAGGATTTGTCTGTTCTGGTCCACTGGGGCTACCTGCAAGCTGTCCTTGCTAAATTTGGATTCTCCAATAGGATCCTATCAGAAATCATGGCTCTCTACATGATCCCCTCAGCTAATGTATATGTGGCAGAGATGATATCATCCACATTCAGTATAACCAATGGCACAAGACAGGGATGCCCTCTATCCCCTCTCATCTTTGACTTAGCCATGGGACCTCTAGCAGAGCACATTAGAGCATCTAACCTGATCTCGGGATTCCAAATAGGTGGAAAAGTGCATAAAATCTGTCTTTTCATCGATGATATCATCTTGATGTTGACAAACCCCCATTCCGCCCTGACCACAGCCCAAGCTCTTCTCAACAAATTTAGCAAAGTATCATACTATAGACTGAACGCCTCAAAATCACATATACTTAATCTAGGTATAGACAGTGTCACTAAAAACCTTTTAGCCCTTCAATTTCCATTCAAGTGGTCAGAGTCGGGCCTAGCAAACTTAGGAATTACCCTGACTAAAAATCCAGAGAACTTTTTTTTTTTTTTTCAAATAACTTTTTATTGAATCAAAATTAACATACAACAGTCGAACAAAGTCTGTACATTGTGACTTATCAGCAGCAATAGTACCATAGTATGACCAGAATACAGATAAGGGTAACAGATAACATCCTTTATGGTAAAAACTCGTGGTCTGATTCCTATGCAACTTTCCTGCTCTCCTATGAGGTACATTAATTGTCAGTGACCTATAAGAGGCCATACTTAATAGTAGCAGTAACAAAGTGCCAGTTTTATAGGTTAAAGAAAAGGAGGAAATGGAAAAGGGGGGTAAAGAGGGTGGGGAGGTGAAAGGTAGGGATTGGGGTTCCAGCCCCGGCTCACGCCGGATCCTCATGACGGTGCCATTCCTCCCAGACCCTATTATGCGCATCCAGTCTGTCATAAAGTCTAGCTGTCATTTTTTCCATGATCTCTACGTCTTTAATTCAGGCATATAGGTCTTCCTGTGAGGGCGGGGGGGTCAGTCGTTTCCAGTGCAGGGCTATCAGGCACCGGGCCACAGTGAGGACATGGCTTAGCAGTTTCTTGCCCGGTTTGGGGATGCGCAGTTGTGAGACTCCCAGTAGAAATAATTTTGGGGACATAGGGATCTGTACTCCTAAGAGGCGGGTTAATAGTAACTGGGTCTCTGTCCAGAATGTTGTTATCTTGGGGCAGTCCCAGTATATATGGAAAAGAGTCCCCCTGTCTTTCTGGCATCGCCAGCAGCGGTCAGAGCAGGATGGGTAGATGGCGTGGAGGATGTCGGGTGTCTGGTACCAAAAGTACATGATCTTGTATGCGTTTTTCTTATACAAGGTGCAGTACGAGCTTTGAGCTGCTTGGGACCGTATTTCGTAAGTCGTATTTCGTTTGAAGCTGGGCAAATGAGTGCAATTTACGTGTTCTAGGGTCAACCAAGTGACCGAAGTGAAAAAGGTTCTTTTCTGCCCAAGGAAGAGACATCTGGCGTGTAAGACCATCCGGGAGTGCTGGGTTATATAAGAAGGAGGTCATTAGTGATTTCTCTGAGCAAAGCTGATAAGGGTTGGCGAGTTTGCACCATAATGATCTAAGTAGGGTCATTGACCCCAGGAGTCTCTCCGAGTTCACCTCTACCTTTGCGCACCAGAGTAAGCTATTCGGGTGTGCAGGTGCCACCATATATTTTCAATTTCTGTCCATTTATTGTACGCCCTTTGGGGAAACCAGGAAGTGATGGCTCGTAGTTGGGTTGCTTGGTAATATTTCACCAAGTCGGGGAATGCCAGGCCGCCGTCTCGGCGGGAGGCCACCAGCACTGATCGGGGGATCCTGTGTTTTTTGTAATTCCAGACAAAGCGTATCAGATCTGCTTGGAGTTTCCGTAGTGTATGGGACTGGGATAGGCAGAGTCTGGAATAGGTAAAGAAGTTTGGGGAGAATGGTCATCTTTATCGTTGCAATCCTACCTAGTAGGGATATGTGGTGTGGTTTACATTTTTGCAGGAGGTCGCGGATATGTTTAAATAGCGGGGGGTAGTTTGCTTGGTACAAGGATGAGTAGTTTGGCGTGAGGTTTACTCCCAGGTATTTCAGGGCCGTGGTTTTTACATGGTATGGGTAATTTTGGCATATGCTCTGTGTATCAGCATCTGACATGTTAAGCGGGAGGGCCTCTGACTTGCTTGGGTTCATTTTATATCCCAAGAGGGTTCTGTACATGTCCAGTTCAACCTGGAGGTTGGGAAGGGAAATCATGGGTTGTGTGAGGGTGAGGATGATGTCATCCGCAAATAGTGCTAGTTTGAATTCCCTTCCCCTGACTGGCATCCCTCTAATGTTAGGATTTGCGCCGATGGATGCCGCCAGGGGTTCCACGCACAGTGCAAACAACAGTGGGGAGAGTGGACATCCCTGGCGAGTACCATTTGCTATTGGAAAGGCTGAGGAGAGAGCGAAGGGTGTTTTAACTTGGGAAGTGGGATTGCTGTAAATGTGTTGGATTGCTTGCATGAAGGGCCCCCGGAACTCCATGTAATGTAGGGTGGCGGACAGGAAGGGCCACCCAAGGCGATCAAACGCCTTTTCCGCGTCCAGGCTCAAGACCAAGGACGCGCGGCTCTCCCTGTCCGCCACCTCGTCTATGACCCTTCTTGTGTTGTCGCCCGCTTGTCGAAGGGGGACAAAGCCCACCTGATCTTTGTGTATAAGGGATGGCAATATCAGGTTTAGGCGCAGTGATAGGAGTTTCGTAAAGACTTTAAGGTCAGAGTTTAGGAGTGCTATGGGCCTGTAGCTGGCACAGAGGGAAGGGTCCTTATCCGGATTTGGGATTAATGTGAGGAATGATCGTTGCATGTCCGTGGGGATAGGGGTCTGTTGGAGAAAGGCATTATAGAGTTTGCACATGTGGGGCAATAGAATAGGCATGAAGGTCTTATAATATTCGTAGGGGAGCCCGTCGGGCCCGGGGATTTTCAAGTGGGTAGGGATTTAATCACCGCCGTGAGTTCTTCCTCTAGGATGGGTGCATTTAGGGAGAGGAGGTCCGAGGGTTGAAGTCTCGGGATTCCACTCCTAGCGAGGTACTGGGACATTTGGTCAGTTAGTTCAGGGGAGGGGGGATTATGGGGGATCTCTGGGTCATTATAGAGTGTGGTATAAAATTCTGCAAAGGTCTGAGCCACCTGCTGGGGGTGGGACATCAAATGTCCCTCCTTGTTTTTTATTTGGTGTGGGATAGTCATGTTCGACCTTTCAGCGAGTTTGCGGGCTAGTAGGGAGTGAGCCTTGTTCCCCTTATCATAATAGAGTTGTTTCAATCTCCTCAATGCTTTTTCAACCTGTCCAATCGCCAGGTCTTTGAGCGGCGTGCGGAGACAGACAATTTTCCTAAGGAGGGGTATGGAAGGGGCAGTCTGCAGTTTCCTTTCTAGGGTCCTAAGCTCCCCCTCCGACTTTTTTTTGGTGGCTATGGTGTCCTTCTTCATGGCCGATGCAAGAGCTATGCATCGACCACGAAGAACTGCCTTGTGGGCTTCCCACAATGTGGGAATGGAGATTTCCGGGGTGTTGTTCTCCAGAAAGTAAAGTTTTAACGTAGAGTCTAGTTCTGTCTTGGATGGGAGATGTTGTGTTAGAAAGGTGTTCAGCTGCCAGTTGTATGGTTTTGTGTTAGGGGTGCCCAGCCTTAAGGAGATAGTCACAGGTGCGTGGTCTGACCAAGAGATCGGGAGGATCTGTGCTTTCTCCGTAATTCTGAGCGGGGTACTGTTCACAAACAGGTAATAAATTCGGGTGTGGGTGCGGTGGGGTGCTGAATAAAAAGTGTACTGTCTCTCCCCGGGGTGCAATGCCCGCCAGGTGTCGAACAGAGTGTATCGTCTAGTGATTTGCCTAAATAATTTAGAATCCTTAGAATCCCTAGTCGCTCTGGTTTGTGTGCTTCGGGGTTCCACTGTGTGGCGGTCATGCACCGAGGAGAGGGCCATGTTAAAGTCCCCACCCACTATCAGATTTTCGCTGGGGGTTCGGTATACCCTCGCGAGGACCTTGGTGAGAAAATGAATTTGGTGGGTATTGGGGGCATAGAGGTTACATAGTATAAGTGCTTGATCCTGCCATTTGCCTTGAAGTATTATAAAGTGTCCTCTCGGATCCACATAAGACTCTGTGCATTGAAAGGGAGTACCCTTCTTAAATAGGATGGCTACACCTGCTCGCTTACGGGGGTTAAACGCCTGATACACCTGGGGATAGCCTCTGGAGGCGAACGCAAAGGAGTCTCCCTTGTTAAAGTGAGTCTCCTGGATCATAATTATATCTGCCCTGGAGTGACGAAATTCCGTCAAAGCCAGACGTCTCTTCCTGTTAGAGTTTAACCCATGTACATTTAAAGATATTACCTTCGCCACGATATTGGGTATGTGCAAAAAAAATTGATACTTATCTGGTCCTGTCGCTGGATGGTTGCATTTCCGGGTTGTAGGGATCGCCGCGAGCCGGGGATGAGCTTGGTTGGGTGCCCAGAGATCAGATCGAGACGAGGGGGGCGTGGGGGGATCATAGTGGGAGCAGTTGAAAAAAAAAAGAGGGGAGAAAAAATACAGTTAATATAACATACATTGAGAACTTTTATTTATTTATTTCGTTCAGGGGAACCGGGAGTTCCAAAGTGTTGCAGAAGGTTTCTAAGTCCTCTGGGTATCGCAGCACTGCGGACTGTCCTTCTCTGCGTGCTGTCAGGCTAAACGGGAAGCCCCATCTATAGATAATGTTCTTTTCCTGCAGTAGGAGGAGAAGGGGTTGTAGGAGCCTGCGCTTCTGCAGGGTAATCCAGGAGAGATCTGGATAGAGCTGAATCTGTGCGTTTTCAAAGACCACTTTGCGGGCCATCCGAGCCTTGCGCATCACCTCCTCCTTTAGCGGGTATGAGTTAACTCTGAAAATGATGTCCCGTGGTTTGGAGGTCATCCCTTTGGGGCGTAGGGCCCGGTGGGCTCTATCCATTTCTATAGGGGCGTCTGGGGGGTCACCCAGCAGGTCATTAAATAGGTTTTGTAGGACCTCGTGTAG
Source organism: Lithobates sylvaticus (assembly GCA_028564925.1). NCBI lineage: Eukaryota > Metazoa > Chordata > Amphibia > Anura > Ranidae > Lithobates > Lithobates sylvaticus. Next base: position 171,170,031 of record CM053036.1, read on the forward strand.
ATTCTCAGGACCTTCAGATTCTGGGAGTCCCCTAACGCGGATATTGTTCCTGCGCCCCCTATTGTCGAGGTCCTCGATATGCCGTTGCATATCTCTCAGGAGCATTCGGTGGTCTGCACCTTGCAATTGTGTGCGGTGCACTGCCTGTTTAGTTACCTGTATCTCCTCCTCCGCCATTTCTACCCTGTCCGCCAGGTGTTTGAAATTGGTTTGGAGTGCCTGGATTTCTGCTCTGCATGTAGTTTTAACATCTTCTATTAACTGTTTAAAGTCCTCTTTTGTCAACATTGCTTGAAGGCAAGCCTGCCACGTAAGGGGTGAGGGTTCATGGGGGTCTCTTGATACCTGTGGTGGGTTCGGTGGATATTCTGGTGCGGGTCTATGGCGTTGGAAGGGTGTCCCATTTTGACATTGTGCTGTGTTCTGCTGCTGGGGACTCCATGCACCGCTCTCCCATCTCTGTTGTGTGTTTGAGTGTTGGAGTGTTACCCCCCCTTCTGTGCATGAGGGGGAGCAGGCCTGGGCATAGGTGACTGCTGGCTCTGTGGTTTCTGCCGCTGGCTTCCATCCCCTGGGTTCTGGCTGTCTCTGGGCCCTTGGAGGGGGGGCTGAGGCCGCATAGAGGGCTTGCTGGGCTTTGTTGTGCCCCTGCCGGTCCGCTACAGGGTCCGGTGTCCATTCGGGTTGTGGGGTGGGCAGTGGGGGAAAGTCCTCTGAGCAGACCGACAATGATGGGGAGCTGGGTGGCTCTGCTGATATCCCTGGGTCTGAGAAGGTGCGGAACAGTCTGGGGAGGGCGTCCGTGCACTGTGTGCATGATGCTCCGGTGAGGCCTAGTAGTGCGGCCTGGCGTTCCTGTGGCGGCGCCTCGTGGGGAGCGGGGTGAAGGGGTTGACTAACCGCCTCTGCTGGGACGTTCCATGGGCCTGGAGAGCTCCCATCCAGGGGAGGGGAGCGGTGTGGATGTGGCGGGCCTGGTCGGCTGCTGGGGAAGCCTCGTGCGCTGTGGAGGGCTGATGCGCCGGTGCCATCTTGCCTGTCCCTCCGGTCGGCATCGTGGGGCTTGTAAGGTACCCTCTGATGGTGCTAGAGGAACCGGGAGGCGGCTGGGAGGATCTCCTCGGTTTCGTGGAGCGGGTTCTCCGTGAACCACCCATATGTGGGTGTAGGAAAGACCCTATAGCTGGCTGTGTAGCTGTGGGCTGAGAGGGAGCTTTCAGCTCACGCGTCCATTCAGGTCTGCTTCCGGTCACGCCCCTTCAGAGAACTTTTTAAGAACTTAAGCAAACTACATACCCTTTAAACAGAAATTCATTACATCCCTAGAACAGATATCCAAAAACAAGTGGGACGGCAGGCTAGCGGCCTTCAAAATTACAAGCCTCCTGCAACTCTTGTATGTGTTCCGCTCCCTCCCTATCCCATGCTCATACTTAAGTTCTTTGCAATCTCTCTTATCTAAATTTATTTGGAAAGGCAAAAAACTTTGGGTGACCGGGGCTTGGCCAACCAGACATAGGTCAGTTGGTGGATCAGGCCTAGTAGACATCACAGACTACTAACATTCTACTGTTCTTGCCCAACTCAAAGATTGGTTTCTCCCAGAGGCTCACTCCCTACGAGGCGACCCAGAACGCTTCTCCATACCTAGCAGAAACTTGAAATTATGGCTCTATAGCTTCCACCCAAAATCTGCACTCCCTAAACACCTCTCCCCTACTATTTTAGCGTCAGTAAAGTCGTGGTGAAAGTTTATCTTCATGCCCTGGCTAGACACTCCTAAGGTTTCCATGAAGCTCCTTATCTCCAGCCTATCATTTTTAATCCCAGGTCTAACCCTCAACACATGGCCCAAAGAACGCCAACTCAACTACCTCATCCTTAACAACCGCATGAAATTGTTCAATCATCTACAATCTAACATAACCTTGCCTAACACATTCTATTACCAATACCTTCAAATCACCCACTGTATACACAACAATTCCTGACTCCTATTCCAGCACAAGCCCTTGCCTACTACTCACCTGGTAATAAACACACAAAAGGCATCCCGCTCTTTTATAATATGCTCCACAAAAAATCACTCTTCCAACATTCCAAGACACTTTACCTCTGGGAACGTAATCTACAACAAAATTACACTGCCCAAAAATGGGAAAGAGCATTACCCTCTATCTACAAAGCTACTACCTGTACTTCTCTATGGGAGCTTACCCAAAGCATAACACAATGCAGATATCTCACACCTCTTAAAATTGCTACCTATGACGACAATGCCTCCCCGGCATGCTGGAGAAACTGCGGAACCACAGGATCACTTCTTCATGTGCTATGGGAATGTCCAATTCTGATCTCCTACTGGGTAGAAGTCTTTTCTTTGATTACACAGATTACTAATATCACCTTACCTCCTTCACCTGGCCTAGCACTTCTGAACCTAAACATTGGACACATCCCCTACAAGGTTCACAAAGTAGTAACACGCATCCTGTTAGCAGCCAGACAAAAAACATAACTAGGGTTGAGAAAACCCAAACTGTAAAGTTTGGGTCCGTACCGGACTTTTGGGTGTCCGGGTCCCGGACCCAAACAATTAACTGTATGTTCGGATTCGGGTCCGGTGTTTGGCGATGTAATGGCGCATTTTTAAAAGCTGCAGAGCAGCCAATCAACATTAGTTTCACTGGTGTGCCCTTAGAAGCCATCACAGCCATGCCTTCTAATGGCATGGCTGTGATTGGCCAGTGCAGCATGTGACCCAGCCGCTATATAAGCTAGAGCCACACAGCACAGCACGTCACTCTGCTTTACACAGTATAGGGAAAGGTACCTGGCTGCTGTGAGGGAGAGAATTACATGCTAGGAGTCAGTCCAGATTCATGAAATATTTTATAATCAGTCAGCGATCTACACAGATAGAGAGTGTAGGTCAAGGTTTCTGTGTCTGCTTTGAGGGAGAGAGAATTATATAGGAGTCCAGATTCAGAAATCAATTCTAATAAGTCAGCGATATACATAGATTTACCTGGTTGGGTTGCAGTGCACAGTATTTTTACACTGCCATGAGCCCAGTGCCAGACAAAATATAACTTTTATCTGCAATCTCAGTGCACCAGCACAGCATATGTTACTGTGAGATACACCATGTACATACTGTGGGTGTATTCTGCTATTGCAAAAACATTGCAAAAAAATTAAATTTTGCAGTGTTTTCTGCATACAGTGGTGTGAAAAAGTGATTGCCCCCTTCCTCATTTCCTGTTCCTTTGCATGTTTGTCACACTTAAGTGTTTCGGAACATCAAACCAATTTAAACAATAGTCAAGGACAACACAAGTAAACACAAAATGCAATTTGTAAATGAAGGTGTTTATTATTAAAGGTGAAAAAAAATCCAAACCATCATGGCCCTGTGTGAAAAAGTGATTGCCCCCCTTGTTAAAACATACTATAACTGTGGTTGTCCACACCTGAGTTCAATTTCTCTAGCCACACCCAGGCCTGATTATTGCCACACCTGTTCACAATCAAGGCATCACTTAAATAGGAGCTGCTTGACACAGTAAGGTCCACTAGAAGATCCTTAAAAGCTACACAGCATGCCGAGACCCAAAGAAGTTCAGGAACAATTGAGAAAGAAAGTAATTGAGATCTATCAGTCTGGAAAGGGTTATAAAGCCATTTCCAAAGCTTTGGGAATCCAGCGAACCACAGTGAGAGCCATTATCCACAAATGGTGAAGACATGGAACAGTGGTGAACCTTCCCAGGAGTGGCCGGCCGCCCAAAATTACCCCAAGAGCGCAGCGACGACTCATCCAAGAGGTCACAAAAGACCCCACAAAAACGTCCAAGGAACTGCAGGCCTCACTTGCCTCAGTTAAGGTCAGCGTTCATGCCTCCACCATCAGGAAAAGACTGGGCAAAAATGGCCTGCATGGCAGAGTTCCAAGGAGAAAACCACTGCTGAGCAAAAAGAACATCAAAGCTCATCTCAATTTCTCCACAACACATCTTGATGATCCCCAAGACTTTTGGGACAACATTCTGTGGACCGATGAGACAAAAGTGGAACTCTTTGGAAGGTGTGTGTCCAAGTATATCTGGCGTAGAAGGAACACTGCATTTCAGAAAAAGAACATTATACCAACAGTAAAATATGGTGGTGGTAGTGTGATGGTCTGGGGCTGTTTTGCTGCTTCAGGACCTGGAAGACTTGCCGTGATAAAGGGAACTATGAATTCTGCTGTCTACCAAGAGATCCTGAAGGAGAATGTCCGACCATCTGTTCGTGTACTCAAGCTGAAACGAACTTGGGTTCTGCAGCAGGACAATGATCCTAAACACACCAGCAAGTCCACCACCGAATGGCTGAAGAAAAACAAAATGAAGACTTTGGAGTGGCCTAGCCAAAGTCCTGACCTGAATCCTATTGAGATGTTGTGGTATGACCTTAAAAAGGCCGTTCATGCTCGAAAACCCTCTAATGTAACTGAATTAGGACAATTCTGCAAAGATGAGTGGGCCAAAATTCCTCCAGGACGCTGTAAAAGCCTCATTGCACGTTATCGCAAACGCTTGGTTGCAGTTGTTGCTGCTAAGGGTGGCCCAACCAGTTATTAGGTTTAGGGGGCAATCACTTTTTCACACAGGGCCATGATGGTTTGGATTTTTTTTCACCTTTAATAATAAACACCTTCATTTACAAATTGCATTTTGTGTTTACTTGTGTTGTCCTTGACTATTGTTTAAATTGGTTTGATGTTCCGAAACACTTAAGTGTGACAAACATGCAAAGGAACAGGAAATGAGGAAGGGGGCAAACACTTTTTCACACCACTGTATGTGCAGGATTGACATATTCAATTGATCTATTTTTCTTCTATTGTGCTATTCCAAAAAAAAATTTGAGTGGCAATTTTTTTTTCATAGCATTTTCTGCAGTTTTGCAGGTTTTGAGATACACCCTGTACATACTGTGGGTGTATTCTGCTATTGCAAAAACACCCATTTAGTGCAAGATCCTACATTTTGAAAATATGAGGAGAACGTCAAAGAAGGGACGTGGCCCCGGTCATGGTGCTGCTGGTGGAGCTCCTGTTGCAGGGAGAGGACTAGTGATGGACGAACTTCCGACGGGACGTTTCTCGAACACGATACGTGAACGTGCGGATGGTTCGCGGCGGGCCCCATTGACTTTAATGGCAGGCGAACCTTTAAAACCTACAGGTCACATTTTCAGCCACAAAATACTTACTAGCTGTGCACACATAGTCCCACAACATGGACACTGACATACCAGAAGTATTAAGTGAATCTGGGATCGACAACGACAAGCATTCTTTTTTTATCTGTGAAATTTTGTCAATTCAAGGCCATGGAGGAGAGGCAAAGTCAGGCCAGGCTATGAAGGGGGTACAGGAGATAATTGATCAGTGCAACAGTCAGGGCAGCGCAGTCCTGTGCCAGTGTCCCAGTGTGCCAACCTGTGCTTGAGCCCCTGACCCCTCCCTCTGGCCGGTCCTTACCCCCACCTATGCAGGACTCCACTGCGGTGGTCCGGAGGTGCCAGTCCTGTGCTGATCCATTCCTCAGCCATGGTGCTGGCACTGCCTGCTGATTGGCTTCTCCGCTGCTATCTCCCTCACTGACACCAGCACTGAGATAGAACACTGACACCAGCACCGCGATAGAGAGCACTGACTCCAGCACCGAGATAGAGAGAACTGACACGAGCACCAAGATAGCCTGGCATTTCCCCTTGCGTCAGAGGGGGACAGGGTCACCCATCCACATGTCACGGGTGGTTGTTAAAGGGGGCTTCCAGATTCCAATAAGCCCCCCGCCCGAGGACCCCCACAACCACCAGGCAAGGTTTGTGGGGATGAGGCTCTTCTCCCCATCAACATGGGGACAAGGTGCTTTGGGGGGCTACCTCATAGCACCCTCCCAATGTTGAGGGCATGTGGCCTGGTACGGTTCAGGGGGGGCGCTCTCTCATCTCCCATCTTTTCCTGCGGCCTGCCAGGTTGCGTGCTTGGATAAGGGTCCGGTATGGATTTTTGGGGGGAACCCCACACCATTTTTTTTTTTTTGGTGCAGGGTACCCCTTAAAATCCATACCAGACCTGTTCATCGTTCATCACTACTTAAACCATTTCATGAAAATCCCTTTTCTGGAAAAATTCTTCTACCTCCTCCACCTGTTGAGGTACAGGGTAAAGTAGAACTTGTGGTGGAGAAAATTTTTGATTCCAGGATCTTTAGAAACAAGCTACAATATCTGGTCCAATGGGAAGGATATGGGCCAGAAGAAAATTCTTGGGAGCCTGAGGAGAACATTCATGCCCCTAGATTAACCACTTCAATACCCGGCCATAGTCAAATGACGCCCACAAGGTGGATCTCCCATCCTGGGTGGGCGTCATATGATGTCCTCGGCCATCCGCCGCTACGGCATTCGCTGCATTCTGCATTCGCTCAGATTCTGGCTTCAGGCTACATGAGCGTCATTTTCTGTAACATATTCCACCATCAGCATCCGGAAGACGACGCCAAAAGAAATGTCGGGTGTGCACTAAGAGAGGAGTTAGGAAAGACACCAGCTTCTATTGTCCCGATCGTCCTTCCCTACCTGGCCTTTGCATCGGACAATGCTTCAGGCGATATCACACTCTGGACCACTATTAGCCCATATTTCCAATAGACTGCCATTTCCCCCTAATTTCTGTCATGAATATTTCCCTGCCTCAACCAACCATATCATTGTCTTCCATGTGAACTGACCCTGGCCTGTTTCTCGACTATGCCTCTGCCTACCGTCTGCATTGTTTATCCGCCATGTTTCTGCCTTTCAAGTGAACTGACCCTGGACTGTATCGACTATGCCTCTGCCTACCGTCTATGTCTGCCTTTTACCTGCACTGACCTTGGCTTGTTGACCATGTTTTTGCCTGCCCCTTGGACTGATCTTTTACCCTGCTACACAGGGGTCTCACATATGTGAGGGGCTCCAGAAGAGTGTTCGGAGTTCAGAAAACCAGTTTTTCTGTGTTCCCATAACAGGGTCGTTGTCCCGAGGCTTCAAATAGATTTGGGTGGGAGAAGCCTCTAACCCTGTCCCCATTCTTCCCTGACCGATGCCCTAAGCTTTATGGTCCTGTCTGCTCCCTGGAAAAAATACTCTGGCTGTGCTGACCATACCTCTGCCTGCTGCCTTTACTAATTATGGACAGTATTCCTGCCTGCTGCATGGATGATCCTTTGATCCTTTTGCTGCTGCTGACCACATCCCTGCCTGCTATCTGGACTAATGCATTGGCTGTGTTGACAACATCTCTACCTGTGCTGACTATTCCTGCCTGCTGCCTGTTTTGCTGTTGCTGTCCACGTTCCTGCCTGCTGCTTGTTTTGCTGTCGCTGTCTACGTTCCTGCCTGCTGCCTGGACCGATGCTCTCCTCTGTGGACCACTGCACTACTAAAACCGCAGGTATTCTTTTCTTTACCCTTTGCTCAGCAGAATGTATTTTGGTTTGTAATTGGTATGTACAGTACATGCTATGTGTTAGAAATATGAAGGGCCTTCAACAATGTGATAGGTTGGCAGGAATTTGTGTGTAATTTATGCTCCTAGAACACCTGACAGTGCTACTTGGGCCTCTGTATGTGGCCAGACTGTGTAAAAGTCTCACATATTTGGTATCACCATACTCGGGAGGAGTAGCAGAATGTATTTTTGGGGTGTCAGTTTTGCTGTGTACATGCTATGTGTTGGAAATATCTTATAAATGGACAACTTTGTATAAAAAAAATGCGTTTTCATTTTTTTCCCACATATTCCAAAAACTTTGGGGAAAAAATGAACCATTCAAAAGACTCATTATGCCTCATATATTATACGTTGGGGTGTTAGCTTTCCAAAATTGGGTCATTTTGTGGGCGTTTCCATTGTCCTGGTGCTCCAGGGCCTTCAAAACTGTAATAGGTGGTTGAGAAATGAGATGTGTAATTTATGCATGTAGAACGCCTGACGGGGCTACTTCAATGTTGGGCCTCTGTATGTGGCCAGGCTGTGTAAAAGTCTCACATATTTGGTATCGCCATACTCGGGAGGAGTAGCAGAATGTATTTTGGGGTGTCAGTTTTGCTATGTACATGCTATGTGTTGGAAATATCTTATAAATGGACAACTTTATGTAAAAAAAAAAAATGCGTTTTAATTTTTTTCCACAGCTTCCAAATACTACTGGAAAAAAATGAACCATTCAAAAGACTCATTATGCCTCATATATTATACGTTGGGGTGTTAGCTTTCCAAAATGGGGTCATTTTGTGGGCGTTTGCATTGACCTGGTGCTCCAGGGCCTTCAAAAGTGTGATAGGTTGTCATCAAATGAGATGTGCAATTTATGCTCGTAGAACGCCTGACGGTGCTACTTGGATGTTAGACCTCTGTATGTGGCCAGGCTATGTAAAAGTCTCACACATGTAATATCACTATACTCAGGAGGAGTAGAAGAATATATTTTGGGGTGTCATTGCAAGTATGCATGTGCTGTGTGAGAGAAATAACTTGTTTTTATGACAATTTTGTGCAAAAAAAAAATAAAACATTTTTTTTATAATTTTTCCAAGAATTTTGGGAAAAAATTACAACTTCAAAAAACTCGCCAAGCCTCTTACTAAATACCTTGGAATGTCTGCTTTCCAAAAAGGGGTAATTTGGGGGGTATTTGTACTTTCCTGGCTTGTTAGGGTCTCAAGAAATGAGATAGGCCTTCAGTGCATCAGGTGTGATCAGATGTGATCATTTTCAATGATTTGCACCATAGCTTTTAGACGCTATAACTTTCACAGCAACCAAATAATATACACTTATTTGGGTTATTTTTACTAAAGATAAGTAGCAGTATACATTTTGGCCAAAATTTATGAAAAAAAATGTTTTATTTGCAAAAAATGTCAATAGAAACTAAAAAAAAAAAGTGTTTTTTTTTTCAAAAATGTCTCTATTTTTTCGCTAATATTGCAAAAAATAAAAAACCCAGCAGTAATTAAATACCACCAAAAGAAAGCTCTGTTTGTGAGAAAAAAATGATAACAATTTGGTTTGGGTAGCATGTAGCATGACTGAGTAATTGTCATTCAAAGTGTGAGAGCGCTGAAAGCTAAAAATTGGTCTGGTAAGGAAGGGTGTTTAAAAGCCCTGTATTGAGGTTTCCTCACAAACCCAGCCCTATGACGTCCAGAGAGGAGGGGAGTACTGTCAGGACCTGGGCTCGAGCCTGGGACCTCTTCAGTGTCTGGCATTGACTCATCCCACTGAGCTATCTGGGTACCTATTCTAGGTAGAGACTTTCAGAGCTGATCGATGAATAGTTAAGGGCTCTGCTAATCTATTTATAGAATTCTTCCCAACACAATGCTTTTATCATATGTGACTGAGAACTTGTAAGGAGTTATCAGGCTGAAAGCAGAAGAACAGAGCATGAAACCGCTACGGGACTTAGTGCTTTTTAGAGAGATAACAAAACACTGCAGATATATGTGCCCAGCTCCAATTTCGTGAATCGGGTTTACATCTACTTTAAATCAGTTCTTGTCTAATTTCATTGAGTGGCCGCATGTCTTCTTAAGTGACCTGAGACTGGTAAGGTTTCTCTCTATGCTAGAATTAGAGATGGGCCGAACACCCCCGGTTCGGATCACACCAGAACTTTCGAACATTGCAAAAGTTCTGAGCCAAATAACGAACCCCATTGAAGTCCATGCAACCTGAACTGGAAATGTGAAAAAAGGGCCCATTTTGAAGGCTCAAGTTATTGAGCATACAAAGGTTATGTGGGTGTGGGTACTGCCATGGGGGACATGCATCAATGAAAAAAAGTTTGTAGAAAAGATGATTTTTAACCACTTCAATACAGGGAACCCCCCTTTTCAGCCCAGATCAATATCCAGCTTTCAGCGCTGTCACACTTTAAATAACAATTGCGCGGTCATGCAGCACTGTACCCAAAACAAAATTTGAATACATTTTTTTGCCATAAAATAGAGATTTATTTTGGTGGTATTTGATCACTGCTGGGGATTTTTTTTTTTTGCGCACCAAATTAAAATTGATGGACACTAATGGGCACTAATAGGGGACACTGATAGATGACACTGTTAGGCAGCACTGATCAGGATGCACTGGTAGGCATCACTAATGGAGACAGAGTGCCATCCCTATTGGGAACTGATTGGCCTCCATGGTGGTCCTGGGATCTGCATCCCTGGTGGTCCTGGGTGGACATTCCTGGTGGTCCTGTGTGGGCATCCTCGATGGGTCTGCACTGATAATCAATGCGCTGATTATCAACGCCTACCCCCCTGTCAGGAGAGCAACCGATTGGCTCTCCTTTACTCATGCCTGTCAGTGCAAGTGGAGGAAAAGCCGATATACGGCTCTTCCTGTTTACACTGTGATCAGCTGTGAATGGACACAGCTGATCACATGGTAAAGAGCCTACATTAGAGGCTCTTTATCGAGATCAGTGGTGCGGTGTGTCAGAGTGACACACCACACCAATGATCGCCGCACTGTGCGCCCCCATGGGCGTGAAATTGTGGCTTATCCTGCTGCACGTCATATGATGTCTAGTCAGGATAATAAAACCACTTTGCGCACATCATATTGCTATATGGAGGGTGGGAAGTGGGTAAATGAGCAGTGATTTACTGATGCTTAAAGTAAAACAATAAAAATGAAAAAAAATCCTTTAAATATGGTGCCTGGAGGGTCATATTCTGCCATAGTCATAGTCTGCCTGTAAAGTGGCACATCTGCACTATGTACAGAACCTGCTACGGCAAAAATTACATTATATATAGCCAAAAAATTACAGCTGCAAGCTTTCTTTATTTTATAATCAATGGCTTGGGGAGCCAGCCTGTATGATGAGGCCACAATTAGTGCACTTGGAACAAGATTAGAGATTATTTTGGATAAATTCAGGTGTCTGTTTTGCAGACTTTGCATAGAAGTAACAGGTGCAGAAAAATTTGGCTTTGGGTCTTGGTGGTGCCTTCACACCGTAACTCTATAGAGGTACTTTTGATGAAAGCAAAAATTGGCCTTGCTGTCCAAAATTGAAATTATTTGCACTTGTCAAACTGGTGCGGAAAAATAAGTCCTTGGGTGTTAATTGTGCCCATGAAACCTATATCAAAAAAAATCTTCAAGATAAAATCAACACCTACAAAGCTAGGCAGCGTAGACGTCTTGCAGAGATTCCAGATCCAGAAAACACTTAACCTGGGACATCGGCATCAGGGGCTTGATAGCAGCTACTAATCCAGGAATGATTATTTTGAAAATGTCAGTCGGTCAACAGAGTCTATGGACATTTGCACTTTTATCTGTCACAAAACCTCTGGCAGCACTAAATGCCTGATTGGAAAGCACGCTGGATGCATGGCAGCCCAGCACCTCAATTGCATACTGGGCTAGTTCTGGCCAGCGGCCTATTCTCATGACCCAGTAACCCAAGGGGTTTGCAAGGGGTTTGCACAGGCAGGGATTGCATTGGCAACTATCATCTTGGATAAAGTATTCATATTGGATTAAGTATTGCACTTCCGCTCAGCACTATCTAACACAACTCTTCTCTACCTCTCCTCAGGTATGCTCTTACTGCCGCAACTCCATCTAGAATCGCATTACTGAAAACTGTTTATGTCCCTTTTAACACTGGTATGCTCTTACTGCCGCAACTCCATCTAGAATCGCATTACTGAAAACTGTTTATGTCCCTTTTAACACTGGTATGCTCTTACTGCCGCAACTCCATCTAGAATTGATAATTCTGTGTATGTGCTTTTGGTGATCTATGCTGCATTCAAATTCTTTACCTCTGCCCATAGCACTGTGATGTTTGTTTTACTTTCTTGGTGTCTATACCTAAATTATGAGCTTTTCCTATCTTTATGAATGTGACCTCTCTGCTCTCTTGCTGTGTCTTGTAGTCAGCCAGCCCTTAGTGTGAGAAGTTCATTCTGTTAGCCAAGTGTTTCCTCCTATGCAATCCTGTCTAATTAATTGGCAATACCCCCACCCAAACTGAGTATAAATTAAGGCCCTCTTTAGGGGATGCACAGCAAGGGGTTTGCACAGGCAGGGATTGCATTGGCAACTATCATCTTGGATAAAGTATTCATATTGGATTAAGTATTGCACTTCGGCTCAGCACTTCAGCGACTGCACAAAGCGAAAAAGCACAACAGACATCTGCAGAACATTAAACAGACTACAGGTGACCTGATTCTCCATTAAACTTGTTCATCTCCCATCCAGGCTTCATCTCAAATCTTGCAACTCTGTCATGCACTCCCTACTTTTCCTTCTCACAGTTGCATCCTCTCTCCTTAAATTATCACTCCTTCACCCATCTTCTCCACCCCACAGCATATATATATCACCCTCACTCCTGTCGTCACCTTATTACTGCACATATCAGCTCCTACTAACTCTGAACCCAAATGCCAATAAAACCTGCAGGACACTGGGACGTGTCCCACTACACAAGTCGCAATCCCATATCATCTCTCTCACCCTTCTGCTTCTCCTAATTTCTGGAGATATTTCCCCAAATCCTGGACCGCCATCCTTTACCTTCAGCCAACATACCCAGCAACCCCCATCCTCTCATTGCAGTCACAATCCACACAATCTCATTTCCATTCCTCTTCTGCCTAGATTCAGCCTCCCCTTCTCTTGTGCCCTTTGGAATGCCCGCTCTGTTTGTAACAAACTCACCACTGTCCATGACCTATTCATCACAAACTCCCTGAACCTACTTGCAATTACTGAGACCTGGATTTAAGAATCTGACCTTCCTTCTCCTGCTGCTCTCTCCTACGGTGGCCTTCTGTGGACCCACTCCCCCAGGCCTAGTGGACGGAAAGGAGGTGGTGTTGGAATCCTCCTATCCCCTCAAAGCACTTTTCAGGTTCTTCATCCACCGCCCTCTCTGTCCCTCTCCTCATTTGAAGCTCACTGTATTCGTCAATTTTCTCCAGTTTCACTGAGAATTGCTGTGATCTATCGGCCCCCTGGACCCGTATCAAACTTCCTTGATGACTTCTCTGCCTGGCTCCCCTACTTTCTCTCTTCTGAAATTCCAACAATCATTCTTGGTGACTTCAACATCCCTGTTAATCTTAACACTCCCGCTACTTCTAAGCTGCTGAGCCTAACCTCCTCTTTTGACCTAAAACAATGGACAAGCGCTTCTACTCACTCTGTTGGCAACTGCCTTGACCTCATATTCTCCTACTTGTGCACTCCGCACAACCTCTCCAATATTCCTTTTCCTCTCTCTGACCACCACCTTATTAGTTTCACTCTCTCCTTGTCTGCCTCCTCCTTGCCTTCCAACTACCAAACTATTACCTGTAGAAACCTTCGCCATCTTAACCCTTCTCTTCTTTTTTATGCTACAGATTGTCTCTATGACAAAATCTCATCCTTGTCCTGCCCCAACTTGGCCACTTCTGTATACAACAGTTCATTGGCATCCACCCTGGATACCTTGGCTCCCCTCACTACACACAGAATCAGGCCCCGGCCGCTACAACCCTGGCAGACAGACAACACCAGAAGCCTCAAAAAGCAGAGCCGTGCTCTTGAGCGTCTGTGGCGTAAGACTAAGTCACAGCAAGATTTCAGCCAATATAAATCTGCCCTCCAAAAATACCATGCCTGCCTGCGCACTGCCAAGCAGACCTACTTTACCACTCTCATTAACACCCTCTCACGCAGTCCCCGTCAACTCTTTTATACATTTACTTCTCTACTTCGTCCTCCATTACCTCCACCCACTAACTTACTCCCTGCCCAGGAGATTGCTAATCACTTCAAAAATAAGATTGAAACAATTCGTCTCGAGTTCTCTACTCTACACATATCTCCCTCACTTTACACTCCTTGTCCTCCTGCACAACCAATACTTTCCTCTTTTAATCCAGCTACTATAGAGGAAGTCACTAAATTTTTTTCTAATGCCCACATAACCTCCTGCCTCCTGGACCCTGTTCCTTCTCAAATACTACGGTCACCCTCTGACTCTATCCTACACTCTTTAACTCATATCTTCAACCTCTCCCTCTCTACTGGCATCTTTCCCAACCCTCTAAAACATGCACTAGTCACTCCCATACCAAAAAAGGCCTCACTAGACCCAACCAATCTTAACAATCTAAGACCCATCTCTCTACTCCCTTTTGCCTCCAAACTCCTTGAACGTTTAGTCTACAGCCGACTGAGCGACCACCTCATTGAGAATAACCTTCTGGATCCCCTTCAGTCTGGATTTCGCCCACAGCACTCCACAGAAACTGCCCTCCTAAAACTCACAAATGACTTACTAACAGCCAAAACCAATGGTCATTATTCTGTACTCTTACTCTTAGACCTTTCTGCTGCCTTTGATACAGTTGACCACCCCCTCCTCCTCAAAAAATTAAATTTGCTTGGTCTCCATAGCTGTGCTCTCCGTTGGTTCGAATCTTACCTATCTTATCGCACCTTCAGTGTCACTTACAACTCCACTTCCTCCTCTCCAACTCCTCTTACTGTTGGGGTCCCCCAAGGTTCTGTCCTTGGACCTCTACTATTCTCAATCTACACATCCTCCCTGGGTCCGCTGATAGCCTCACATGGCTTCCACTACCATTTATATGCTGATGACACCCAAATCTATCTCTCTGCCCCTCAACTCACCCCATCAATCTCCTCACGCATCACTGATTTACTAACAGACATATCAGTCTGGATGTCAAACCACTTCCTCAAACTTAATCTGTCTAAAACTGAGCTCTTAATATTTCCTCCCCCACGTGCCCCTTCCCCTGACTTCTCAGTCAAGATCAATGGCACATCTATCAGTCCGTCCCCACATGCCAGGGTGCTAGGGGTAATCCTAGACCCTGAACTGTCCTTTCAGACCCACATACAATCCCTGTCCAAATCATGCCGCCTTAGCCTCCGCAACATTTCCAGAATACGCCCCTTTTTAACGAATGACACCACCAAGTTTCTAACTCACTCCCGAGTTATCTCTCGCCTCGACTACTGCAACTCCCTCCTCATTGGACTACCTTTACATAGACTATCGCCCCTTCAGTCCATAATGAATGCCGCTGCAAGACTCATCCACATTACCAACCATTCAGTGTCCTCCACCCCTCTCTGCAAATCCCTCCACTGGCTTCCACTCACCCAACAAATAAAATTCAAAGTACTAACAATAGTTTACAAAGCCATCCATAACTCTGCCCCCAGCTACATCACTAACCTAGTACCAAAATACCAACCAAGCCGCTCTCTTCGGTCCTCCCAAGACCTCATGCTCTCTAGCTCCCTTGTCACCTCCTCCCATGCTCGCCTCCAGGATTTCTCCAGAGCTTCTCCCATCCTTTGGAACTCTCTACCCCAATCTGTCCGACTGTCCCCTAATCTATCCATCTTTAGACGATCCCTGAAAACCTTTCTCTTTAAAGAAGCCTATCCTGCTTCTAACTAACACTTTTTTACTTCCTCCATCAACTCATCCCCCACAGCTATTACCTCTTGTATCAATTGACCCTTTCTTTTTAGATTGTAAGCTCTAACGAGCAGGGCCCTCTGATTCCTCTTGTACCAAATTGTAATGTAATTGTAATGTCTGCCTTTATTTTGTTAAGCGCTGCGCAAACTGTTGGCGCTATATAAATCCTGTATAATAATAATAATAATAATAATAATAATAATAACCCAATGGATCTATCCAGTTCAACCTGAGTGAGTGTCCACAATTGTCCTATTCCACAATCCAAGGTCCCCATTCATATACTAGGGCCAATTTCTGGACAGAAGCCAATTAACCTACCTGCATGTCTTTGGAGTGTGGGTGGAAACCGGAGTACCCGGAGGCAACCCACACAGGCACAGGGAGAACATGCAAACTCCAGGCAGGTAGTGTCGTGGTTGTGATTTGAACCAGCGACCCTTCTTACTGCTAGACCACATCCAACTTTGCCTGTGGACACAGCCACTGCTGATCCCCTCACAGTGCCATGGAAACAGCTTCTTCTCCTTGTTGGCCTCCCAGACAGGATGGGGGGCTTATTACTGAAATGTAATAGAAACAGGGAAATGTGTATTTGATGCACTTTAACCACATCCTGCCCCATTTCTTTATCCTGACTGGGTGTCATATGACGTTGAGCAGGATAAGCCACTTGTGCATACCCTGAGGGTGTGCAGCGCAGTGTTTGTGCGGTGTGTCGCTCTGACACACCTTATCTTCGATCTTGGTAAAGAGCCTATGATGTAGGCTCTTTACCATATGATCAGCTGTGCCCAATCACAGCTGATCACGTCACAACCAGGATGTGTCAGTTATCGGCATTTCCTATATTTGTGCTGATACGGCATGCGTAGAGGAGAGTCAATAAGCAACTCACCTGACAGGGGGGCCTGTACTTATAAGCATTCTATTCATTATCAGTGCAGACCCATCAGCAGTGCCCATCTAGAGTGCCCATCAGGGATGCCAATCAGTGCCCATCAGGGATGCCTGTCAGTGCTTCCTCATCAGTGCTCATCAGTACCCCCTATCAGTGCCGCCTAGCAGTGCCCATCAGTGTCGCCTATCAGTGCTACATATTAGTACCACCTGTGCCCGAGAGTGAAGGAGAAAACTTACTTATTTACACAATTTTATAACAGAAACAAAGAAAAACGTTTTTTTTCTAAATATTCAGTCAAAATATTCAGTCAAAATTTTCAGTCAAAATTTGTTTAAAAATAAATAAAAAAAAAACAGTGGTGATCAAATGCCACCAAAAGAAAGCTGTATTTGTGGGAAAAGTGTTGCATGATTGCGCAATTGTCAATCACAGTTCGACAGCACTGAAAATTGAAAATTGGCCTGAACAGAAAGGGGGTGAAAGTGCCTTGTATTGAAGTGGTTAATCAACGGAAAGTGGTGTTTTGGTGCTCAGTACACAGAAACACTCCACTGACACACTACAATATACTGCAGTAACACTGCCCTGACGCACGTCAATATGCTGCAGTAACACTGCCCTGAAGCACAACAATATTCTGCAGTAAAAGTGCCCTGATGCACTCCAATATGCTGCAGTAAAAGTGCACTAACAAACTTCAATTTACTGAAGTAATAGTGCACTAATATATTGTATAATTATTCCTGCGCTACCATATATAGGTAAGTGAAACTGCTGCAAACACCGAGTGTGGGTCAAACCGTACCCAGCAATAAGAAGAAATATAAAAATGAGTGGTGTTGCGCTGTTTCCAAAAAGATCAAAGAAAGACTACTGTTCAAGATAGTAGTACAAATAGGTATAATGTTACTCCTAGTAAGATATATGGCAAAAGGTAGTAGTACAAATGTAATTTCAGTAGAGAGGAAGTGTATACTGCTAGAGGTAGTAGTACCAAGTGCAAAAGATTTTGTTAATGTCTACATATGAAAAAAGAAGTAGTTAGAGGTAGCAGTACAACTGTGGATTGAAAGGTATGCTGCTAAAGGTAGCAGTATAATAATAATATAGTGCAAAGTTATGCTAATGCCTTCATATAGGTATACTATATATTGGATAAATGAACATTCAAATGCAAGTGTGCAACAATGCAAAAGGTTGCTAATAGCATAAATGAATCAAAATATCAACTGAATACTGACATTCAGAATGAAATATATAGTGACATCAAGGTGCAAAATAAATCTGAAATGTGAAGATTGAATGTAATGTGCAAGGGTAAATATATACAGCAGTAAGTAAGTGCAAAACCACAAATAAGGTGCAAAGTAAGCAATACAGATTGTATGCTATACAGAAACGAAGGTGTAGAGTTACAACTGTATGCAACACAAACAATATATTGGAATCCCTGTGCTGAGTGCAGCTTGCCTGTGCAAAAATGCAAATAATGGTGCAGAGTATAAAGTTCAAGCAAAAAAAGTGTAAAGTAGCACAATGAAAGTGCAAAAAATATAGCTAGCACAAAAAATTGTGCTGATGAATAGATTTGTGCAAATCCGCAATGTGCAAAAAATGCAATTAAAATGGTGACAACAGTCTATTAAATAAGGTTCTTCTTTCAAAAGTGCAAGTGTAGAAAGTGTCTCCTCTTCGTGTAAATACACACTACTAAGTAATGGCCTCTTACCTTGCGGTAAAGAGGTAACCGCATATGAATCAAATATGTTGGTAATGGCAATGGCAGCTTCTCTCCTATATCCCTGGACCTAAATGTATTTCCTATCCCTGGACCGCAATGGATTTCCTATCCCTGGACCGCAATGGAGCTCCTGTCCTCGGACCGTAGTGGAGTCACCTATTGTCTTTGTCTCTTGGCAGGTGGCCCCTTGGCAGGTGCGGGAGTAATAATAAGAGAGGGGGTGCCGTATAGTGTAGTATTTTGAAGCAATGTAAAAGTTTATTGAACAGTATTGGGGGTACTCACATAATACAACACACTTATCTCCTACGAGCGGCAAGCTCGTTTGCCTATGTCAGTTCAAAGTGCCTGTCCCATCACTACCACGTGACTTCTTCAGGCTATGAGGGGAAGGCACACAGATTGTCTTTAAATAGTCTTTATCATTGAAGTTAATGGGTGACCATTTTCTAGTGGCACATTATGTGAATGGTATAGTGGCCATTTTTCGAGAGATCACGGGCGCGGCCATTTTCTTGGTTATATATTCACATACCGCTGTATAGAGATCACGGGCGCGGCCATTTTCTTTGTTATATATTCACATACCGCTGTATAAAATTGTTATAATGGCTCAGGTATATTACAATCGTGCTAATGAAATGTAATATGGTTGGAAGCTAAAAAAGGGATAATTTTGAAAACCAGCAAAAAGGAAAAAATCCCCCCAAGAAGAGTTTGTGGTGTTTTTAGGCAGCGATTGGAAAGAAATTCTGTGTGATACAACGTATTTATCTAAATATAAATCTTTATTAAAGATGTCACAGAAGTGACATGGTGGGTAAAAGACATGGGTCCCAAATGGGAATGGTAAAACAAAACAGAAAAAGGGAATAAAATTACACTGGTAGACAAAACACTTTTACAACAAAATATTTTAAACACAGCCAAATTTGGTTGAGGTAAAAGTAGACTTGACGCGTTTCGACCCGTATTGGTGTGGGTCTTCCTCAGAGGTAGTTTGTCTATTTGAAAAAAAGAGGGTAAGAACACATATATTGCAACAATATTTGTATTTCATGTGTTGGTCTCCATTTAAAATTAGGAGTAGAGACATATATCATATTATATTATAAGATATTTACCCAGGTGTGTAGATTTCTGATGAGAGTTACTCCACATATAGGGTTTCCCTGAAGAGGTTTTTTGTCCCCCAGGTGGCACTCGCAGTGACACCCTGTGGTAGATGCGGGGCGGGCCAGGCAGATGCGGTCCAGTAGCGTGACTTACGAGGGGTCACGTCTAATGAGTTGACCTCCTACAGGCGTGCACGTGGGCCGGTGGCTGGGAGCGATAGGAGGGGAGGGGGGAGAATGGCATCCCCCTGCTAAGCACACCTGTCGTGAGAGTCCAACAGCAAGTAATTATCGATCTGCCATATTTAAATGGTATATAGAGAATACCTACTAGTTGACAAGTTTGAGCATAATAGAGTGATTTTAGGTAGGAGGGTTTAGCCGGCCTGTATGTATGTAGTTTGGTCCCTATCTGAAAATTGGTATATCTGGTAATTGCAACTGAAAGGAAGTGTTGGTGTAGAGTGAGGGACAAGAGGAAAGGGGGGAGGGGGTGATGTGGGGGAAAGAATAGAACAGAGGGAGAGAGGGAAATGAAAACAGGGGGTGAAAAGGGGGTAAAGATGGGGATTGAAATAAAAGGGAAAAGAAGGAGCAGGGGAAAGGGGGAAACAGAAAAAAATCAGATAACCAAGAGAGTTTGAAAAATTGAATGAAGATAAACATCAGATGTGATAGAGAGGGATGGGGAAATGGGGGGATGGGAGGGTGAAAGGGGAAATGGGGAATGGGAAAAGGACATGGTCGGAAGGAAAGTGGAATGGGATGTGAGAAGGGAGGGGGGGGGGAGGAAAGGGAGAGAACAGGTGTGACAGATAGAGATACATGGCATGCACATGTATATAAGACTGGAATGCTGAAGCATCCCACAAGGGTATGTGTAGGACGGGTGAGAGGGAAAACGGGGAAGGGGACAAAGGACAAAAGAAGCAGGATGGAACAAGTGGGAAAAATTGAGAAAACGGAAAAAAGGGAGAAGGGGGAATTGTAAAAAGAAAGCAGGCTAGCAGAAAAAAAAAGGGGGAAAAGGAAAGAGGAAAAGGCAAGGAAAGAGGGAAAAAGGGGGGAAACAGGTGGGAAATAGAAAGAATGGGGTGATAGGGTATAGATTGGGCCATGTGGGTGAACATACAATCAATCACAGTGAACAAACAACAATGGACTAGCAAAATAATGTGAATAAGCAAACCTGAAGTTGAAAAGATGCAGTGTGGGAGTGAAGTGGTGCATATGGTATTGGGGTGTGTAAGTGGCTTGATAATAAGTGAGTGCATGGGGAAGTGAGGGGGCCCTAAAGTGCTGGTGTGTAGGTGGGTGAAAGCAAAAAGAGAGGTGTGTGTGTCAAGTGGCAATGCAAAATTACCTAATAGGGTTGATTATTCTTGATTGCACAGTGATATACATCTGGTAGCCCATATTTTGTAGGCTGCAGCAAGCTGTAAGCAGTGTATGATCCAGAAAGCAGGTATGCAGTCTAGGATTAAAGACAAGAGAATGCTGTATAATTGTTAGGTATGCCTGAATAGGGGCATAGATCTAAGTATGTACTTACTGGCCTGATATCTCGTGGCTCATGGAGCATATACTAGAGTAACTGCACGCCCACGTCTGGACCTACTGTCCAAGAAAGAGGCACGCAATGACCAAAATGACAATCAATCTAGAATTATCTTACGTTTTTTCCCGACAGAACAAGAAAATTAGAGACATCATTCAGAAACACTGGAGTATACTGACCGACGACCCCAAAATAAATAAATTAATTTCCAGTTATCCTTCTATTACTTATAGAAGAGCTACGTCACTAAGAGACCCCCTAGTTCAAAGTGAATTTAGAGACGAGCACAAACGTTTAAAACACTGTCTAGTCCGTGGGTTCTTCCCATGTGGTCACTGCACTTGTTGCCAGTATATCCAACGTCAAAAAAACTTTCATCTCCCTAATGGGATACTTCTTAAACCTGCCCACTTTGTCAATTGCCAGACAAAGGGCGTGGTGTATCTGATGTCTTGTGACTGCGGGGCATATTATGTTGGCAAAACGAAGCAGGAGATTCACTGTCGGATGTCCAAACACGTCTACTCGATGCAGATCGGAAACCACTACCTACCATTGGGCCGCCATGTAGTTACGGTACATAATTATAAGATGCCCAAAATTTCATTCACCGCCCTCGACAGAATACATATTCCCAATCGGGGGGGGGGGGGGGGTGACTGGGATAAAATCCTGTTACAATGCGAACAGAGGTGGATCTTCAAGCTACAAGCTACATCCCCTCCCGGACTCAATGAGTCCATTTCCTTTGCCCCCTTTTTAAAGGGGTTCACGTCTGGAAAGACACAATAATATAGTGGTCCCGTATTTGGTGTTCGATATTCGAGTAGACGTGTTTGGACGTCCCGTTTTTGGTGCACTCCTGCTTCCATGTCCAGCTTTTTTTCCCCTCTCATTTCCTTTTTCCCTTCACCTTTCAGTCTGTTTCTTGTTTTGCCCATATGGCTCTGTGTATGCAGTGTATTTATTTATATGTAATGCATCCATCTGTATGCGTACACAACACTTGAGCCAAATGTGAATTTTATCACCAACGTGCCATACAAACAACCTCTGTTGAATTTACTATATACAACGATTGTTTACATACTTTGTAGGATTCCATGTCCCCCTTTTTCCACTATGTTTTTGATACTAGGTCTAAATGCCCCCTATTTTGGGCTATGATCAATATAAACAGTGGCGATTGACAGTGAAGATGGATTGACTATGGATATACTCCTATAGACTTCTATCCTACTTTTCCACCATATATTAAGAAAGCCTGATTAACACAATATGTCACTGTATTCTTCTTCCTTTTTTCCTGTTTCCCTTTGCATTAGGTCGGATGTCCCCCTGGTAGCGGTACCATCTCTCGCCTTTTTCTCTTCCCTGTGGGTGCGGGTTTGGGCTGGGATGCTCTCCAGTACGTGCCTTCCCAGCAAGGGTGAGGAGGAGCCAACCCACATCCAGGCTCCTCCAATGATATTTCCTCCTGGGTGCCTTGGCAGGCCCAGGTAACTCAGTGAGGAACCACTCCCCTTGCTGGAGGCATCCCAGAGCGTCATCGGACTGCTCCTGATCACTGCGCATGCTCAAGGCCACATGCGTGCGCGTGACGCAGGACGTCGCGCTGTTGCGGCGATGACGACGCAGCGGCGACCCCGGAAGGGCTTCTCGGACGCCGGGGAGGTCACCCCAGGCGACGTTTTGTGCCGCCATGGCCGACCGTCGGAAAGGTAAGTATGGGACCATGAGATGGGAGGGGATACTCTTTGCCTGCCCGTTTTGGGATGTCGTGGGAGTGCCCATCAGCAATCAACATCAATTGATTCCCCAATTGATGCACCTGTCTACAATTTTTAGCAATTATAAAACACCACATGGGGGGGTTTCTTACTCTATCTCCATGAGAGGGTCCATGAGCCACGAGATATCAGGCCAGTAAGTACATACTTAGATCTATGCCCCTATTCAGGCATACCTAACAATTATACAGCGTTCTCTTTTCTTTAATCCTAGACTGCATACCTGCTTTCTGGATCACACACTGCTTACAGCTTGCTGCAGCCTACAAAATATGGGCTACCAGATGTATATCACTGTTTAACCAAGAATAATCAACCCTATTAGCTAATTTTGCATTGCCACTTGACACACACACCTCTCTTTTTGCTTTCACCCACCTAGACACCAGCACTTTAGGGCCCCCTCACTTCCCCACGCACTCACTTATTATCAAGCCACTTACACACCCCAATACCATATGCACCACTTCACTCCCACACTGCATCTTTTCAACTTTAGGTTTGCTTATTCACATTATTTTGCTAGTCCATTGTTGTTTGTTCACTGTGATTGATTGTATGTTCACCCACATGGCCCAATCTATACCCTATCACCCCATTCTTTCTATTTCCCACCTGTTCCCCCCCCCCCCTTTTCCCTCTTTCCTTGCCTTTTCCTCTTTCCTTTTCCCCCTTTTTTTTCTGCTAGCCTGCTTTCTTTTTACAATTCCCCCTTCTCCCTTTTTTCCTTTTTCTCCTTTTTTCCTCTCTTGTTCCATCCTGCTTCTTTTGTCCTTTGTCCCCTTCCCCGTTTTCCCTCTCACTCGTCCTACACATACCCTTGTGGGATGCTGCAGCATTCCAGTCTTATATACATGTGCATGCCATGTATCTCTATCTGTCACACCTGTTCTCTCCCTTTCCCCCCCCTCCCTTCCCACATCCCATTTCACTTTCCTTCCGACCATGTCCTTTTCCCATTCCCCATTTCCCCTTTCACCCTCCCTTTCCCCCATTTCCCCATCCCTCTCTATCACATCTGATGTTTATCTTCATTCAATTTTTCAAACTCTCTTGGTTATCTGATTTTTTTCTGTTTCCCACTTCCCCCTGCTCCTTCTTTTCCCTTTTATTTCAATCCCCATCTTTACCCCCTTTTCACCCCCTGTTTTCATTTCCCTCCCTCCCTCTGTTCTATTCTTTCCCCCACATCACCCCCTCCCCCCTTTCCCCTTGTCCCTCACTCTACACCAACACTTCCTTTCAGTTGCAATTACCAGATATACCAATTTTCAGATAGGGACCAAACTACATACATACAGGCCGGCTAAACCCTCCTACCTAAAATCACTCTATTATGCTCAAACTTGTCAACTAGTAGGTATTCTCTATATACCATTTACATATGGCAGATCGATAATTGCTTGCTGTTGGACGCTCACGACAGGTGTGCTTAGCAGGGGGATTCCATTCTCCCCCCTCCCCTCCTATCGCTCCCAGCCACCGGCCCACGTGCACGCCTGTAAAAGGTCAACTCATTGGACGTGACCCCTCGTAAGTCACGCTACTGGACCGCATCTGCCTGGCCCGCCCCGCATCTACCACAGGGTGTCACTGCGAGTGCCACCCGGGGGACAAAAAACCTCTTCAGGGAAACCCTATATGTGGAGTAACTCTCATCAGAAATCTACACACCTGGGTAAATATCTTATAATATAATATGATAATATGATATATGTCTCTACTCCTAATTTTAAATGGAGACCAACACATGAAATACAAATATTGTTGCAATATATGTGTTCTTACCCTCTTTTTTTCAAATAGACAAACTACCTCTGAGGAAGACCCACACCAATACGGGTCGAAACGCGTCAAGTCTACTTTTACCTCAACCAAACTATGGCTGTGTTTAAAATATTTTGTTGTAAAAGTGTTTTGTCTACCAGTGTAATTTTATACCCTTTTTCTGTTTTGTTTTACCATTCCCATTTGGGACCCATGTCTTTTACCCACCATGTCACTTCTGTGACATCTTTAATAAAGATTTATATTTAGATAAATACGTTGTATCACACATAATTTCTTTCCAAATGCTGCCTAAAAACCCCACAAACTCTTCTTGGGGGGATTTTTTCCTTTTTGCTTCATCCCAGGGGTGAGCAGCAATCATATCCTCTCCAGCTGTGTGTCTTTCCCAATTTTGAAAACTATAGCTGCAGCATAAAATGCAATAAATGTGAATATAAAGCAGATTAATATTATGTGGATGGATACTAAAAGCCTGAACGGGTAGGATATACCTCTGTGCTGACATTTGCATAACCATAATACTAATATTAAAATATGACATAAAATATACATATTAAAATATGACATAAAATATGCATAGAAAATTAAAAGTATGCAATCTATTAAAATTTAAAAATTTATGACAAATGCATACATAGAAGTGACCCAAGGGAATAAATAAATATAAAAGTGACCCAAGGGAATAAATGAATATAAATAAAAGAAACTAAAATAGGCCAGACATAAGATCGATAAAAGGAGGGAGCCTAATGAGTAGAGAGGAAAGTAGATAGAAATCTGTGATAATAGGTGGAATGGCACACAAAGTAAAAAGCGATAAAAATCAATAAAGCAAAAAAATCCATAAAAAATGCTAAAAGTCGCTAAGAAAGCAATTAAGATCAAATTCAATATTCATGCCTCTGGGTGAGAAAGTATCTAATGTAAATATCCATTTTGATTCTAGCTGGCTGAGGGTCCTTACTTTATGTCCTTCTCGCCAGTGTCTAATATATGGTTCTATTCCTCAGAATTTTAAATCAGTCGGATCCTTGTTGTGGCATAGTAGGAAATGTTTGGATACACTATGTTTATTGTATCCCTTAAGGATGTTTTGGACATTTTCCTTAATACGCACTCTTATGCCCCGCACACACGGTCGGAAAATCCGACCACAAAATCCATCTGATTTTTTCCAACGGATTTAGTCCGACACTGGTGTTGCATACACACGGTCGGACAAAGTTGTCGGAAATTCCGATCATTCTGAACGTGGTGACGTTTGTTGCCTACGACGGGACTACGTAGAGGCTAGTAGCCAATAGCTTTGGTCTTGTAATGTGATCTGAGCATGCGTGGCACTTTGTCCGTCGGAATTCGCTACACACGATCGGAATTGGTGTGATCAGACTTTGTTGTCGGAAAATCTTTAGAGCAGGAGATACAACTTTGTCCGTCGGACAATCCGATGGAAAATGTCCGATGGTGCCTACACACGGTCGGAATTTCCGACAACATTGTCCGATAGGACAGAATCCATCGGAAAATCCGACCGTGTGTATGGGGCTTAAGGGGTCTTTTGGTACATCCAATATACTGAAGGCCACAGCTACATTCTAAGGCATAGACTGCTCCTTCAGTGTTGTGCAATAGTGCACTAATGCACTTCAATATACTGCAGTAATAGAGCACTGATGCACTTCAATATACTGCAGTAAAAGGGCACTGGTGCACTTCAATATACTGCAGTAAAATTGCTGCTGACATCCTACACTTCCCCGATACACTAAACCAGTGGTCATCAACCCTGTCCTCAGGGCCCACTAACAGGCCAGGTTTGCAAGATAAGTGAAATACATCACATGCAATATAATTTGCTGCTCAGTGATTGCAGTATTCTAGTCTGCATCTCCCCAAGGTAATACATAATACCTGGCCTGTTAGTGGGCCCTGAGGACAGGGTTGATGACCACTGCACTGAACTGACACTACAGTAAAAATGAATGGTTGCACTACACTCATGCTGCACTGTCACTATATTCACACTATACTGATATTTTATACTCACAATAGAATCACAATAGCACACTAACTCACTAGTAGCAATGAACAAAGCCCTGGACTATCTATCGCCACTCCAATATCACACTGCAAATGGCTTCTCTGGGAATGAACCTTTTATAGTGTGGGGTGGGTCTATCAGCAATGAGCCATGATTGGAGAGAGTCATCATGACTGTGTCCAATCATGGCTCTGACAGTGCTATGTGCCCCAATTGTACAAAGCCTTCATTGCTTCAGCCAATCAGGGATTTCAATGCACTGTGCAGCGCTCGACAGGATAAACAAATGGTCGAATGCCCCAACAATTCAGGTGTTCACCTAATGGGCAAACAGCCAATGTTCAGGCCGAACTTCTGCATGGATCGCAACCGTTCGTCCAACACTAGCTAGAATCACATTTTAGATATTCCTAAATTGCAATCATAGCTCCTCTTATGCACCCTTTTCTCCAGGGAGACTGTTTAATGTTAGTAGTTGTTCCTCATAACTGAGGTCCTCCTGTCAGCTTAATTGCCTTTCTCTGAAATCTCTTCAGTTACAGCACATCCTTCCTAAGGACTGGAGACCAGAACTGGACAGCATACTCAAGACGTGGCCTTACCAGATTTTTGTGCAGTGGTAGAATTAATCCTATCCCTTGAGTAAATGCCCTTTTTAATGCATGCTAGTAGTTTGCTGGGTTTTCATGCTGCAGCTTAGCATTGCATGCTACTGTATTGGTAAACCTGTGGAATACAAGGACCCCCAAATCCTGGATTCCTCCAGATTAAGAGGTTCCCCCCTAGCATGTAACTTGCATTCCTATTTTTAGTTCCCTATTTTTAGTTTTTTTTATCAGTATTGCATGTAGTTGCTCACTCCTATATTTTATTGAGGTCTTCCTGTAAGGTATACTGTTGTGAGGTTATTACTCTGCTTAGCTTTGTGTCATCTGCAAACACCGAGATTGAACTATTTATTCTATTCTCTATATAATTTATGTAACAGAATTGGTCCCAGGACCGAGCTCTGCAGAACCCAAATCACAACTCCAGACCATTCAGAAGATACACTATTTATCACCACCCTTTTGGAGGCACTCCTGTAAACAGTTTTCTATCCAGGTACATACACTATAGTCAATGCCAATTTGTAAATTAAGCATTTATGGGGCCCTTTTAAATTCTGTGGCAAAGTCCAGACACACTACGTCCACTGGCATTTCTGGACCCCTCTGCCTTATATTTCTTAAAGGATAATCTTTTTTTCTCTTTAATAAGCCATTTTAAGCTTGCATTTAGACACCCAGATTTTACTTTTTATTTTATTTTATATTTGTTGACCAATGGAGGACACTGCTCTTAATCAATATGTTCTTAAAGCATTCCCACTTTTCATCCATGGTTTTTGGTGTCTGGAATATTCTCCAATTTAATATCATGAAGTATGGAGCGCAGTTTGGTATAGCTGGTTCTCTTGAAAGTTAACTTTCTTGTCCCCCCATTGTGTCTACTATCCCTTGCTTTCACATCTGCAAACAGCTCTGTGCTGTTTGAAATTAATATAGCCAGACAGACCAACCCTTTGTTTGGGACTACTGGGCATATAAATGTATACAATTTATACAAAAAGTAAAGAGTATATCAAAATTTTTTTAATACAATACTGCCCTGTGTATTGTATTAAAACAATTTTGATATACTCTTTACTTTTTGTATAAAAAGTATTGGGACACCTGTTTTTACACACACATGAACCTTAATGGCATCCCAGTCTTAGTCCGTAGGGTTCAATATTGAGTTGGCCCACCCTTTGCAGCTATACCAGTTTTAACTCTTCTGGGAAGGCTGTCCACAAGGTTTCGGAGTGTGTCTTTGGGAATCTTTGACCATTCTTCCATATTTGTAGGGTTCAATATTGAACCCTACGAACTAAGACTGGGATACCATTAAATTTCATATACGAGTAAAGGCAGGGGTCCCAATACTTTTGACAATATAGTGTATATAAAGTGTATAGTGTATATATATATATATATAGTGTATATACAGTGGTGTGAAAAAGTGTTTGCCCCCTTCCTCATTTCCTGTTCCTTTGCATGTTTGTCACACTTAAGTGTTTCGGAACATCAAACCAATTTAAACAATAGTCAATGACAACACAAGTAAACACAAAATGCAATTTGTAAATGAAGGTGTTTATTATTAAAGGTGAAAAAAAATCCAAACCATCATGGCCCTGTGTGAAAAAGTGATTGCCCCCTAAACCTAATAACTGGTTGGGCCACCCTTAGCAGCAACAACTGCAACCAAGCGTTTGCGATAACGTGCAATGAGGCTTTTACAGCGTCCTGGAGGAATTTTGGCCCACTCATCTTTGCAGAATTGTCCTAATTCAGTTACATTAGAGGGTTTTCGAGCATGAACGGCCTTTTTAAGGTCATACCACAACATCTCAATAGGATTCAGGTCAGGACTTTGGCTAGGCCACTCCAAAGTCTTCATTTTGTTTTTCTTCAGCCATTCGGTGGTGGACTTGCTGGTGTGTTTAGGATCATTGTCCTGCTGCAGAACCCAAGTTCGTTTCAGCTTGAGTACACGAACAGATGGTCGGACATTCTCCTTCAGGATCTCTTGGTAGACAGCAGAATTCATAGTTCCTTTTATCACGGCAAGTCTTCCAGGTCCTGAAGCAGCAAAACAGCCCCAGACCATCACACCACCATATTTTACTGTTGGTATAATGTTCTTTTTCTGAAATGCAGTGTTCCTTCTACGCCAGATATACTTGGACACACACCTTCCAAAGAGTTCCACTTTTGTCTCATCGGTCCACAGAATGTTGTCCCAAAAGTCTTGGGGATCATCAAGATGTGTTGTGGAGAAATTGAGACGAGCTTTGATGTTCTTTTTGCTCAGCAGTGGTTTTCTCCTTGGAACTCTGCCATGCAGGCCATTTTTGCCCAGTCTTTTTCCTGATGGTGGAGGCATGAACGCTGACCTTAACTGAGGCAAGTGAGGCCTGCAGTTCCTTGGACGTTGTTGTGGGGTCTTTTGTGACCTCTTGGATGAGTCGTCGCTGCGCTCTTGGGGTAATTTTGGGCGGCCGGCCACTCCTGGGAAGGTTCACCACTGTTCCATGTCTTCACCATTTGTGGATAATGGCTCTCACTGTGGTTCGCTGGATTCCCAAAGCTTTGGAAATGGCTTTATAACCCTTTCCAGACTGATAGATCTCAATTACTTTCTTTCTCAATTGTTCCTGAATTTCTTTGGGTCTCGGCATGATGTGTAGCTTTTAAGGATCTTCTGGTGGACCTTACTGTGTCAAGCAGCTCCTATTTAAGTGATGCCTTGATTGTGAACAGGTGTGGCAATAATCAGGCCTGGGTGTGGCTAGAGAAATTGAACTCAGGTGTGGACAACCACAGTTATAGTATGTTTTAACAAGGGGGGCAATCACTTTTTCACACAGGGCCATGATGGTTTGGATTTTTTTTCACCTTTAATAATAAACACCTTCATTTACAAATTGCATTTTGTGTTTACTTGTGTTGTCCTTGACTATTGTTTAAATTGGTTTGATGTTCCGAAACACTTAAGTGTGACAAACATGCAAAGGAACAGGAAATGAGGAAGGGGGCAAACACTTTTTCACACCACTGTAAAAGAAGAATACAATCATTACTTTGTGGGGTCAAACAATGGAAGCCAAAGCTGCCAAAAATCAAAAAGCATAAATGTAAAATTTGAACCAAAAATGTCAAATATTTAGGAAAGCAGCAAAAGATTACTTTCTTGAATCAGCTATATATAAGCTCAGGAGTGCTTTACATTTTTGTAGTAGCTGGTACTTTGAGATGTTATAGGGTGTGTCTTTATAGCTCCCAAATAAGCAAAACGTTAGGGCACTTCTGTAAGACAGACTGTAAATATGCATATAGGAAATTACCCCCCATATATTACCTTTCAATTAAGTATATGGCATAAAAGAGGCAAAGATGGATGAGTACAGCGCAACAGAGAGAGCAGGAGACAAATTTCCCAGTGCTTATATGGACAGCACTGAGATGCAAATTTGTTGTGCTCTTATCAGTGAGGTCAGGTTCTGGCCCCCCGAGCATTCGGTGTGCAGCGGGACCCTGCCTATTTCCAGTGGGGTGACATCACATGATGAGCGCTCGCCGGCGCACACATTGACTCAATGGAAACTCCGAAGGCCACACTGGACAGGGGGCAGATATCATGTGATCTACATCCTCACTGAGCAGTCTGGAAGCCATCTAAGCAAATAAATAGGCCGCTCCTCTGGAAATCCATTAGTAGCGGACATAGAGGGCAGCACGGGACCAACAACACCCCCCCAGTGGGTAAAAAATAGGGGACCACAGCAATTACAGAAAAATAACAAATTAATGAAAAATATAAAGTACTTATATACCATGCATTTTTGCACAAGATATGGGAAAATGACATAGTATGGGACAATCAAAGACGAAAAAACAAAAATGAAAAATGGCCTTATACATATTTTTAAAGGAAGTTAGATGGAGTATGCACTAGAAAAACTAGCTGTCATGAAGGCTCCATCCGTGGCCGGCGACCTGGTGATCCTGCCAGTAATCGGCGCCTCAGCATCCCTGGTTCCCGTTCTCGGTTGCCATTGCGCACGCGCGCGCCCGCAGACGGGGGCGAGCGTGCGCGGACGGGTGCGCGCCTCCATTGGCGCCAATGAGGCTATTTAAACCCTTCTGTCACTGACGGTCCCCGCTGTCTGCTCTACAACGTTCTGTGCTTAAACCTGATCTGAAGTCTGTTTACCTGTATCTGACCCGGCTATCCTTGACCATCCGCTCTGTCCCTGTGTATCGACCTTGGCTTGTCTGTGACCATCCTCTTGTCTTCTCCACCTGTACTGTGCTGCCAGCCTGATACCTGACCCGGCCCGTTTGACCACTCCAGTCTGCATACAGATCCAAGTCTGCCTGTTGTTCCAGCCTGCACACAGATCCAGCTTACCTGTTGTTCCAGTCTGCATACAGATCCAAGTCTGCCTGTTGTTCCAGCCTGCACACAGATCCAGCTTACCTGTTGTTCCAGTCTGCATACAGATCCAAGTCTGCCTGTTGTTCCAGCCTGCACACAGATCCAGCTTACCTGTTGTTCCAGTCTGCATACAGATCCAAGTCTGCCTGTTGTTCCAGTCTGCCTACAGAACCTGCTTACCTGCAGAGACTTACATACCTCACCCGCTGAGCTGATCCAGGAAGCTCTTGTACCGGTCTTACCATTCCTGCCAGGCACCTGTGCCCCTCCTGACACCTGGTCCTACTGTCCCATCATCAGGGGACCGGCGAGCGGGAGCCGCAAGGGAGGCCCTTCTCTGCTAACCAGACTCACCACTACCAGGGGGCGTGACAGTAGCAGACAGCCATGTCTGAGTCTGAGCAGGGGGCCTCTCCTATGGAAGGACTGTGCCAACACCTGGCGGGACTGACCGAGGCGGTAAAGAATCTCCAGCAGGGATACACCCGGTTGGAAGAACGGGTGCTGGCCCTACCACCAACAGCCCCACCCGGGGGAAGTCCAGGTCCGTCGGTGGTAATGCTTCCTCCAGAGCCCCGGGTACCAATCCCTGAGAGATTCTCGGGTGCCCGCAACCTCTTTCGGGACTTCCGTAATTCCTGTGAACTGTTCTTTGCACTTCAGCCACGTATCTTCTCCCTGGAAGCCACCAAGGTGGGCTTCGTGATCTCCCTACTTTCCGGAGACCCGCGGACCTGGTCCCACCGCCTCCTAGAGCAGAAGGACCCCGCATTGGCCGGTCTTACTTCATTCTTTGATACCATGGCTCAACTCTATGAAGATCCCCAACTCTCCGCAACCGCAGAGACCACTCTGCGCACCCTCCAGCAGGGGCGAAGGCCCGTGGAAGATTATGTCGCGGACTTTAGGCGCTGGGGTGCGGATACCCAGTGGAACGGCGCGGCTCTGCGTCACCAGTTCCGCCTAGGACTTTCTGAGGCACTAAAGGACGAGCTGGCAAGAGTTGGGGTGCCCCAGACCCTGGACACTCTGATCAACCTGGTCATTCAGATTGACCGACGACTCAGGGAACGCAGGACGGAACGTGCATCCGGTTTCTCTCGTCCTACCTGGATGCTCCCCAAAGCCCCAAGTCACCTGCAGACCGGCTCGGCCCATCGGCCTGCACCTCTTCCTGATTCCTCAGAGCCCATGCAGCTGGGGCTCTTGAGGCCCTCTCTAACCTCAGAGGAACGTCAACGTCGTCGGGTCAACAACTTGTGCCTCTACTGCGGTGAGCCCGGGCACTACGTAAGGAACTGTCCGGCCAAGGCTCGTAAGTGCCCTCTCATGCCTGCTAGCTCTATGGACTCCTCAACCCAGGTCTCCTCTCACCTTGCCCTCTCTGTCTCGTTGCAGCTTCCGGGAAGAACCCTCCAGGTACCCGCCATTATTGATTCCGGGGCATGCAGCTGCTTCATGGACTCGTCATTTGCTGCCCAACACCGGATTCCCCTCCAGTCTAAGGCCCAGGGACTGTCAGTGTACTTGGCGGATGGCTCCTCCATCCGTTCGGGCCAGGTTACGCAAGAGACCACCCCACTGCCCATGACCATCTCGGGCAACCACCAGGAACTTCTTTGTATGGACATTATCTCCTCTCCATTATCCCCTATAATCCTGGGCATGCCGTGGCTGAAGGCCCACAACCCAGTTATCGACTGGGCCACTGGGATGGTCTCCTTCTCCTCTCTATATTGTCAGATGTCTTGCAGACCCTCTAATTCCTCCCAGTTGGCTACTCTGCTAAGTGCGGACTCTGAGGTGGACCTCCGTCAGGCTATTCCCCAAGCCTACCATGAATACCTGGATGTCTTCAGTAAACAGGCAGCAGAGGTGCTCCCACCTCATAGGGCTTATGATTGCCCCATCGAGCTTTTTCCTGGAGCGGAGATTCCCTTTGGAAGGGTCTTCCCCCTGACAGAGGTGGAACAAGGCAAGTTAAAAGAATACATTGAGAAAAACCTCCGAAAGGGCTTCATCCGTCCATCTACCTCTCCTGCGGGTGCGGGCATATTCTTCGTGGAGAAGAAAGACCACACCCTTCGGCCCTGTGTGGACTATAGAGAGCTGAACAACATAACGGTTAAGAACCGTTATCCTCTCCCATTGGTCCCTGAACTTTTCCAGAGGCTTGGCACGGCCACCATCTTCACGAAACTTGACCTTCGGGGGCCTACAACCTGGTTCGAATTCAAGATGGGGATGAGTGGAAGACGGCCTTTCGGACACGTTATGGGCATTACGAATATCTCGTGATGCCCTTCGGCCTATGCAATGCCCCCGCAACTTTTCAATACTTCATTAACGATGTACTTTGGGACTTCCTGGACTTGTTTGCCGTGGTATATCTGGACGATATCTTGATCTTCTCCTCCTCTCTAGAATCTCACCGCGGACATGTCAAGGAGGTCCTGGGACGGCTCCGTATCCACGGTCTGTATGCTAAGGCAGAGAAATGCCAGTTTGAACAGGAGAGTATTCCCTTCCTTGGGCTGATCATTTCAAGTACAGGCATCAAAATGGATCCCCAGAAGATCTCAGCCATCTTGGAATGGCCCACTCCGGCAGACAAAAAGGGCATCCAACGGTTTATTGGCTTCGCCAATTTTTACCGTAAGTTTATCAGAGGGTTTTCCGCCATTGTGGCACCCATCACCCAGCTGACCAAGCAAGGGACCCGGTTTCGGTGGTCTTCCGAGGCCCAGGAGGCCTTTGATGCCCTTAAGACTCTGTTTACCTCGGCACCCATCCTCAGGCACCCGGACTCCTCTCTACCCTTTACCCTGGAAGTTGATGCCTCCGAAATCGCGGTGGGAGCTATCCTATCCCAGAGGCAGGGGGACAAGTCCCTGCTGCACCCAGTCGCCTTCTTCTCCCGCAAACTGTCCTCGGCCGAGAGGAACTATGATGTGGGCGACCGGGAACTACTGGCGATCAAGGCTGCCCTGGAGGAATGGCGATACCTCCTGGAGGGGGCCTCTCACCCCATTTTAATATTTACCGACCACAAGAATCTGGAATATTTAAAGTCAGCAAAAAGATTGAAACCCAGACAAGCCAGATGGGCACTTTTCTTTTCTCGTTTCACCTTTCACGTGACATATCGGCCCGGATCCAAGAATGTCAAACCAGACGCCCTGTCCAGGATGTACCACAAGCACCAGGAAGAAACCTCCCCTGACACTATTCTGGCCCCTGGAAACTTCCTCCTCCTTCAAGAGGACTTACTGTCCCGATTCAAACGTGCCTCAGCAGGGCAAAGGCCCACTTCTGAAACCCAGCTACAGAAGAAGGATGGTCTACTCTGGTACGGGGACAAGATCTACACCCCAGAACAACTCCGGGTAACAGCTATGGAGCTATGCCATGACCACGCTTTGGCTGGTCACTTCGGTGTCGCTAAGACCACCGACTTGGTACAGCGTACCTTCTGGTGGCCTCAACTGCGGGCCGACTGTAAAAAATTTGTGGACACTTGCCCTACTTGCACCCGGAACAAGAATCCCAAGACCAGGGCCTGGGGTCTCCTTAAGCCTCTGTCTGCCCCAGATCGTCCCTGGAGGATGATCTCCTTAGATTTCATTGTGGAGTTACCCCCAGCAGAGGGCCGCACGACGATCTTCTTGATCGTCGATCGCCTATCCAAAATGGCTCACTTTATCCCTATGAAGGGGACCCCCTCAGCTCCAGAGACGGCACGGGTCTTTATCAGAGAAATTGTCCGCCTTCATGGGGTCCCGGCTAACATCGTCTCGGACCGAGGGGTGCAATTCACCTCTCGATTCTGGAGGTCCCTGTGCCAGTCCTTGGATATTGAACTCGCTCTCTCATCTGCCTACCACCCTCAGTCTAATGGGCAGACGGAGCGGACCAATCAGACCCTAGAGCAGTACCTGCGCTGTTTCTCCTCCTTTGCCCAAGATGACTGGATTTCCCTTCTGCCCCTGGCCGAGTTCGCGTATAACAACGCCACCCACTCCGCCACCAAACAGACCCCCTTTTTCGCTAACTATGGGTATCACCCGGCATTCCTGCCTAACTCGCTTCCTGACTGCACTGTGCCAGCAGTCCAAGAACGGATCCAGTTCTTTTCCACCAACAACCAACTTCTCCAAGAAACCATGACCAGGACCCAGGAGTACAACAAAGCCGTGTTTGACAAAAAGAGACGGGGGGAACTGGTGCTTGTCCCGGGGGGAACTGGTGCTTGTCCCGGGCGAAACCGTATGGCTATCTACCTCCAACTTAAAATTGGCTTGCCCTTCACGGAAACTGGGCCCCAAGTTCTTCAGCCCCTTTCCAGTCAAGAGGAGAATCAACGAGGTGGCTTATGAATTAGAACTTCCGGATTCTCTGAAGATTCACCCGGTGTTCCATGTGTCCTTGCTGAAACCCTTGGTCAGTAACCCTTTCCCCAACCAGAGAGCCATCCCTCCTGACCCAGTCATTGTGGACGGGGAAGAGGAGTTCGAGATGGAAGCCATCCTTAACGTCAGAAGAAGGCAGAACCAAAACCAGTTTCTAATCAATTGGAAGGGGTACGGCCCCGAGGAAAACTCTTGGGAGCCCGAGGAGAACATCCACGCTAAGAGTCTAGTTCAGTCCTTTAAGAGAGCCCATCCTGAGAAATTTGCCCCGAGGGGCATCCGGAGGCTGCCCCTTAGGGGGGGGCAATGTCATGAAGGCTCCATCCGTGGCCGGCGACCTGGTGATCCTGCCAGTAATCGGCGCCTCAGCATCCCTGGTTCCCGTTCTCGGTTGCCATAGCGCACGCGCGAGCGCGCGCGTGCGCGCGCGCCCGCAGACGGGGGCGAGCGTGCGCGGACGGGTGCGCGCCTCCATTGGCGCCAATGAGGCTATTTAAACCCTTCTGTCACTGACGGTCCCCGCTGTCTGCTCTACAACGTTCTGTGCTTAAACCTGATCTGAAGTCTGTTTACCTGTATCTGACCCGGCTATCCTTGACCATCCGCTCTGTCCCTGTGTATCGACCTTGGCTTGTCTGTGACCATCCTCTTGTCTTCTCCACCTGTACTGTGCTGCCAGCCTGATACCTGACCCGGCCCGTTTGACCACTCCAGTCTGCATACAGATCCAAGTCTGCCTGTTGTTCCAGCCTGCACACAGATCCAGCTTACCTGTTGTTCCAGTCTGCATACAGATCCAAGTCTGCCTGTTGTTCCAGCCTGCACACAGATCCAGCTTACCTGTTGTTCCAGTCTGCATACAGATCCAAGTCTGCCTGTTGTTCCAGCCTGCACACAGATCCAGCTTACCTGTTGTTCCAGTCTGCATACAGATCCAAGTCTGCCTGTTGTTCCAGCCTGCACACAGATCCAGCTTACCTGTTGTTCCAGTCTGCATACAGATCCAAGTCTGCCTGTTGTTCCAGTCTGCCTACAGAACCTGCTTACCTGCAGAGACTTACATACCTCACCCGCTGAGCTGATCCAGGAAGCTCTTGTACCGGTCTTACCATTCCTGCCAGGCACCTGTGCCCCTCCTGACTCCTGGTCCTACTGTCCCATCATCAGGGGACCGGCGAGCGGGAGCCGCAAGGGAGGCCCTTCTCTGCTAACCAGACTCACCACTACCAGGGGGCATGACACTAGCTGCCCAACTACATAAAAAAAAAAAAGCAGAGCTGTATTTTTAGTTGGGACATTCTCCAACTGAAACATTAAAGTGGAAGTAAACCCCCCTATCGTTTTCAGCCAAAGAAGCTGCCATCTTTGCCTCTGTTTAATCTTCAACCTGCCACAGTGCTGCACATGTGATCCGTTATGACACCAGCCATTGGATGGTTTGACTGTTTGGTTGAGAGCACAGCCAATGTGCAGTTAGCATTCCCGGCATGCCTTTTTTTTTAAACTGTTAAATCAATGGGTTTACTTCCGCTTTAAATTGTCCTGCAAGACATTTAAGAAATGATGAGCCTTAGAGGAGCAGTTCCATCTGCCCAATCAATATCTGGATAATTGAAGACCCCAATGATAAAAATATTGCCCTGCCTCACCGCCATTTCTAACTGTGAAAGGAGATTGACACAGATCAAAAAACAGTCGGCACAAGAATGCTTCTTCTTGATGTAGTTTATTCCAGCATACGCAGGAGTAATAACATCACAAATTCTAACGCTTTTTGGTCGTAGCCTAATACCGCGTACACACGATCTGACTTTCCGGCAGACTTGGTCCAGCGGACCGGAATCTGTCAGACAATTCGATCGTGTGTGGGCTCCAGAAGACTTTTCTTTCCCAAAAGTCAGACGGACCTATAAATAAAACATGTTTCAAATCTTTCTGACGGACTCGAGTCTGGTCGAAAAATCCGGTCGTCTGTGTGCTAGTCCGATGGACGAAAACCGACACTAGGGCAGCTATTGGCTACTGGCTATGAACTTCCTTATTCTAGTCCGGTCGTAATTCATCACGTTCGAATCCGTCTGACTTTTGGGGTAGTCGTGTGTGGGCAACTCCGTCCTTTTTAAAGTCCAGCGGACCTCCGCTACAAAGTCCGTCGGAAAGACTGTAGGACCTAGTCTGTCGAAAAGTCTGATCGTGTGTACGCGGCATTACTCATAGCATACACAAAAATATAAAATCAAAGTCATATACAGACAAAAAATGCATTTATTTATATCTTGCGGTGGAGCTTGGGTAAACTACAGTGTACTCCTATTGTAAAAGGCGATTGGTCTCTTCTTCACCCCTCTGTTAGGGGGCCTGTAGCATACACCCACTATTAATTTAACGTTTGTTTTTTATCCTTGAAGTTCCAGCCACAAGGATTCCACCCCCGCCATTGCCCCATTAGTAATGTCATCTCTCGTAGTTTCTATCAAATTTTGTTTGACACACATGTACCCCTCAATGAGGATGGGACAGAGGGCAAAGTATGGGCTCATAGTGGCATGCATAGCAAACTGTGGGTGTGGACACATTAAGCTTGAAAAAAATTATCAGAGGATAAAATAATTGGATGAAAAATGGTGTGTCAGAGGGAGTAAACATGCTGCTGTGTCAGTGGAATGAAGGAGGGAGCTAGGAGGCTGGGGTGGAAGGCTGGCTCTTAGGGGACTACAATGTCGCAGTGGTATTTCCAATGCTATCTTAGAGCCCATTTGGTATGTAGATTGTGACATTGTATTATGTGGATCTAGGGCTCTGTGGTCCTTGGACTGCTTTAGGTTGAGGGCTAGGCATCCCACCATGATGGGTGTTTGGGCCATGGAGAATGCAGATGAAACAAGGGAATAGTCTGGTGGCTCAACTCAACAGTTAACACTCAGCAGTCCTATTCTCTAAACATTTGCAGAAGGCAGCATTTGCTCTTAAGAGAGACAGGGCGCATATTAGTTCACTGGGGACTGATTGAGTTGCTGAGATTTGGAACTATAGAATAAGTGCCAAAAAATGCAGCCACCAGATTACTCTGCTGACCTTCTGCACATATTTTAGTCCCTG
This sequence comes from Lithobates sylvaticus, assembly GCA_028564925.1. NCBI lineage: Eukaryota > Metazoa > Chordata > Amphibia > Anura > Ranidae > Lithobates > Lithobates sylvaticus. The sequence goes on from CM053036.1 coordinate 171,209,091, forward strand.
AACTCCTCCTGCCATAACCTTGTAATCTGCAGCTCGAATACAATTAAGTATGCCATTATAAAAATATTCCCAAGTACCCAAAAAATGTGCTGCCAATTGGCAAATACTCTTCAAGGTAAACATGCCCCAGGCTGGGAATCACTGTTCAATACTATTCCAGAATGAGGGGTTCACAAATAGAAAGTAATAGTACCAAATAATTATTAGTATAGTAGTCACTTTAAAATTTCAACTATGCTTTGTTTTTAGAAGTGTGGGTCAATAATAATTTTCAAACAAAAAAAGGTCCTGAAAGTGACTAATTCTATATAAACAAATGAATGTGACATTCAATTACCAAGAGGCACAGAAAGCCTCATTACCATTACTATGGAATTAGAACATAAACCAGCCAGGAAGCACTAAAGCTTTTAGATACCAAAAAGATTAAACAATATGAGCTCAATTTGTCATCATTTAAATTGTTCTTTACTCAAGCAACCTGGGAAGTCTTGCTACTGCTTCATGAATAGTAATTGAGTGTGAGCATTCTGTCTTGGCTGTACATTGCTGTAGCTTTCAGAAGGAAAGGATGCATATTGTAAAAAATGAGGAAAAACAATGGATTTTCCTCTAGAATCAATATATTTTCTATAGCGCATTTCAGAAAAATGTGAAATAATTAAATTGGACAAAAGTGGAGACATATTTTAATTACATACAGAAAACTGTATACACTATTACTGCCCAAAGAAATCTGTGTTCATAAGTCTAGGTTGTGGCAATGTCTGCTATAATATGCATTGTCACAATGCATAACAATTCACCTGCTCCTTGTTTATTGTGAGTGTCACTGAAACACATTTTACAGTAGAGCTCAATGCACTGCAGTGCACCATATTTTGTCATCTGTTATGGTGCATTGACAGCCCATCCATACAGCCCATCCATTTTCTGCAACAGAACATTTGAGTGTGGATGGGTCTTGATATATCTTTAGTATTTCTACTGAGTAGACCCAAAATGATGAACATGCATAATCATTTATCTAGATTTGGTGTTTAGCATTCACTTATTTGAAAATACAAGTCAGTGGTGAACTAATAAACATGGTGGTTCACCAACAGCTTTGTTTGATATATACAGTATGTTTACCTACCTAAACTAGGCCCAATAGGTGAATGCTGGAGCTAACACATTCAAAATTGTAGTAGTTGGTAAGCTGTTTCTCTAATATCAGAAGAGAGGACAGAGACTCATAACAGTGCATTATAAATACTCTTGACCACTAAGCCAAAACAAGAATAGTTGAGAGGTACTGTATATACTGCATGCACCAAAAGAGGATGTGCACAATTTTTGCTCAATGATGTGTAAATTGCTCTACCAGACAAAAAAGTGTGCATTTTCTTCAGCCATTTAAGTGATCCATAAACATATTCTAAACATCATCACTAGGACATTAAACAGGAAGTAAACTCCAATGCACAAATCATTTGCAACTATTAGGCCACCAATTTATACTTTTTAAAACACATTGCTTCTTTTCCAGTGTAGTTTTGTTTCTATCTATCCCAGCTGTAGGTTGCACCATTTTAGCTCCTGTCTGCTTCATGCCCTCAGCATACTTCCGCCCTTCCTCTGTGTCTCACGCATGTGTAGTGGACCTACTAGCTCCATTGATGCTGAGCGCCAATGTTACACCCCCTGTGAGGTGCAAGTCACATGGGGTGTATTAGGAAAATCTCAATGGGTCTGTAATCTTGAGAGATTACCTGCAAATGATGCAGGCACGGCACAAGAGGAATAGACTGACAGCCCATGAAGCATGCCATAAATGAAGGCAAAAATGCGCATGCGCTGGTGACGTCATTGATGTAAACATCAGTGATTTCTTCTAAAGGGCGCACATTGGAGCAATATGAAAGACATGCACATGTAAGATACTCTAGGCTGCTTTACATGGGGAAAAGTATTGAATTAGAGTTTACAACCACTTTAACTTTACTTTTTCTTCAATGTAGTTAAAAAGTAAAGCAAAATCAATGCAAATGATTGGACAATGAAGTGTATTACTGAAATAATAAAGGCATGCTTATGTTCTCTTCTTGTGTCAGCAAGCTTCCATTAAAAGCACTCTAAAGAACACTCTAAATATATGTCACTGTTGTTTGGGTTGTCATCCCTTGGGGGGGCAGTGACAGGAGAAGCAGCCTTGATTGCTCAAGGTTGGCCAACCTCCATGAGAGCTCCGAAAAGAGCAGGAGCCACCAGCAAGTTATTGTGTGAAACAGGGCAAAGTGTGAGAGCAAGAAGCGGCACAGGGAAATAATAATTATTATTATTATTATTCATGATTTATATATCACCAACAGTTTGTTAAGCAGCGCTTTACAATGTAGAGGGGGGACAGCACAATTACAGTACAGTTCAATACAGAAGGGACAGGAGGGCCCTGCTCATAGAGCTTACATTCTAAAGGGAGGGGGTGGTGGTACAAAAGGTAATAGATGCAGGGAATGATTTGATGGGGTGGCTCGGGGACATTTGTTAGGTGGGTGTGGGGTAGGCTTCCCTGAATAAGTGAATTTTCAGGGATCTCCTAAAGGTGGACAGGTTAGGGGCAGATCTGATATACCAGGGCAGGGGATTTCAGAGTATGGGAGAGAATCTGTAGAAGTCCTAAAGGCAAGGAGGTAACAAGGGAGCTTGAGAGCAGGAGGTCCTGGGAGGAGTAGAGGGGACGATTTGGGTGATATCTGCGATTTGGGTGATATCTGCAGATGAGGTTGGTGATGTAGTTGGTAGATATGTTGTGGATGGCCTTGTATGTTGTGGTTAGCATTTTGAATTTTATACGGTGTGGTAGGGGGAGCCAGTGAAGGGATTGGCAGAGAGGGGCAGCAGTCACAGATCGATTAGTGAGGTGTATTAGTCTAGCAGCAGCATTCATAAAAGGGGGGATAGCCTGCGTAAGGGTAGGCCATTAAGGAGAGAGTTCAGTAGTCAAGGCAGGAAATAATCAAGGAGTGAATAAGTTGCTTTGTGGTGTCATTAGTCAGGAAAGGTTGAATTCTGGAGATGTTTCGGAGGTTAAGGCGGCAGGATTTAGCCAGTGATTGGATATGGGGGCTGAAGGAGAGGTCAGAGTCAAGGATTACACCCAGCACCCTGGCATGTGTGGAGGGACCAATGGTTGTGCAGTTGATCTTAATGGTAAAGTCATGGGGGGGGGGGGGGAGGAAATATTACAAGCTCAGTTTTAGAAAGATTGAGTTTGAGAAAGTGGTGTGACATCCATACCGATATGTCAATAATAAGTTTATTTTGACCAAAAACATATTGATAGGAGTAGAAAGCAGAATGACAGAAAAAATAGTTTATCACTGTTGCCTCTCCTTTCACAATCACTGGGGGTGGGTCTAGGATTTACTGGGGTTGGAGGACATGGGTTAAAGAATAGTTCCAGGCATGGCTATGTAATGGTCATGCGTACTAGGCACACAAAAAGCTATATGTGTGGCAGCCATTTTGTCCAGGTCCCAAGTCACCCATTCCATTTTGTCATAAGATAGACAAAGCTGCAATGACCTTTCCCCTCCCTCTTTTAGTTCATCCAATACACAAACTGTTTGCCATGCTAAAACCTTTGTATCAGTCCATTTGATCAATTTCAGTCTGGTTTGAACTGAAACTGCCTTGGCAAAAAATCACAAATGATCTCCTCATGGGAGCTGACCCAGGTCTCATAACTATCAAAGAACAATAAAAATAAAACAAAGTTGCGCTACCAATAGAAAACAACAAATAATAGCAGCCAGCATCAACAATGATAAAAATTGTGAAACAGTGAAAGAAAATAAAAACTACAGCGCTAAGAGTATAAACCAAAAATATTTACTAAATGTGTACCTGAATATATAATATATGTAAATATATTAAAATGTGTACATCAACAACAAAAAAACAAAAAAGGAGAGAGGGATCTCATATGGACTTATCACAGTCACATATATAAACAAATGTATCAATGTTCATCCATTGACTACACATGAAACGTTAACCAGTTAACAACTGGCCCATAGCCGAAAAACGGCTACAGGGCGGTTGCTTAACTCTGAGAGGCCGTTAATTAACGGCCCCTCAGAATTCCCCTCTTGCGCGCCCCCTGGGGCACGCACTCAAGAACATCCGAAAAACGGCTACAGGGCGGTTGCTTAACTCTGAGAGGCCGTTAATTAATGGCCTCTCAGAATTCCCCTCTTGCGCGCCCCCTGGGGCGCACATTCGAGAACATCCAGAGGACCCGGCGGATCACGGTAAACGCACGCTCATCGCGGCCGTTTACCACATGATCGCTCCGAGTGATCACATGTAAGGAAACCGGCGTCATTTGATGACGCCGGTTCCTCTCTCCTCTCTCTGTACCGATCGGTACGGCGTGAGAGGAGAGGGGAGGGATCGGTGGCAGCAGTGCTGTGGGCGGGATCTGTAGTGCCCACAGCCTGCTCTGCAGTCACCACCGATCCATCCATCCATGCTCAGCCATTCCTCCATAGCCTGCAATACACAGCAATAGCCTGCAGTGTATTGCTGGGTATTGCAGGGTATGGAGGGATGGCTGAGCATGGATGGATGGATACTCTGCAATACTCTGCAATAATACTCTGCAATACCCTGCAATAATACTCTGCAATACCCTGCAATAATACTCTGCAATAAATTTACAATACCCTGCAATAATACTCTGCAATACCCTGCAATACTCTGCTATAAATTTACAATACCCTGCAATAAATTTACAATACCCTGCAATACCCAGCCATACTCTGCAGTACCCAGCCATACTCTGCAGTACCCAGCCATACTCTGCAGTACCCAGCCATACTCTGCAGTACCCAGCCATACTCTGCAGTACCCAGCCATACTCTGCAGTACCCAGCCATACTCTTCAGTACCCAGCCATACTCTGCAGTACCCAGCCATACTCTGCAGTACCCAGCCATACTCTGCAGTACCCAGCCATACTCTGCAGTACCCAGCCATACTCTGCAGTACCCAGCCATACTCTGCAGTACCCAGCCATACTCTGCAATACCCAGCCATACTCTGCAATACCCAGCCATACTCTGCAATACCCAGCCATACTCTGCAATACCCAGCCATACTCTGCAATACCCAGCCATACTCTGCAATACCCAGCCATACTCTGCAATACCCAGCCATACTCTGCAATACCCAGCCATACTCTGCAATACCCAGCCATACTCTGCAATACCCAGCCATACTCTGCAATACCCAGCCATACTCTGCCATACCCAGCCATACCCTGCCATACCCTGCCATACCCTGCCATACTCTGCCATACTCTGCCATACTCTGCCATACTCTGCCATACTCTGCCATACTCTGCCATACTCTGCCATACTCTGCCATACTCTGCCATGCCATACCATGCGATACCATGCAATACTCGCTACGATCGAAGCCAGGATCGTTTTTTTTTTTTTTTTATTCCAGGCTTTCCAGCCTAGAGGTGAGATGTGGGGTCTTATTGACCCCATATGTCACTGTAAAGAGGACCTGTCATGCCATATTCCTATTACAAGGGATGTTTACATTCTTTGTAATAGGAATAAAAATGATCCCAAAAAATTTTTGGGGGAAAAAAAAGTGTCAAACTAAAATAAATAAAGTAAAATGAACAATATTTTTTTTTTTTTTTTTTTAACGCGTCCCTGTGCCCGTGTGCTTGCATGCAGAAGCGAACGCATCCGTAAGTCCCGCCCACATATGAAAACGGTGTTCAAACCATACATGTGAGGTATCGCTGCGAACGTTATAGCGAGAACAATAATTTTGGCCCTAGACCTCCTCTGTAACTCAAAACATGTAACCAGTAAAAAAAATTAAAACGCCCCCTATGGGGATTTTTAAGTAGCGAAGTTTGGCGCCATTCCACGAGTGTGTGCAATTTTGAAGGGTGACATGTTGGGTATCTATTTACTCGGCATAACTTCATCTTTCGCATTATGCAAAAACATTGGGCTAAATTTACAGTTTTGTTTTTTGTAAAGCACAAAACATTTTTTTTCCCCAAAAAACGCGTTCGAAAAATTGCTGTGCAAGTACCGTGCTAGATAAAAAGTTGCAATGACCGCCATTGTATTCTCTAGGGCAGGGGTCTCAAACTGGTGGCCCTCCAGCTGTTGCAAAACTACAAGTCCCATCATGCTTCTGCCTGTGGGAGTCATGCTTGTAACTGTCAGTCTTGCAATGCCTCATGGGACTTGTAGTTTTGCAACAGCTGGAGGGCCGCCAGTTTGAGAACCCTGCTCTAGGGTCTTTACTAAAAAAAATATATAATGTTTTGGGGTTCTATGTAATTTTCTAGCGAATAAATTATGATTTTTACATGTAGGAGAGAAATGTCAGAATTGTCCTGGGTGCTCCAGAACACCAGATGGTGCTCCCTGCATGTTGGGCCTCTGTATGTGGCCACGCTGATTTGTGGTATGCATATGCTGTGTGTGAGAAATAACCTGCTAATATGACAATTTTGTGAAAAAAAAAAAAGAAAAAAAAATCTTGATTTTGCAAAGAATTGTGGGAAAAAATTACAACTTCAAAAAACTCACCATGCCTCTTTCCAAATACCTTGGAATGTCTTCTTTCCAAAAAGGGGTCATTTGGGGGGTATTTGTACTTTTATGGCATGAGATAGGCCGTCAGTACTTCAGGTGTGATCAATTTTCAGATATTGTCACCATAGCTTGTGGACTCTATAACTTTCACAAATATACCCCAATTTGTACTTATTTTTACCAAGGATATTGGTAAAAATTTTGGCCAAAATTTATCAAGAAAAATTACAAATTTGCTAAATTTTATAACAGAAACGAAGAAAAAAATTTTTACCGAATTTTCAGTCTTTTTTTCTTTTATAGCGCAAAAAATAAAAAACCCAACGGTGATTAAATACCACCAAAAGAAAGCTCTATTTGTGTGAAAAAAAGGACAAAATTTTCATATGGGTACAGTGTTGTATGACTGAGTAATTGTCATTCAAAATGTGAGAGCACCGAAAGCTGAAAAATGGTCTGGTTATTAAGGGTGTTTAAGTGGCCAAGTGGTTAATCTAATCAGGATAAGTCTCCTCAACAGGTCAAAAAATTTAGGGGCGTGGCCTAACTCCGGACCGTGATGGACGCCTAATCCGTGCTCTCTGGCACATAGGAGCAGCTAACTTGCAGCACAGGCTGAATCGCTCGCCATCCGAACATGGGAAAGGGAGACAAGCCCTCCACAACACCCAGGGAGCCTCCAGAGGTAAACCCCAACAATCTAAATAACATCCCAGCGATGTTCCGGACATCGCTGGGTGAAGGCCCAAAAGCCGCGGCCTCGCCTAGAACATGCGGCCCGCTCGGCGGCTCCAGCGGCGCGCCGGACGGCGCGATCGGCCCCTACAGCCACACAGGGGGGGAATTTACCCCTAAGCAACCATCACAGACCCTGTGCCTATCAGATTTACAGGCAGTGGCACTAGACATTAAGGCAACCCTGTCGGCCGCCATCACAGACCTCAAGGCAGATATACAAGGGGTAGCAGCAAGGCTGGGTTCAGTGGAGCAGACAACAGCAAGGCAAGCTGATGCAATCAGACAGGTGCAAAAAACCTCAGACATGCATCTCTCCCATATTGTGGAAATACAGCGCCATTTAGAAGACCTCGATAACCGAGGAAGACGCCATAATATTAGGGTCAGAGGGGTCCCAGAACTAGCTGACCAGAACCCGCTTGAACAAACAGTGGCGACAATTTTCAATGACCTGCTGGAAAGACCACCAGACTCCCCCATAGACTTTGAGAGAATTCATCGTGCACTTAGGCCGAGAGGAAGAGACACAGACCCACCCAGAGACATAATCTGTTGCTTGGTAAACTTCCCTCTCAAAGAAGCCATTTTAAAAAAAGCAAGAGAAAAAGGCAGGGTGCACTTTAATGGGACGGAGATCAAACTGTTCCAAGATCTTTCTAACATTACCTTGCAACAACGCAGAGCATTACGCCCGATCACAGACCTATTACGCACGAGAGGGATACCCTATAGATGGAAGTTCCCATTCTGTCTCTCAGCAACATGGAGGGGTCAAACAGCACTACTTCGCACACCAGAGGATCTCCGAGCCTTCTTCGAAACACTCAATATCCCGCCAATCGAGGTCCCGGACTGGTACAACTCCTACATGCTGAATGAAACCTGGATCGAGGTGACCAACAACTACACTCCCAGAACTCAGAGAAACAGAGATCGACGCAGACGATCACCATCGGCCCAACAGTGCAGGAGAGGCCTAAACCAAGGAAGCCCTGGTTTCTCACCACCGCGACGCAGAGACCGCATGGAGCGCAATGACCAGATGGACACCTAATCACAAACCGCCTCCTGAAGTTCCAGTATGCCCTCTTCAATCAAGCAGGGTATGATTACAGACCTACACTTCATCCAAGCATACACAAGATCAACGATAGACAAGCTAAGAATCTCCTTCTGCAAACCAGCGACGTACTTTTACCGCCCCCTAGACTGGAGGATCATTTCAGCTCAGCTTTCTGTCTCTTTCCCTTTCACCCTCCCCCCTTTTCATTACAGGAAACTCACACACATGGATCACAGCGAACTCACCTTCAACAAGCACGCTGACATAACTCCGACGATCAAAAGCGGAAACAACGAACCCAAAGACACGAATGACAGATCGATATGCACGAGCCTGTTATGACCGTACGTGAGTAATCTGTCTGAAACTATCTTTCTCCATACACCCAAGAAAGGTATGACTCGAGACCTATATACCAAAATACAGTTGTTTTTCCTTAAAGTATAACCTCACAACACAGCTTCAAAGAGGAATACACTATTCAAAATACTCCTAGGCCCCATATGTCATATCAATCTGTATGGTACACAAATTTAAGGGGAATTAATCTTACGTGGGCTGGACTGACAACTTGAACTCTCGATATTTCCACCCACAACTGAACATTTGCTTTTTTTATGTTTTTCTTTTTCCGCCTTTTTTGCGGTCGTTTATGTTTTCTGTTTGCCTGCCTGACCTCTATGCTATATAGTCTAGATCTAGGATAAAGCAAAATAATATGGCAGTTACAGTTACGTTATGTATGAAGCTATAAAATGATGAGAAGTAGAAGGATTTACCACTACATGGCAAAAGTCTACACTCAATGTTATGTTTGGATCAACTTATTAAGGTAATGAGGCAATATGGTGGATCTCTGTGAATATCACGCTAGAACCAAATTATAATCTACAAATTATATTTAGTACCCCCCCCCCCGCTTCAAACAAATGTCCCTCTTGCTAGAAGCGACACAACTTGTCGATACCTCCACTGATTATGTGGCTCCCATGCCACTAGTCAACCGGGCCATGTTATGAATACATAATACTCTCTGACCGCCACATTGCCTCACGAACAATCCAGATTTTTTGGTAATGGACAGGTTGTGCTAACAATACGTGCTAATAAATGTCGGTAAGGTGGTTTAAGAGCCCAGACAGTTATATGTAGCATGACCTAAATAGGTTACATTCAACAGCTCTTTGCCCCATACGCTCTCCCTCATTATTTAATAGTTAATAAAAAATCTGGACTTCCCAATACATTAGCCCCATCTTGTGGCCAAAAAACAGAATTACAGAAGAGATCATTACGAATACCATACCTGCTCAAATTAACAACACAGGCTTTATGGCCTAGCTTAACTACAATAAGAGATACGCTAAAAAATGTACACACATAATTCCAACACTCATTAACCCAATAAACACAATGCAATAGATGTATACCCACTTATTGCCCAACATCCCTGATTCCCAGAAATTAGAATACCCCATTTAGCCTGTAACATTAAGTATAACATTCAGCTAGCTGCTCCAGAGTGCCCGCTAGAAAGCAACTAACAGTAGTTTACTCAATAGTTCAAGATATCATCCGGTCCTGATCAGACCTCGTTTCCGCACAAAGAGCAGCCTGCCTGCTCTTTGACCTTACCGGACCTTTAAAATAGGTTGGACCAGCTGGTCCCAACCTATCTCCGGATAGTCCCCCTAACCCCTCGACCCTCCCTCCCGCCCACCCCCCCCCCCCCCCCCAATCTTACTTCTCACTGTTTTCTTTCTATTTTTTATTATTTAGTATATAACCTTTATTTTATTTTTCTTCACCCCCTTTTTTTTCATTTTTTTTTTTTTTTTTTTTTTTTTTTTTTTTTTCACCTTGGCATCCCGTTCTCTCCCACCTGCTGTGTGATATACAATATTTGCATATTCAATAGGATCTTTCCTCATACATACACCCAAATTATTATTCCAAATATCAGAGCATATTCTCAACATCTCTGAGACAATCAGTCCTGTGACCTTACGGAATAAACTCAAGATGTCATTCTACAAGCATCAAACCGTTCAAACCTTGATAAAATTGATCTCAATAAACGCAAAAGGGCTTAACATCCCAGAAAAAAGAACTAAACTCCTTAACGAATTTCATAAGCAAAAAGCAAATATTGTATGCATACAGGAAACACACTTTAAAGCAGATAAAACTCCCAAATTACAGGACAAAAGATTTCCAACAGTGTTCCATGCCACCAACCCGGAAGGGAAAACCAAAGGGGTCTCAATATTGCTCTCAAAACAGACACCCTTCCAAATTCATGACAAACTGGCAGACCCTGGGGGTAGATATCTCTTCCTGAAAGGGAAAATAGGCCCCCATCCTATCACGATAGCAAACATCTATGCCCCCAACTGTAAACAGGTACCGTTCTTTCGCAAAATCAAAGAACTTCTGACAACCTTCTCCACAGGTATCCTAATCTTAGGGGGAGACTTTAACGCCCCCCTAGATCCCCTCATTGATACATCAAACGGTACATCGAGCCTTCCCTACAGAGCACTGAAACAAATAAAAACCCAACTACAAGAACTCGCACTGCACGACACCTGGAGAACTCTGAACCCACAAACTAAAGATTATACTTATTTTTCACCAATACACCAAAAATATTCCAGAATCGATTATTTCTTCCTTTCTCAGACAGATCTCAAACTTCTAGTAATGACTTCTATTGAATCCATGACCATTTCCGATCATCACCCGATTACTATGACACTAACTTTCCCAGAAAAGAATACCTCTACTAAGACCTGGAGACTCAACACCACAGTATTGAAAGACCCCATAGACTTATCACACTTCCAAAACACTCTAAAAGAGTACTTTGCACAAAACGAAAATGACGAGACCTCTTTACTTACGCAATGGGAAGCGCATAAGTGCGTCATAAGAGGGGAATTCATCAAAAGATTAGCCAAAATTAAAAAAGACCACCAAGCCAAAATAAGTTCTCTACTAGACCAAATTCACAACCTAGAGACAACACATAAACGAACCCTGGCGATCTCAGCATTTGACGAGCTGACTAGAGTAAGGACGCAACTATCTGAAGAACTCAACATGAAAACCAAACGACAATATATACTGAGACACAAAATCTATTATGAACAGGGAAACAAAAGCGGGAGACTTTTAGCGAGAGCAGTCCAGAGTAAAAAAGCTGCTACAACAGTACACCACATAAGTGACAGCCAAGGAATAATTCACTCGTCGAATGATGAGATTGCCAAACAGTTCGAATTATACTACCAGAACTTATATAATATTCCATCTAATCCCAAGTGCCCCCTTAATTCAACCAAGAGGGTAAATCTAATTCAGAACTTCCTTCAGAAATACAGCCCACCACATATACCAGCGAACACAGCACTAGAACTTGAAGCACCCATATCAGGCCCAGAGTTTGATAAAGCGATGAAGGACATGAAATTAGGGAAAGCCCCAGGTCCAGATGGACTTCCATTACAATATTACAAATCATTCACAAATATTCTTAAACCAAGATTTCTGAAAACCTACCAATCACTTCACCTAGATCAAAACCCCCCAAAACAACTGCTTGAGGCCCATATAACAGTCATACCCAAAGATAACAAGGACAAATCCCAAGTTACGAATTACAGACCAATATCTTTAATTAATGTCGACGTAAAAATATACGCAAAAATACTCGCCAACAGACTGCTTCCACTACTAACCTCCCTTATATCACTTGACCAAGTTGGTTTCATCCCAGGCAGAGAGGGACGAGACAATACTATCAAAGCTTTAAATATAAACCACTGGCTAACATCCAAAAAGAAACTAGGTTTTTTCCTATCCCTAGACGCAGAGAAGGCGTTCGACAGAGTGGCCTGGGACTATATGGATGAAGTACTAAAGCACGTAGGTATTTTACCACAAATGAGAGCATATATTAGAGCACTATACTCTAACCCAACAGCTAGAGTCCGGGTCAACGGCCACCTGTCGAACGCCTTCAACCTCCGAAATGGGACCAGACAAGGCTGTCCCCTCTCTCCATTATTATTCGTACTCACACTAGAACCCCTACTAAACAAAATAAGATCTAACCCAGACATTAAGGGAATAGAAATCCAAAACAAAACATATAAAGTCGCAGCCTTTGCGGACGACATGCTCCTCTTCCTCTCGGAACCCCATGTGTCCTTGCCCAACTTAATTCAAGACCTAGAGCACTTCCAACTACTCTCCAATTTAAAGATCAACCATGCAAAATCCAACGCTCTCAACATCACTCTACCCCTAAACTCTGTAGACCTATGCAAACAAAATTTCCCCTTTACATGGGCTAAACAAAAAATAACGTACCTAGGAATAGAGATCCCCACAAACTTAGAAGAACTTTTCCAAATTAATTTCCTTCCCATTTTGAAGGAAACCCACGAAGACCTAAAAAGATGGAACGTCCTCAATGTCTCCTGGTTCGGTAGAGCATCCCTAATAAAGATGACAATACTACCTAGATTTTTATATACTATGCAAACTATCCCCATCCGCCTACCCTCATCATTCTTTGCATCCTTCCGCAAAGCATGCTCGACTTTTATTTGGAGAGGTAAACCGCCTAGAGTTAAATTTACCAAACTGAACTTACCCAAAAATAAAGGGGGCATAGCCCTGCCTGACCTTAAAAAATATCATCAGGCAGCCCTCCTAGCCAGAATAGTGGATTGGAACATCCATCAGACTGTTAAAGATTGGGTAACTCTTGAACAAAATCAATTCTCCGAACAGATTAAAGTACTACCATGGTTAAACCCAAAGCACCACTCTAAGACTCTCAAAGCACACCCACTCATAGGACCTACCTTAGAAAACTTCCAAAATACCTTCAAACATACTCGTCCCTTCCCATGGCTTAGCTCCCTCACTCCGATCAGAGGTAATCCTGACTTTCCCCCTGGTCTAGATCGTTACTACCTGATCAATGACTGGCCTCATGAAGACATACAAGTAAAAAATTTTTTTAAAAGAGGTAATCTCGTAACCAGAGAAGAAATTAAAACAGAAATAGATCCAAATATGATATCTCAGTGGAACTACATGCAAATCCGACACTTCCTGACAAAAAGTGAGACCGCCCAATACTGGACGAGACTACCCACAACGCTAGAAACCCTATGTACAAAAAAATCCCCGCAAAGACATATTATATCGGCCCTATACTATTCATTATTTGGTGACAATACGGAGTTCTCCAGTGTGTCGTGCCAGGCGTGGGAAAAAGACCTTGAAACAAACATATCAGAAGAGGAATGGGAAAAAATTCACACTTTTGCACACAAAGGATCGTTAAACGTAGCCACTCAAGAGTGTGGATTCAAAATAATCACAAGGTGGTATAGAACCCCCACGCTTCTTCACAAATTTTATCCCCAGATATCTGATAGATGTTGGAGATGCAAAGATGGGGAAGGCTCGATGATACATATATGGTGGTCCTGCTCTGCAATCCAGGACTTCTGGAGGGTGGTGCATGACGCCATATCATCAATCACTTCAGAAGACCTGAGGTACTCGCCTGCGCAATACCTACTACACCACAACTCTTTACCCAAAAAAAGATATTTGAAATCATTATCCATGATCATGATAAATGCAGCAAGACACTGTATTCCCTGCCACTGGCGCACGAATATAGTCCCTACAAAAAAAGAATGGTTCAGGAGAATAAACTGTATAGAAAAAATAGAAGAACTCATCAGTATCTCCCAAGAGAAAATAACTAATTTCACATCTGTATGGTACAACTGGCTGGAGTTTAAAAGCACGCAAGAATATAAAGATATTATCAACTAAGAAAGATATATACTGACCAGATAGGAAAATCCCATGATTATCCGTGAAAATAATGAAACAATAATGTCTCACGTTAATGCATACTCCTTTATCTCCTCCTCCCCCCCTCCCCATCCATCTATTTATTTATTTATATTCATTCTTTTTTTTTTTTTTTTTTTCCCTTTTCCTCTCCTCCCCCCCCCTCTCTGTACCTCCCCCCTCCCCCCTCTCATTCCCGTGATACAGTGTGGTAAGTCCACACCTGGAAAAAAAAAATACATATATATTTATAAGAAAATATAGGTGAACCACTTTCTATATGGAAGAATTTATTTGCCTTTGAATTTTACTTATCCAGACGTTTGTTAATAACTCATTGTTAATACATTTTGAGATTGTTGTAACTCACCCCTAAGTACCATAAAATGTAATCTGCTCACGTTTTTCTATTGACATGGCATTGTATGATCTGTTTATACTTTTTCAATAAAAATTTATGAAACAAAAAAAAAAAAAAAAAAAATTTAATAGTGCAGCGCAAAAAGATAATCTAAGAAATAAATAAATATAAAATCGCATATAATCGCATAAAATGATCATGGAATGTCCCAGAAAGAATCATTAAAATTGCAGAGATATTAAATATAGTTGCAAGAAATGATCATGGACTGTCCCAGAGATAATCATATAATGTAGTCCAAAATATAAAGTGCAAGTGCATGAAGAATAAATGCAGCTTTAAGTGAAGTGATGACAAAATTGTCCAGTAAAATATTAGTGCTGGTGATCCCTTCACCGAATGAAGTAAGGGTGGCCTCTCACCTCCCTGCTTCGACCTACAATAGGTCACAAAGCAGTAAGTAGTGGGTTAAAACTCTGCTCTCACTCACCACCAGGAATTCATCTCCAGCAGGGGGAAGTTTCACAATACTCCACCAGCAACCTCACCAAAATTCCAGCAGTAGCAGCATACATATGTAAAGTGAGAGGGGACAATCTAGTGCTCTCCGTTTCAGTGCCAGCACTGAATGTGTACAATAGAAAACTCCAAGATGGCCGCGGGTGACGTCACTCGAGCTCCCTGACCCTCGTACGTGTTACGTCCTGGGCAAGACTTCATCAGCGTGGGGCAGGGTAGCGACGAGGCGGCCCGCATGTTTCTTTATAGTGTCATTGTAACCGCAAGTGACCAATCGGGTCACGCGGTGTTAATAGCCAATCACAGAGCTGCTAAGCCTCTGCAATGGGAATGTCTGTCAGCTGAATACAAATTCAAATGGGAAGATAAACGGTGCACACACCTAAAGATAATGCCAATTAGGGACCTAATGGCAATGAGTAATGATTACTAACAATGCTCTGAGCAATTAATCAGCAATCAATCAGTAGTGACCACGCTCAGTGTTAACCATTGGCACTAAAATGTTAGTATTGCCAGCAGAGTCTAAAGGGGCACTCTAACTTATAAAACCACAGACATAATAGATATTTTTTTAAAAAGAGTAATTGTACACATTATTAATAAAATATGTATATAAATAATATACATTAAGAGTGACGTCAATGCACGACCATCTTAAAATTGTACAGCATAAAATAATAAAAACAATTAAAGACCATACAAATAAAAGACAAGATATGGTCAATAAAATAAATAAAAACGAGAACTAAAAACAAGACAGAGGATGTATAGCCAAATATTATATATATAAAAATCATATATATAAAAACTATATATATAAAAAACATAGTATAGATAAAATATAAAATATATAAAAATACATACTATCTATTTGAAATAAAACAGTTTAGATCAAAGTCAACGTTTAACCCTGCGGGGGCCATAACCTTGGTTTCATATATCCAGAAAGACTCTCTGCGACTTAATTGACGTATGTAGTGCCCCCCTCTCCAGTGTTTTGGGACTTTTTCAATTCCCTCTGGTGACAATTTCTAAAATGTCTGGAGACACTATGTGTTTTAATTCCTCGCTTGATGTTGCTTATATGCTCACCAATGCGTACATGCAAAGCTTGTGAGGTGCGGCCTACATATTGCAGGCCGCAATCACACTCCAACATATACACGACTCCTGTAGTAGTACATGTGATAAGATCCTTAATAGTGTATTGTTTCTCTGTGGTATTAGAAATAAAAACTTTACGCTTTTTAATATTATTTTTTGCATGTTTACATGTTGTGCATCTACCACAAGCATAAAAACCAGATAAAAAATTAAAAAGCTTTCTTTCACTCGCAACGAGGGGGCTTTGCGATAAATAAACTGGGGTCTATCCGGAAGGGATGGTCCCAGTATTCGGTCGTGTTTGAGGATAGGCCAATATTTGGCTACAATATTTTCTAATTTTTTATGCTGGATGCTGTAATCCATGATCATTTTAAAACCTTGTGCGTTGTCATTTGTATCTGGAATTTTCACCTTATCAGCCACAATAAGACTCCTATCCGTATTCCTTGCCCTTTCGATCTCTGAATCGATCACAGAATGGGTATAACCTTTTTGTTTAAAACGTTCGGATAAAATCTTGGACTGGGTTAAAAATTCATTTCCTTCTGTGCAATTCCTACGTAAGCGAATAAACTGCCCCCTTGGGATATTGCAAAGCCACAGGCGATGGTGACAGCTATTCAGGGGGATGTACGCATTACGGTCGGTTAATTTAAAATGATTCCTTGTCTGAAGCTTGGTATGTTTCTTAAATATCTCCAAGTCTAAAAAAGTGACCTGTTGGTTGTCTAGTGTCCAGGTAAGCTCAATATTTTTATCGTTATGATTAAGTGTATTCATAAAAGACTGCAAGACTTTACATATGTATGCTGCTACTGCTGGAATTTTGGTGAGTTTGCTGCTGGAGTATTGTGAAACTTCCCCCTGCTGGAGATGAATTCCTGGTGGTGAGAGAGAGCAGAGTTTTAACCCACTACTTACTGCTTTGTGACCTATTGTAGGTCGAAGCAGGGAGGTGAGAGGCCACCCTTACTTCATTCGGTGAAGGGATCACCAGCACTAATATTTTACTGGACAATTTTGTCATCACTTCACTTAAAGCTGCATTTATTCTTCATGCACTTGCACTTTATATTTTGGACTACATATATGATTATCTCTGGGACAGTCCATGATCATTTCTTGCAACTATATTTAATATCTCTGCAATTTTAATGATTCTTTCTGGGACATTCCATGATCATTTTATGCGATTATATGCGATTTTATATTTATTTATTTCTTAGACTTTTTGCGCTGCACTATTAAATTTTTTGAGTCTATATGAGGTGTTCCTGAATTTACCTTGAGTGACAGCAGGCATTCTAGGGTTATATTTTATTTTATTTTATTATTTATTGCATGACTGCGCTGAGTATTTCTCTCCTTTGTTTATAATTGTCCTCAACAGGTCAGCCTATCATGAAGCTCTTATATAGTTCATATAAGAAATAACCATAAGATCAGTGCAGTCTCTATATAAAAAAAAAATAACACAATGTAATCCTCCTTAAAGGTTCAGATGGTAAGCGTGACCTCACACATGATAATGATAGATGTACATCGGGTATTAAAGAAATGCAATGGGTACTCTTACTCCAGGGTGTGGACCCACACACCAACCGTGGTGAGTCAATCAAGCATGGAATGATACCCCACGATGAGTATTCCAACCAGGATTTCTGTAAGCCAGGCAGGGCGTGACAACATCAACATCCAGGGAATTCCATAGGAAGTAGTTATCAACCGAATCCCAGAGAAAAGGTACCGTATATACTTGAGTATAAGCCAAGTTTGTTTGTGCAGAAAGTGCCCCCACTCGGCTTATACTTGAGTCAAGCACTTTTCTGCAGAAAATGAAATTTTCTGACCCGAATTTGCGACCCCGTATCTCGGGGCCACTTGGTGCAAGGAACCCCATATTTGGTGTGCAAACCAACCAGGGCCCCAAAATCGGCCAACTTTGTCCATCTGCAGCAATGTCATTTTGGGACCCTTTGGTTGGCTGCAACTAGGGAGCATCTAGGAACCCTTAACTACCGAGTTTGAAGTTCAGGGGACCTATGGCTGCAAGTGAGGTATGCAAATGGGCACAGTGAGGCTGCAAATTGGCATTGTTGACCCTCCTTTCCACTTCCAGTAGCTGCGCATTTCTCACCCTAGGCTTATACTCGAGTCAATACGTTTTCCCAGTTTTTTGTGGTAAAATTAGGTGCCTCGGCTTATATTCGGGTCGGCTTATACTCGAGTATATACGGTATGTTACTCCAGCCACCCGGCAGATTGCATCATGAGAAGAAAAAATAAAAATGCCTCCACATAGAGCAGATAACTATGATATATAAAAGATTTATTGGAGTAAAATACTTAAAAAATGTACAACAACATTGCTCATGAAGTGTACAAACGTGATCACAGACAAGGATAAAAAAGTGTGGTGTATCGAGCCTGGCAGGCATGTACTTGACATGTTTTGTACTAAACATACTTCAGCTGGGGCTTCAACTGGAGCATACCCAACAACACTGCTATTCTTCTTGAAGAAGTAAATACAAATGGGACTTTATATGAGTCGTGACCATTCAGTACACAGGACTCCATCCCCGATAATTGATACGGAAAAGGGAAAAGGGAGGCAGAAAGGGGCAGTGGGACTTTATATGAAACAAGATACTTAGGGTAAATTACTTCAATCAATATACTATATTAAAGTACTAATTCATTGGGAACACACCGAGAAAATAGTACAGTTGATATAATAATGATAATGATTATTTAATAGTTAAAATTGTAGTAAACAAAATTAGACAATATGATAATCACATAGCACAATAAAATTCACAGTACAATGGTATTATACATGATGGGGTAAGCAATAGACCAACAGTACATTCTGAAGTGTGTATGCAGTAATAACCAATGAAATGAATAAATGATTGAAGTAGATCAAACCCATGATATAGTCATGGCTAATGGGGCATGGCATCCACTGGTAAAGAGCTCGACGCGTTTCGTGGATTGTCTCCACTCATCAGGAGCAGCTGTATATTGGAAACACCTGTGATAGATAATATATTAATAGTAATAATCAATGGTAATTGATTATACACATGGGAAAGAGGGGGAGCATAACAATGGTCCTAGCCACTCTTACCTATGGATGGCAAATAATATGTATAGTAGATGGTACTGGTGGTATGAATAAGAGGCACTGGGAGGTGTGTATTAGCATCCCCCGGGAGCTGAGGTGACATCCAAAATCGGCAAACGGGCCATAAAGATAGGGTGAATATTCCTTGTGGATGGGGTTCACTCTACCGAAAAGACAGAAGTATTGGGAGTGAACCCAGAAGACTGGTAGGAGATAGAAAAGGAACTATTGTTAGTGGGGTGTGACAAGAGAGAGCTAGATTATCAAAATAATGAAAAAAAGAGAAAAGAAGAGAAAAGAAGGTGAGTAAGAGATTGAAGTTAGACCAGAATAGACCCCGTGGTGGAGAAAAGGGGTATCTATATTGTGCAGTGAAATTAAATAAAAAGCAAAGTGTGCCATACCACCATAAAAACACCAGAAAAAGCCTAGAGCAGGGTTCATAATTACCTGCAACTGCACGGAAAGATATGTGGTGAAAAGGTGGAGGAGGTGTATAGGCAAATTGTGCCAGAAATCACGCTGTAACAGAAATCGGTGTTAGAAAGAGGCCCGCAGCAACACTAGGGATGTGCACCAACGTCACGCTGAAATATGCCCAGCTTGGAGGAGAGGAGCATCCACTTCTGAGCGACTAGCGCTCATATCTAGGAGCCCGGCGTCCCTCGTGCTGGGCGTAGTTGGAAAGAACCAGCACGTTGGACGTGCAGCGTCAATACATGACGCCAGACGTAAGGCGTGTGGGCGTGGCGTCGACGTGCAGCGACGGCAGGCCACCACCCCCATGGTTAGACACACAGGGGGACGGGGGATAACCACGGTGCATGGTGCACGGTGCTCCTCCAAGCTGGGCATATTTCAGCGTGACGTTGGTGCACATCCCTAGTGTTGCTGCGGGCCTCTTTCTAACACTGATTTCTGTTACAGCGTGATTTCTGGCACAATTTGCCTATACACCTCCTCCACCTTTTCACCACATATCTTTCCGTGCAGTTGCAGGTAATTATGAACCCTGCTCTAGGCTTTTTCTGGTGTTTTTATGGTGGTTTGGCACACTTTGCTTTTTATTTCATTTCACTGCACAATATAGATACCCCTTTTCTCCACCACGGGGTCTATTCTGGTCTAACTTCAATCTCTTACTCACCTTCTTTTCTCTTCTTTTCTCTTTTTTTCATTATTTTGATAATCTAGCTCTCTCTTGTCACACCCCACTAACAATAGTTCATTTTCTATCTCCTACCAGTCTTCTGGGTTCACTCCCAATACTTCTGTCTTTTCGGTTGAGTGAACCCCATCCACAAGGAATATTCACCCTATCTTTATGGCCCGTTTGCCGATTTTGGATGTCACCTCAGCTCCCGGGGGATGCTAATACACACCTCCCAGTGCCTCTTATTCATACCACCAGTACCATCTACTATACATATTATTTGCCATCCATAGGTAAGAGTGGCTAGGACCATTGTTATGCTCCCCCTCTTTCCCATGTGTATAATCAATTACCATTGATTATTACTATTAATATATTATCTATCACAGGTGTTTCCAATATACAGCTGCTCCTGATGAGTGGAGACAATCCACGAAACACGTCGAGCTCTTTACCAGTGGATGCCATGCCCCATTAGCCATGACTATATCATGGGTTTGATCTACTTCAATCATTTATTCATTTCATTGGTTATTACTGCATACACACTTCAGAATGTACTGTTGGTCTATTGCTTACCCCATCATGTATAATACCATTGTACTGTGAATTTTATTGTGCTATGTGATTATCATATTGTCTAATTTTGTTTACTACAATTTTAACTATTAAATAATCATTATCATTATTATATCAACTGTACTATTTTCTCGGTGTGTTCCCAATGAATTAGTAATTTAATATAGTATATTGATTGAAGTAATTTACCCTAAGTATCTTGTTTCATATAAAGTCCCACTGCCCCTTTCTGCCTCCCTTTTCCCTTTTCCGTAGCTATTCTTCTTGATCACAATCTGGGCACTTCCTGCATAGATTATTGTTACTCAGTTCTTGTTGGTCTTCCTCTCAAGTCCTTCCTTAAACTGCAACTGATTCAGAACTTTGCTGCCAGCAAAGCATTATCAACAGAACCCATTCCTTTAATCACATCACTCCAGTCCTTCAGCACCTCTTCTGGCTTTCAGTCATATATCGTATTGATTTCAAGATTTTGCTACTTACCTTTAAGGTCATTCATAACCTCATACTTTCTGTATACAACAATCCTTAACTGCTTTATTCTGTACAGTCCTTTGTAGATCAATAGCAAAAATGACAGACTCAATTACAGACTAAGGGCCCTGGGCCCTTATGGAAAGTAGCAAACACTTGAGGTAAGTGCATGCATGAGTGTATCCCTTCCCTCTGTGGATCTGGTCCCAGCTCCACTACTCAGCAGGTCATACCAGCCCTCCTGGCTGCTCTGGAGATCTCTCAGGGTAAGGATGAAGGGATGAAGCACACCGCCGTCGCTCCAGAAAGCTGACTACATATGGCAGACTTTTCCCTTGTAGTGTCCCTAAATGTGTGCAGATGTACTCACTGTCCTTTCCTTGTTCCCAGGTGGTAGTCCCAAATTCACTGCACTGAAGAAGAGATCCTTCCTGAGCCAGCTCGAGCCTCCAGCCTGTGGGCCCCCCCTAGACCTAGAGGGCCCTTCAAGGCCACCGACAGACTACTCAACATTCCATCTCTATCTTCCACCTGACTCCCCCTGCCAGCATGACTCACTCATACTTAAGGACTGGCTCAACCACCCTGCCAGGTCCACTGCCTGGGGATTGGACAAACTCCCCTGAGAGTGCATAACGACCCTCCTAGCCTCCGCTCTTCAGTTTCCAGAATGTCCTCCAATTATTATAATACAATGATCAGTGCTGATAAATATACACAGTCACTGTACTAATGGCACTGCCTAGGATGGGATTAACATTTAGGGGTAATCAAAGGGTTAACTGTGCACCTAACAATATTTACTGTGTGGTGTTTTCACTAAGCAATGTTCCAGTTTTGACTGGTAAACAACACAGGGCTCTCTTCTGTCATTCGCTCAGCCGATCAGTGGGTCCTGGCCCTAAATCATTGGTTGGGACTCACAGATTGCCATGTGGCGGAGCGAATGGCAGCACAGCTGGGGTGGCAGGCGCACGCCCCCTACCTGGAAGAGCCAAATCACATACATGTACATGATCCAGCACAGGGTGGCCACTCTGCTGCAGTATATTTGTGATAGGTGGCCCCCAGGTGGTTAAAACAGCTGCTGGGGTTGTAATTAAAGGGAGAGGAGCTGACATAATATATATATTTTTATATGAGGAAAAAACTTCTCTGGCTTTTTTTTAATCTATTGTTTCCAAATACCCAGAAAGTGCTGAAGTTAGTGGTTTAGCTAATAGTCATTTAACTAGCATGGGAGATTTTGCTGGACTAGAGAGGATGAAACACATTATTTGCTCTGTTGTAATTCAATTTTCCTAAACTGCAATGCATATAAATACTTACCTGTACATATGAAGGAGTGATTTTACAAATCAGTATATACATGTAGCCATCCACTAGTTTAGACCAGGTGCCTTTAGTTGCATTATTGCCACCGGGACAAACTGGTTAAACAATATGACATCTATTTGTGTGAGATTTACTGTTCTTATACAGGATATTAATGTTATTCGTATTACTATTTTATGTTCCTTTGCTTTGTTTTCAGACAAGTGAATCATATGTAGGCCAATCCCTTCCACCTAGTTCTCTCCAATCTCAGTAAAAGAAGAAGAGTCATTTCTGGCACATTAACAATTCTGTTCAATGAAATCCACTTTAATGTAAGGTTCAAAGAGGATACATGAGAACTGTGTCAGAGAGGGAAAAAAGCAATCTTTTAAGGGCCTCATAGGAAGTATCTATTCCCATCTTATTCTTTGTTCATTGCTGCAGAGAAGCTTGTTTTGAGGTCAACATGCCCGCCACGAAGGGACAAGCCTGACATTCTGATACAAATACTGCAAAGGATTTTATTTTGGTGTTATTCTGAGCCTATTTAGATGTATTTCATTATTTTGTAGGGAAATTACTTAAAGCACAGTAAATATGTAAATAATGATTGATTTGTTGCATTCATATCTGTGGTGCTATGAAATAAATGTAAAAGGGATGTAATTGGCTGACAAGGGTAATTTCTGAAGCCAAAGCATTTGTCTTTGTGTTAATTGCTGAGTATGTTCGTCCTGCTACAGGGTTGTCCGCTAAATAGGCTTGCATATAGGTCACCAGTTAATACATTTCACCACTAATTTGATTAGTATGAAAGGCTACAAAATATAAAACATTCTTTTTCAGCGAAAATTGCACATGTGTATATTATTTATTCTGTGTGTGTAAAATCCTTCAAGGTAAAATAATACAATGTTTGTAAAATGTTGTAAGTTCTGTATTAATTAAATTAATGTTTGGCATATATTATTTGCTGTACAATTCTATAAGAAATAATGCATGTGTTTTAGCCTGAATCTTTATCTTCTTCTTTCCAGATGCTTGTCGGATAGTGAATACCATAGTAGAAGGTATTATAGTACTGCACTATAATTATAATTTTTTTACCAAAACCAGAATAACTACACTAGGTACATTTTTATGAATAATAGGTAACCACGCTTAGGTAAGGCTAGGTTGCTTCAGTTCAGCAGGGTGCCCTTTCTTTGTACTCGCTCCATTTCCAGTACATCCTTCCTGAGGACTGGTGCCCAGAACTCCAGGTGTGGCCGGACACAATGTCTTGTAGAGCTTTTTACATGTAAGTGGAATAAATTTTGTCTAACATTGACACCTGCAGCATATCACATAAATGCAGTGTGATTGCTATACAGTGCGATGTGGACAAATGCAGTGAATGTTGCGCTCATCGCATCAATGTGAACCAGGGCTTACTTCTCATTATATGGATGGTACAAGCTAGTGTTATGGGCTGGTGGCCCTCTATTCAATTTATGTAGTATTGGGCGAACGGTTTGAGCTGAGCAAAAGTTTGGCCCGAACATCGCCTGGTCGCCCGTTCGGCAAACACTCAAATTTGCGGGGCGGTCTGCGGGGAAGACCACTGTCAGAGCCCTGATTGGACAAAGTGATGATGACTTTCTCCAATAACGGCTCAGTGCCCATAGTCCCACCGCACACTATAAAAGGTAACTTCCCATAGGAAGCTTTTGCATTGTGTTTGAGTGGAGATAGATAGTAGGGCTCAGTTTGCTACTAGCGAGTTAGTGTGTTCACTTATAGTGACTCTGAGTGTAGAGTGTTAGTGTAGTGTTAGTATAGTGTGTGCAGTGTTTATCACAGTATTACATAGCATTTAATGCTGTAAACACCCTTTTTTTTTTGGTTACTACATGTTTTTTGTCTTTCTTTTTTTGCCCCCTGTCTGCCCCCTTTTTTTTAATTGTCAGCCTTAGTTTTTCTGAATACGATGCTGGTGTTCCCCCCTTTTTTTTAATAGTTTTTACATTTCTGTCAGCGTCAGTCCTCAATTTAAAGTGCACCAAACACCACTTTTCATTCAATAAAGTGCATCCAAATGCACATGTTCCAGTTTCTATTAAATGTGTTTACATCTGAGAGGCCAACAAGGATATACAGGTGTTCCCATGCCACTACGAGGGGGCCAGCAGTGTCTTTGTCCACAGGCAAAGTTGGACCTGGTCCATCCTCAGGCAGGGCACATTTTACTCTGTTTAGTGATTTTGCCCATGCTATGCAGCCACACCATGCAGAAGAGACTGACTTACTAAACCATCCTCATCCTCTATGGCCTGAGCTGACATTAGATTACTAGATTATTATTACACCGTAACTGCCAGAGCGGCTTATTCTGCCTCCTTGTCCACAGCTACTCCTATCATAGCTCCAGCATCATGCATGGACAGAAAAAAATTGGTAGTGGCGCTGCTAAATAGTATGAGATTTAATACATTAGTCCATCAATAAGTCCTTGAAGTGGATACTCAGTATTTGTGGAGGGGGAGAGATGAAGAGGGGCGACCTGTGTAGATTACTTTAGCAGTCCAAAACAACCTTGGCAGCCTTTGAGGGGGGAGTTGAAAGCAGACTCCAGATATGCAAATGAGAAGAGAAACACAGGCACCTCTAGGTTAGAACGTAGAACATTTTAATGAGATACAGATGCATTATCCACTTACATGGAGGTTAAGGAAGTAAGGCACGAGTCTATCAACACTGGCGTGACATTCACTGCAGAGCAGCGTTTTGAACAGCTGATTTTTCTGCTTGTGGGGGGGAAATCCTAGCCAGCAGGATCTCTGAGACCACAGTGATGAAACCGAGGCTTGGATCAGGCTGATGGTGAGGGCTTGAATGCAGTTCTGGGCGTGATGACGTCACTGGTGGGTTGCAGCGGCATTTCGGAGCATGCACACTGGTGGATGGGACTCAGGGCCTGCTCCTCTGTCAAGCTAGTGAGACTTTGGCTGATAACAGCCTTATATATGCCTTGGAACAATGCCATCTAGTGGAAAGGATGTGACATACTTTCCAACATGAAATACCCAGAGCTAAAATAATATAGATACCAACAGACTGTTAAAGGCCTATGGTTCAACAGAACTAACATGACATTACATATCAACTTCAGCTCCTGAGGTAATTCCAAATAAGAATAGGCAATAAAAAAAAAATATAAAAGTAACATTTGAGGATAAAATCAATCTAAATAACACTATTGCATTTATTTCTTTGGATTAAATGGATTCATTATTACGAAATGAATAGTATGCGGGGAGAAAATGTATATGGGAAGATAAATGACATAATGAATACTATATATGCATGTAAATAAATTGTAAATTAATTAGAAAAATATGTTTACATACACTCTGTGTGTATATCACCAGTAGTACCTAGATACCTTTTGCAAAGCAATGATTTTTATTATAAATGTATGCGATAATAGAATTTATATGCACTAATAGTGGCATCTAATGTAATGTTTTTTTGTGATGGGATAACGTGGTGAGATAATTGCAACTTAAAGGGGCTATTGGAGGGAAAGGAAGGGTTTTTGGGGGGTTAAATGGGAAGGGGGAAGGGAAAAAAATAGGTGGGAGGGGGAGGGGGGGGGTTTGGGTAGGGATGAAAAAAAGGGGGGAGGGAATTAGATGTTTAGACAATAACAGTAACACTAGGTTTACTTACTATTGGGACGAACCTCCTACCACCCCAAAACAGAAAAATATTTTATATTAAATTAAAAACATCATTTTTTTTATATTAAAAACATCATGATAAGGAAGAGATACCTAGGGAAAAGGAGGGGGAAAAAGGGTAATTATTGTGGGAAAATGTTATAATATAGTAGACAACGCTAGTTCCTAGTTTAGTCCCCCTGGCGAAAGAGTATCGAGAGAATAAATCCAATATGTTTCGCGTTCGCAGAGCCTATGGCATCTGTTCCATGATCCATACTTTTAGACCTTCAATAGGTTACTTATGATATTGGGAGAAGTGGCAAGGAACGCTGTGTTTATCTTTGCCTTCCTCAACCTTTCTCCTTTCTCCGATCCAATTTATATGACTATAATTGCTCTAATAAGTGGGTACCATCTCTTATATAAGACTGCAGGCCCTGGGCCAGGGGCTGAAGATAGTGATCTATGTATTTGAACAAACCCCGATGTTATGTTGTCCATAGCAGCTATGATGGGTCTACCTGGGGGATCAATGAGACTTTTGTGGATCTTTGGTATATGATAAAAATACAGTGTGTAAGTTGATGACGGGGCAGCTGAGGCAATACACCACATAATCAGATGAACAGTTATAAAATTCATCTGGTATTGTAGGTTTTGCCCTTGCTAGTAAATTGTTTCTTGCCATGTTGTACAAAACTACAGGTCTTGCATAGCGTTTTTTTTTTACATTAAAACTGTCACGTACCTGAAGGGAGACTGAATTGATGAGGTCGGCCTCTCTTGTATCTCCAGCCCAGGTCCCGCTGAGGGTGGAACAGAAGGAGCCAAGGGCCAGGAGGAACACAAGTGCCTGTAGGTGAAGACCCGGAGACCTATTGCAGGAAGTCACAGCTAGTCGCAGGGCTGTAGTTGCAGAAGTGCTGAGCCCAACAGGACACTGGAGCGAGGTCACAAAGGAAGCCGGGTTCGTTAACAGGCAGGCAGCGAGTTACCAGGACATCAGGCATATATGACTATAATTGCTCTAATAAGTATCTCTTATATAGGACTGCAGGCCCTGGGCTGAAGATAGTGATCTATGTATTTGAACAAACCCGATGTTATGTTGTCCATAGCAGCTATGATGGGTCTACCTGGGGGATCAATGAGACTTTTGTGGATCTTTGGTATCTGATAAAAATACAGTGTGCAGTAAAAATCCATAATTAGGAAGGATACTTCAGATTTATCTATGATTTTGGTTTGAGTGGCATATTCAATTAGAAGATTAATATCCAATTTGTACTCGGGTAGTGGATCTTTGCTAAGTTTTTGGTATGTGGATCCATCCACAAGTAAGCGATGCGCCTCTTCTATATAGTCAGCCCTATCTTGAATGACAACCCCTCCACCTTTGTCTGAAGTTTTTTATGATTAGGTTGTCATTATTGGCAAAGGATTTTATTGCTTTATTCTCCAAAGGGGTAAGGAGGCCTAAGCCTAGGTTCACACTATAGCGAATTCGCAGCGGGGTAAAATACTGCGAATTCGCAGGACATTTGAAAACCCATTGTTTTCAATGGGGCACGTTCACACATGTCCGGTGCATGCGCAATGCGAATTGACACAAACACGCAACCGTCTTTGGTGCGGATCAGGTGCGAATTCAGGCCCATTATCTTCTATGGGCATGCATCTGATTCGCACCTGGCTTGCGTTCTGAACAGAAATTCGCAAGTCATTGTACCACCTCTTTAGGGGAAGTCCACGCCCAATTTTTGAAAAAAAAAAACGGCATGGATTCCCCCTCCAGAGGCATACCAGACCCTTATCCGAGCACGCAGCCTGGCAGGTCAGGAAAGGGGGTGGGGACGAGCGAGTGCCCCCCCTTCCTGAACCGTACCAGGCCGCATGCCCTCAACATGGGGGGGTGGGTGCTTTGGGGAAGGGGGGGCGCCCTGCTGCCCCCCACCCCAAAGCACCTTGTCCCCATGTTGATGAGGACAAGGGCCTCTTCCGACAACCCTGGCTGTTGGTTGTCGGGGTCTGCGGGCGGGGGCTTATCGGAATCCGGGAGCCCCCTTTAATAAGGGGGCCCCCAGATCCCGGCCCTCCACCCTATGTGCATGAGTATGGGGTACGATGTACCCCTACCCATTTACCTAAGGTGTAAAGTGTAAAGAAAAAAACCACACAATTTGTAAAAAATAATTTATTGCACTGCTCCGGGGGTCTTCTTCCGTCTTGGGGGGTCTTCTCGCCGGACTCCTCCGCTATTTTACCTAGCTCTTTTACCGAGCAGAGAAGCCCGGCTTTCTTCTTCTTCGTCGCCGCCGTCGTCTGGGGGTCTCGATCCGCCTTCGGGGGTCTTCCGAGGTCTCTTCTGTTCTTGCCGCTGGCATCGCCTTCTGCGCCGCCGCCTTCTTCTTCTTCTTCTTCAGATGTTGACTCGTCGCTCTCTCTGGCCGTAATGGCAGAGCCGCGCTGTGTTGGGACTTATATAGGGACAAGGGGGCAGGGTCACATGCTCATGTCACATGGTGACCCCGCCCACATATGATGTCACAGTCCAAGCATCCTCCGGGACTGTGACAACATAGGGGCGGGGTCACCATGTGACATGAGCATGTGACCCTGTCCCCTTGTCCCTATATAAGTCCCAACACAGCGCGGCTCTGCCATTCCGGCCAGAGAGAGCGACGAGTCAACATCTGAAGAAGAAGAAGAAGAAGAAGAAAAAGGCGATGACAGCGGCAAGAACAGAAGAGACCCCGGAAGACCCCCGAAGGCGGATTGAGACCCCCAGACGGAGGAGACGAAGAAGAAAAAAGCCGGGCTTCTCCGCTCGGTAAAAGAGCTAGGTAATAAGACCCCCGGAGCAGTGCAATAAATTATTTTTTACAAATTGTGTGTTTTTTTTCTTTACACTTTACACCTTAGGTGAATGGGTAGGCGTACATTGTACCCCATACTCATTAACATAGGGTGGGGGGCTGGGATCTGGGGGCCCCCTTATTAAAGGGGGCTCCCGGATTCCGATAAGCCCCCCACCCGCAGACCCCGACAACCAACGGCCAGGGTTGTCGGGAAGAGGCCCTTGTCCTCATCAACATGGGGACAAGGTGCTTTGGGGTGGGGGGCCGCAGGGCGCCCCCTTCCCCAAAGCACCCACCCCCCATGTTGAGGGCATGCGGCCTGGTACGGTTCAGGAGGGGGGGCGCTCACTCGTCCTCACCCCCTTTCCTGACCTGCCAGGCTGCGTGCTCGGATAAGGGTCTGGTGTGGATTTTTGGGGGACCCCCACGCCGTTTTTTCGGCGTAGGGGGTACCCTTACAATCCATACCAGACCTAAGGGCCTGGTATGCCTCTGGAGGGGGAACCCATGCTGGTTTTTTTTATAAAAAATTTGGCATGGATTTCCCCCTCAGAAGTAGTAAAATGAGTTGCGAATTCAGCTAGCAGAGGCTTCGCACCAAAAACGCGGACAATCCGCAGAACAGCCGGTGTTTCACTGCGCAGTCACGCAGGGCCTTGAAATCGCAACGCACTAGTCTGAACCCAGGCTAAGTCAGAAGGACGGAGAGTTGGTTGTGAACATAGTTTTTTCATATCTGAGAAGACCATGTTATAAAAGGTAGTTAGGTGTGGACCTTTTGATTGATGCAGATAAAAAAATGATTTTGGCTTTAGTGTGGAATGTGCAACTGGGGGCGATGTATGGAGATGTTGAGTGTATATGTCTAGGTTGGTGTGGGAATCGTCTTGATATAAGTCTTCAAGTATTTCTATGATATCAGCCTCACAATTGAATTCAACAGGTTCAGATTCTGGGGTAGAGTCCATATCGTCCTGGGAAATTGTGTTAGGTACTTGATGGTGAGCCTGACTTGGCAGGAGAAGACCTCTCTTAGGGCTCTGGTTCAGGGCCCACTGGAGTGGAGACAGTGGTCCCGTGAGCACAGCGGGGTAGGAGTGTCTGTTCAGGTTTGCAGCAACTGGTGCAGAGTGAGATGGTGGTTCTCCGGATGGCTGGAACTGCAGGAGATGATACAGCAGACAGAGGATCAGCAACCAGAGATCGTCAGTCACCGGGACAGCAGCAGCAGGACCTGGATAGAGAACGACACACTCGAGCAACAGAGGGGTAGTCAGACAGGCCGGGTCACAACGGATAAGCAGGCAGGCAGATACAGTAGGCAGAAGAACATGACTGTAAAGATTAAAGATCTTTACAGTTTGCGGTTCTTTGGTTAGATTGGCTCTAAAACTCTAATCGGTGGTTGTGTTATGCCGTGTACACACAATCGTAAATTCTGCCAGCAAAAGTCTGATGAGAGCGTTTGGTCGGAAAATGCGACCGTGTGTATGCTCCATCAAACTTTTGCTGGCGGAATTCCAACCAGTAAAAGATTGAGAGCAGGTTCTCAATTTTTCGGTCAGTAAAATTCTGATCGTCTGTACCAATTCTGACGTGCAAAATTCCTACATATGCTCGGAAACAATTTGACGCATGCTCGGAAGCATTGAACTTAATTTTCTCAGCTCGTCTTAGTCTTGTACATCACCGTGTTCTTGACGTTCGAAAGTTCAGCGAACTTTTGTGTGACCGTGTGTATGCAAGCCAAGCGGAATTCCTTCAGAAAAAGCATCCAAGATTTTTCAGACGGAAAATCCGCTTGTGTGTATGCGGCATTACTCTGAGTGCAGTGGTCTGGTTATAATATTTGAGCGTCATATAAACAAGGTGGGCCGATGATCAAGGCCATTTCTCACCCCTCCCCACGTAATCGAGTAAAGGATACATTTTAAAGTGGGGCTCCACTGCCCCTAACGTTTTTTTTTTAAAATCCCTTAATAAACATTATATATTGGCATTTAATTACTCACTAGTCCGGGTCGCAGGAGTAGTGCCTTTCGTTTTTTCTATGAAAATATGACATTTGAAAGAACATGTTGCGGTTCTCCATCTTGGCTGTGGGCGAGTGAAATCTCTTCCTGGATTTCACTGACGCCCATTCATTCTAATCCCGCGCATGCGCCGTCAGCAGCTCACAATGGCGGCGTCAAAAGTCCCGCAAGTCTCGCGCAATCTCGGGCCAGGCAGCCGCACTGACTCCTGGGAGCTATGACACAAGCTCCCAGGAGACAGTGCGGGCTAGGGGATATTACATAATAGCCATAATATCCCTGCCCATATCCAAGGGACCAAGAACCAGGAAGCGATGGATGCCAAGAAGAAGAAAAGCTAAAGGTAAGTTTAAAAAAAAAAAAAAAAACTGCCGTTTCGGATCGAGGAAGGTGAGTACTTTTTTTTTTTTTATATGCTTTAAAAACGTGTGGCACTCCGCTTTAAGCGCTACATTCTCCCCAAAAATATAAAAACTAAAAGAGGACCCAACACGTATTTTTTATATTTGTTGCTTTTTAAAAGAATAAACCAGGCTTTCAAAATACACTGATCAGACTTCCTGTCAGAGGGAGGGGCCTGAACATGGCACCAACTAGGTGTGTTTGCTAGGAGCACAGAGGAACTCCCTGTCATGGTGTGCTAACAAGCAGCATGCCCTCACCCTTTCTAACACATAATCCCTCTGGAAAACTGCAAGCCCCCCCTGCCTGAGACCCCCGCTGCAACATGGCCTGTGGACAGATTGACTGTGAACATAGGGAGAAGGGGCTTGATGTGGCTGATGGGATTAAACTGCAGCCGAGAAAGAGACACTTTAATGGAGCAGGGTGGGAAGGTAATGGATTGCAGCAGCTGAGTGGATGATCAGTTCATATGGATGTGTGTGTTTGAAGCTGAAACTCCCACACAGGAGATAAAAGCATGAATCAATGGAGGGGGGTGAGTCTCTACAATTTATATACTGAACTTTATATTATAATAGCTGAAGTGCCGGTTGAGAAGAAACAAACTGTTGTATAGAGCCACATGGTGCTGTCTCTATTTAAAGACTGTCTTAAAGGAAACATATTGCCGTATAATATCGCACAGTGCAGTCCATACCTAAAATCACACAGTAAACAGTTCAGTTAAAAGCTGACTCGGGTGCAGGTAGACGAGCGCGCGTCCCTGTTGGTGCCAGGTAGGCTATTTAAATCCAGCCAGAGCAGACTGTCCCCGCTGTCTGCTCTACAGCGTTGTGGTGACTGTAACCTGATCTGTAATACTTCTTACCTGTGTTTGTCTGCCTGTGACCATCCTCCTGCCTGATCCACCTATACCTTGCTGCCAGCCTGATACCCGACCCGGCGTGTCCTGACGATCCAGTCTGCTCAGAGATCCTGTCTGCTTTTCTGATCCAGTCTGCCTGTGCTGATCCAGTCTGCTCTGAGATCCTGTCTGCTTTGCTGATCCAGTCTGCCTGTGCTGATCCAGTCTGCGCTGAGATCCTGTCTGCTTTGCTGATCCTGTCTGCTTTGCTGATCCAGTCTGCCTGTGCTGATCCAGTCTGCTTTGCTGATCCAGTCTGCTCTGCTGTCCAGTCTGCTTTGTGGATCCAGTCTGCCTGTACTGATCCAGTCTGCTCTGCTGTCCAGTCTGCTTTGCTGACCCAGTCTGCCTGTGCTGATCCAGTCTGCTCTGCTGTCCAGTCTGCCTTTGCTGATCCAGTCTGCCTGTGCTGATCCAGCCTGCTCTGCTGTCCAGTCTGCTTTGCTGATCCAGTCTACCTGTGCTGATCCAGTCTGCTTTGCTGATCCAGTCTGCTCTTCTGATCCAGTCTGCTGTCCTGATCCGGCCTACCCTACCTACCTTGTCCGCTGAGCTGACTTTGGGTCGCTCCACCAATCAATCCTGCCAGGCACCCGTGCTCCTCCTCACTCCTGGGTCTCCTGTCACCCTACCAGGGAGCCAGGAGTGGGAGCCGCAAGGGAGGCCCTCCTCTGCAATTCGGGCTCTCACCACCAGGTACGTGACAGACCCTCCTGTCCTGCTGTCCTCTTCTGACCCGCTGACCTCCTCCCATGACACTTCCCCCTCTAGTTCTGCTGCCCCCCCCGCCTGTCCGATGCCCCTCTTTTCATCCAGATGCCCCCACCTGTCACACTGCTCTTCTCCTGTGACACCCTCCCCTCCTAACCCACTGCCCCCCATCTGTCCCCCTGCTCCCTTCCTGTCCCAATTCCCCCCTTCTGTGGTAGAAGATGGGACTGGAGAAAAAGGGGGAAATGGGGAGGAGGAATGGGATGGAGGAGATGGGACTGGAGAAGGAGGAGGACATGGGATGGAAGGCATCTGACTGGAGAAGGAGGGCATGGCATGGAGGAGCATGGCATGGGATTGCAGGAGGACATAGAGAACATGGGATGGAGAAGGAGGAGGACGTGGGAAGGCCAGTGGGTGGTTTCAGGGGGATAGCCAGTTAGAGGGCCCTGGGGAATGTTGGCAGTCAGGCCCAGGGCCTAAAGCTGTGTAAGAAGCCCCACAATTTCTGATGGCTGCCCTGGGTGCAGTCCATACCTATAAGTTGTCTTAGAGAAAATACACAATCACACAGTGTCGCAAGGTACAGTCTATACCTAAAAGCTGACTTATAGGAAACATACAGCCACACAGTGTCACAAAGATGCAGCTCATACCTAAAAGCTGACTCAGAGGAAACACATAGCCATAAAGGGTTGCACGGTGCAGTCCATACGTAAAAGCTGTCTCGGAGGAAATACAGTGGTGTGAAAAAGTGTTTGCCCCCTTCCTCATTTCCTGTTGCTTTGCATGTTTGTCACACTTAAGTGTTTCGGAACATCAAACCAATTTAAACAATAGTCAAGGACAACACAAGTAAACACAAAATGCAATTTGTAAATGAAGGTGTTTATTATTAAAGGTGAAAAAAAATCCAAACCATCATGGCCCTGTGTGAAAAAGTGATTGCCCCCTAAACCTAATAACTGGTTGGGCCACCCTTAGCAGCAACAACTGCAACCAAGCGTTTGCGATAACGTGCAATGAGGCTTTTACAGCGTCCTGGAGGAATTTTGGCCCACTCATCTTTGCAGAATTGTCCTAATTCAGTTACATTAGAGGGTTTTCGAGCATGAACGGCCTTTTTAAGGTCATACCACAACATCTCAATAGGATTCAGGTCAGGACTTTGGCTAGGCCACTCCAAAGTCTTCATTTTATTTTTCTTTAGTCATTCGGTGGTGGACTTGCTGGTGTGTTTAGGATCATTGTCCTGCTGCAGAACCCAAGTTCGTTTCAGCTTGAGTACACGAACAGATGGTCGGACATTCTCCTTCAGGATCTCTTGGTAGACAGCAGAATTCATAGTTCCTTTTATCACGGCAAGTCTTCCAGGTCCTGAAGCAGCAAAACAGCCCCAGACCATCACACTACCACCACCATATTTTACTGTTGGTATAATGTTCTTTTTCTGAAATGCAGTGTTCCTTCTACGCCAGATATACTTGGACACACACCTTCCAAAGAGTTCTACTTTTGTCTCATCGGTCCACAGAATGTTGTCCCAAAAGTCTTGGGGATCATCAAGATGTGTTGTGGAGAAATTGAGACGAGCTTTGATGTTCTTTTTGCTCAGCAATGGTTTTCTCCTTGGAACTCTGCCATGCAGGCCATTTTTGCCCAGTCTTTTCCTGATGGTGGAGGCATGAACGCTGACCTTAACTGAGGCAAGTGAGGCCTGCAGTTCCTTGGATGTTGTTGTGGGGTCTTTTGTGACCTCTTGGATGAGTCGTCGCTGCGCTCTTGGGGTAATTTTGGGCGGCCGGCCACTCCTGGGAAGGTTCACCACTGTTCCATGTCTTCGCCATTTGTGGATAATGGCTCTCACTGTGGTTCGCTGGATTCCCAAAGCTTTGGAAATGGCTTTATAACCCTTTCCAGACTGATAGATCTCAATTACTTTCTTTCTCAATTGTTCCTGAATTTCTTTGGGTCTCGGCATGATGTGTAGCTTTTAAGGATCTTCTGGTGGACCTTACTGTGTCAAGCAGCTCCTATTTAAGTGATGCCTTGATTGTGAACAGGTGTGGCAATAATCAGGCCTGGGTGTGGATAGAGAAATTGAACTCAGGTGTGGACAACCACAGTTATAGTATGTTTTAACAAGGGGGGCAATCACTTTTTCACACAGGGCCATGATGGTTTGGATTTTTTTTTTTTTTTTTTAAACTCTTTATTTTAAAAATTTTAAACAATACATTACATCTTTTACATTTAACTCATTTTATAACATCACAACTATCAAGGGCATATCTCTGACTTATAATTAACATCCACTGTTCTTTTGGGATTCCCTCTAATCCCCCTATTACCCTTTTAAGACAAAAAAAAAAAAAAAAAAAAAAAAAAAAAAAAAAAAAAAAGGAAGTAAAGGGTCTTCCCTTCATATCAAAGCAAAAAAAAAAAAAAAAAAAAAAAATAAAAAAAAAAAAAAAAAAAAAAAAAAAAAAAAAAAAAAAAAAGAAGCTCCCACTCTCGTCTCTCCCCCCCCAGGCGTCACCCGACCCCGCCCCCACCCACCTCTCCCCTATATAAAAAATAGGGTGCCCATGTAGCCTCGTACTTCTCCTCCTGATCTCTTATAGTCATTGTCAAGTTTTCCATTTGTTGAATTTCTCCCACTTTAGCCCACCATTGTGCCCTCGTAGGAGGTACATCCTTTTTCCAGAGAGCGGGGATACAGGCTCTTGCCGCTGTGAGAAGATGTTTTAATAATGATTTTTTATATTTTTCTACCGACATTGGAACATCATTTAGTAAGAATGCAACCGGGTTATCTCCAAGAGACACCCCTGTAATTTGCTTTACTGTTTCCTCCACCATCTTCCAGTATTCTCTGATTCTGTCGCATTCCCAAAAAATGTGCAGCAATGTGCCCTCTGCTTCCCCGCATCGCCAACATGTACTCGGCGTCTGTGGGAATATGTCATGTAACATGCTTGGGGTCCTATACCACCGGGTGAGAATCTTATACCCCCCCTCCTGGAATCTGCTTGCTATTGATGTTTTGTGCACAGATCTCAATATTTTTTCTTTTTGTTTTTGAGAGAACGTAACCTTCAGCTCTTTTTCCCAGGCACATATATAGCTTAGCTTTTCGGGTGCTTCGTGTCTTGTAATCATTTCATAAAAATATGATAAGGGGTGCCTCAAGTTTTCGCCATCCAGACAAATCTGCTCGAACTCCGACAATCCTCGAATTTCGGGGTATTCTTTACTTTTTGAGAGAATATAAGCCCCCAACTGCATTGCTCTAAAGTAGTCTAGTTCTGGGGTAAGTTGGTTTTCTATCTCCCTTCTTGTCAATATTTTTCCTTCTTTTGAGAAATGTATAATCCTATTTATCCCCCTATTTCTCAAATCAGAGAATTTTTGATCCGATAACCCTGGCTCGAAGTCATATGTACCTAATATGGGTAGCATAGGGCTTGGTTCACTTGAAATCTTATTTTTATTAAAAATCTTTTTACTTATATTTAGGGTTGCCCCAATCAGTGGGTGTTTTTTGACTGTCATTGGAATATCCTTTCCAGCCATCCATGCCAATCCCTCCAAGGGGGCTTTACTTAACGTTTGTTCCATATTTACCCATGGCTTCTTTTTTTTAGCACACCACTCCTTTATTCTAACTAAATGTGTGGCTTCCTGATACTTACATGGGTCTGGGAATCCAATGCCACCTTTCTCTTTGGGAAGGGCCAGAATAGATCTTCGTAGTCTTGCAGGCTTACCAGCCCATATAAAACTCAAGAATCCTGACCGCAGTTCTTTCATAAAGCTTTGGGGAATCTTTACTGGCATAGTTTGAAATAAGTATAGGAGCCTTGGCATTACATTCATTTTTATTATATTCGTCCTCCCGAACCACGTAAAGATTTCTTTATCCCACCTTTTCAAGTCTGACCTTATTTGTTTTAACATTGGGGCGTAGTTTAGTTCAAACACCCTGTTTAAGATTTTAGGTATCTTAGTCCCTAAGTAGTCGATATGTGAGTCTGTCCATCTAAATTTGAATTGAGAAGTTATCTGATGGGTTAGGGGCTCACTCATTTCTAGTCCCATGGCTTCTGATTTATTATAGTTTACTTTAAAATTTGCTATATCCCCAAATTTCCGTAGCTCCCCCAGGAGGGGAGGCAAGGATATGGCTGGAGAGGATATGAAGAAGATCAGGTCATCGGCAAAGGCAGCTAGTTTGTGTTCCTCAGTGTCTGTATTTATGCCTCTGATATCTCGATTTAAACGAATTTTCCTTAGAAATGGTTCCATTGTGAGGACAAAAATAAGGGGAGATAGTGGGCATCCCTGACGAGTTCCGTTTTGAATTCTAAAAGAGTCCGAAAGTCTGTCATTTACCTTTACTCTAGCAGTCGGTACCGAATACAAGTTCTCGAACCATCTCAGCATTCCCTCCCCTAGGCCAATATGTTGTAATGTAGCCCGCAAGTACAGCCAATCCACCCTATCAAAAGCTTTTTCTGCATCTGCTGAGATTATTGTTAAGGGTTTATGTTGACTTTGGGACCAATATATTGCATTTATTACTCTTTGTGTGTTCTCCCTTCCTTCCCTCCCTGGGGTAAACCCAACTTGGTCGGGATGGATAAGTACTGGGATATATTCAACCAGTCTATTAGCTAGTATTTTGGAGAAGATTTTTAGGTCCACATTTAGCAATGATATTGGCCGGTAGCTGGAACACTGAGATGGGTCCTTCCCCTCCTTCGGGATAACTGCAATATGGGCTAGTAATATCTCCTCCGGTATTTTATATCCTTCCTGTAGTGAGTTAAATGCTGCTAAAAACCTTGTGACTAACTTCTCTTCAAACGCTTTGTAATATGACAGGGAATACCCATCAGGGCCTGGTGCTTTACCTAGGGGTAAGGAAGTCAGGACTTTCTTAAACTCCTCTGCCGTTATTGGCTTGTCAAGTTTCTTCAAAACTTCTTCTGTAAGTTTGGGCATTCCTGATGAATGGAGATATTCTCTAGCTGCCTCCTCCTTTTCTTTGCTTTTTCCTTCCTTTCCCGCTCCCTCCAACTGGTATAAACATTCATAGTAATTTTTAAAGGCCTGCGCTATTTTCGCTGAGGAGTTCAGTATCTCGCCAGTTTGAGATTTGATACCCATTATTTGTCTCCTTACATTGGATTGTTTTAATGCTATCGCTAGCATTCTACTCGGCTTGTTCCCGTACTCATACATTGTTTGTCTGTTTCGCTTTATTTTGGCTTTAGCTTGCTCAATCAGCAGGGAATTTAAGTCACCCCTTAAAACATTTAATTTCTCCTCTATATTCTGTGCCTGGGATCTTTTATGAACCATTTCTGCTTCTCTAATGTCTTTAAGTAGGGTTTCTATTTGTTCGTTCAGCTTCTTTTTCCTGTGGGCTCCTAAGGAGATAAAAACTCCTCTCATAACACATTTATGCGTCTCCCATATGCCAAATGGCATTATTTCTTCCGATTCATTGGTTTGAAAAAAAAAGTCCAATTCGCACTCTAGTGTTTTTTTATATTCTTTATCCTTCAATAGTGATTCGTTCATCTTCCACTGCCATTCCCGGTACTCTACTTGCCCCAGGTCCATTTCGCAACTGGTCGGTGCATGGTCAGACAAAGAAAAAGAGCCTATGTCGGCCTTAATCAAAGACGTCAGTCCTGTCTGCGAGACAAAAACGTAGTCAATGCGAGTATATGTCTTGTGCTTCGCAGAAAAAAACGTGTAGTCTCTTTCTTGGGTGTTCAATATCCTCCATGCATCCACCAGTTGCATATCATCAAATAATAATTTTTTAATCTTTCTTATTTTTGTGTATGCCATGTGGGAAGCTCCTCTTGATGTGTCCATCAGGGGGTCTAATACCATGTTTAGGTCTCCACCCATAATTAGCAGGCCTTCCTTATGTCTATGTATTTCCTGAGTACTGATCTCTAGATAATTAGTCTGATCGGTATTTGGGAGATACAAGTTCACCAGTGTGACCTTTTGTTGTCCTATTAGGCCTTTCACAATCAAAAGACGGCCCACCTCATCCTTTATTACTTTTAATTCCTTCCATGGAGTCTGCTTATGTATCAGAATGGCTACTCCATTTGATTTAGAGTTCTGGGATGTCCCATGGTATACACTGGTGAATCCGTGGTCTCCCAAGTTCGGTATTTTTTTCCCACTAAAGTGTGTTTCCTGTAAAAAAGCTACATGTGTTTTT
The DNA here is from genome assembly GCA_028564925.1 of Lithobates sylvaticus. Taxonomy (NCBI): domain Eukaryota; kingdom Metazoa; phylum Chordata; class Amphibia; order Anura; family Ranidae; genus Lithobates; species Lithobates sylvaticus. The sequence goes on from CM053036.1 coordinate 171,248,912, forward strand.
AATCTTCTCAATTCGGCAAGTAGTCTGATCCGTTTTTCCGGGATATTTAGTCCCTTCACATTGTAAGAAGTAAACTTTATTTTAGACATTTTCTAGTAATTTTTGCTTTTTTCCTCCCTCTTTTCTTCCCCTTTTCTTTTTCCCCTCACTTTCTTTCCCTTTCCCCTTCCCGGGACTTGGAGGCGTGGGTTTTGGATTTTTTTTCACCTTTAATAATAAACACCTTCATTTACAAATTGCATTTTGTGTTTACTTGTGTTGTCCTTGACTATTGTTTAAATTGGTTTGATGTTCCGAAACACTAAAGTGTGACAAACATGCAAAGGAACAGGAAATGAGGAAGGGGGCAAACACTTTTTCACACCACTGTACACTGTCGCACAGAGTAGCAAGGTGCAATCCATACCTAAAAGCTGACTCTGACCTAAAAGCAGTCCATGCCCAAACACTGACTCTGACTGACTGAAATGCACAACCGCACAGTGTCACATGGCGCAGTCCATATTTAAATGCTGAAACACAGCCATACAGTGTCAAACAGTGTGGTCCCTATCCAAAAGCTAACTCAGAGGAAACATACCACCCCACAGTACTGCACAGGGTTGTTTATTTCCCAAAGCTGTCCCAAAGGAATTGCACTGCCAAACACTATCGTATAGGACTGCATATATTCAAAGGCTGACCTTGAGGAAACACATTGTTGCACAGTGTTACTTATATCCAAGACTGACTCGGAAGAGACACACTGCCATACAGTGTCGCACAGTACAACTCGTAAATAAAGGCTGATGTAGAAGAAACACACCACCATGTAGTGTCCCACAGCGGTGCTTATATTTATAGGTTGACACAGAGAAAACATACAGTACCAACATAGTGACGCAAAGTGCGGTTTATGCCTAAAAGTTGATTTAGAGATAGCACACTGCGGTATATTGTGTTGCAGAGAGTTGTCCATACTTAAAGGCTGACTTACAGGAAATATATTGCCTTATAGTGCCGTACAGTGCAGTTATTTTTTAAAGCCAATTTGGAGGAAATACACTACCGTATAGTGTTGCACAGTGGTGTCCATACACAAAGCCTGACTCAGAGGAAATACACTGCCATACAGTGTTACACAGGGTGGTTCATTTCTAAAGCCTGATCTAGAGGAAACCCATGGTTGCAAAATGTCGCACAGGGCTGATCATATTTGAAGAGCGTCTGGAGGGAAAGAGATGGCTATACGGTGTTGTCCAGTGGTGTTTATACCAGGGACTGTACTGGAGGAAAAAAAGACAGACACATAGTGCCGTATAGTGCTGTACTCGTACACAAAAAAAGATACATATAAATAAATTAGAAAATTGGATACTCTCAGTGGGTATTAAAAAAAAAAAATTAAGAGCTTAACCACTTCCTGCCTGCAGTACGTCATATGACATCCTTGATTTTCAGTGGGGATAGCTGAATGATGCCTGCAGTCGCAGGCATCATTTAGATATCATTATTTTCTGCCGGCGATTCTGTGCACCATAAGAATGATCATATCGACAGTTCCACCGCTTGATCGTTCTTACATTCCCCGTCCCGCCGCCCTCCAGTGCTTCTCCGGGCCCAACAAAGTGGCGATCTTGGCTGGAAAGCATCAGATCTGTGGCTGGGGAGGGGAAAGGGAATAGTCCTCAGATAACTTGTTGTCTCATCTCCCTTTTTTTATGTCCCTCTATGCTTCAAAGCTCCCAACCAGAAGGGTAGGAAAAGAAAGAAAGTGGAGATAAAGAATAATATATATTTAATATGAATACTCTTAAATTCTTAACATACAATGTGAAGGGTCTAAATACTCCGGTTAAAAGGCATAAGATCCTTTTTCTGCAAGAGACATATATATCACATGACACAAAAGTTAAACTTTATCCTACATGGTATTATGGGGACTCAATAAGGAAAAGAGTGACAGGGCTGGCAATAGGAATTGCAAAAGATAAGATTCATGGTGCAGGAAAGGATGGTAGATCCAGAGGGAAGATATTTATTCCTGAAAGGAAAATGATACGACATGGAATGCATGTTTTCAAACATATACTGCCCAAATAAGAATCCAATGGTCTATTTAAGACAGGCCCTGGGAAGATTGAATGAATTTAAAAGGGGTAAAATAATAGTGGCAGGAGATTTCAATTACCCCATGGACCCACAACTTGATATTTTGACCCATGCCCAGAGAAATTAAGCGTTCCAACTTAAGTCACTTAAAATAATGCTATACCAATGTCAATTGATAGCTAGCTGGAGAATTCAAAACCCTAGAGAGATTGAGATTAAACATTCTACTCTTCTGTGCATGGGTCGTATTCTAGACTGGATTATATACTGCTAGAACATAGATTTTGTGAAATAATAGGTAAAACATCTATTGAAGCAATCACTTTATCTGATCATGCACCAGTGACAATGGAAATATGGATTACAGAGGTACAGAATAAGACAAATATTTGGAGACTAAATTAGACAGTTATGCGAGATCAGGAGATAATAGAAAAAAAAACCAGAAAGAATTAGAACAATACTTTAAGATAAATAAGACTCAGGAGTTATCAGAGGCCACGGTATGGGAAGCCCTTCATATGGGGTAATCTGATATCACTTGGTAGTCAAAAAAAGAAAGAGAGGCTGAATAAAATAAATGAAATATTAAAAGAACCATATTAACTAGAACAGAGGCATAACAAAAGGGAAAGGAATAGATATACAACATCTGATAGTGCTAAAAACAGATGAGTTAAACTCATTAATGGAACAAGAGACACATTTTCAATAAACTGAGGAAAGAAAGATGCCAGTGGGAAAATAAATCAGGTAAGTGTTTGGCAAGAGCACTAAGGATAAAGAAGTTGGTAAGCTTTATAGAAAAAATTTAAAACAGCTAAGGGGAACTTGCTTATCCTACATCAGAAATTGCAAGATTATTCAAAAAGTTTTATAGTGCTCTGTACTCAGTAATATCAACAGGGGAACAATCAAAATAATTAGAAAATAAGGAAAAGATACAAGCATATTTAAACTAGGCCAAATCACCTAAATTAAGTGAGGGACATATGTTAAATATCTAGAGAGACACATAACGCAAAAATAAATCTCTACATCACTAAAGGAGAAAGCCATGAGAAAGAGTCCAGGGCCGCATGGATTCTCCGTAATTTACTATAAAAAAATGAAAGACCAATTAGTTCCAAAATTATGTTCCTACTGGAATTCCATAGATGAAAAGACAGACATGAAGAGAGAATGACTGTTGGCTTATATCACAGTAATACCAAAGGAATAAAAGATATAAAGCAATGTGCCAGTTTTAGACCAATATCATTATTAAACATGACACAAAATTGTATGCGAAAATATTAGCCACTAGATTAAAGAGATTAATTACAGACTGGATACATATAGACCAGGTGGGGTTCATACCTGTGAGAGAAGGAAGAGACAATGGAGTAAGAACATTGTTACTCCTACAAAAAATAAATAGAGATGGACCCCCAGTTCTATTCCTGTCAATAGATGCAGAAAAAGCATTTGACAGAGTAGACTGGGGAATCATGATGGTTACAATAGAGGCCATAGGGACAAAGTGAGCCAAAAATGGGAACAAGAACTCTCCTTAGACTTAACAGAAGAAGATTGGGAAAAAATACATGCATGCATTCACAAAGGAACAATTAATGTCTTGACACAGGAAAATGGATTTAAAATCTTTTTGAGATGGTACAGAACCCCCCATAGACTACAAAAAATCTGTTGGCATTGCAAAGACGCTGAAGGCTCAATGTTACACATCTGCTGGAAATGTCAAAAAATCCAACCTCCTCTCCCTAGACATGTGCACACTGAAATATTTTGTCTTGGAATTTTGTTTTCGTCCGAAAAATAAATTTATTTAGTTACTCCTGAAATTCGTTTTTATTTATTTTGTTTTGTTAAAAATGCATTCGTCCGAAAATCCAAAATAATTAAGGTTAAATCTGTCATGGAAGTCTTATGGTGTCTGTTAAAGGTTCTAAGAAGATTTGACGGAGCAGCTAAACTGTACGATGCCGCAATCGTACATTTCCGGTCGAATGTTCCACTTACAAGCTATAGTAGAATTCTAATGTTGTATGGCACTAGTAATAATTATATTTATTAATTATTATTACTAGTCAACCAACATTAGAATTCTTCTATAGCCTATGGATGGAGTATTTGACCATAAATGTCAGCTCGCGGCGACTGCTTCGTCAAATCTTTTCTCTCTATGTCGAATAATCTTGGACTAATAGAGCTAAGGTTAGGCACATTCGACCACAGGTTCGATGGACCCAGATAACTATTGTCAGCGTCATGACGAATCTCCTATCTATATCGAACTGTTGCAACGAAAATTAAAATAAAGAATTTGTTTATGTCGGATCTTTCGGTTTTCGGATTCTGCACGTTCGTTATCGTTTGTTAAAACAATAACAAAAATACCCAAAATTTGGACGAAAATGCATTTGGACGAAAACTAATGCACATGTCTACCTCTTACCTATTTCAGACTGTCAGGCTACCACACCTTACTAAAGTAATACTAATGTATATGACCACGAGGATACAACAACAGTCTAAACAAACAAGCAAGTGTCCCCGAGAGTTTCATGTAGATATGTTTAAACACAAAGGATATGATAAATCAAAACTCAAGAAAATGTAATTACCTTCAACCGAAACCTTTGTACCGTTCACATACAGTTCACTAAGCAAAGACTGATATGAGTTAGTTTGTGTAGTTACACATCTGTTGTCGAGTGAACACTATAGTTATGGTTCATAATAGTTTGTAACTAGCTGTTATGCTTTTGGGAAGGAACAGGGGATGGGAGGTGTGATCTCCCCTCCCCCAACACAGTTAGATCCCAGATGGGGGTACCAGAGTACACTCCTAGCCTAGTTCCCGACTATTAATAAGGCAGTCATTGTTTGGCATGTGCTTATATGACCACACCCCACTTTGTCTTATGTATCCAATTACAGGACTCGCTCATTATTAGATCTTGACAGGTGTCTACAATTGATCTTATGATTTATGATACAAATGTTTTTATGTTTTTTGATATCTGTTATCTGTAAACTCTACAATAAATATTATTGGAAAAAAAACAAACAAATGCCATAAAAAAATAGAGGAGATATGGATCGGCCCAAAAATTACTCGACAGATTAAAACACTATATCAACATTCAACGACAGCAGTAAAGATCAATGGGATTATATCTCATTATTTTGAGCTTTTTAATGGTACGAGACCTCTTTCACCCCTATTGTTTATATTGAGATTGGAACCTTTATTGGCCACTATTAGAAATAGTGTAGATATAAAAGGAGTGAAGGTAGGAAAAAAGGAACATAAAGTGGCGGCATGTGCGGATGATATCTTGTTTTATGTCTTCTGTCCAAGAACAACATTACCAAATATAATGAAAGTATTGAAAGATTATGGCAAACTATCAAACTTAAAAATTAACCCCTCAAAGTCTGAAATCTTAAATCTTAATATAAATAAGAAAGATGAACAACAATTATAAGAACAGTTTCCATTTACATGGCATAAAAAATGGCTTGGTATCAAGCGAGCCCCAAATTTTCCACTTCTTATTAAGTGATTGAACAGTACTAACTGGCATATTCAAGGCTTTGGATACCTTTTTTATATCCTTTTCCATCTTTGTAAAGTTCCATTACCTTGTTACGTGGGTCTTTTGACTGTTCTTTTCTACCTCCTCATGGCTCAGTGTCTAGCCTGCTTAGTGAATCCATGTGAGAGCTAACAAACGTATTGACTTTTTATAGACAAATACTAATTGTGATTTAAAAAGCCACAAATGTGGGAAATTAACGTTTAATTGCCATTTTAACCTGTGTGTACCACCTTCTGTGTCTGTACCAAGACCACACATTCCAGGGTATGTAAACTTTTTATCAGGGCCATTTGGGTGATTTCTGTGATCTGTTATGATTTAAAAATTATCCAAAAAAAAACTGTGATAATAAATGGCTTCATGTGATTGCTATCCTTAATTAACAGACATTTTTTTGTCATGATCAGTCATATTTTCAATATTAATGCCACAATTTCACAATTTCTGCCAGGGTATGCAAACCTTTGAGCACAACTGTATGTGTATATGTATATATATATATATATATATATATATATATAATACCTATTTAAACAATATTGAGCAATAAAACAAAATTAAGCCATAAAAAAGGTAAAATGTATGTGGTGCAAAATATATAAAATAAACAAATTATATATACAGTATATATATATATATATATATATATATATATATATATATATATACACGCATTTACAATTCTATATTACATTTTTTTTCTTTGAAGCTAAATAATTAACTAGATAAATAGAAAGATAATAGATAATGAGAGTTGATAGAGACAGACCCGATGTTTGTAGAGAGGGAATGTAAGAGGTCAAGCTATAGAGAGTGTAGTGAAGTGTGAGAGTGGTTGTAGAGTTATGAAGTAAGAAAGAGGAAGAGGAGGAAGTGCCAGCTCAGTGCAGATTTTTAGCAATCCATTTAATAGTCATTTAAAAATGCACTTGCACAATGCAAGTGAGTATCCAGCTCAGTAGATGGAGGGTCAGTGGAAGGGAGATGAGTCCCAGTCAGTCCATCGATGTAGCACCGTCTGCAGGATGTATCATCCAATGTTTGGCTCCATAGACGTCCTGTGGCCACCAGGAAGTGAAACCAGCATGGAACGCAGGTGGAAGTGACGTCACCGGATGGACTGGTTCAAAGAGAAAATGCAGGCAATAGAGGCTACGCGCTTGGAGCTCCTGCTCCTTCTACAGGCCTAGAAGAGAATTGTTCTAGGCAGGAATTTAAACTTATCAGATGGCAGTGGGACTACACAGGCCAGCCTGACCTAAAAACAGCACGATTTTAGTGAAAGATATATTTTTACACATTCTGGGCCAGAAAATGTGAATAGCTGTACAAAGACAACCAGTCTTAACTTGGTTAAAAAAATTAATAATCAATTAAAAGTTTTTCATCAAACACTGATGGGAGAGTATAATATGATGGGAACAGTAGTTGTAAACAGTTTAAAAAAAAGGGGGATCCATATACATATACATTGATGTATACTCTCATATGTCCATGTACATATGCACATGGGATGCACACATATAGACCCAAATGTACATGATAATAATTGTATAAAAATATATATAGAAAAAAAATGTATAATACAATTAATAAAATTATTAATTAAAAAAATAAATAAAAAATAACTATAAATAAAAATAATAATATATATTGGATATCTCGTGTGGGGTACTTTGGTTGGTAGAAATGTAAAACAGTTAATGAATACCTGAGGCTATGATCACTAAGGTACTTATGTTTACTAAGATACTTACTATGGATGAAAATTAGAGGAAAGGAACCCCCCCATAAATGTATTCTGGACCATAAGGGTCTGCTGTGGGCGGGAAAGAGATATTATTAGAAACTATATATGATTGAATTATATCTAGTTACTCAAATTGGTTAACTTAAAAAGAGAAAACTATAATAACATGTCAGAACAAGAATACTATGTCATTGTCCATCTTAGATTATAATAGGCTATGTACTTCATAGGCTATGTGGACATGGTATACTTGGATTTTGCAAAAGCGTTTGATACAGTTCCCCACACACGGCTTATGTGTAAGGTAAAGTCTGCAGGCTTGGAAATATTAGTTTGTAAATGGATAGAAAACTGGTTAAAAGACATAATTCAGAGAGTAGTGGTTAATGATTCTTACTCTGAATGCTCTAAGGTTATCAGTGGTGTACCCCAAGGTTCAGTGTTGGGATCCTTACTTTTTAATATCTTTATAAATAATATAGGCTCTGGGATTAAAAGTACAATTTCAGTCTTTGCAGATACCACCAAACTATGCAGTGGAATAATGTCCTTACAAGATGTCTCCAATTTACAAGCCAACCTCTAATTGGGCGAATATATGACAGATGAGGTTTAATGTTGATAAATGTAAAGTTATGCACTTGGGGGCTAAGAATATGCATGCATTATACATACTAGGGGAGTACAACTGGGGAAATCCATGGAGTATCTGGGAGTTTTGGTAGATCATAAGCTCAATAATAACATGAAATGCCAAGCTGTTGTTTCCAAAGCAAGCAAAGTCCTTTCTTGCATTAAGAGAGGTATGGACTAGAGAGAGAGAGAGAGAGAGAGATAAATTTGCCTCTGTACAAATCATTAGTAAGACCTCATCTGGAATATGCAGTTGTGTTTTGGGCACCAGTTCTCAAAAAGGATATCGGGGAACTGGAGAAAGTGCAGAGAAGGGCAACCAAACTGATAAGAGGCATGGTGGAACTCAGCTATGAGGAAAGATTAGAGGAACTGAATTTATTCTCTCGAGAAGAGGAGATTAAGGGGAGATGTGATCAACATGTACAAATATATAAGGGGTCCATATAGTGAACTTGGTGATGAGTTATTCACGTTACAGTCAACACATAGGACAAGGGGGCACTCTTTACACCTAGAGGAAAAGAGATTTTATCTCCAAATACGCTAAGGTTTCCTCACAGTAAGAGCTGTGAATATGCTCTCTCCAGAGGTGGTTCTGGCCAGTTCAGTAGATTGCTTTAAGAAAGGCCTGGATTCTTTCCTAAATGCATTCAATATAACTGGGTACTAACATTTATAGGTAAAGTTGATCCAGGGAAAATCTGATTGCCTCTTGGGGGTCAGGAAGGAATTCTTCCCCCTGCTGTAGCAAATCGGATCATGCTTTGCTGTGGTTTTTCGCCTTCCTCTGAATCAACTGTGGGTATAGGATTGGGTATATGGGATTGTTTGATATTTTTTTTTTTATGGTTGAACTAGATGGACTTGTGTCTTTTTTCAACCTGACTAACTATGTAACTTCAATATCCTCGTTAAGGCCTCCTGGCGTGAGGGTATTAAGAGAATAAATCCAATATGTTTCCTGCTGGCATAAGCACTTAAAGCATTCTGCTGCAGGAAACGTATGGAGGATGGCCTCCAGGACCCAGACCTTGAGTCCAGCAGTGGATTGGTTATGCAGATCAAGGAAATGGCGGGGAACACTGTGCTTGTCACAACCTTTGTCAATAAATCGCCTGTGTTCCCCGAACCACTTCCTAATTGTTCTAATGGTTCTGCCGACATATAGTAGGCCACAAGGGCTCTATGAATTTGCAGGTCAGGCAGAGCGTTTTCTTACATTGGTACATACCAATCAAAGGTATCAAGATTAGAGGGTGACTTGTGGGTAGGGGTTTAGTCTTACTGGGGTCTTACTTGCTTTTGATGTTTCTTGCTTTTCTGTATGATACTTTAGGCATTAATGTTAGGGAGGAATTTAGAGACTGGTCTTCTAGCAATATAGACCATTGTTTTGACAGGATGGACTCCATTTGTTTATGTTGGGCATGGAACTGGGTGGTAACGCAAGTGGGTTGTGGTAAGTTAACTTCTTGTTGTTTTGAGTGACATTTAGTAGACTCCAGATATTGAGAAAATGCCTCTTCAACCAAAGGTGTTGGAAACCCTTTATCATTACTTTTTTCATCCCCCCCTCCCCCCCTCCCAACTCACTTCAATCTGTATCTGGACACTATCATCCCAAGCTGAAAGTCCCTCCCTAATGGGGGGGGAATCAGCTACAACAACATACTTCTTGTCCACACGGGACCCATACTGGGGGCCCACTGTAGCCATTTCCAACGTTACGGCTGTACCATGTAACTACCCAGGTGGGGCAGGAGGAATAACCCCCCCCCCCCGCCTCCCTGGGAAAAAAAAATGAAAAAAAAAAAAAGACTACAGGTAGACTCTGAAGGTGAAAAATCCCCCTCTCATCTGACTCCATCTTATCTACTCTTCAATAATTATGCCTAAGCTATTCCTTTCTTCCATCCAGCCATGTACTAACTGCGTCGGGTGTATCAAAAAATTGAACTCCATCCCGATCTGTAATACGTAATTTTGACGGAAACAACATTGCATATTTAATCTTTAGTGAAAATAATCGCCGTTTAACATCCTTAAATTTCGCCCTCTGCTTCTGTACTTCCACCGAAAAATCCGGATAGAAGGATACTTTATGGCCCTTATGCTCAATGTTGCCTCTCTGTCTTGCTTTAGACAATATATTATCTCTATCTTGGCAATTCAATAATCTAATAATAATTGGCCTGGGTCTATCTCCGGTGGAAGGGGCGCGGCTTCTTATGCGATGTGCTCGTTCTATTGCAAACGTTTTAGAGAAGCCTTCCACCCCAAAAATGTCCATTAACCATTTTTCAAAAAATGTAACAGCTGATTGGCCTTCTTCTTGTTCCGGTAGACCTAGTATGCGGACATTATTGCGTCTTTGTCTATTCTCCATTTCTTCCATTCTTTGATTTTGATCCATTGTCTGTGTTTTTATCAAATGTGTATCCTTTTTTATCAACGGTATTGAGTCCTCCAATTCTCCTACTCTTGTTTCCACCGCAGTAGTTCTTTCACATATTTTCTGATTCTCATATCTCATAGTTGCAATGTCTCCTTTTAGTTCTAACATCTGATTTGTTAATGATAACAGTGAGTTATTACAAGCCTGTACTGCCATAAGAACGTCCCTCAAGGTTGGTTCCACCATTACCAGGGGGGTTGGGGTACTACAGCGTATATTTACGTCTTTATTTATTTGTTTTTCATCCATTTGTCTGTTCATCTCGTCATCTGGTGTTTCTGTGCATCCAGTGGGGTCTGTTATTGATATCCCAGACATATTTGCAGTCGATCTCCCCTTCAACCCCCATGAAACTCGTGGGATTCGAGATGTCTGTACTGTTTCATGCTCCTTCTGCCAATTTTCCATTGTGTCCAAGTTTACCACTGGTTCACCACTTTCTTGCAAAATTAGTTTTGCTGGGTTGAGGGGGTCTATTCCTTGGGTAGCCAGGTTTCCTATAGGCCCCTTTTTCAGCTCTTTCTGACTTTTCATGGATTCTTTTTTATCTGGGCCTACTGTATAGGACTCCTCCTGGGTTTTCAATGCTTTCTCCATTTCTGCTTCCTGTTCCCTCCTCCTTTGCCGTGTCATATTCCACTAATCTCCTTAAAAAGAAGGAGGGGCAGGATCAACTATCAATCGATCTACAACTCTGTAAAGTTTTTAGTGGTTATAGTTCATGCCACATAGCATTTGTTCATTTGATAATAGTGAACTGTGTTAGCTAACTGTTAGCAATTTATTACATTTAAACACTTATCATTTCAACAGTTTAGTGACAGATTGTGGTTGTCCCCTGTTGAATGAAGTCCATTAGCAGCTTTTTAGGAGTGGCAGTAGTTTATCAGCTGTTCACAATGCTAACAGCTTGGTATGATTAGTCTCCTTTAGCTCATTCCTCAATATTTCCCTTATTTAATGGCAATTAGACATGTCTTTATATACAAGCAGGACACATGTCACCATCAGCCGTTGAAACTCTGGTCATATAACTTTCACTCAGCAGTTAGTGAAAAATAAAACAGTCCATCAGCATGCCAAGTTTGTTTATAAATTGTCAGCAGTTGTTTTGTTAATAGTATCCAATTCACAATTGATACTTTACACATCAGTTTATAGTTGATAACTATTTAGATCTGTATATCCGTAAATATCAACAATTCCACAATACTATCCAGTTAGCTGTTATCAGTATCCACAGCAAAATTAACAATAATTCAATTACTGGTGTCAGTCTTTGAGATCAAAACCAACACATTTAGTTGGAGAATTTGGTAGAAAACCAGATCATTTTATGGCATTTGTATAAGTCTTTTATATGTAGCAGTAGCAACAATGTAACATGTCTTTGAGCAGTCCAAAAAAAATATTTAGTTACAGTTTGTCACTTTTAGCAGAAAGACAGCAGTGCATTAATTTGTTAAAGCAGCAGTTTGCCAGTTTTTGATAGTATATGACATACTTTGGTAGAAAACCAGATAATTTTATGGCATTTGTATGAGGGTTTTATATGTAGCAGTAGCAACAATGTAGCATGTCTTTGAGCAGTCCAAGAAAATGTTTGGTTACAGTTTATCACATTTAGCAGAGGTAGCAGAAAGACAGCAATGCATTAATTTGTTAAAGCAGCAGTTTGCCAGTTTTTGATAGTATATGACAGGCTTTGGTAGAAAACCAAATAATTTTATGGCATTTGTATGAGGGTTTTATATGTAGCAGTAGCAACAATGTAGCATGTCTTTGATCAGTCCAAAAAAATATTTAAGATTTTTTTTTGGTGAGGAGAGTTATGAATTATGAAGTACAGGGGATAGGTGTTAAGAAATAAACCTGATTTATTTTTCTAGCTTTATTCTGACCAGCAAAGTAAAGGCATAATGTGATAGAATGCATTGCATACTAGCAAATATGTGACACTTACCTGCAAACAAAGCTCACATTCCATCTTTGCCCGTCTTCCTTACGGGCCTGCGGAATCCAGCTATGTGACTGTTCGGAAGCCACATGAGATCACTCACAGACTGAAAAAAACAACACTGGTGGCCCTTCCTTCAGAGCGCATATGCCGATTACTTGGAACAAATTACTGAAGAAGGTTGACTTCCTCTTTAAGAATAGAGAGAGAGGGTTTGAAGAAGTTAGATTTGGTGTATCAAAGGGTAGTTGGGTAGAGATGGAAAGACTTGAGAGAGAAAGATCAGGTACTGATGTGAAATATAACTGAAGAACAGCATGGAGAAAGAGATAGGGTGAAAATGACAATATATGTTTGTGTATAAAAAATTACTAAAATATTGTTATCTCCTTGTACAGAAACTTGAGAAAAGCTGCTTACTGAACTTTCACTGCCTGGATCCATGGGTATTTAGGAAAAGGGAATCAAAGACCAATACCTTCCTGCGCAGTAAACAGTGTTCTAAGCACATTTCCTGATCCAGGAGGACAATGTGTGGGATTCCGGTATTCCAAAGATTATAATGCTGGCGACATGGCCCTAAATTGGTAGTTAAATAAAAAAAATTAAATAAAAAGCATTCTTTTGTTTATAAGTTTATTGCTGCATTTTAATTAAATAATGTAATACACCAAAAAAAAAAAAATTTTATGCGTAAACAAATTTAATGTGTTAAATGGTAAGTTGCGTATGCCAGGCAAAGGTTAAGAGTTTAATAAAAATTAATGGGAAAGCACATTTTTAGTTCATCATTCATCCTGCAGTACATTTCCATATAGGTAGCTAAGTACAGTACATCCTCAATGACTATATGGATTTGTTTAGAAATGGACCCAAAATGTGATATATTGTATTGAAAATAAAAGGAGTTAATGATAATACTTTATTACCTTTTGATTTGCATTAAAAAGGGGGGACACCCTAAAAAAAAAAAAAAAATATGAAAAAAAAATAAAAAATGAAAAAAAAAAAAAAATTTGTTTACCTGATCCGAAATCCCTGTTGCTAAGTAGTCTTCCTAATCTGCCTCCTTCCTACGCCGCAGTGATCTTCATTCTTCTGTCCTCCGCCGCATTGTCTTCTGGGTAACTGTGTGTTCCCTAACACAGCGCATCCCATTCACAAAGCGTTGCGCTACTCGAGCATGCGCAGTAGGAAACAGGCAGTGAAGACTACGGCTTCACTGCCTGTTTCCTACTGCGCATGCTCGAGTAGTTTCCCTTACTCAAGATGGCGGCGCTGGAGGGACATCTCGGCCTCCACGACGACATCACGGGCGCCCTGGGAGGGTAAGTGTACTTATTAAAAGTCAGCAGCTACTTTTTTTTTAGCAGCTGACTTTAAAAAAAAAAATTTTTTTAGCTGAAACACCCCTTAATTTAAAGATAAAATATTATTGAATAAAGTATTCAATCAACCTAACCTATATGTATCTATAAAATAAATAATAAATATTATACAAAATTAAGATGATGTGGTTTAGAAGAATTTTTAAATTGGCTATGTAAGGAGAACTGTAATTTTGATCATTAGACACTAGGATGATTGAGAAGCTGCTGGTTCAATCATAAAATAATATTTCATATTTAGAAGGAATTAAAAAAAAAAACATTTTTTTTTATAATATTGTAGCATTTAAAAAATATATATAATTTCATATGAACATAACATTCTATGCAAATTAAAACTAAATTATGTTTACTCTGTTCTCTTAATATTACTGAAGACAATCAATATTTATAACATTTATTTTTTAATAGTCCACAAATTATAAATATTAAAATGAAATAAAAAAAAAAAACTCACCTTATACCACGGTACTTATTCAGTTGAACAGATTACAATATGTAATCATACTCTTTATTAGGGATGGGCCCGGTGTTCAATTCGAACCTACGTTCGAATCGAGCACCGGACTCCTGTAGCCAATTATAGCTCAGGGGCTAGTAAAAGGCCGCCGCACCGTCGGCCTAGTGCACATGTGTTTCGGCTTGATTCTGAATAGGCAGACTGCTGCTGCTGATTCATTGCTGATTCATTGCTAATTCATTGCTAAATCATTATCATTACTACTGAAGTGAATACTGATCATTTCTGATGATTGCACTGCTGCTGAGTGGTGACATCATCTGCTGCTGAGTCTAACTGCTTTGATTCTGGGGATTAGTCTGGTGTGTGCGTGCTGTTAGTATAGCATTGCAGTAGCACCCTGTCCTATGCTGTCAGCATTGCACCATAACCTTCTGTCCTATTGAGATCTAAGGCAGGCAGGCAGGGATTTATAGGAGCTAGTGTGTGTGTCAGCACACATAAAACCACCTCAGTCACTCTGCTATAAGGCAGTCTCTATCTGCCGTAAGGCCCAGTTCTTGTCATCAAAGGCAGACAGGCATCTCCAGGAGCTAGTGTGTGTGTGTGTGTGTGTGCTCTTTTAGTACATCACACATAAAACCACATCAGACTCTGTATCTGCTATAAGGCCCAGTTGTTGTCAGTCATATAAGACAGTCTCAATCTGCCGTAAGGCCCATTTCTTGTCATCAAAGGCAGACAGGCATCTCCAGGAGCTAGCTAGCTTGTGTGTGTGTGTGCTCTGTTAGTACATCACACATAAAACCACATCAGCCTCTGTATTTGCTATAAGGCCCAGTTGTTGTCAGTCATATAAGGCAGTCTCTATCTGCCGTAAGGCCCATTTCTTGTCATCGAAGGCAGACAGGCATCTCCAGGAGCTAGCTAGCTTGTGTGTGTGTGTGCTCTGTTAGTACATCACACATAAAACCACATCAGCCTCTGTATTTGCTATAAGGCCCAGTTGTTGTCAGTCATATAAGGCAGTCTCTATCTGCCGTAAGGCCCATTTCTTGTCATCAAAGGCAGACAGGCATCTCCAGGAGCTAGTGTGTGTGTGTGTGTGTGTGTGCTCTGTTAATACATCACACATAAAACCACATCAGCCTCTGTATTTGCTATAAGGCCCAGTTGTTGTCAGTCATATAAGGCAGTCTCTATCTGCCGTAAGGCCCAGTTCTTGTCATTGAAGGCAGCCAGGCATCTCCAGGAGCTAGTGTGTGTGTGTGTGTGCTCTGTTAGTACATCACTAGGGATGGGCCCGGTGTTCGATTCGAACCCATGTTCGAATCGAACATCGGGCGTTCGCCCGTTCGGCGAGCCCAGAACTATTTGGGCCGCTCACATCACATTTGTGTGATGCGAGCGGCCCGCAATGCATTGCGCCAGTCGCAGTGCAATGCTGGCTGATGATTGGCTATGCATGCACTGTGACCCCGCATGCTTGGCCAATCACAGCGCGGGCAGCAAGGAGAGCCATAATTGGCTACAGGCAGGATGCCTGTAGCCAATTATAGCTCAGGGGGTTTAGTAGACGCCCCACGGTATAAGAGGCCCAAGCGGCGGTGGCCTCGCATATTGTGTTTCAGTGTCAGCGTGTCAGTGTGCTGCTGACTGCTGACAATATGTGCTGTATTTCTGGGCATTTGTGTGTGCGTGCTGTTAGTACAGCATTGCAGTATCACATCTGGGGGGTGTCTATAGGTTGCCTGTGAAGGGGGGCAGGTTTCCTGTGCTTAGAACTGTCCCTGCAAAAAGTGGCATTTTTGCAGGGAAAAAAGCTATTTAAAAGCACTCGCGGCTAATGAATTGATGGCTCCAGTAACACAGAGAACTGTCATTCATTGATAAAAAAAAAAAAAAGCGTGGGGGGTCCCCCCAAATTCAATAACCAGGCCCTGCAGGTCTGGGATGGATATTAAGGGGGACCCCAGCCAAAAAAAAAAAAGAAAATGGCGTAGGGTCCCCCTCAAAATCCATACCAGACCCTTGAGGTCTGGGATGGATTTTAAGGGGAACCCCAGCCAAAAATAATGGTGTGGGGTCCCCCTCAAAATCCATACCAGACCCTTATCCGAGCATGCAACCTGGCAGGCCGCAGGAAAAGAGGGGGGGCGAGAGCGCCCCCCCTCCCGCCTGAACCGTACCAGGCCACATGCCCTCAACATTGGGAGGATGCTTTGGGGGTCTGAGACCCCCAAAGCACCTTGTCCCCATGTTGATGAGGACAAGGGCCTCTTCCCCACAACCCTGGCCGGTGGTTGTGGGGGTCTGCGGGCGGGAGGCTTATCGGAATCTGGAAGCCACCTTTAACAAGGGGACCCCCAGATCCCGCCCCTCCCCCTGTGTGAAATGGTAAGGGGGTACAAAAGTACCCCTACTATTTCACCAAAAAAGTGTCAAAAATGTTAAAAATGACAGGAGACGGTCTTTGACAATTCCTTTATTAAAATCTTCTTTTCTTCTTTCTTCTGGTCTTCCTTTCTTCATCCTTCGGTTTCTTCATCTTCTCCTTCCGGCATCTTCTTCCATCTTCTTCTTCCATCATCTTCTTCCTCCGATCCGCTTCTTCTTGCGCTGGTCTTCTCGTCCTTCTCGTCCGGCATCTTCTTCCATGGCGTCGGCGTCGGTGTCTCTTCTTGGGCCACTCCTCGCAATTGGAGGCTCCCGCTGTGTGAGGCTTCGCTGCATCTGACAGGTCTTTTATAACGGAGGGCACCTGGTGACCCTGCCCGCTCTGATGCACGGGGACGTCATGGGGAATTCCCTATGGCTTTCCCCATGACGTCAGAGGGGGGCGGGGTCACAGGGTGCCCTCCATTATAAAAGACCTGTCAGACGGAGCGAAGCCTCACACAGCGGGAGCCTCCCATTGCGAGGAGCGGCCCGACAGAAGAACGGATGCCGACACCATGGAAGAAGATGCCGGACGAGAAGGACGAGAAGACCAGCGCAAGAAGAAGTGGATCGGAGGAAGAAGAAGATGGAAGAAGAAGAATTGAAGAAGATGACAGAAGGAGAAGATGAAGAAACCGAAGGATGAAGAAAGAAGATTTTAATAAAGGAATTGTCAAAGACCGTCTCCTGTAATTTTTACAATTTTTGACACTTTTTTGGTGAAATAGTAGGAGTACTTTTGTACCCCCTTACCATTTCACACAGGGGGGGGGGGGGGCGGGATCTGGGGGTCCCCTTGTTAAAGGGGGCTTCTAGATTCCGATAAGCTCCCCGCCCGCAGACCCCCACAACCACCGGCCAGGGTTGTGGGGAAGAGGCCCTTGTCCTCATCAACATGGGGACAAGGTGCTTTGGGGGTCTCAGACCCCCAAAGCATCCTCCCAATGTTGAGGGCATGTGGCCTGGTACGGTTCAGGTGGGAGGGGGGCCGCTCTCATCCCCCCTCTTTTCCTGCGGCCTGCCAGGTTGCGTGCTCGAAAAGGGGTCTGGTATGGATTTTGAGGGGGACCCAACGCCATTTTTTTGGCTGGGGTTCCCCTTAAAATCCATCCCAGACCTCAAGGCTCTGGTATGGATTTTGAGGGGGACCCTACGCCATTTTTTTTTGCTGGAGTCCCCCTTAATATCCATCCCAGACCTGAAGGGCCTGGTTATTGAATTTGGGGGGACCCCCACGCTTTTTTTTTTTAATTTTTAAATTTTTTTATGAATGACTTTTTTTTATGAATGACTTTCAATGAATGACTGTTCTCTGTGTTACGGGAGTCGTCAATTCACATTAGCCGCAAGTGATTTTTTTTTCTTGCAAAAATGACACTTTTTGCAGGGACAGTTCTTAGCACAGGAAACATGCGCCCCTTCACAGGCATACTATAAACACCCCCCAGGTACGTTATAGAATTAAAGAGATAAGCTATGGGTGGTACCTCGTCCTAATGAATATACAGAGAAAAGAAGAACAAGAGGGGGTCTAGCCAACCTGACAGACTATTGCGGCACCTGAACAAAAACTGATATTCCGTAATAGATATTTCATTGGTTTAGTAGAAAAAATACACAATAATATACAAAAATACATATAGAAGAAAAGGAAATAATATTATTTACAAAAGTTTAGCCATCGAATATAGGATATACATAAAGACATATCAGATTGCGTTATCAAAATTTTACATGCTGGTCAGAAGATGGTTGACGCGTTTCGCTTTTAGCTTCATCAGAACCAAAGAGCAGCAGTTTTTATATCTGTGGTATAATTGTAACACAGGAAAAATGAGGGTTAGTCATCAGTGAGCCAAAAATGTACCCCACTAAAATTGTATCCAAAGCATGTTTATCATTATTTCCCCTCACCCTGGACATTAGATTCAACGCCTACCTTGTAAATATATCTTGCTCATTGCAAGAGATTCGATTTGTAGGAGACTAAGTTCAATTTAAAAACAATTTCCTGAGTACCATCAGCTTAGAAAGATTGTCTTCGTGTTTGAAAGCAATGCAGTTTCTGGAGGAGAGAGGCAGAGAAAAAAACAAAAAAACAAATTGGTATATATAAGTATTATTTGAAATATATGAGGTTTAGTATCGATTATGTAGGTAATTGTGTTATTGCTTACATCTATTTAAATGCTGATATTGATGTGCATATAGTTGTATTGAAGGTCCTCATTTATCTGAGTAGGTAGGAATGCTACATCTGTGTTATGACTCTAGGGAGGGTGGATAGAGATAGAGAGGTCAATGTTAGGCTATTTAATGCTAGACAAATTCTAGAGGGTTTAGGATAAACATGTCCTACCTGGTGGAATTTATTTAGGGTTTAGAAGGCTCGATCAAAGTCCAGGTAAGCTTTAGAGATGCCGTGTAGACATATCCCGTTGCTTAAGGACCTAATGAACAGAGTTAATATGATTAGAAGTACTAACAATCAATTCAGAGACCTTATATTAAGGCAGCTGCTTCCAAGTAGTCTACATGGGAGCCTGTACCTGTTTATGCCCGATAAAGATCATCTGGGAAGGACAGCCTAAGAGCCCTTGAGGGGCACCCCTCCGGGTCAGATAGCCCAACGCTGGGTCTGGTAAGATAAAAATAAATAGCGGAAAAATTGCATTAAACAGCCATTCGGAATTTAAGCTATAGCATCAGGATTCACCATAGAGTCATAAGACCTACATTGGGATTAAAGATGGGACAAGAGCTGCCTTCCCAGTTCCTTCTCTATAGGCTGATATGAAAAAGTGCTACTTAAATAGTCAACCTTCCCGCCAAACTTGGGCGGGTGCTCGTTCAGCTGCAATAGGAATCAGCTGGAGCCGGGAGGCTGGCTTATCAGAGTCAATATGCGTCAGCTTCCGGAACTAAAGTGCGCATGCGCGACCTCGGAACTTCCTCCCGCCGCCGTCAGCGTCCGCCGCATAAGACAGCAATGCGCACAGTCACTGCCCCCTATTGGGGCGCAGGCGCAAGGAAGAGCGGAGCCAATGTATCACCAACGGAAGAATCAATGTCTTCCGTTGACAAGGTGAACAACCACTCATGCGCAGTAGCAATAAGTGGAAAAATAGCATCCGCTGACATTGTACTCAAGAGGTCTAGGGCATAGGGCATAGGTGTGCCAAAAAGATGGCAAGGGCATAGGTGTGCCAAAAAGACTTGCTGCATCGGCTCCTATTGGAGCGCTAACAGCCTGCAAGGAGCAAAGAAAAGCTAGTAAGGGGAAAGATGACCTAGTCCTACTTATTGCCTCTGTCTAAAGAAAATTAGTAAATTGATAAAGTAAAATAGAAAAAAAATATTAATAACGAAATAAATTAAATTAAATTAAATTAAGAGGAAAAAACAAAAACAAAGGGGAGGGCAAAACACACCTAACTCCACAGACATTGGCTTGTCTCTTCAAGTATTGCCATATGTAAAACAGAGAAGAGGAAGAGGGGACCGATGATTGGTCCCTCCGGAACCACCACCACTACTCCCCCACCGTGGGGGGGAAAGGAAGGGTTAGCTGTTGCTAACCGAGTCCCCCCCAGTTCATGTCCAAACCAGAGGGAACCTAATCACCACCACCCCTCTCTCTCACTATATTAACATGTGTTTATAAATAAAGCTGGCATAGGCAAAATGGACGGAGATGAAATGAACATATTATATCCATTAGGGGTGGGAAATAAGCATCTTAGGGTGGGATGTACATTATAAATGGCTCACTGTGGATACAACCCTCACATGTCCTCATGTATGTAACATCCATATTTTTAACGCCAAACTATATAAGTAAAATATTTACAAACAATAATAATTGTATTCAAAATAAATTTGTGCTTGGAAGTTCCTGTGTTGACACACTTATTCAGATTGTCCACATATACCAGACATACGACATACATATTCTACTTTGTTGTATCAAGTTTATGGTGGAGCTGATAGATGTACCATTCAAGTATTTTATTAGTTCATCCATCATAAGAATGGGCGAAAACTGAGTGAATCATTAAGACCTGGAACTTGTGTGGCATTTAAAGCGGTTCGGCACCCAATTCATTTAGTAAATCTCTTTGCCTTCCAAATCAGGCAAAGAGTACTAAATGAAATGTTTTTTTTTTTTTTTTTTTTTTTACTTACCTTGTAATTGAAGACTTCCGGTCTTCTCTCTCTGCGGCGGCGGGCGGGGTCTCTGCGTCGATCGTCGTCACGGCGCACTGTCTCCTGGGATCTGGTGTCATTGATCCCAGGAGTCAGTGCGGGCATCTTCCGAAATCTCGCGAGATTTCGGCCACATCTTCCGAAATCTCCCGAGATTTCGGCCACATCTGCCGAAATCTCGTGAGATGTCGGCAGATGTGCCGTTACTGCGCACGCGCGAGTAACGGTGGTGCATGCTGGGCCATCTAAAGGTCGATGACTAAACTTTTGTAAATAATATTATTTCCTTTTCTTCTATATGTATTTTTGTATATTATTGTGTATTTTTTCTAATAAACCAATGAAATATCTATTACGGAATATCCGTTTTTGTTCAGGTGCCGCGATAGTCCGTCAGGTTGGCTAAACCCCCTCTTGTTCTTCTTTTCTCGACCCCCCAGGTACGAAATTTAAAGGAATATTACACTTTTATTGTTTCAATTTAAGCATTATTAAAATCACTGCTCCTGAAAAATGTCCGTTTTTAAAAAAAAAATTTGCATTGATACATGTCCCCCTGGGGCAGGACCCAGGTCCCCAAACACTTTTTATGACAATAACATGCATATTAGCCTTTAAAATTAGCACTTTTGATTTCCAACGTTCGCATCCATTATAACTAATAGGGTTCTAAAGCTCGCACGGACTTTAGGTCCGTTCGCGGGTTCTGGTGCGAGCCGAACGGGGGGGTGTTCGGCTCATCCCTATACATCACACATAAACCACATCAGCCTCTGTATTTGCTATAAGGCCCAGTTGTTGTCAGTCACATAAGGCAGTCTCTATCTGCCATAAGGCCCATTTCTTGTCATCGAAGGCAGACAGGCATCTCCAGGAGCTAGTGTGTGTGTGTGTGCTCTGTTAGTACATCACACATAAAACCACATCAGCCTCTGTATCTGCTATAAGGCCCAGTTGTTGTCAGTCATATAAGGCAGTCTCTATCTGCCGTAAGGCCCAGTTCTTGTCATATAAGGCAGCCTCTATCTGCAGTAAGGCTCTGTTGCTGTCATCTAAGACAGCCATCTGCAGGAGTTAGTGTGTGTGCTGTGTGACTCCAGCACAATATACACTACCCATTACAATGCCTGGAAGACCGCCAAGGAGAGGAAGACAGTCCCGAGGCAAGAACACAGGGCAAGCAGGCTCTGTTTCTAGAGGTAACAGTGCTGGTCGTGGACGTGGACGTGGTCGTGCATCGTCATCAGCACGTGGCCATGGGACACGCTTGTCCTTGTTTTCGGCAGCTGGACATGTTGAGCCGCATCATGCCGAAGGCTTGGTAGAATGGATGACCAAGCCCTCCTCATCCTCCTCATCCTCTCTCACCCAGGCTCAGGGTACTGGCAGAGCAGCTGCCAACGAGTATTCAATGGCATCATCAGGCACCCCTTCCCTAGACCCACCATGTCCTCCTGAGGAGTCCCCAGAACTGTTTGAGCACAGTGTTGGGTACGTGCTCCAGGAGTATGCCCAACGTTTTGAAGACTCGGATGATGATACCCAGCTAGAGGAAGGCAGTAGCGTGCGTGCAGAGAGAGGGGATGCTCAAGGACAGCAATCTGGCAGTCATGTTCCACCAGCTACAGCTTACTGCCAGGTTTGCTCCAGTGGTGAAGAGGGAGGGGATGATGAGGTCACTGACTCCACGTGGGTGCCTGAAGGGAGAGAGGAGGAGGAGGCGGCACATGTCCAACGAGGCAGGATGCCCTCCGGAGGCCAGCTAGAGGCCAGCACACCAACTGAATCACACCGCAGAGCTCCGCCTGTGCAGGGCGCTGCCTCTGCACGTTATCACAAAAGTTCTTTGGTGTGGGCCTTTTTTGAGACGAGTGCATCAGATCGCACCACTGCTATTTGCAACATATGTCTCAAGCGTATCTCGCGTGGCCAAAACATCAGCCGCTTGGGCACCACAAGCATGACCAGACATATGTCGACCTGCCATGCAGCTCGTTGGCAGGCGCACATTAAAGACCCACACCAAAGAACAAAGCGGACCTCTCCTTGCTCCTCATCAGTTGGGATCTCCAACTCCACTATATCTTCAGTCCTCTCTGAAAGCTGCTCTGAGAGGAATGAAGGTGTAGAATTAGGTGTGTCACAGCCAAGTACTTGCAGTACACCGACGTCCGATTGTACCAGGCACATTTCCCTGCCCCAGCTGCTGGACCGTCGAATGCCCAGCGGTTGAATGCTAGCTTGGCCAAATTGCTAGCACTTAAACTGCTGCCTTTTCAGTTGGTAGACTTGGCCCCCTTCCGTGAGTTTGTTCAATGTGCGGTTCCTCAGTGGCAGGTTCCCAAACGCCACTTTGTCTCATGGAAGGCGATTCCGGCTCTCTACCGGCATGTGGAAGGCAATGTCCATGCCTCGCTGGACAGGGCGGTCAGCGGTAAGGTGCATAATAACGCTGACTCATGGTCCAGCAGGCATGGACATGGACGTTATCTGTCTTTCACGGCCCATTGGGTCACTCTATTGGCAGCTGGGAGGGATGCAGGACAAGGTGCAGTAGTGTTGGAGGTTGTTCCGCCACCACGCCTCCAAAATGCTACTACTGGTTGTGACACATCTCTCTCCTCCACCCCCTCCTCTTCTTCTTCCTCCATGGCCTCTTCGAGTGCTCTGTCCTCGGAACCAGCGGTGCTCTGTAGGCGTACAAGGGGCTACGCGAGTACGCAGGCAAAAATATGCCATGCATTGCTGGTGTGTTTGGGGGACAGGAGCCACACTGGGGCAGAGGTTCTGGCAGCTCTGCAGGGGCAGGCCGAGAGGTGGTTGACGCCATGCCAGCTTAAGCCATGAATGGTGGTTTCTGACAATGGCACCAACCTCCTCTCTGCCCTGCGACAGGGGCAGCTGACCCTGTATGGCTCATGTCCTCAACCTGGTGGTGCAGCGGTTCTTGGGCAGGTACCCAGGCTTACAGGATGTCCTGAGGCAGGCCAGGAAAGTCTGTGTGCATTTCTGCCGTATAATATCGTATAATGCCAGTGCTCGGCTGGCTGAGCTGCAAAAGGAGTTGAACCTGCCCAAGAACCGCCTTATATGTGACATGCCCACCAGGTGGAACTCAACGTTGGCCATGCTGCAGCGACTGCACACGCAGCAGAGGGCCATCAATGAGTACCTTTGTGACTACGGCACCAGGACAGGGTCAGGGGAGCTTGGATTTTTTTCCCCAGGCCAGTGGAGCATGATCAGGGATGCATGCACTGTCCTGTCACCATTTGAGGAGGCCACGAGGATGGTGAGCAGTGACAGTGCATGCATCAGTGACACTGTACCTCTTGTCCACCTGTTGGAGCATACGCTGCATGGGATAATGGACAGGGCACTTGAGGCAGAACAGAGGCAGGAAGAGGAGGACTTCCTTGCCTCTCAAGGCCCCCTTTATCCAGACAGTATTCCTTCTGTCCCACCCATCACACAGGAAGAGCATGAGGAGGAGGAGGAGGAGGATTGTGTGAGCATGGAGGTGGAGCCTGGCACTCAGCATCAGCAGCAGCAGTCTTTTAGGGATGATGTACAGTCCCAACAAACCAGTGGACTTGTACGTGGCTGGGTAGAGGTGGCTGCGGATCATGTCGTCCTCAGTGACCCAGAAGACTCCGGACCGAATGCCTCAGCTAACCTACGTTGCATGGCCTCCCTGATCCTGCCAAGCCTGCGGAAGGATCCTCGTATTCTTCGGATCAAGGAGAGGGACCATTACTGGCTGGCCACTCTCCTTGATCCACGGTACAAGGGTAAGGTTGCGGACCTTATCTTGCCATCGCAGAGGGAGCAGAGGATGAGACATCTCAGGGAGGCCTTGCAGAAAGGTCTGTGCAACGCGTTCCCAGAGACTGGGAGGTTACAAACTCCTGGTCCTGGACGACGAGTTGCTGAGGCTTCGGTCAGTAGCAGAAGGAGTGGTTGGGAAGGTGGATGTCTGACCGATGCATTCAGACAATTTTTTAGTCCGCAGCCCCAAGGTATGATCGGTTCCAGCAACCATCGCCAGCGTCTGATATACATGGTCCAGGAATACCTAGGGGCAAGGTCAGACTTGGACACCTTTCCCACCAAAAATCCTCTGGCTTACTGGGTCTTGAGGATGGATCACTGGCCAGAGCTTGCACAGTATGCAATTGAGCTACTGGCCTGTCCTGCATCCAGCGTTCTTTCCGAACGCACATTCAGTGCTGCTGGAGGATTTGTCACCGATCACAGGGTGCACCTGTCCACCGACTCGGTTGATCGACTGACCTTCATAAAGATGAATCAGTCTTGGATCACCACCAGCTACCAGGCACCTGAAGCGGATATAACTGAATAATTTATAATGTCACATCCCTTCAAGACTGCCTATGCTGATGCTGAGTGACTGTCCTGTTATATTCACTGACTGTCCTCTTCCTCCTCCTCAATGATCCATTCCTTGATAGCTTGGAAGAACATTTTTGTTTCTGGGTGCCACCACACCAGTGCCTAAGGCACAATTTTTCAGCCCCTGTTTAACAGGAGCGTGTAATTAAAATTTTTTATGCAATGCTTTGCAACAGGTCTCATTGCTGTGCTAAGAGTACAGTATCTGTGAGGGGTTGCAGTGTTGTGGCACCAGCACCAGTGCCTAAGGCACAATTCTTCAGCCCCTGTTTAACAGGGGCGTGTAATTACAATTTTTTATGCAATGCTTTGCAACAGGTCTCATTGCTGTGCTCAGAGTACAGTATCTGTGAGGGGTTGCAGTGTTGTGGCACCAGCACCAGTGCCTAAGGCACAATTTTTCAGCCCCTGTTTAACAGGGGCATGTAATTACACTTTTTTTATGCAATGCTTTGCAACAGGTCTCATTGCTGTGCTCAGAGTACAGTATCTGTGAGGGGTTGCAGTGTTGTGGCACCAGGGAGGAGCGACGTGCTGACGTCACCGCGCTTTACGTCCACCAGCACGGGCGTGTACTGCTGCCGGCCGGCCGCAAATTTTAAACCTTTTTACTTTGTATCTACGCCTACTCTTTGGCGTTTTTTAAATAAATCTTTTTGGATCCCACCCATGGTGTGTCCTTTGTCCCCCTTTTTCCACTTGGGTAACCCCTTCGGAGATTAATGGATTAACCCCAGTAGCTGCGGAACACATGAACTATTATCAACAGTGGTGAGCCCTTCATCCATCCGCACCTGAGGTGATCAGCATCTACACCTGAGACAACATACCGGGAGTGGTGGAAACAGGATACCCCGGAGGAAAAGGCCTTGGCTGGGCTATAGCCATATGCGATTACCCCTATCCCGTCTGGTAAGCCTGCATTTTGCCTGGTGGTGGATCACTGTAGCACTCGTCACTTTATTTCCTGGATATCTTTTTGAAAAGTCACCTTTATCACGGTTGATGTCATCTCACTGCTGTTTTTGATTGAACATTTTGTGATACTTGGACATTCTGTTGGATTGATTACCATTCGTTTCAACACAGTATTAGATATTTCCAGATTTATACTGTCCATGATGGACATACTGCAGGCTTTACTGTCTGACTGACCATCTGTCCATCATTACATTATGTCATCAAGTGTCATCATCTCTAATACCATTATTGATATTTGTCACACTCATCACCATTAGTCAATGTTTGGTCGATTTAATTATTATTGTCACAATTTTATATTTTCACCTAGCGCAGCCTTTTTTACTGTTTTTACCTTTTTATGTTTATCACATGCGGTTGCTGCTTACTATTTATCTTTTATTTTTTGTTAGTCCAGCGCAGTTTTCTTTGTGCTTTACCAGCACCAGTGCCTAAGGCACACTTTTTCAGCCCCTGTTTAACAGGGGCGTGTAATTACAATTTTTTAAGCAATGCTTCGCAACAGGTCTGACTGCTGTGCTCCAAGTACAGGATCTGTGAGGGGTTGCAGCGTTGTGGCACCAGCACCAGTGCCTAAGGCACAATTTTTCAGCCCCTGTATAAAAGGGGTGTGTAATTACAATTTTTTATGCAATGCTTTGCAACAGGTCTCATTGCTGTGCTCAGAGTACAGTATCTATGATGGGTTGCAGTGTTGTGTCGCCAGCACCAGTGCCTAAGGCACAATTTTTCAGCCCCTGTTTAACAGGGGCGTGTAATTACAAATCTTGCCATGCCATTTTTCTCAAGGATTTTCAGCCATATTGCCATGACAAGACATGACATTAAAGCCGCAAGCGGTTTTAAATGGCTTATTTTTTTCCTTTACAAATGTCATTTTGTGCAGGTACAGTTCTAAACACGGGAAACACATGCCACTTCACAGGCATACTTTAGACACCCCCCAGGTACCATATTTAAAGGAATATTTCACTTTTTTTTCACTTTATGCATCATTAAAATGACTGCTCCCGAAAAAACTTTAGTTTTTAAAAGTTCTTTTTGCATTGTTATATGTCCCCTGGGGCAGGACCCGGGTCCCCAAACCTGTTTTATGACATTAACATGCATATTGGCTGTTATAATTAGCACTTTTGATTTCGAACGTTTGCGTCCATTGTAACGAATAGGGTTCGAAAATTCGCACAAACTTTCAGTCCGTTCGAAGGTTCTGGTGCGAACCGCACCCGGGGGTGTTCGGCTCATCCTTACTCTTTATAAACACTTGAAACTGTGTAAACATACATAATTCTGGAAAAAAAGTTATTTAATAACAATAATGTAATGGTACACTCATTATAAAATAAAGGTTCAAAACTGATGGTCCACAAGTACGCCACCCTCACACTCGTGTTACTACCACTGCGCTACTGCATAAGTGAAAAAACTATATATGTGTGTATATATTACATGCTGCATTACAAAAAAAGGGAGAACACCCTGTGACAAATGTGAAATAATTAAGTCTCTATTGCTAGAGTGCTAATGAATAGTCCATAAAGCTGTAAATAATCTAATGAATGCTGTAGAATGTATTTATTTTGTTCTTGTGATCATCCACCACACCTGTGCTTGTGCTTCCACTCCCCTTAAAGACTTTTACTCACCAGCTGCATTTGCCTCCCACTCTCATGTTTGGCACAACTCGCCTCAACCCACACATATAGGGGTTAAACTAGATCTCCAAACTCCAAGCGTGTATGTCAGAATTAATTTTTTATTTCTTGTAATTAAAACCATAATTTATGAATACCTTAATAATATTTTTGTTAGAACAGAAATGAATCAATATTAATTTATAATAGCTATTTTAACCACTTCAGCCCCAGAAGGTTTTACCCCCTTCCAGAGCACTTTTTTACAACTGCGTTGCTTTAACTGGTAATTGTGCTGTCATGTAATGCTGTACCCAAGCAAAATTGGTGTCCCTTTTTCCCCACAAATAGAGCTTTCTTTTGGTGCTTTTTGATCACCTCTGTGTTTTTTATTTTTTGCTCTATACACAAAAAAGCGTGACAATTTTGAAAAAAAGCAATATTTTTTTCTTTTTGCTATAATAAATATCCCCAAAAATGTTTTTAAAAAACAAATTTCTTCATCAGTTTAGGCCAATATATATTCTACTACATATTTTTGATAAAAAAAAAAAAAAAAAAATCTCAAAAAGCGTATATTGATCAGTTTGCGCAAAAGTTATAAGGTCTACAAGCGATTTATGGCATTTTTATGGCATTTTTATTATTTTGTATTTTTTTTACTAGTAATGGCAGTGATCTGCGATTGCAATGGACAGATCGGACACTTTTGACACATTTTTGGGACCAGTGACATTTATACAGTGATCAGTACTATGAATATGCACTGATTACTGTGTAAACTGGTAAGGAAGGGGTTAACACTAGGGGCGATCCAGGGGTTAAATGTGTGTTCCCTCAGTGTTTTCTAACTGTATGGGGATAGGACTGAGTAGGAGAGGAGACACTCATGCATGCGATCGCGCGTGGCCGGTGGTGATCGCGACCACCGCCACGTGCCGAGGGCGTGCGTACCCTCTGGCGTTTCTTAAAGGAACCTCGTAGCCGTACAGGGTTTTGCACAGGGGAACCATTCTGCCTCCTGTAAATAGACATCAGCCGGTCGGGAACCGGTTAATTAAGGTGTTAATTATGTTTTCAAAGCACTAAAAATTTCATTATTGTCATATTTCATTATTATATTTTACATCTATATTAAATGTTTACATAAAAATTATATTTGTATTCCTTGAAAAAGTCAGTTATTACATTTTACACATTATCATTGTTAAGATGAAAACATATTAATCAATTTGTTATATGACACTTGCTTTTTTAATGTAATATTATTAATAACTTGTTTTAATAATGCATATATTATTTTTAAATAATTAGAAAAGCTAAAAGGAATAATAAAAAAAAAAAAAAATGTTGAACATTATTTTCTTTGAAAAAACAATGGTTTACTTACATTAGCAAAAGTTTCTTTCTGAATGCCTATGTCTCCCAGTATTAGAACAGCTGCAGTTGCTTGCTCATATGGACGTCTCTGTGATGCTCTGTTCACTTTCCCTGTGCGACGTCTTATACAGTCACAAGGGGAGAACCAGGGAGCTAAGGAGGAGGAGACACTATTGTGAGGCTTCCCTTCTGTGCCGTTTACAGTGGAAATAGCTGACCCGGCATGCTGAGGATATAGAAACAACACACATAGCGTGCCGTGAACGAAACTACGGACTTCACATGCGCCAGTGATGTCATTAAACATTGCAGGACGATTTTTAAAGAAACTGGAAAAGTCAGTAAAGTTTCTCAGGCACCTATCAGCAGCCTTATCAGTGTAGATTAGAATGAGCTAAAGTGTAACTTGAGAGTTTACAACCACTTTAAGAGATGGTTTTCAGTCCCCAGAAACCTTGGGAGTAGTACATGGATGAGAGGAGGCAGTTCCAGATATTGTAATACTCAGGGCTTCCAAGGACCCTGCTTCTCATGCCTATGCAAACTTGCGGTGCATGGGCTCCCTTGTTCTTCAAAGCCTGTGAAAGGACCCAAAAATGTGTGGCATCAAGGATCATTATTGGTTGGCAACCCTCCTTGACCACCTTTACAAGAGGAATGTCTCAGAACTCATCCTGCCCTCACAGAGGGAGCAAAGGATGAAATATCTTGAGGACACCTTAAAGAGGAGTTTATGTAATGCCTTTCCAGTAGACATGTGCAATTAGTTTAGTTTCTTTTTGTTTTTAGTTGTTTTTTTCGTTCGTTCGTTTTCGTACGAATGAACGAATCGTTCGAATCGTACGAATCCGATTAAGGGAATCGTTTTAATCGAACGAATCCGAAAAACAACGAAAATCCGAAAAAACAAATTAGAAACAACAAATGTACGAATGAAGAAAATCCGAAAAAAAACGAAAACAGGAACGAAAAAATTTGTACATTCAGAACTTTTTTTTTTTAATTGGTAATTTTCCGTGTCCCTTACAATGGTGCTGCTTAACGTGCTTCGAATAGATTGAACAAAAAAATTCATACATTCGTAACTTTTTTTTTCGATTCGTAACTTTTTTTTCGATTCGTAACTTTTTTTTTTGTTGAATTGGTAATTTTCCATGTCCCTTACAATGGTGCTGCTTAACGTGCTTCGAATAGATTAAACTAAAAAATTTGTACATTCGTAACTTTTTTTTTCGATTCGTAACTTTTTTTTTCGATTCGTAACTTTTTTTTTTCGATTCGTAAATTATTAAAATGTAATAATAGCATACACATTACATAAAATTATGAATTATGCTCCGATTACGAATCTACGAATGTTACGAATGTTACGAATGTACGAATAAATACGAATGCGTCCGAATTTCGAATAAACGAAAATTAAACTAACGAAAAAACGAATCAACGAAAAAATAACTCTTACGAATGTACGAATCGTTACGAATATGAACACTGACGACTTACGAATGTACGAATCGTTACGAATACGAACACCGACGACTTACAAATGTTTGAATCGTTACGAATCAACGGAAACGAAAAAAACGAAACGAAAATAAACAAATTTTTTTCGGAAACGAAAAGAACAAAACGAAAATAAACAAATTTTTTTTCGGAAACGAAAAGAACGAAACGAAAATAAACAAATTTTTTTGTTGTGCATGTCTACTTTCCAGACTCTGGTAGGTTACAGTCTCCTGGAAAAAGCTAGTTTGAAAACTTCTGTTGGTCAAAGAAGAGCTGTGGAGAGAGGGGCTGCCTCAGTGATGCATTTAAAAAAAAATTGTCCTTGGCTCCCAGGGCTATCAGCTTCAAGATCCCATTGGCAGCGTCTGCATCATATGGTGGAAGATTATCTAAGGGCGAAAAGAGACATTTCCAGTAGATGATCCACTGGGTTTCTGGGTCATGAAAATAGACCACTGGCCAGAGCTTGCCCAGTATACAATTGAGCTGCAGGGCTGCCCTGCATCCAGCATGCTTTCCGAATGGGCATTCAGTGTTGCTGGAGGTTTTGTGACAGATAAAAGAGCATGTCCGTCCACAGACTCTGTTGCCCAGCTGACATTTGTCAAAATTAATCAGTCCTGGATTAGCAGCAGCAATCAAGCCCCTGATGAAGATGTCGCTAATAAAGTGTTATTGGGATCTCAAATCTTTGCAAGACTGTCTAGGGTGCATAGCTTTGTGGGCGTTGACTTTATCTTGAAGTAATTTTTTTGGTATAGGTTTAATGGACACAATTAATGCCCGCAACTGTTTAACAGGGGCATCACATTTCTATTTTTTATAGCAAAGCCAATTCTTGCTTTCATCAAGAGTACCTCTATCCAAATTCTGCAAAAGAGACATCGGAATTTATCTGAACAAAAATCTTGGCCTGAGTGTACTAGTTTGGCTTCCTTACATAAAGCCCCATACACACGCTCGGACAATCCGCGGACCAGGTCGGTCGGACTTTGTCCGACGTACTTTGTCCGATGTTGGTGTTGCGTACACACGGTCGGACTACGTTGTCGGAATATCCGGTCCGGAAGAACGTCGTGACGTAAGTCGTCGTCCACGAGATTACAAAAGGGAAGTTCAGCACCACGTCAGGCACCCGTTGGGCTCCTTCTGCTGATCCCGTGTTTATCGAGAGTTAGTGGAAGTTTGGTGACTTAAGATTCGCGCTTCTCAGTTTTCTGACTCAGATCGTTACTGCTCTTCAGTTTGTGCTTGTCGTGCGTATCTGTTTATTAGTGCGTGTAGTCAGTTCGCATTTGTTGGTCATTGCGGCCTATATCTTGATATAGGACGCTTTGATTTGCACTGCTTATTGTCTGCTCGTTGCTGGTATTCACTTCGTTCTTTCAGGCCTTGCTGTTTATCGGTGCTTTCTGTTTGTCCGTTCTGACCAGCCGACCTTTTGTGACCTTCTGAGCGATGTTTCCCGTGCGTACTCGTCGCCGAGTTCGTGCTGTACGCGGAATTGGTGTCGGGCTTTTAGCTTTGAGCCAAGACCCGTCCATGAACAGAGTGACGAGGAGTATGTGGACCAAGAATTGGTTGCTTCAGCGTGACCAGTTCTCGCACATGCCTTTGCTTCGTGAGATCCAGGAGAATAATCCTGATGATTTCAGGAACTTTCTCAGGATGACGGACCCCGATTTTCACCGTCTTTTGGCTTTGCTGACCCCCTTTATCAGCCGGCAGGATACCTGCATGAGACAAGCCATTACTCCGGAGCAGAGGCTTGTTGCCACGTTGAGGTACTTGGCGACAGGGAGAAGTCTTCAGGATTTGAAGTTCTCTTCAGGTATCTCTCCCCAGGCCCTGGGAATCATTATTCCAGAGACCTGTTCTGCCATCATTCAGGTCCTGCAGGAGGACTATATTAAGGTAACATTTCTACTTTACTATTCCCTTCTATGTATGCTCTGTTTGCTAATGACTTGTATTTTTGACCTCCTTCCCTAATTACCATGATTGCAATATGTTCTAATATGCTGTGCCCCTTTTCTCCTTCATGCATTTTTCCCTTCACTTACCTCCCCAGCATGCTCTTCTGCCCCAATAGACACCTATGGCCTAGTCACTTAAGCAATGTCTTTTGTCTGCTGCATAGTATTGTTTGCCCCCAAACACCCCCTAAAATATGCACAAATGTTTGCTGTGTGGTTTACTTCATGTAGAGCCCCCTTTTTTTTTTTTTTTGGTGGGGGGGGGGGCAAACTCATTAGGAACCCCCTCCCCCAACTGCTCTGTCAGATGGTACCAATCCTTTATCTGCTGGCTTTCCCAAGGTCCCTACACACTATATACCTACCTCTTTATAGTGCGCATCTTTAGGGATGAATTCAGCAAAGCATGTAGTGCAAGGGGCTGCCTCCATACATTCCATTTCCTATTTTTTTGTCTTCTTTCCCTCCTATTAGCTTGCTTGGTAATTTAATAATGTCACACTGTGCCTGCCTTTTTTTGGGGGGGGGGGGGGGGGGTTGAAATGTTATTTGATCTTTCCTGTGGCCTGCCAATAGTGTTAAGTACAGAGGGTCTGGCCAAACTAGCCCACATTATTGAGCCATTTGCCAATCAATGAAGTGCAGAGGGTTAGCTGTCCACCCCCCCCCAAAACCCTAGTTATTGCCAATGTCCCATCAGAAGTGGGGGGATTGATGGGGGGGGCGAGTAATCTGTGAAGGGGAGCCTCTACTTTTCTGTGCAAATACTTTCCAGCCTCCAATTTTATACAATGCTCTTGTTCCAAGATGTTGATTGTCTAATCTGCTTGCAATGTTTAGGTGCAAAGTGACAAATTTTTTTTTCTTGTTTCACTCCACAGTTCCCTTCCACGCCACAGGAATGGCAGACTGTGGCCTCCCACTTTGCCAGCCGTTGGGACTTTCCTAACTGCGGAGGGGCAATTGATGGGAAACACGTCCGCATCGTCCCACCGCCCAACTCCTACTATTATAATTATAAAGGGTTTAATAGTGTAGTGATGTTGGCGGTGGTGTCGGCAACATACGAGTTTATGTATGTGGACGTGGGGATGAACGGCCGGATATCGGATGGTGGGGCCATTACGCACACGGAGTTCTACTGGCGTCTCCAAAGTGGCAGTCTGTGCTTGCCACCTCCAGAGGAGAATGCCGAAGGACTCCCCTTCGTCTTTGTCGCAGATGAAGCGTTTGCGTTGACTCCCCATGTGATGAGGCCGTTCCCGATGAGGACCCTCACCCCGGACCAGAGGGTCTTCAACTACAGGCTGTCCAGAGCCAGAAGAGTTGTGGAGAACGCTTTTGGCATCCTGGCCAGCCGCTTCCGCCTGTTCCTGACGGCATTTAACTTGGCGGAATACAAACTGAACCACATAGTTCTTGCCTGTTGCATATTGCACAACTTCCTCAAAAGACATAACAGGAACTATGTGGTGCCCGTTGGCCCAGATGTGGAGGGCCCTCCAAATGCGGAACTCACAGCCCTTCGAGTGGCACGTCCAGGCTTGCCCCCTCTAAATGCCCGTGTGGTCCGGGACCAATATATGGAGTACTTTGTGGGTAGGGGGGCCATTGCTCTGCCTGACGATGTGTGAGAGGCATTTTTTAATAAATCAGATATTTTAACCAACCTATGATTTCTTGTCATTTCAGTCTTCTTTTTAGCTTATTTTACTTTGACATTTTTTCCCTTTGCCTTCGACAGTGGGAATGCACTTTCTGGGCAAAAGGAGGTAACAGTCTCTTCTTCCCAAAAAGATTATTCTCATGTTGTGTGTTTGCTACCTATTCTTTGGTCTAGAGAAGGTTTGTCCTGCATAACTGACACCCAAAATACTCCTTTTCAGCACCAGGTCTGACATGTGTGTATTCTCCAAAATGCTGTGCTCCGTGTTTTCGTACAAAGCACTGTGGGTGTCATTTACATAAGTCAAATCCGCTATGCTCTACAAGTGCATTGAAAAAGTTCCCAGGGAAAGAAAATTGCAGTGCAAAGTGGATTTGCCTTTAGTAAATAACACCCATTGCCCCCCATATCCTTTTCATTTTACATACATAATGCATTGTGTTTTTTAAATAAGGAAGCCACACATTTAGAAAAATAAAAGTTTACTAGGAAAACATTCACAAGTGCGTTTACAATCTTCACGCCAAAACTGACAACATCTTGGTTATTTACAACATTGTTTACAAACATTCCGCAATTGGTAAAACCAGGCATGGAGCAAAACAGAACCTAGGAACTTGGAAAGTTCAACTTTGTAAAGTGAAGACAAGATCAGACATGACTATATGTTCAAAGTGTGTTTGATCTTGCCTTCATCACATGGGGGGGTCACCCCCGAAAAGTGGAAATTTGGAACATGCACACAATTTGGGTCTGAAAATGGTCATTAGATGGTAAAACACATGCCTAGAAGCTTCAAAAGTGCCATTTTCCATCATGGGGATGAATGGACGTTTTTTGGGGGTGCAACCCCTTCACCACAACCACTTTCGTAGTTCGTAAAGTGTTTGCACCCCCAAAAAAACGTTGCCATTCATCCACCATGGTGGGAGCTAGCACATGTGGACACAATGTGTGCATGTTCCAAATTTCACACAGTTTTTAAGTTGCAAATGTGTTCAGAAGCTGGCACAAATGTGTGTTAATTACTTGGTGCGTTTTCATATTTTTCCTAAAACATCAATGATGTTCTTCAATTTTTGTTGAACATCATTGATGTTTTGCTTTATGTAATCTAGATCTCGATTGCAGACCATTATCTCTCCGATGAGTACGTGGGCACTCTCTGTGGTAAAGTGCGTTTTTTCTTCCACAACATCCACGTCACCTAAAAACCACAAACAAACAAAAATGGGGTGTTGGAAATGAGGCAGCCATACATGGATTAGCTTACCAGTAGCTGTGTTCTCCAACACTCACCTGTTGTGGTGACAATTTCTCCAAGTTCGATGATCTCTCCTTCCTCCTCCTCCTCCTCCTCTGCTTCTGCTCTTTCCCCTTTTTTGGGAGGTGTTGGTTTGGGGGTTTCCTCAGACGGCCCAAGTTTTCGCTCCCCTATGAGAATGTACAAAAGGAAGATTTAGCAACACAATCTATTGAGGGCAGAAATAGGAAATGACAAACATTGCTTGAAAGTGACGGACACTATTTTTCTTTGGCCAGTTACAAATGTCAACTACATGAATGTAGTCACTTTGTAAAGGTGCTAAACTGACTAGCTTTTTGGTAGAAGTTTGTGTGATGGAGACCCTCCTCTAGTATCCACTGGAGCACATGTGTGGAAAAGCCTAATAAAAAGGGGGTTTGGGTGTCCCAGCACTAGTGCTCTCGAGTCCAGATGGGTAAACAGCTACTGGGTGACCTCTCCTTTACATTGAATAAATTGGCTTTACATTCTGGATGACATTTCTAGGAGAACAAACTTCCTTTCCCCCAAAAAAACACCAAACATCGTATTATAAGTGGCCGCACGATCGAGGTTGCGTACGATCGAATGGACACACACACGACCATGACAGTGGCAGAAAGATCGAGGCTGAGTACGATCGAATGCACAGACGAACATGAAAGTGGCCATTTTGGAATGTACAACTTTGTAAAAATCAAACCACATGGAGCAGTATGCAAGCAAGAAATCAAACACAAAACACAACTACTTACTTTTTAGAAGAATTCGCTTGATCTTTCTGTACTGATCGGCCTCCCTCAGTTTCAGGTCTGACCAGCGTTTCCTGAGTTGCTCCTTGGATCGTTGTACCCCAAACTGATTGTACAGCCTTCTCACAACTTTAGACATGATCTTGGCCTTGCGGACATTGGGGTTGAGGTAAGGCCCATACTTCCCATCATAGTCGCTCCTCTTTAATATGTCCACCATCTCCAACATTTCTCCAAATGACATATTGGAGGCCTTGAATTTCAGGCTCCGGGATCGGGACGTTTGTGCCTCCGGACTTTCCTCGTCCACCTCCTCGTTGGGGGGATATTTGGGGCGCACCTGCTGTGTCCCCGCCATGTGCTCTCCCCACTGCGCCGTAAAGAGAAGGGGTGGGGAATAGACGAGAAAGATCGTCAGGGGCGGGCGGAGTTTGACGCATGCGCACTGTATATAAAACGTCACACGCCTGTGTCGTAGCCACGATCTGGGAGACGAGGGGAGAGAAAGCTCACGCACGAGACGATCGCTACAAACGAAGGTACAATTTGACGTTGGTACATAACTAGCCTAGACTGATTAGAACTTGAGGCTTCTTTATGGATGTGATTAGGAGAGTTTAGGCTGACATTATTTATATTGTTTTGTGTGGCGTTGTGTCTTGCAGAGGTGATGGAGGCCTTCTACAACGTGAGCTTTCTCCCACACTTCATTGATAAATACCGGCAATTCCCCCTCTTATGGCAGGCGAAACACAGGGATTATAGCAACAGACCAAAGAGGTACGCAGCCCTGCTGAAACTGGTGGCATTTGTAAAGCCTACCCTGCCCATGGCAACCGTGGCAAACTTAAAAGTGAAGATCACCAACATGAAGAGTACCTATTTCCGGGAGAGCAATAGGGTCCTGAAGTCACAAGCATCTGGAGCTGCAGCAGCTGATGTCCATGTCCCCACGCTCTGGTACTATGAGAGGCTCCACTTTCTCAAAGACCAGGCTACTGTCAGGAAGTCACTCTCGACTCTTCCTTGCACGCGTCCTTCCACGCACGCCACCCCTGATGAGGCTTCCGAGGACCAACCTGGGCCTTCCAGTATGGAAGATGTGCAGGTGCCCAGCTTGTTCCAGGTATAGTAGTTTTGTAACCAGTTTGGGGAATAATGAATGATGTTCAATTAATTCAGGATCCCCAATTGCTTATTTCCTAACGTGATTGACATATCAACAGACAGTGGTGTGGGAGACATTTTTGGGAAGACTCTAAACTGCAGGGCTGAGAATTGTATGGTTTTGTATTTGAAAACATTTTGCAACAGTCACTAGATGAGAATTGTGTGTGTTTGATGAACAAATAACTGAAACTATGTCCCTTTTTCATACACAGGAAGACCTCAGCCAGGAGGTGGCTGTGGAAGGTGGCAGTCAGGAGGAGGCAGGGGGTAGTGGCAGCCAACAGGGGGGTAGGCGTAGGAGCCTGACTGTCTCCCAAGTCCCTCCCCTCCGCCTTCCCTACAGAAGGGCGAAAAACATGGGGGAGGTGGGAGAGTCAGCGCTCCAGCTGATAAAAGATGCCTCAGCCTCCCTCTATGCCACACCCACCTACGAGGAGGCCTTTGCCTCCTTGGTTACGAGTAAATTTACGGGTATGGAGGCGGGGCAACGCAGCATGTGTGAGGAGGTCATCCTCAAAATACTAAATGAGGGGATGGCTGGGGAGATGACTCCCCTCACACATGTTTGCGAGAGTGACCTTGCTCCGCCTCCTCCTCCTCCTTCTGCCACCCCACCAGCACCAGCACCACGGCGTGGAAGGAAGCGTACAAGGAAGACAAGAGAGTGATGACCTTGATTCAGTCTGGTCTGAGAGAAGATGGAGCCTCTCGTAGTACCAGAGCCTGGGGACCTAGATGGCATCTGCTGCAGTTCCGGATGTTTTGGACTTCAGGACCAGATTGCGCTCCCTTATTATTTAGATAGGTACTCTTCATGCCCCCAATTGTTTAAGTTTGTAAAATGATGGTTGCCATGGGTGTCCAAGGCTTTGCAAATTCCCCAAGTTTCAGCATGGCTGCGTTCCTCTTTGGTTTGTTGCTGAGACCTAAATAAATGTTTTTTTGATTTGAAATAATCATTGCCTATTGTGTTTTACTTTTCTACAATGACAGTTTTTCTTTGAGTAGGCAGGTACATTTCACTAATCCTAAAGTATAATTAACAAGGGGCACCAACAACCAACAAACTTCTAGTATATTTAAGCAAGAAATACAAATGTTAATAATGTGGTTTTGCTAAGTTGAGACATACAAACCCCCTCCAAAAAACAAAAAAAATCTCCTTCAAATATGTATTCCCCAAAAAAATAAAAAAAAATCATGGTAAAAAAATAAGAAAGATTGTATTACGATCTGAGTAAAATAAACATGTAGTGTATAAATGCTGCAAAGTAATAAAGAAGTAAGTTTGTGAGAAGTGCGGGTGAATAGGAGCAGCTAAAACATGTCATTCTTGTTGCATTGTAAAGAAAAAGAGAATGCGCTGCATTAAAGACATTTTAACATTGCAGCGTGACGAATGTGCTGTGTCGATTAGGAAAGGTAGTTTTACCTGACCGAGCGCTTCCGTCACAGAATTTCTTCTGAGCATGCGTAGCACTTTGTCCGTCGGACAAGCGTACACACGCTCGGATTTGGTGTGATCGGACCGGGTTGACGGCAAATCTTTCCAGCAGGAGATAAGACTTTGTCCGACGGACAAACCGACGAACACTGTCCGATGGTGCATACACACGGTCTGATTTTTCAACAACCTTGTCCGATCGGACCAAATCCATGAAAAAGTCCGACCGTGTGTATGGGGCTTAAGGCTTGCTCACTGTGGTTCCGAGAGTACTAAATTGTGGTCTTATCATACAGACTGGCTCCCCAAGCCATTGTTTACAAAATAAAGAAGGATTGCAGGGACAATCTTATAAATGTCAGTTTTGCTGCAGCAGGTTCTATACACGGTGCAGATGCGACACTGAGTCACAGGCAGACTAAGGGGATCCCCGGACACTATAGTTAAAGGAATTTTTTATTTTCATTGTTTCATCTTAAAATCACTGCTCCTTTAACCGCTTGTCGACCACCCGCAGAATGGCACTCCTGCTCGTATTGCCGTAGCTATACGACGGGCGGTTTAAGGAGTATGGGCCGCACACGCAAGCCGGCTTACATAGGAGCCCATGCACGTGGCCGGCGGCCGCAATGGCCATCAGCTACCCGCGATTGCTCCTGAGAAGGAGAGAACGGAGATCTATAAATGTAAACAGACAGATTTCTGTCAGGGGTGAGGAGAGTGATCTGTTGTTCCTATTGCTTAGGGATAACAATCTCCTCACCCAGGCAGTCCCACCCCCTCCCCACATTTAGAATCACTCCCTAGGACACACATTTAACCCCTTGATCGCCCCCAGTGTTAACCCATTCCCTGACAGTGACATTTATACACTAATCAATGGCTATTTATAGTTCTGATCGCTGTATAAATGTCAATGGTCCCAAAATAGTGTGAAAAGTGTCTCATCTGTCTGCCGGAATGTGGCAGTCCCAATACAAATTGCAGATGGCCGCCATTACTAGCAAAAAAAAAAACATAATAATAATGCCATAAATCTATACCCTATTTTGTAGATGCTATAACTTTTGCGCAAACCAATCAATAACAATCAACGCTTATTTCATTTTTTTTACCAAAAATATGCAGAAGCATTCATATTGGCCTAAAATGAGGAAGAAGTTTGTTTTTTTATATATTTTTGGGGGATATTTATTATGGTAAAAAGTAAAAAAATATAGCTTTTGTTTCAAAGCAGGGGGTGCTCGGCCCATCTCTAAACTTAAGCTCATATTCAACTCAGCACTTACAGTATACGCCTCATATGACCCTATGCAAAGATCATTGGCAAGGCACATGCCATGTGCACACATACAGACTGAGTGTGAGGAAGTACATTATCTCGAAAAAGTGAATACACCCCTCACATTTTTGTAAATATCTTATTCTATCTTTTCATGTGACAACACTGAAGAAATTACACTTTGCTACAATGTAAAGTAGTGAGTACTCACTTTTGTTGCCAGCAGTTTAGACATTAATGGCTGTTGAGTTATTTGGAGGGGACAGTAAATTTACACTGTTAAACAAGCTGTACACTCACTACTTTACATTGTAGCAAAGTGTAATTTCTTCAGTGTTGTCACATGAAAAGATATAATAAAATATTTACAGATGTGTGAGGGGTGTACTCACTTTTGTGAGATACTGTAGTTCAGTAGCTGACCTCATTAAAACAAACACACTCTTGCATAGTTACTCGTGTTTACTGTTTAGACGATAATTTCCATACTCATATATAATTATTTTGGATATTACATGTACGTTTGATCTTGAGCACTCCACTTGTTATACTGAATGTATTTCGAGAATGTATTTTCTCATTTTCTTTGTTGTTTCTCTGTAAAATCTCAAAAAAACAAAGTTTGAAAAAAAAATACAAACACACTCTGCACCTGCCCTCCCCCTCCAGGATAATTCTTTCACCTCTGCAGTTACAAGGAATCATTATCAGTGAACACTGTTGTCCCTGAATACTCAGCCAGTGTCTTACTCTTCTGATTGATTGTTTTATACCTTACCTTCCTGCATAGATGGTTCATTTGGCAGAGTGTGCAGGAGCTGAGCAAACGCATTATAGTCTATTGTAAAGTAGGGCTATAGTATTGAAAACAGTAGAAGTGTTTCCCTGGAAGTCTGTTAAGCGCAGCATACATTGTACAATCAGATTGTACAACTATGTAGTGCAGGGGCCTGCCTGATTAGATACAGAGTGATTGAATAGATAGGTGTGTTTTCCTTATAGTTTTGATAGTGTATGGCTACCTGTAAACACCTAAAATGAACTAGCTGTGCTTTAGGTGCCATTAATTGTTAACAGCACCCCAAATGCAGAAGCAAAACACGCATTTTGCTACATGTAAAAATGCACAACAAATGCTGCAAAATTCTCAGTAAAAACATGCGCAAACAGCAGCATGCCAAAATGCCCCATGAGCTACTCTGCTGTATATTTTTTCTCATAGGGTAGCTCATTAAAATCATGGGAAAAACGTGTCAGAATATGCGTGATTTAGATTTACAAAAACTAATGGAATGAGAGAACTCATCTGAGCAATCTATTCAATTTGTTTCAAATCAGGCAGGCCCTTGCACTACATAGTTGATGGTAGAGCTAAAGGATATTGTACAATTAGATTGGGCAATGTATGGTCATACATAACCACTTACCCACTGGGCACCTAAACCCCCTTCCTAATTTTCAGCTTTCAGTGCTCTCACACTTTGAATGACAATTACTCAGTCATGCAACATTGTACCCAAATTAATTTTGTGTCCTTTTTTTCACACAAATAGAGCTTTCTTCTGGTGGTATTTAATCACTGCTGGGTTTTTTATTTTTTGCGCTATAAATCAAAAAATACTGAAAATTTGGTAAAAAAAATAAATAAAATTCTTTGTTTCTATTAAAATTTATTGAAGAGTATTGGCAAGTATTGGCAGAGTATTTGCGAGTATTGGCAGAGTATTGCAGTGTTGCACAGTATTGCACAGTATTGGTAGAGTATTGCACAGTGGTGGCAGAGTATTGCACAGTGGTGGTAGAGTATTGTACAGTGTTGGCAGAGTATTGTACAGTGGTGGCAGAGTATTGCACAGTGATAGCAGAGTATTGCACAGTGGTGGCAGAGTATTGCACAGTGGTGACAGTGTATTGCACAGTGCTGGCAGAGTAGCTGTCACTGACCAGCGCTGTGGGCAGTACACACCCAGCCCACAGCGCTGGTCCCATCTCTCCCCCTCTCCGCTTCTCCCCTCTCACTGTACCGA
The DNA here is from genome assembly GCA_028564925.1 of Lithobates sylvaticus. NCBI lineage: Eukaryota > Metazoa > Chordata > Amphibia > Anura > Ranidae > Lithobates > Lithobates sylvaticus. Next base: position 171,291,418 of record CM053036.1, read on the forward strand.
TACCGATACAGAGAGGGGAGGGAGGAACCGGCGTCATGACGTGACGCCGGTTTGTGTACATGTGATCGCTCCGTCATTTGACGTCCACCTAGAATAAGCCTACCGCGCTGTAGCCATCTTTCGGCTATGGCCCGGTCGGCATGTGGTAAAGGAAGAAGTAGGAAAGTGGATGGAAATAAAAAAATGAGGTGGTATAGTAATGAGGGTGTGGTCCAGAAAAAAAAATGGTAAAACATGCCCTAATATGTGATGCAGTAAGGCTATGAATGATAAGATATGAAGTTTCATTGATGGTCACATGATGCTACAGGAAGTCAGGGCTCAGAATGCATTTTGTTTTACATTTTAAACAGATAGCTGTAGACCTAATGCTGTAATAGACTAAATTAGTGAGAAAAAAACACTTTGAGGTGGCTTGGGCAAAAAGGCTTCTATTTATTGTGAAAAGTGAAATTGTGCCTGGAAAGGGGAATTATGTCATTAGGGCTGCGCCTAGTGCATGTACACACAGTGGAACATGGTAATAGACAGGTTTTGGTTGTTTTTTGTTTTTTTCAATACTCTTTATTACATCATTTTTCATTTTGTTTTACTTTAGTATCTTAAAAATGTACATATACTTCCTTTTTAATCTTCACTCATTCTTAAAGAAGAAGTAAAGCCTCTTAAAAAAAAGACACCCTGCAAGGCAAAGGCATAGCATACTAGCGCATTATGAATTACTTACCCAAGATCGAAGCCCCGGCATCGGCCCTCGTTCACCTCCTCCAACGCCGCAATCTATACCGGAGTGACTTCCGGGCATCGCGGCTCCGGCACTGTGACTGGCCGGAGATGCGATTATGTCATTCCCGCTCATGCACGCTGGTGTCGCCACTAACGGCATGATCGCCGTTGGAAATGCCATGCTCAGTGCGCCTGCGCCCGATGTCTACAGCGCATGCGCCGTAGACATCGGTGCCGCTATTCCTACAAATATCTCCTAAACCTTTTAGGTTTGGGAGATATTTCTTGCACTTACAGATAAGCCTTAATCTAGGCTTACCTGTAAGTTAAAGTGGTTGTAAGGGGTTTACAACCACTTTAATTCTCATACCATTCCCTCACATCCATACTATGGTCACCCTTTTCTTCCACCCATTATTCACACTATACAGTATTTTCATATACTCCTATATCCATAGTTAAATACGATCTACTCCACTTTGCCCATATATTTTCATATTTTTTCACATTTCCCTTTTGCTCATACATTATTCTCTCATGTGGTAGGACCTGATTTACTGCTCTCACCCAATGGCTAAGTGTCGGTGGTATTGGCTGGATCCATTTTTCCACTATCTGTTTTCGTGCCAAAAATAACCACCTATCTTGGTATATCTGGACCATCTCTTCTCTTGTAATAATCCCAGTAAACATACTTCAATTGTCACCGTAATGGGTCTATTTATAACTTTTTCCAGTTTACTGACAACTTGTTGCCAGTACCCCCTTATTCTCCGACAGTACCACATAAGGTGGAGAAAATCTGCACCCTCCTGCCCAGATTGTGTACAGTTTGGTGCAGATATTCTCTTCATTTTATACAACCTATTTGGACCAAGGTAAGTCTGATGTATTATATTTAGCTGAATTATCGTATTATTCTTTGCTGGGGATACTTTCAAATGAGAGCAACAGATTTCATCTCACTCCTGATCGGTCATATCTGGAATGGCTACCTGCCATTTATCCCTTGCCCCCACAGGTTCACCGCATAGTTTACTTTGCGATAGGTGTATATATAGTTTAGATATTAATCCCTTTGGTCCCTGTGTTTTTAGGATTCCTATAAGGGGATATTTAGATATTTTTAATTCCTCCCCTCCAAACTGTGCCTGTAATACATGTCGGAGCTGCAAATACTTATAGAACTGTCTACTTAAGAGGTCATATTCTTTACACAAGTTCTCATATGGTCGTATTGTATTTTTATCATATATCTGTCCAATTGTTGTTACCTTTTTCTGTTCCCATGAGCGGATTTTCCATCGGAAAAAAACTTGGATGGTTTTTCCAACGGAATTCTGCTTAAGCTTGGCTTGCATACACTCGGTCACAAGTGTATGAACTTTCGACAGTCAAGAACGTGGTGACGTACAACACTATGACAAGCCGAGAAAATGAAGTTCAATGCTTCTGAGCATGCGTAGGAATTTTGCACGTCGGAATTTGTACAGACGATCAAACTTTTTCTGGCCGAAAAATAGAGAACATGCTCTCAATCTTTTGCTGGTGGGAATTCTGATCGTGTGTACGGGGCATCGCTGTTCAAATGTTGGGTTATTCCACAAAGCATTTCGGCGGGATATCAATAAATCCCATCAGTTTTTTGGCCTCCTTCCATACTGACCTAGCCAGTATAAGAAGAGGAATTTTTGCTTCAACCCTCCGAAAGTCAGTTGCCTCCAAACCCACCAAGAGTTCATTTACTTGCATCTTACTTAATAAGTATTGTTCCACCCACGTTTCTTGTTCCTGTGTTACCCACACTCTTAAGTGTTTTAATTGGCCTGCCAGATAATATAAATATAAATCTGGCAGTGCCAACCCTGCTGCTGTTTTGGGTCATTGTAACGTTGTGAGTTTTTGTTTACATCTACCCTGTGCCCATAGGAACTTAGTGATCTGGGAATTACATTTTTTAAATATCTGTTTAGGTATCCTTACTGGGGAGTGTGGGAACACATATAAACACTTAATATGATATGGGTAATATGATAAATTTGATCAACTGTATTCTTCCTGACATTGATAAGGGTAATTTTATCCATATCCCCAGTTTACTGTTAACATAATCCAACATGTGGCATACATTGGCTTCCAAGGCTTCAGCTGGGTCCAAGGTAATATTTATTCCTAGATATTTAATATATCCTAGATATTTAAATACTTCTACTATTTTTAATGAGGTATGGGGCCCATTCCCAGTGCTTTGCCCGAGCAACATCAACACAGATTTTTGCAAATTAATCTTGAGCCCTGAGACTGTCCCATATATTTCTATTATTTTCATTGCCTCCATTAAAGATGTCTGGATGTCTCCCATATATAGTATAATATCATCAGCATATAAGTGTAGCACTGACCCCGAAGGAGCTGCTAATTTTAATTCTTTTAGGTCTACCATTACCTCACTGTTCCACCGTGTCCGTCATAGGGGTCCCATTGGAAAGTTGCTCACAGATGTCAGCTCCAAACACTTAGTCTCTTCTTTTTTAATGCTTTTATTAACAAAATGAAGTAGAGGGATGGAAGGTTAGGGGAGATTCAGGTACCTTGCATTGCGGATCACGGGTACTTCTTTGATCCAGAGGACAAACAACTTCCACAAACTGGATCTAGCAACCACCGGATAGGCCTCTCTCACTGACCTAGCAACCGGTGTAATGCTCGGTCATAGTCTCTTCCACAGACTTAAATAGTACAGTAGAATCGTTGCACAATACTCTGCCACACGATTGTGTAACCAATAACTTTAGCAAAGTCAAAGTACAGTCACACAGTACCAGTATCTTTCAGTCAAGCCGGCAATACTGTGAGGTAGATGACCCGGGATGCGTCCTCCAATTGAGTCTCCAGGCTCTTCTTGAGATACCAGCCTAGTTGCTCGGTCCTCTCTGAGAAAAGTCCTCCCCTGGTTTCTCCAATTGCTTGTCTTCTCCCCGAAGGCAAGACAGCACATGACCACCCCTGGACCAGTAGGCCACAGAACTCCTGGGCCTACATTCAGTTACGAGGCCTCGGGCCAGCCGGCCCGAGACAGTCGAACCTTAGGCCAGGAGGCCAGGAGGGCCATCAGGTCGGAGAACCACACAGAAAAATTGTGTCTGTCCCTTAAGTATCCTCTCCCAGAATGCACAGTGGGTAAACCACTCCCACCGAGCAAAGAGGTACTCAATACACCCAGCCTGTTGCATTTCCAACACTGACCGATGATGAAAGCGCCACTCACGGCCAAGTGGAAAACTACACAACCCAGCTGAACTGGAACAGAAACCAGAAATTGAACACAATCAGTCTGAGCTAAACTACAGCTCAGACAAAATTAAATTTACACCTATAGCGTCTGCCCATTAGGAGCAGGGTGCTACATAAGCCTATATGCTCAGTCCTTCCACCCAGCTTAATCCCTTTGTAGTTTTTAGATTGTCTAAATCTACTTGCCAGTGCTTCAGTTGCAATGGGAAAAAATGGGGGGGGGGGGGGGGGGGGCAGTGGACATCCTTGCCATGTTCCCCTATATAGCCTCATTGTGGGGGATAATAATCCATTCATCAATAAATTAATAAATTTGAGCATGGTTGTTTGTATAATATTCTTATCCGTTTTCTGAATCTCTCCCCGAATCCACTTCTTTTCAACGATACCTGCAAGAACTCCCACTCTATAGAGTCAAATGCCTTTGCAGTGTCCAAAGATGCCAAGGCACTCGTCTCTGGGATAAACTGCCTCAGTTGTGCCATTAATTGCGTTCTTCTTATATTATTTGAGGTAGATTTCCCTGGCATAAACCCTGTTTGGTCACCACTTACAATAGACAAAATTACCCCATTAAGCCTCCTAGCCAATATTTTTGCCAGCACGTAATCTATATTTAATAGGGAGATTGGTCTATACGACACACAATCACTTCTGTCTTTATCTGGTTTTGGTATTAATACCACTGTTGCCTCCGGTCCTGGGGACTTACCCTTTCCCAAGGAAAGGATAGCCTCTAGTACTTCCTCCTTCTCTATCTCTTTCTCCATCGTCTCCTTTTGTTCCTTTGTTAATTTAAGAAATTCTAAATCCTCCAGGTATTTCCCTATCTTATCCACTGTGCATATCAGCATTGATGTGTACATTTTAACGTAATATTTATGAAAACGTGTGAGTATGTCATCTATTGCAGGTTTTGGTTGTTAGAAGATGATTTTGTTTGAATCTCAGGCCAGAGATATCACATTCCCATGCACATTACATATTTAATCAGGTGGGTGAGGGATGGTGACATAAAGAGATTTAAGTTGTAACTGCAGTTATCCTTTAACCACCTCCCACCCAGCCACTGCACATATTCCTTCTGAGTGTACGTTCAGGAACATCCTTCAGAAGGAGAGGGATCGTGCGCGCAAGCCCGCGCAGTGGGCCGATGCGCTTGTGTCACCTGGACATGGCACATTCCAGATCGGCAGGAGGGCTCTGTGATACACTTATCAGTATTTTTTTTACCAAAGACATGAAGCATAATACATTTTGGCTTACATTTATAAGAAAATTCGATTTTATTGGATTTCTTTTAACCACATCAGCCCCGGACCAATTGGCAGCCAAAGGACCAGCCCCTTTTTGCGATTCGGCACTGCGTTGCTTTAACTGACAATTGCGCGGTCGTGCAACGTGGCTCCAAAACAAAATTGGTGTCCTTTTTCCCCACAAATAGAGCTTTCTTTTGGTGGTATTTGATCGCCCCTGCGGTTTTTATTTTTTGGGCTATAAACAAAAATAGAGCGACAATTTTGAAAAAAATTCAATATTTTTTGCTTTTTGCTATAATAAATATCCCCCAAAAATATATAAAAAAAAACATTTTTTTTCCTCAGTTTCGGCCGACACGTATTCTTCTACATATTTTTGGTAAAAAAAAACGCAATTAGCGATTATTGATTGGTTTGCACAAAAGTTATAGCGTTTACAAAATAGGGGATAGTTTTATAGCATTTTTATTAATATTTTTTTTTTTACTAGTAATGGCGGCGATCAGCGATTTTTATTGTGACTGCGACATTATGGCGGACACATCGGACATTTTTGACACATTTTTGGACCATTGTCATTTATACAGCAATCAATGCTATTTAAATGCATTGATTCCTGTATAAATGACAGTTGTAGTGAAGGGGTTAACCACTAGGAGGGGAGGGGTTATGGGCTGTGACGTGTGTGTGTTTTTTACATTAGGGGGCGGGGCTGATGTCTGACGTCATTGATCGGCTTTCCTGATGACCGGGAACAGCCAATCAATGACAGGCAGGGTAGGAAGCGCGCGGAGAGGTTTGTTTACACATACCTCTCCCCGTTCTTCAGCTCCGTGACCCGATCGTGGGACACCAGCGGCGATCGGGTCCACGGGTCACGGAGCTCCCGACCGGGTCGCGAGCGCGCCACTGGCGGCGCGCACGTGACCCACGGGCAGGCATTTAAAAAATCCCGTACAGGTACGGGATTTTGCCTGACCATGCCATTCTGCTCACGTATATGTACATGAGGCGGTCGGGAAGCGGTTAAAATAGAAAGTAGAAAATATATATATATATTTTTTTTCTCTTATATTACAAAAAATAAGAAACTGAGTAGTGAGCAAATACCACCAAAATAAAGCTCTATTTGTGTGAACAAAATGATAAAAAATTAATTTGGGTACAGTGTTGCATGACCGCACAATTCTCATTGAAAGTGCGAGAGAAAATTGGCCTGGGAAGGAAAGGGGTGAAAGTGCCCAGTATTGAAGTGGTTAAAGTGGTTGTTAACCTCAAACATTAAAAATATAAACAAAGCATATCCCTCTATAGTACATACTTGTCTCAATCCAGAGCAATTTCTGTTTACTAGCTGACTTCTCTGCACTTCTGACAAGTTTTCCTAACACCAAAAGAAAAAAGGTGACAGGGGAGGGGAAAGGGAGGGGAGCTCCTGTGATTAAAAGCCTCAGCTCTGTTTTTGTGTGCTGTGTGAAGGGGGGGTGTCCTCTTCCTTCAATCAGCTCTCAGATCCTCCTGAGCTCTGCAGAGTGTAACCCCCCTGCTTTCTGAAAGCTCAGGCAAGCTGTATAAATTCTGGACTTTGAATGGATGTAGAGAAAAAAAATGACTGCTGATAAACAGGTAGAACTTATGTAGGAATGATTTGCTTCATCTCTGTGTATCACCTGAGGCTAGTCACTTCTCTGAGTATATGTGAAAACTTATAACCACTTTAACCACTTCAATACCAGGCACTTAGACACCTTCCTGCCCAAGCCAATTTTCAGCTTTCAGTGCTGTCACACGTTGAATGGCAGGTCATACAACACTGTACCCAAACAAATAGAGCTTTCTTTTGGTGGTATTTGATCACATCTGCGATTTTTATTTTTTGTGCAACAGAAAATTTTGAAAAAAAAACTAGTTTTTCTTGGTTTCTGTTAAATTTTTTGTAAATAAGTAAGTTTTCTTCTTCAATGACGGGCACTGATATGGCTGCACTGACTGGCACTGATAAGGTCGGCACTGTTGGGCACAGATGAGGTGGCACCAATGAGGTGGTACTGATGAGGTGGCACTGACAGCCACTGATGATGGGCACTGATAGGCAGCACTGATGGGCACTGATAGGTGGCACTGATGGGCACTGATAGGTGGCACTGGTATGCAGCACTGATGGGCACTCATAGGTGGCACTGATAGGCACTCATAGGCGGCACTGATGGGCACTTATGGGTGGCACTGATGAGTACTTATGGGTAGCAGGGATAGGTGGCATGGGTGGGCACTGATGGGCACTGATTTATAGAAAAAAGTATATAATATTCCCCGTGGGTTTTTTTGGCAGCAAAGAAAAACGCTATCTTGAAAAAATCAAAAGTTTTATTAAATGTAGTATCCAAAAAAACATACATGTGAATTTATGTTATTAAAATGCAAGCTCTGGTTTACATTTTACAATCTATCTGGGCAAAGAGAGGTACATGCAAAAATCTATACAACAATATATTAGATTCATAAAACAGTTGTGGTAAAGTAGATTTCAAGGAAAAAGTTTTATCTGGCGGAGGTGCACCCCAATGCCCCAATGCATTTCGACCGTGTTTATGGTCTTCTTCAGGGGGGAGAGAAGAGGGGGGGTCACTTTATTGCATTTCTGCGAAACATCAGAAAAAAGATTTTAAATGTATTATCAATCGTTAGTACATAGTCTATTACAGTTGCATGCATGTCCTAGTTACCCCTTTGTCAAGATGTGTTGTATGGACCAGAAGTTTTTTCTTTCTATCTCATGGAGATCTGCACCGACTCTGCCAGCATGAAGTGCCCCCTCAATTCCCAGAATATGGGAAGAGAAAAAGGAAAAACTCCCCCGTGAAATAGAGGGGGAGGTTGTATATCACAGGCTATCAGGGGACGGCGCTGGAGTAGCAATGTCCACCTGTGAGGGAGGAAGCGCAGCTGAGACACCCACCTGGAAGCAATAGTAATTGTTTTTTAGTGAGTGAACTATTTATAACAAAGTATTTGTTTGGTAACATATTATTAGCATTAGACTGACTGAATCTCATGTGAGGAAGGGACCATAGCTGGCACATACAATTGTTTGTTATATAAGTTCTACCGTTATATTAAAGTTATGATAATATCAAATAATATGTGTAGTGAAAGTAATATGAATTTCATCAATAGAAAGGGTCTGATGGGCACTGATAGGTGGGCACTGATGGGCACGGATGGGCACTGATAGGTGGCACTGCTGGACACTGATGGGTGGCATTTTTGGGCATTACTGATTTTTTACAGATTTTTTTTTACTGATTACTGATTTCTTTTGGTACATAATGGTGCCAGTCAGTGCCCATTTGTGGGCACTGACTGGCACAGATTGGGCATCATTTGCACATGTGGATGGCCATGGGGTACATACCTGGCCATCCACATGTTGCCCACTTCCCTGGTGGTCCTAGTGAAGTCCCTGGTGATCCAGTGCGGGCATCTGAGGGGGGGCTGCGCTGATAAACAATCAGCGCAGACCCCCCTGTCAAGAGAGCCGCCGATTGGCTCTCCTCTACTCGTGTCTGCCAGACGCAAGTTAGGAAAAGCCGATCATCGGCTTTTCCTGTTAAAATCGTGATCAGCCGTGATTGGACACGGCTGATCACGTGGTAAAGAGCCTCCACCAGAGGCTCTTTACTGAGATTAGTGTAGCGGTGTGTCAGACTGACACATCGCTCCACCGATCGCCGTGATGCATGCCCCCACGGCGGCATGTTATCCTGAAGCACGACATATGATGCCCAGTCAGAATAACAGAACCACCGCCTGGCCGTCATTCAGGGAAGTGGTTAAGCAACCCTGTGTTGTCTTACAAAATTATTTTCCAGAAGTAGGAGCTCCATATACTCCATTTCATACATTATAAAGATTATTTTCTAAATCTAAAATAATTCTTATTGGTTTCTCACATGTTAGTTTTTTTCCTGTGTAGTCAGAAGAGGTTTTCAAACTTACAACCACACTATTCTGACAAATACCATAGTGCCCAGTTTGATAAATGATGCCTCTTAGTATCAAAACTCTATTTGACATTTGCGCCATATAGTTTAATATCTACTGTGGATATGTGCAGAAACTCTTCTTTTCATTTTTGTGGGTGTATGTGCATTTATAATATGTATATACTGTGTGTATATATATATATATATATATATATATATATATTTTTTTTTTTTTTCCCTGTACTCTATATATCATATATAATTTCTTTTGATTCTGTGTAATGAAGGCTGTATTATTTTCCCCACACATACTGTACTTTTCTAGTCTTTTTTATTATGAAAGAAAGAACATTTCCTGCATGTCTATAATAAAAGCAAATTCTACATGAAAAATTTAATAAACACAATAAAACATTTCTCATTAGCTGGAAATGCTGCTGATCACACCAAGGTCTGTTGTTCACGTTCGTAGTAGTCTTGCTGTGAGTTACTTAGTGTGCCCTAATGGATAGGTGCACTGAGTACAGTGATTCACTTACATAGTCGTATTATTTATGTGAATGTACAGAGTGCTTGTATTACAAGAAAGGTATTTGAAGGAACACACCAATTTTTGGATAATTTCCATGCAAATTAATTTTAACTTCAAAGTAAAAGGAGAACAACCGTGGTACAGTGATATGTTTATTTTAAATTGCCTGTGTGAATTTTTTGTATAAATCATTACCTCTGGAAGCATATTCCTTTCAACACTTGTATTCAGCTGGTCATATATCTATAAATAATATCTCTTCTTATAATTAAGTATAGCTTAGTTTTCTGTAATATATGCTTAAAGCGATTGTAAATGCTAAAGTTTTTTTTTTACTTATTGCATTCTCTGCAATTAGGTAAAGAACCTTCCAAAAAATGTGTCCCCTCCCCCAGCCCCCCCTAAACACTTACCCGAGCCTGAAAGTTAATTACCCCCCCCCCCCCCAAACATTACATATATTTTTTTTAAGCAGAGACCCTAGAGGAAAAAATGGCCATAGTTGCAATATTTTATGTCACATAATATTAGCGCAACTGTTTTTCAAATCCCTATTTTCATTAAAATATACACTAAAATAATTTTTTTGTAACAAACATAATATATTTTATATTTGATCAAAACATTTTTGCAATATGAGTTTTCATTCAGTAAATAAATACCTAAACTTTCAAGACTTAAAATTGCATGTGCCCATGAAACAGCCTCAAACTATAGTACCTAAAAAATAAAGAGAGAGACGGCGCCCTGTAAGTGCAGCAATGTTAAAACAAATTTATTGAAAATAAATTACGAACACTCACAAAGGAGATGTTAATTCGGGCATGTCAAGGGTTAAATACTTCATCCGTTGTTGGTCCCGGATATAGCGATGGTCACTGGGTGGTTCACTGCGTCCTGTGTCTAATTTCTCTGGCTGGTCCGGTGGCGCTGTGGATTCCCAGCGTTTCCGGATGGCTGGAGAGCAGGCTGCGGAGGCTGCGTACTGCTCTGTGAATCCGAGAGAGGGTACTGCGATCGCTTACGGAAGTGATCACAGTACTGTCTCTTGGATTCACAGAGCAGTGCACAGCCTCCACAGCCTGCTCTCCAGCCATCCAGAAACGCTGGGAACCCACATCGCCACCGGACCAGCCAGAGAAATTAGACACAGGACGCAGTGAACCACCCAGTGACCATTGCTATATCCGGGACCAACAACGGATGAAGTATTTAACCCTTGACATGCCTGAATTAACATCTCCTTTGTGAGTGTTCCTAATTTATTTGCAATAAATTTGTTTTAACATTGCTGCACTTCTCTCTCATCTCTCTCTTTCTTTTTTATGTCCCAGAGCTTCTTCTTGCTTGCATGGACTGGCTGCCTTTTATGCTCAGCATTTTTTACTTTTCTAGCATCAGTACATGGACTAATATGTAAATTATTGTACTAATACCCATTACCCCCATTGATCCCCTATTTTCCCCACCACTTGTCACTCCCTATATACATTTTATAAGCTACATCCCTTGTGCGCCATATTAACCCCTTTATTGTCAAACTATAGTACCCAAGATTGTCCACAGGTGATGCTTTAAAACCCTGTACAAGTCATCAAGATAAAGTTATTCATGATTGATAGTGCTAGAATTAGTGCTCTCACTCCACTGTGGATAGCAATACCTAATATGGGGCAGGGGGATTTACATTTTTCTTTCTTTCTTATTTTTTTTTTAATTGTTTTTATTGAAATATTTTTTTTTTAACTTATTTTGGATTTTCCCATTTGATAGCACCCTCATTAAGGATACATCAGAGGTCTATTAGACCTCTAAGGTTACCTTAGCACCTCTTTGAAACTAGTTAATCACAGTTCATGGTTAATGCCATTTTTCCCAGACCACAGAGACTGGGGAATGATATACTGAAACTGAAAATGGCAAAATGTTAATTGCTTATGGCTGTATTCAGTACAGGAGCAATTAGAAAATGGGTATTCACTGATTGTCCTCCGTTTTCTCCACTGACACCTGCCATGTGTGTCCTGGGTACCCAGCAAAGACAGCCGAGTCTGGGATATATAGCTGGGGGTCAGATGGGGAGTGGCATCCTTCCAATGTGTTTAAATACTTTCCAATAGAAAGTCAACTGTCTGATGGGCAACTAGAAATTTGTCTATGGGTCTGTTCTGCCACAGACATAGTATTTACATTAGTGGCAGTGAAGGGGTTAAGAAAAAATAGCATTGGATTTGCCTTAACCAGACCCTTACCAAGGAATGCAGTCTCGGTGGCCAGAAAATGGGGAACAATGAGTATGCACCCCTCAAGGATGGAGCAGTAAGCCTGCCTGCCTCGAATGGCAACTTGCCCCCATATTGTTGGAGATAAGGTCCTTAAAAAGGATTAATAAATATATATACACGCTGCGCTAAAAGGTATGTATAGGAAGTGCACAGTAAATAATAGATCTTAAATATATAAGTAATGAACCAGTGAATATATAAATGTTAATACACATATATCATACTCTAGATAATGATATGATATATGTATATTAACATTTATGTATTCACTGGTTCATTATTTATTTAATTTGAGATGTATTATTTACTGTGCACCTCCTATACATACCTTTTAGCACAGCGTGTATATATATTATAGATAGTTTTGCACGCTATATGTGACATGTATAAAGCTAGCAACTTTAGGTAACTTTATTTACGCTTTAGCAACTAGGAATTGGTGGCTCGCAGGATTGTCTTTCTATTTTTTGTCCTTAAGGGATGTGGGGGTCTGTGGGTGGGAAACTTATTCAAATCTGGATCCCCTTTAGAGAAAATCAGTTCCCCCAGATATTCTCTGTCCTTGTTACTCATCCACAAAAAAAAAATGTAAAGAAGAATTAAAAAACACCCAGACCATAAAAAAAATATTTTGCAGAGAAGAATAAACAATGCCCCCCCATCAGTGCCCATCAGATCAGCCGATCAGTGCCCATCAGGGCCGCATATCAATGCAGCCTCATAAGTGCAGCCTATCAGTGACCATCAGTGCAGACTCATCAGCCCACATCAGTGAAAGAGACAAATTTCTTATTTACAAAACGTTATAACAGAAACAAAGAAACGTTTTTTTTTTCAAAATGTTTGGTCTTTTTTCATTTGTTTAGCAAAAAAAAAAAAACAGTGGTGATTAAATACCACAAAAAAAAGCTCTATTTGTGTGAAGTGTCACACTTGTCATTCATAGCCTCATACACACGATCGCACATTCCGACAACAAAATCCATGTTTTTTTCCAATGGATGTTGGCTCAAACTTGTCTTGCATACACATGGTCACACAAAGTTGGTCGGAATTTGCGAACGTAAAGAATGCAGTGACGTACAACACGTACGATGGCACTAGAAAGAGGAAGTTTAATACCAAGTGTGCCACCCTTTAGGCACCTTCCGCTAATCTTGTGTTAGTAGAAGTTTGGTGACAGACGATTCATGCTTTTCAGCCTGCTGATCCTATGATCGTTACTGCTCTTCAATTTGTGCTTGTGGGTTCATATTTCTATTACGTATTTGATTTTCAGTGCGTTCTTGTTCGCTCATATCTGATTTTCAGCTATGGCCTTTGTTATGCAGTGCTTTCTGTTAGTTCGTTCTGACCAGCCGACCGTTTTGAAGCCATGAGGACCCTCACATTGGACCAGAGGGTTTATAACTACCGTCTGGCCAGAGCCAGAAGAGTGGTGGAGAACGCTTTTGGGGAAATGGCCAGCCGGTTCTGCCTATTTCTTACGCCAATCAACATGGCGGAATATAAACTTAACCAGATATTCCTTGCATGCTGCATTCTATACAACTCTTTAAGGAGAAATTCAATGAACTATGTGGCCTCAGTTGGGCTTGAGGCCAGACTTCAACAAGAAACCCTGACAGCGCTTGAAGCTGGCCATCCTGGCTTGCCCCTAAAGCGCCTGTGAAGTAAGACAGAAGTATGTTGAGTACTTTGCAGGTAGAGGGGCCATTGATATGCCAGAAACTGTTTAAGAAACATTTTATCCTAAATTTTTGAACTTAAACTGAAAAAAGATTTCCTTCGATTTACTGCCTGGGTTTCTTTTAGCTGTCTCCTAGGTTCTCCATTGGGATTTTCTTTTTGGCCATTTTCTTCAATAGTGCAAATTTAATTTATTTGATACATGAGGTGACAATCTCTTCTTCAGCAAACTATTATTATGTTGTGGGTCTGCTACACACACCTTGTATTTGTTGTTAATGTATGTAATGCATTACTGACAAAAATATTCATAATTTTCAGCACCACAAATTAATTTTGTGGAGTCATGAAAATGGCGTGATTGTGTCAAATTCGAAAGCACTATGGGAGTTATTTACTAAAGGAAATTCCACTTTGCACTCCAAGTGAAATGAAAATTGAAAATTGCACTTGTAGTACAAAGTGGATTTGCCTTTAGTAACTAACCCCCATTGTCACTGTAAACACCAACTTACTACAAAAATTGCTATTGAGCATTGAAAGAATAAGCCACACATTGTTGAGTAGAAAACATTTTACTCAAAGCACATTCACATGTGCGTTAGAAAAGGGTTTTTGAACAAACCAGCATATTTGGTGTTATTGATGTTTTCCTTTATATTTTCAAAATTATGATTGCACCCCATTCTCTCTCCCGATGAGGATCTGGGCACTTTCACTGGTGAAATTAGATTCTTCTTCCACAACATCCACATCACCTAAAATAAAAAAACACACACCAATTATTAAAAATATGCAGGGATAGATCTCTTACCTGAAGCTGTGGTCTCAGACACTCACCTCTAGTGGTGACAATTTCGCCCACTTCATAAACCTCTCCCTCCTGATCCTCTGCTTGTGGTGTGGGGATTTCCCCTTCTTTAGGAGGTGGGGGGTCCCTGGTGTCCTCAGATGTCCAGAGTCTTTTCTCCCCTATGTGAATAAAAAATAGGTATACTTAGTACACAGATATTGGAGGGCAAAAATATGAATATGAAACATTGCTTGGAAGTGTCGTAACAATTGTCTGTTTTGGCAGAGTCCCAAGCTGAAGAACATTTTATTTCCTTTCTAAAGCTGGAATAATTACCTTTTTTGTTAAAGTATCATGTAGACACCCCTATAGTATTCACTGGAGCACCTGTGTGGGACACCCTAAAAAGTTTGATTCTGGTGTCCCAGACTAGTGCTCCTGCGCCCAGATGTACAGCTGCTGAGTGCCCTCTCCTTAGGCTAAATTCACATCTATGCATTTTTAGTGCTTTTTGCATTTTTCAGATTTGCACTACAGAACGTGTTCCATAGGAAACCATGTTAAATGGACTGTAGTGCAAATCTGCAAAATGCAAAAAGCACTAAAAATGCATATGTGTGAATCCAGCCTTACAGTGAATCAAGTTTGCATTTCATTCTAGTTACAAACCCATCTGGACAACAATTTTATTTTAATACACATAGGCATGAACAAATGTAGTTAACTAGTATCTGCCAAAAACATCATCTTATAAGTGGGCGTAAGAACAATGTTTCCTACGACCGATTACTGTGCCCATGAACATGAATGTTGCCATTTTAAAATGTACAACAGTAAAGAAAAGCACATGGAGAAGCACAAACGTTAAGAAGAAGAATAGGAACACGCTTTTTTGCAGCACTCTCTTGATTCTTCTGTACTGATCCTGCTCCCTCAATTTGAGGTCTGATCATCGTTTCCTCAGTTGATCCTTGAATCGCCGTACCCCAAAATTCCTGTGCAGACTCTTCACAACTTTAGGTATGATCTTGGCCTTTCTCACATTTGGGTTTGGGTATGGTCCATACTTCCCATCATAGTCAGCCCTCTTGAAGATGTCCACCGTCTCCACCATCTATATAAAGGCCATAATTGAGGCCTTCAATCTCCTCCGGAATCGGGAGATTCGGGGCTTCGGCCTTTTGTCTTTGCACCTATTGTTTCTCCGCCATGTGCTCTCCCACTGTGCCGAAAGACAAGGGGTAGGGAATAGACTAGAAAGAACGCACAGTGTATATAAAGCAGAACAAGTAATGGAAGCGGCGATCGTTATAACGAAGGTACAATTTTAAGATGGTGCATCAATGGCCTATACTGCTTATAGATTGAGGCCTATATTGGGTCAAGATTAGGAGAGTTTCGCCTGACATTAGGGTTTGTCTTGTGTTGTGTCTTGCAGAGAAAATGGATCTATTCAATGATGAGGACTTTATCCCTATATTCATTGATATGTACAGGGAGCTGCCCTGTCTTTGGCAGGTAAACCACCCCTTTTATAACAATAAACCAAAGAGGAAGGCAGCGCTGGATCAATTGCTGGAATTTGTGAAGCTGATGATCCCCACGGCAGACATCCCCTATTTGAAGGCCCTAAATGGGGGCATGAGGAGCAATTATAATAGGGAGCGCAAGAAGGTCCAGGATTCCCAGAGATCAGGAGCTGCAGAAGATGACATTATGTACCCAGGCTGTGGTACTATGACAGACTGCATTTTCTGGCAGGCCAGACTGAACCCAGGCAAGCACTCTCCAGTCTTCCTTCAAGGCTTCCTTCCCCCCCAGCTGAGGCTTCCGACAACCAACCTGGGCCTTCCAGGCAGCAACATGTGGAGGAGCCCAGCTTGAGTCAGGTATAGCATTCTTCAAAATATTTCTGTTTGTCAAATTAATGATGTTAAATATATGTTAGTTTGGAAAACTAATTTCTGATTTCACAAAGTGTTTTACATATCAATAGACATATCAATAGACAGTAGTGGCCACAAATGATTTGGACAAGAATGAAAAAAGCTGGGGTCAGAATGATAGTCTTTTCTATTTATTAACATTCATCATTTGCAACAGTCATGAGCTGAAAATTGTGTGTGATTGATGAACCAAAAACTAAAACTATGTCCCTTTTTCAGACACAGGAAAGCCTCAGCCAGGCCATGGAAAGCGGCAGCCAGGAGGTGGCTGGGCCCTTCCACAAAAAAGTGCCAGTAAGAGGAGTAACCTGAAGGAGGAAGCAATTGGCATATTTCTGAAGGCTACTACGGCACTCAAAAACCCCCCAGTGTCAGAGGACTATGCCTGCAAAATGCTGGAAATGGAGGAGGGCCAACACCTCTAATGTGAAGTTATGTTACAAGCCCTAAATGAGGGGCAAACTCACAAGCCATAGCCATGTTTAGTTTGTTAGTTGGACCATGGTCCTCCTCCTCCAGGTCCTCCTCCTCCACCTCCTGCCACAACTCCAACACCAGAGCCACAGCCTGGAAGGAAGTGTGTAAGGAAGACCAGAGAGTGATGGCCTGGGTTCAGTCTGATCTGACAAAAGATGTAGGCTGTTGTAAGACCACAGCCTGGGGACATACATGTCATCTGCTGCTGTTCCTGATCTCTTGTAGTCCTGGACCAGATTGGGCTCACTATTATATGGACTCCTCAGGCCACAAATTTTGACTGTAAAATAATTGATGTGTGCCCTTGGGTACAAAGGCTTTCTCCAATTTCAGCAGTTTCTCCAGCCTTCCTCCAGCTTGCCTTCCTCTTTATTTTGTTATGACCCAGAATAAATGGCTATTTCTTTTTTACAAATACTTGGCTATGTGTTTTAGTTCAAAAAGGACACCAACCAACCTACTTGAGGTTAAAAAATACAAGATAATAATGGTGTTGTGGTAACTTGACACACAAAACGAGAAATAATATTATGGAGAGCACTAGAAAAAAAAATGCACATCTTGATTAAAAAAAGAAAAAAAAAACATCATTATGGAGATGTGATGAAAAACAAAATTAATATTATTCATGAGATCACGAGAAATAATAAAGAAATCAGTTTGTGAGAACTCTGTGTGAAGAACGGTGTGTCAAAACAACTTCATTCTTCTAGCATTCTAAAGAAGAAGAGAATGCGCTGCATTAAACTATTAGGAAAATTGCAGCATCACGAATGTGCTATCTCCATTGCGAACGGTAGTTTTACCAGACCGAGCGCTTCCGTCTCGTAATTTATTCTGAGCATGCGTGGCATTTTGTGCATCGGAATTGTGTACACACGATTGGAATTTACGCAAACGGATTTTGTTGTCAAAAAATTTGAGAACCAGATCTCAAATTTTGTGCAACGTAAATTCCGATGGAAACCGTCCGATGGAGCCTACACACGGACGGAATTTCCGACAAAAGGCTCCCATCGAACATTTTACGTCGGAAAATCCGACAGTGTGTAGGAGGCATAACAGTGCTGAAAATTGGCCTGGTCAGGAAGGGGGTGAAAGTTAATCACATTGTTCAGGGATGTGGAGCTACAGTGGGTCCATCATGATAAGTAATGTGTGACATTTTAGATCTGCCACCATGACAACCCATCACCACAATGATGTTCACCACAGTTACTCCTGTCACAAATGACAGCTCCTATCTATTCTGCCCATACCTCTGCATATTTCCTAGTTTCTTTATATTCTATCTATTTTCCCCAGATGTTTAAGAAACTTTCTGTATGGTCTTCCTCCCTACTACTAAGATACTCAATTTTTATATATATATATATATTTATATATATGTATATGTATATATATTTACACACACATATACATATACACAGTATATACACATGATCAGAATTTACGACAACAAATGTTCGATGTGAGCTTGTTGTCGGAAATTCCGGCTCCAACGAATATTTTCTGTCGGAATTTCCAACAACAAAAATTTGAGAACTGGATCTCAAATTTTCTGACAACAAAATCCGTTGTCTGAAATTCCGATCGTGTGTACACAATTCTGACGCACAAAATTCCATGCATGTTCAGAATCAAGCAGAAGAGCCATACGTATTGTACGTCAGTGCATTCTTGCCAATCAGAATTTCCGAAAACATTTGTGCGACTGTGTGTATGGACAAATGACAAGTTTCAGCCAACATCCGTCAGAAATAAATCCACAGTTTGGTTGTCGGAAATTCTGTACGTGGCATTATTGTGGGGCTTTCTGGGTCTAACCATTTTTTTGGTATTACCTGTGTGGCAATATTGTACTCTTATATATTTTTGGGTTTTATTAGTACTATGGAATAAGCACTACCATGGGTTGTCCATTATTTCCATACCTATAATCTCCCTTATATATTGTTGTACCTTCTGTCAGTATTCGCTTATTTTCGGACATTCCCACCATATGTGAGTCATTGGGCCTCTCATATTACAAACCCTCCAACGCAATGGGGATTTCTCTGTTTGGCATTTATGTGCTTTTACAGAAGTTATATACCTTCTTACTAAACATTTATAGTTAATTCCAACTGTGTTTATATCTTTTGCGAAAACATGTACAGCTCTCAGTACTTTATTATTACTATATTTCAATGAATGGAGGTATTTTTGAACCCGCTAGCCTCATGAGTATTTTATTGGTCTGTGATATAAAATGTTTCACTTTGGTTCGTGGGTTGCATAATTTTTCAACTGAATTTAATTCCTCCTTAGATCTGATTGGCTGCAGCAATGTTTTCACAAAATGTTTAAGCTGTAAATACCTCCATTAATTCAATACCATTAATTCTCCTTTGTTTTTTTAATTCCTGATAAGGGCTTATCTTTCCTCCTTTTATATCTTTTAGCTATGCATTTTTAATCTGTCTACCAAATTGTGCCCCATTTCCAGGTAAAAAATTATTTGTACCCTCAAGTGATATTAGTGGTGAATTTTATTCTCATTTTACTTGTCTGTGAAACAGGTCCCATATCTTAAAAACATTTTGAGTTAGATAATGTGTATTCTCATCCAACTTTCTGTATTTTTGTGGGACCCAAATACTCTTACTTAATTGTGTTCTACTCAATGTGTGTTTTTTATCCTAACCTATCTTTTGTCAGATTTTATTTTAGTCCATTCTAGCATTTGTGCTAGTATCACCGCTGTGTAGTACCCTTTAACATCTGGTGCTGCTAATCCTCCCTGTGCTTTATCCTTACTAAGTACTGAGAATTGTATTCTTGGACTCTTATTCTGCCATATAAACTTTAAAATCATTGTTTTTAATGTTCTAAAATATGTCTGTGGTATAGCTATAGGTAACATTTGTAATTTATACAGGATTTCCGGTAATATTGCCATCTGTACCATGTTTATCTGACCGACCCATGAGAGTGGTCGTATTGATATTTTTAACATTTCTTATATCTCGAAATGTGGTTTCCTTGGTATAGATTCCCTAAAGAAGGTGTTAATTATATCCCAAGATATTTTAAATCTGTTTTCCCCCAAGTAAATGGGAACGCCCTCTGTAGCGCTAGTTCTTCTTTCTTGCCCAAGCCTATGTTTAGGATTTCTGACTTTAGGGGATTGATCTTTAAAATTGAGAGGTCTCCATATTCTTTTAGCTCTTTCATTAAATTTGGGAGAGTTATTCTGGGATTGGATATATAATACAGAACGTCATCGGCATATGCCGCTATTTTATGTTCTTCGTCTCCGCTCCTCTTATGTCCGTGCTGTTCTGTATGGTTGCTAAAAGTGTCTCCAATGACAGCACAAACAGAAGAGGCAAGAGTGGGCACCCCATCTTGTTCCATTAAATATTTCAAAGAGAGGTGAAAGGCTCCCATTCACTGACACTGTAGGATGATTGTATAGCACTTTCATCCACTGGGTCATCCTAGGACCTATACCCGAGTCCTCTAATGTTTCTGTCATAAATCCCCAGTCTACTCTGTGTCAAATGCCTTTTCAAATTAATTGACAAGAGTAGATCTGGGGACTTCTTGATTTATGCAATAGGAGTAACATTCTTATTCCATTATCTTTTCCCTCTCTACCTGGGATAAACCCAGTCTAGTCTGCATGGATCCACCCAGGCATCAACCCTTTTAATCTAGTGGCTAAGACTTTTGCATATAGTTTTGTATCAGCATTTAACAGCGTTATTGGTCTATAGCTAGAGCACACAGTTGCATCTTTTCCCTCTTTTGATATCACTATGACATAAGTCTGTAGTGACTCTTCCCTCATTCCATTTCCTTCTCCTACTCTGTTCATGTCTGAGCATAGTTTTGGAACTAGTTGGTCTTTAAACTTTTTATAATATCGAATCGTGAGCCCATCGGGTCGTCCTGGACTCTTTCCTGCCGCTGTATTTTTCAATGATTGTCTAATCTCTTCCTGTGAGATTGGTTCCTCTGGGGCTTGCAATTTTTCTAATGATTGGGTTTGTGCAACTTTGCTCCTTTTAAATATTGTTGTGTCTTTTGTTTTCATTTTAGCTCGACTTTCTGTGACCCCTTTTGCCTCACTGAATATAGGGCACTATAGTAGCTATGGAAAACTTTAGCAATTTCTGGTGTAGAATAAAGCGTTTCACCTTTATTATTTTTCATTTTCTCTATATAGTTTATTGATTTTTTAATTTTTTAATATTCTTGCCATATATTTTCCCTTGACCACATGTTGTTCTCACTTAGTTAACAACGTCACTCAGGATCCCTTGCCCTTTTCTTTACAAACAAGCCAGTGGGGATCTGTCATTTTGCATTGGTGCTACGGCTGCTAAATGACAGATCCCAGTCAGCCAGTCAGACTGAACATTTCTTTTACTTTAGATAGAGTACATTATACTGCTCCACAACATTGTGTGAAGGTTAATCTTTATTGATCTACCTGATCTTGGCTTGGTATCAAGAGATCCCCAAATTTTCACTTCTTATTAGGTGATCGAACAGTACTGATTGACATATTCAAAGCTTTGGATATCTTTTTATATCCTTTTCCATCTTTGTAAAGTTTCATTACCTTGTTACACAGGTCTTTTGACTGTTCTTTTCTACCTCCCATGGCTCAGTGTCTAGCCTGCTTAGTGCATCCATGTGAGAGCTAAAAAAGCTCATTGACTATTTATATACAGACACTAATTGTGATTTTAAAAAGCCACAAATGTGGGAAATTAACCTTTAATTTCCATTTTAACCTGAATGTACTACCTTCAATGTCTGTGAGGAAAAGATGATCGTCACTCCGGTGATTGCTCTTAAAAAAATTGGTATTTATTAACAAGCCAGAGTGACCAAACGCAAATAAGAAAGGTTGATGTATTTCAGCCTATAAGGCCTTAGTCATGGGTTATGACTAAAGCCATATAGGCTGAAACGCGTCAACCTTCTTTATTTGCATTTGGTCACTGTAGCTTGTTAATAAATAAAAAATTTTTTAAGAGCAATCACCGGAGTGCGGATCATCTTTTCCTCATTTCTCTACTCAGCCAACGACTGTGGATCGAGCACCCAGTAGCTCTGCTTTCTATGTGATGTATGGGTAGTAGCACTGACTTTTTTTGTTTATCTCCTGTGTCTGTACCAAGGCCAAACATTCCAGGGTATGTACACTTTTTATCAGGGCCATTTGTTATCATTATGATTTTAAAAGGATCCAAAAAACTATGCGATAATAAATGGCTTCATGTGATTGCTATCCTTAAATAAAAGAACGTTTTGTGACATGATCAGTCATATCTTCAATATTAATGCCAAAATTTCACAATTTCTGCCAGGGTATGCAAATTTTTGGGCACCACTGTATAAATATGTGTGTATATATATATATATATATATATATATATATATACACACATATATATATATATATATATATATATATATATATATATATATATATATATATTCTTTTTATTATTACTCTCTCTTTATTATTTGCTCTGAGAAGATGTGTTGCTTTCATTTATCTGGGAGCTACATTGTACACTGGTGCTGTTGAATAGTAGTGCTGAATGTTTAATAATTTTTTTTATGTTTGTAACTGTTATGTGAAAAACTTCTAATAAAAAGAATTAAAAAAACAAAAAAAACAAATCAGAGGATGCAAGTGCTGGAAAAGGTGGAAAAACTTTTTATAGTGTGGTTTAATGAGAAACAGCTGGCAGGTGATAGCAGTAGTGAAGCTCTGATCTGTGAAAAAGCCAGGAAATTGCACAGTGATTTATTGCAAAAAAAAACCTCTACAAGTGCAGCAAGTAAAGAATTTAAAGCCAGTAGAGGGGGGTTTGAAAAATTCTACAAGAGAAGTGGCATCCACAGCATGACAAGACATGGGGAGGCTTCCAGTTCTGACAAGGCCACTGCAGAAGCCTACAAGAAATAATTTGTGGAATTCATGAAGACAGAAGGATACCTCGCTCAACAAGTGTTAAACTGTGATGAAACAGGGCTCTTCTGGAAACGGATGCCGAACAGAACCTATATCACGCAGGAGGGAAAGGCACTGCAGGGGCACAAGCCCATGAAGGACAGATTGACCCTTTTGCTGTGTGCGAACGCAAGCGACGATCTGAAGATTAAGCCACTACTGGTGTACCATTCCCAGACCCCTCGTGCATTCAGTCATGTGGAGGGCTAATGCGAAAGCTTGGGTCACAAGGCAATTGTTCATGGAATGGCTGCACGAGGTGTTCGCACCCACCATAAGAAAATATCTTTCCAACAACCAACTACCTGAAAGGTGCCTTCTGTTGATGGACAATGCCCCGGGCACACCCTCCAGCCTTGGTCAATAATATAGATGCTGAGTATGACTTCATAAAGGTCAAGTCCACCCCCCCCCCCCCCCACATGACACCTCTTCTGCAGCCCATGGACCAGCAAGTGATTTGCAACTTCAAGAAGCTGTGCACAAAAAAAATCTTTACTAGGTGTTTTAATGTCACTGAAGAGATGTCCTTGAGTCTGAAATAAAAATTCAATGTTCTCTACTGCATTAACCTCATTGACAAAGCCCGGGAAGATGTCACTCACCAAAATTTAAACTCAGGCTGGAGAAAACTGTGGCCAGAATGTGTCACTGAACGTGACCTTGAAGGGTCTGATGCAGAGGTAGTGGAGTAGATTGTGTCCATAGGCAACAGTATGGGTTTTGACGTTGATGGTGCAGACATAGAGGAACTTGTTGAGGAACATAAGGAGGAGCTGACCATGGAAGAACTTTCTGAACTCCACAGTGAGCAGCAGAAGGTGCTTATTGAGGAGCATTCCCCCGAGAAAGAGGAAGACAGGGAGGAGGTTAGCAGTGATACCATAAAATCCATTATGGAAAAATTAAATAAGTGCCATGATTTTCTCAGAAGCACCCCGACATAACTGTAGAGTGTTAAATCTGATGAACTATAACGTGGTCTCTCTTTTCCAGGGGGTTATGCAGCGCAGGAAAAGACCAGTGACATTGGACAGATTTTCCACCATAACTGAGCCTGCGGCTAAGAGACAAAGAAGAGAGGAAACCCCTGAAGGAGATCTCCCCAATGTCCTTATGGGACTCTCCACCCCAACAATAACCGCCTCTTACCTGCTTTCCCCCATGCCAGAAGTCATCTCAAGCAAGGTTAGTGTTCTTTCTCTTCATATTTTACTGTACTTTGTTTCATATTTTTGTCGTTCGAAAACAAGAAAAAAAAGTTCAGAATGGATTAACCTGATTTACATTGAACCCTATGGGACCAGAGTCGTGGAACGAATTAAGTTTGTGAACTGAGGTGTCACTGTATAGGAAAAGCATTCATATAGTCATATGAACAAATGTAATAATGTAGGTTGTGGTAAATACTGGGGGAATAATTTAAAGCAGATGTCAACAGGTCAGCAAAGGCAATAGGCCAAAGAAACGGGTGATAGTGGTAGAAGGCATGGAAGGTGGGAAGAATGAAAACAAAAGTAAATAAAAGTGAGCAATAGGTAGGAGTGGTGATGAAAGGTGGACAGGCTTGCTGGTCGTTTCGTAAGCGTCAGGAGGTCAAAATGATTCTTTATTGGTACATGACCCCATGGCAGTGCCCAGCTCTTAGCAAAGTGAAATAAATTTTTTTTTAACCACTTCCCGCCTGGCCTATAGCAGAATGATGACCAGGCGGTGGTTCAGTTATCCTGACTGGGTATCATATGACATCCAGCAGTATAACAGCCGCCGCGTGCCAGTGGGGGTGTGCATCATGGCGATCAGTGGTGTGGTGTGTCAGTCTGACGGAGGCTCTTTACCATGTGATCAGCCATGTCCAATCACGGCTGATCACGATGTAAACAGGAAGAGTCTTTGATCGGCTTTTCATCACTCGCGTCTGACAGACGCGAGTAGAGGAGAGCAGATCGGTAGTTCTCCTGACAGGGGGGTCTGCGCTGATTGTTTATCAGCGCAGCCCCCCCCACGCGGATGCCCACACTGGACCACCAGGGAAGCCGCCATGACCACCAGGGAAGGGGACAACATGGGGATGGCCAGGTATGTACCCCATGGCCATCCACATATGAAAAATATGCACAATAGATGCCAATCAGTGCCCACAAATGGGCATTGACTGGCAACATTATGGTCCAGATCAAACAAGTGATGCAAGTGATCAGTGTCATCAGTGCCACCCATCAGTGTCTATCAGTGCCACCTCTGTGCCCATCCATGTCCATCAGTGCCCACCTATCAGTGACCATCAGTGCCCATCTGTGCCACCTATCAGTGCCACCCATAAGTACCCATCAGTGCCGCCTATGAGTGCCCATCAGTGCCGCCTATGAGTGCCCATCAGTGCTGCCTATGCATGCCCATCAGTGCCGCCTATGCATGCCCATCAGTGCTGCATACCAGCGCCACCTATCAGTGCCCATCAGTGCCCATCAGTGCCCATCAGTGCCACCTCATCGGTGCCCATTGGTGCTGCCTTATCAGTGCCCATCAGTGCAGCCATATCAATCATTGAAGAAGAAAACTTACTTATTTACCAAAAAAATTAACAGAAACAAAGAAAAACATAATTTCTTTTCAAAATTTTCGGTCTTTTTTTATTTGTGCGCAAAAAGTAAAAAATCGCAGAGGTGATCAAATAGCACCAAAAGAAAGCTATATTTGTGGGAACAAAATGATAAAAAAAAAAAAATTTGTTTAGGTACAATGTAGCTTGACTGCGCAATTTTCATTCAAATTGCGACAGCAATGAAAACTGAAAATTTGCTTGGGCAGGAAGGTGCATAAGTGCCTGGTATTGATGTGGTTAATGTAAACATGCTCTAGTCCCTTAATCACAACAATTTAAAGAGTTAGCTTAGTGTTTAAGTGACCTTCTCACCACAGCATTATTTTTTTTATTAACCACTTGCTGCCGCCTCACAGTAGTTTTACTGCAGATAGGCAACACAGACAAGCCTGGTGATGTACTGGTATGTCACTCGGAACATGTCCACTAGTGTGTCCCATGGAGAATGCAGTGGAGAGATCCTGTGACTGCTGTGTCCTGTGGACACAGTGGATCACGGCGGCCAGGGTATTATGTGATCACTATGACCAATCATAGCAATTACATGATATTTATGTAAGCATACTGTAATAAATGGGTTTCCATTTGTGACGGCTTGACTACTGTTGTGATGCTGTGATTGGTCAACAGATATCACATGGTACCTGGCTACCTGTATCATGTGATTAGCTGTGGTCCAATCATAGCATGTCAACAGTAACTAAGCATGAATGGAAACCAATTAATGACAGCTAAAACTATTGCTTATAACCGTGAACTTCACTGTGTACAGTGTAAAAAATAATAATCATTGATCACTCCCCCAGAGTAGTATACACTATGGTGACACTGAACTACTCAGATGAAAGTATGTAAAAAAAATCTCCCTGACCGCCACACCAGCCAAATGATGATGCTGTGCTGCACTGGTAAAAAAAAACAAATTGAATTTAATTTCTTCATTTTCCAAAAAATAGTGACAATAAATTACACCTTCAAAAAATTCACCATGCCTCTTACCAAATACCTTGGACTGTCTACTTTGAAAATAGGGGGTCATTTGGGGGTTTATGTACTGTTCTGGCATTTTAGGACCTCAAGAAATGAGCTAGGCCATCACTACATCAGAATCGATACATTTTCAAAAATGCTCTGGTCATGAATTCGCTAAAATCTTCCAGAGGTCAAGTGGTTAACCCCTTTCCAACAAGCTGCCACAGTTGTACTGCGGCAGGTTGGCTACCCTGGGCGAACCAACGTAACTGTATGTCGATTTACCTTTTGACCACTAGGGGTGCATGCGTGCCGCAACGTCAGAGCCAATGCGTGTGCCCGGCAGTCGCAATGACCGCTGGGTACCCACGATCGCTCCGCACAGAGACAGAACGCAGATCTGTCAATGTAAACAGACAGATCTCCATGCTGTCAGGGGTGAGGAGAGTGATCTGTTGTTCATACTGAGTATGAACAACGATTGGCCTCCTTACTCAGTCAGTCCCCTCCCCCCCACAGTTAGAATCACTCCCTAGGGAACGCAGTTAACCCCTTGATCGCCCCCTAGTGTTAACCCCTTCCCTGCCAGTGACATTTACACAGTAATCAGTGCCTTTTTATAGCACTGATTGCTGTATAATTGCCAATGGTCCCAAAAATGTGTCAAAAGTGTTTGATCTGTCTGCCATAATGTTGCAGTCCCCATAAAAATGATCATCGCCATTACTAGTTAAAAAAAAAATAATAATAAAAATGCCATAAATCTTTCCCCTATTTTGGGGATAGTTAATTATAGCAAAAAGTACAAAATATTGAGTTTTTTCAAAATTGACGCTCTTTTTTTGTTTATAGTACAAAAAATAAAAACTGCAGAGATCAAATACCACCAAAAGAAAGCTCTATTTATGGGAAAAAAAGGATGTCAATTTTGTTTAGCTACAACGTCGCATGGCCTCGTAATTGT